>JARYHS010011408.1:285450309-285555914 GCA_031002005.1 Vandiemenella viatica | reverse complement strand
TTTCCTGCAAGCAAATACATTTCAAACAGTATGTTCAGAATCAACATTTAAATTTTCCGCTGCAGTATTCTCAGAGGCTGTAGAAACTGGAACTCATAGATCGTTGTATATCTAACATTTTTTTCTAATTTCATTTTGTCTCTCTGTATGATTATGAAAAATGTTAGCAGTGAAATAAGACGTTTGATCCCTTATAATATGTATTGGCAGTAGACTTACAAGAAAACTAAATCGTAAACCCTTGAGAAAACTACGTATTATAATTCTCATTAGTTATTTACAGAATACTCTCCAGCCTTAGGTTGTTACAGATGATGTAATCTGATGAGGTTTAATGTGAAATGGAGAAGAACGAAAATGAGCTCTGTTGCCAGATTTTATACTTCAGGACATGACTGTAACATCAGAGGATTTTAGCTCCTTATACAGTTTAGAAAAAAAAGGGTATATGGGTTTAAATGCGGGAGAGATACTGAAAAATAATCCCTTCGCAGGAAGTCCATTAATGAAAAATGACTTCAGACAGAAAATTAACATCATGGCAAATTGAGGGGATAAATTGAAGAACAACTTGAGATCGTTTTCTGACAGACCACTTTTCTATCAGAAACGTTTCCACTCGTTTGGCGCCAAAACTTTACAGAACATTTCGAAATACATTTAGGATTCGGGTACGAGTATTTGCTGAAAATCTGTCACTCTCTGAAGCAAATGCAGTAGACTTTGCTATCGATATCGCCTCGCGTAGCCTCGCCTCACGTGGTCTCGCCTCGCGTAGTCTCGCCTCGCGTTGCCTCGCCTCGCGTGGTCTCGCCTCGCGTAGTCTCGCCTCTCGTTGCCTCGCCTCGCGTGGTCTCGCCTCGCGTAGTCTCGCCTCGCGTGGTCTCTCCTCGCGTAGCCTCGCGTTGCCTCGCCTCGCGTGGTCTCGCCTCGCGTAGTCTCGCGTTGCCTCGCCTCGCGTGGTCTCGCCTCGCGTAGCCTCGCGTAGTCTCGCCACGCGTTGCCTCGCCTCGCGTGGTCTCGCTTCGCGTAGTTTCGCCTCACGTAGTCTTGCGTGGCGTCGCCTAGCGTGGTCTCGCCTCGCGTTGCCTCGCCTCGCCTGGTCTCGCTTCGCGTAGTCTCGCCTCGCGTAGCCTCGCCTCACGTGGTCTCGCATCGCGTAGCCTCGCCTCACGTGGTCTCGCATCGCGTAGTCTCGCCTCACGTTGCCTCGCCTAGCGTGGTCTCGCCTCGCGTAGTCTCGCCTCGAGTAGCCTCGCCTCGCGTAGCCTCGCCTCGGCTGATCTCGCCTCGCGTAGTCTCGCCTCGCGTTGCCTCGCCTCGCGTAGTCTCGCCTCGCGTGGTCTCGCCTCGCGTAGTCTCGCCTAGCGTTGCCTCGCCACGCGTGGTCTCGCCTCGCGTAGTCTCGCCTCGCGTAGCCTCGCCTCGCGTGGTCTCGCCCCGCATAGTCTCGCGTTGCCTCGCCTCGCGTGGTCTCGCCTCGCGTAGTCTCGCCTCGCGTAGTCTCGCCTCGCGTTGCCTTGCCTCGCGTGGTCTCGCTTTGCGTAATTTCGCCTCGCGTAGTCTTGCGTGGCGTCGCCTCGCGTGGTCTCGCCTCGCGTTGCCTCGCCTCGCCTGGTCTCGCTTCGCGTAGTCTCACCTCGCGTAGCCTCGCCTCACGTGGTCTCGCCTCGCGTAGTCTCGCCTCACGTTGCCTCGCCTCGCGTTGCCTCGCCACGCGTGGTCTCGCCTCGCGTAGTCTCGCCTCGCGTAGCCTCGCCTCGCGTGGTCTCGCGTTGCCTCGCCTCGCGTGGTCTCGCCTCGCGTAGTCTCGCCTCGCGTAGTCTCGCCTCGCGTAGTCTCGCCTAGCGTAGTCTCGCCTCGCGTAGTCTCAACTCGCGTGGTGTCGCCTCGCGTAGCCTCGCCTCGCCTGGTCTCGCCTCGCGTAGTCTCGCCTCGCCTGGTCTCGCCTCGCGTAGTCTCGCCTCGCGTAGTCTCGCCTCGCGTGGTGTCGCCTCGCGTAGTCTCGCCTCGCGTAGTCTCGCCTCGCGTAGCCTCGCCTCGCCTGGTCTCGCCTCGCGTAGTCTCGCCACGCGTAGCCTTGCCTCGCGTAGTCTCGCCTCGCGTGGTGTCGCCTCGCGTTCCTTCGCCTCGCGTAGTCTCGCCTCGCGTTGCCTCGCCACGCGTGGTCTCGCCTCGCGTAGTCTCGCCTCGCGTAGCCTCGCCTCGCGTGGTCTCGCCCCGCGTAGTCTCGCGTTGCGTAGTCTCGCCTCGCGTGGTCTCGCCTCGCGTAGTCTCGCCTCGCGTAGTCTCGCCTCGCGTAGTCTCGCCTCGCGTAGTCTCGACTCGCGTGGTGTCGCCTCGCGTAGCCTCGCCTCGCCTGGTCTCGCCTCGCGTAGTCTCGCCTCGCCTGGTCTCGCCTCGCGTAGTCTCGCCTCGCGTAGTCTCGCCTCGCGTAGTCTCGCCTCGTGTAGCCTCGCCTCGCCTGGTTTCACCTCGCGTAGTCTCGCCTCGCGTGGTCTCTCATCGCGTAGTCTCGCCTCGCGTTGCCTCTGCTCGCGTAGTCTCGCCTCGCGTTGCCTCGCCTCGCCTGGTCTCACATCGCGTAGTCTCGCCCCGCGTGGTCTCTCCTCGCGTAGTCTCGCCTCGCGTTGCCTCTCCTCGCGTAGTCTCGCCACGCGTAGTCTCGCCTCGCGTGGTGTCGCCTCGCGTAGTCTCGCCTCGCGTAGTCTCGCCTCGTGTAGCCTCGTCTCGCCTGGTCTCACCTCGCGTAGTCTCGCTTCGCGTGGTCTCTCCTCGCGTAGTCTCGCCTCGCGTTGCCTCGCCTCGCGTGGTCTCGCCTCCCGTAGTCTCGCGTTGCCTCGCCTCGCGTGGTCTCGCCTCGCGTAGTCTCGCCTCGCGTAGTCTCGCCTCGCGTTGCCTCGCCTCGCGTGGTCTCGCTTCGCGTAGTTTCGCCTCACGTAGTCTTGCGTGGCGTCGCCTAGCGTGGTCTCGCCTCGCGTTGCATCACCTCGCCTGGTCTCGCTTCGCGTAGTCTCGCCTCGCGTAGCCTCGCCTCACGTGGTCTCGCATCGCGTAGTCTCGCCTCACGTTGCCTCGCCTAGCGTGGTCTCGCCACGCGTAGTCTCGCCTCGCGTAGTCTCGCCTCGCGTAGTCTCGCCTCGCGTGGTGTCGCTCGCGTAGTCTCGCCTCGCGTAGTCTCGCCTCGCCTCGCGTTGCCTCGCCTCGCGTAGCCTCGCCTCGCCTAGTCTCGCCTCGCGTAGTCTCGCCTCGCGTTGCCTCGCCTCGCGTAGTCTCGCCTCGGTGTGGTCTCGCCTCGCGTAGTCTCGCCTAGCGTTGCCTCGCCACGCGTTGCCTCGCCACGCGTGGTCTCGCCTTGCGTAGTCTCGCGTTGCCTCGCCTCACGTGGTCTCGCCACGCGTAGTCTCGCCTCGCGTAGTCTCGCCTCGCGTAGTCTCGCCTCGCGTAGTCTCGCCTCGCGTAGTCTCGACTCGCGTGGTGTCGCCTCGCGTAGCCTCGCCTCGCCTGGTCTCGCCTCGCGTAGTCTCGCCTCGCCTGGTCTCGCCTCGCGTAGTCTCGCCTCGCGTAGTCTCGCCTCGCGTGGTGTCGCCTCGCGTAGTCTCGCCTCGCGTAGTCTCGCCTCGTGTAGCCTCGCCTCGCCTGGTCTCACCTCGCGTAGTCTCGCCTTGCGTTGCCTCGCCTCGCCTGGTCTCGCCTCGCGTAGTCTCGCCTCGCGTAGTCTCGCCTCGCGTGGTGTCGCCTCGCGTAGTCTCGCCTCGCGTAGTCTCGCCTCGCGTAGCCTCGCCTCGCGTAGCCTCGCCTCGCGTAGCCTCGCCTCGCCTGGTCTCGCCTCGCGTAGTCTCGCCTTGCGTAGTCTCGCCTCGCGTGGTGTTGCCTCGCGTAGTCTCGCCTCGCGTAGTCTCGCCTCGCGTAGCCTCGCCTCGCCTGGTCTCGCCTCGCGTAGTCTCGCCTCGCGTAGCCTCGCCTCGCGTGGTCTCGCCTCGTATGGCTGCTTGCGAGTGCCCCTCGTCTCAGAGGCTCTTTTTTGGCGCGAGCACATTTTACACCATCTCATCGATTCAGAATGTGAAACAGGATTGAACGACGGTTTGCAAAACTCTTATTAATCCTGACTAATTAAACTTCTGATTAATACTTACATGCTCTTATTTTGTTATTGAGTTACCTCGTCCTATGTCATTAATTCAAATATTATTGTTAATAAATGTAAGAAAATGTATTTTACTTGGAGACTAAATAATACATGCGATTATCTTTTAGTAAGCTAAATAAATAAGCATAATAACAGCACAACTAACAACAAAAAATCTTAGTTCATTTAAATATAACACATCCCCCCCCCCTTCTATATTTCGTCCCTTAAGATAGTATGAATACTTACAAACATCAGATCCAATTAATGATTTAGCTGCGTCTGAAATATTGAAAAAACAGGGAATACTTCTGAAACTGTGTCCTATAGTTAAAAACCTTACAGTTATGATTAATCGAAATGTTAAATGTAAGCTTCACGTATATTGTCCGATAACATCTGAGAATGAAATGTCAGATGAATCAGCCCGATGGTTACAAATTTCCCCTGTTTACTCTGTTTTTTGTTATTTTTATAGTTTGTATTTTAAGTTAGTAGGCCTATTTAATGACTTATCGACGCCGAAGTTACTAGCACAAGCAGGGGCAGAGAACGGAAAGCAATTGGCCTTTTGTAGGAACCATGTCAGCATTCGCCTGCAGTGATTCCAGAACATCTTGGGAAACGAAAGTTTGGATTATCAGACTCTCGATCGAACCTGTGACCTCTCTAATGCCAGGCCAGAGCGTTATACGGCCACCCAGCATTGCAGCAATATCTGATAACTCAGTCTGACATTAAAATTGTGCAGTGGTCTTTCTGAAATATTGTAATGCAGTTCTAAGGTTACTGTTAAGATTATCGCTAAAATCAAAACTACTGTAGAAAAACGCTAGTGTCTTGTTTTATTAAACGTGCGACGCAACTAAACCAAACAGGAACCAGATGTGTATTTTTGTTTTGAAGTGTACAATCGATTCTTATTTTAGACAACAACAAAGAAACATGAAATGTTTTCCGTAAAGCAACTTTAGATGGAGTCACGGGATCATATTGTGCCTTTCATCATCTCAAGTAAAAATTCATGTGCACACCTCCCGAACCATATCACATATATAACCAGTTAAGGAGAAATATTGTATATGTTTTTGTCCGTCACATATGTTTCACACTCGTCGCACATTTCAACTTTGGTGAGTGACAAGTTATTTTCTCAATCCTTTATTATTTATGTCAGCTAAAAAGTATAGCACATACTGTATTTAGCGAAACAACAATTAATTTTCTGTATTAAATATGTCGACAAAATTTTTACGTAATAAAACATGAGAAGAAAAAATATGAGGTACACCGCAGAAAAGTATCGAAATCGGAATGTTAATCGCTTGTCGGATGTCGATGGTTTGCTACATCGATTAATTAGTCAGCCATAAATCTAGCCGCTAGCCTAAATCACGGATGGCGGACAGCAGACAAGTGCCTTATTAGCAGGAACGCCAATCGAATACGTGATAATGCAGTAAACAGCAGTTAAATGCACAACACGCACGTCAAAACATGTCCCAGTTCCCTGGTGAAATATGCGTACCTTACAGCATCCAACGGAGCATTAGACTCGCGTACCGTCAATACTACATGCGTTGTATTTGCATTCGTCAGTACCTCGCTACATTGTTCAGGGAACCTTTCTTTAAAAGTGACAATATGTGAATTCACAATTCGGTGCAAAAGGTAAGTACCGGGTGTTTCAAAAATGACCTGTATATTTGAAAAAAAAAATCAATAAAAACTGAACGGGCAGCGATAGAAATACACCGTTTGTTGCAATATGCTTGGGACAACAGTAAATTTTCAGGAGGACAAACTTACAAAATTAGTTACAATTTTCAACAACAGATGGCGCTGCAGGCGATTTGAAAGATATTGAAGTAAACGCAGTCTGTGAGTTCGCCATTCTATAAGTCGTCTTTCTGCTGTAAGCATGTGCTGTTTACAGATTGCAAGTTTGCTGTGAAAAAATGGTGGAAAATATCGTACTTAAGATTTTTTTCCAGACTGCAGCGCTATAAAATTAATATCATAGTTTTAATTCATATCCTTTTGTCTTCTAACTATGTAGCATAACAAATTTCAGCAATAATTACGTAATACGAAAATAATCAAGGAGAAAACGAATGATAGGAGCATCTTAAATAACTTAAGTTTTGAATTTTGCAGAATTATTCCTAGCAGCAGGGACTAAATTAATTGAGAGGTGGAAAATAAATAATTCCATCAGTAATATAAACGCATTAAATCAGTATTATACTATCCAAAACACAAATAATATCCAGTGGTTATTAGTTAGTGCTGAACATAAAAAGGCAATTTTGTAAAAAAAAAAATATACATTCATCCTCAATAGAACGACATGGGAGTAGCATCTACGTTTACACTTTTTGTTTTAGGACGTAGAAGGTTTCTTTCCTTGTTTTTTCATTAGTGACTCTTCAACTACAGACAGTATATCATAACATCTAAATTCAACTGCGTATTCTAAGGATGATTTAACACGTTCCATAGCGATTTGGTGGCTCAGTGGTTAAGCGTCTACTGGAGATCGAAAGGACCCCGGTTCAAATCCCTGTCATGGCAGGGATTTTCAAAGGCCCCTAACCCACCATCACCTCTGCCACAGCTAGCTCTGTAAAGTGAAGTACACCAGAACGCTTCCGTAATTCGGATTCCACGTTAAACTGAAGGTCCCCTGTACTCGGGAGGATTGTCGGGTTAGGTTAAGGCAGCTACGGTAGGGGCGGAATGCGCAGCCAATAAAAACCCTATCTCCAAGTCATTGCGACCGCATGGAATTATTATATTATTATTTAACACGTTCCATGGCACCGCTTCCAACATATCGATGATTTTAAAACTACACGATTAGAAGGAGAACAACGAGGGTTGCAAACTGTCTGTGAACCGTGAAAGCTTTGGGAAAACATATCTGTGCTATTCTGTGCGTGTAACGCGCAATTTTCTGCCCAGGAAGAGCACAAATCACAACGTTCACCTCAGAGAGTACGGGGAAAAAGGCCAAAAATGGGATCGGGACTCTCGGTTTGACAAGACTCGGTTTGGAACCCTTTACCCAGGTACCTAACGGTTTTCGGCGATAGTCGCTTTAACACGCTCGCCCTTAGAACATCCAACACCAAGAACATTAAACCCCATTACCTGGTCACAGCTCTCGTAAACCTCCAACACGGCGGCTGTCGGTTCATCAATTATGAGAGTTTGATTGTTCACAATACTTTACTACTTATCTCAGTTTTTCCCGTCTGCACAGTATTATTTAAGTCTGCTAACTATACGTAAAAATAAATTCTCTTTAACATGTAAAATGACGTAAGCCAGGAGTGTTAAAACTGAAACAAGAAATCCAAAACATAATCAGATCCAGATTTCATAACACCAAACTTTTGCTTTGAAAATTTCACTACTTCCGGATTTATTTAAACTAGTGATCGCCCAGGGGTCGAAAGTCGACCATAATTCATTAAGTTATTTAGTTTGTTTCTGAAAGACTAATTATCGTTATTTGAACTTGTTCTATTGCGTTTGCTGCGAGCATAGATATATACTGTATACATTGACGTTGACATCGTTGGCTGCGATCGTGTACCAATACGTTATTAGCTTATGTTGTTTGCCTTAATTCCCTGCAATACCTACAAAATTAAAATGATACTCTCCACGCGTGACCGTATTAGAAATTTTAGCTTCTGAACTAAGCATAGCAAATGGTGAAATGTATTTACCTGTATGAATGTTTTCAAAGTAATTATTGATTTTCTATTTACCGATGGTTCATTTGAATTCAGTCCAGAATGATTTAAAATATTCATATTTACTTATGGCCGGTAAAACTGCTTTAGTTCTATGACAACATTAAATAAATGCAGTCCTTTCGCCTGAAGTGACTTCTGATTCGGAATGTTTTGCATTGCAAAACCTACACTGTAAATTCGAAACTATAAAAATTTATTAGAATGACATTTTGTGAAGCACTTAAATGTATCCATCAAAATAATTTTTTTGATCATTTGTGTGTTCACTATTTAAATTTGGTCATTTGGAATTTCACGCAAATAGATATTCCTTCTGTCTCTCTATCCCACCTGTCAATGTTCTATATCGAGATATAATGGAAATAGATGTAAATATCTGAATAAAAAAAAGAGTTAAGAAATTACTGACAATAGACCCTTAACCAAAGTTTAACCTTTTAAATAATTAAAATACCATACAATAACTGGCAGAATTGCTATATTCCTTTTCGCAATGTTCCTTTCATAACTTCAAAGATTAATGCGACTCTTTTGTTTCACCAAAGACCACAGAGTATCTCAGTGTTGGAAATACACGTCAGATAGTTGGCTCCGATCCAATTTCACGCACAGACACGTTCGCGAATTTATTTTGTAATTAGTAATGTATTTGTAACATGTATTAACTATGCTTATTATTATTATTTTATAAGACAGCAGACATTGGTAGAATTGCTAACTGTCGTTGCTATTAAAAAAAAAATTGAATGTAAACAACGAACGTTTTATTTCATTTAATTTTATGTATTTGTAACACATATTATATACAGATTTTAGCTTTATGTACTTCTTCTCCATATAAACTTTAACTATGCAAAATCTCACACTCCTCCTTTTGCGCAATATTCTTAAAAAGGGATCCGAAATTTTCGCTTAGCGTATTAATATATAGATGTTTATAAACATGCCACAGCCACATGGAGACATATTCCGACTTTATCTGAGATTAAGTATCACATTTAAAGCCACAAACGTTTAGTAAAACGCAGAGTAATAGTACAAAGTTTGGCGCATAACACAGTAGTTTGTCCCGATATTTGAAAGACGAAAATGTTATAAATGGTTGTGGAAACAAAACTATTTATGTTTTCCAATGTAAATGTTTGTTTCGTTTAGCAAGAAAGTAATCATAAAATGTTTCCTTACACAATTCTTACAATGAAATAATTGTCAAAAAGCAAAAGCACTACCAGTATCAAATACAAAAATTACTGCATTAATAAATATATGCTTCAAGGAAGGGCAGAAATAATGAAACGGTTTGTCTGCTATTCGCTTCAAGTGTATAGAGGAAGGGAAAGATGGCAGTCAAGCCTTGATCGATTATACAATAGAAAGTCACGTAAATAGAATTCCATACTTCAATTTTTGGCCTGTGGTATTGAGGAGAAGGTAAAAAATCCTCGGCTTCATCGGATTTTTTTTTTTTTTAACTACTTTACGTCTCTCAACAGTGAGGTCTTTAGAGACGGGAAAGGATGGGGGCAAGCAATGGGAAGGAATTTGGCCATGGCCTTTTGAAGGAAGCATCCCGGCATTTGCCTGGAGTAATTTGGGAAACCATGGAAAACCCTAATCTGGATGCCCGGACGGGGATTCGAACCGCCGTCCTCCCGAATGCGAGGCGAGAACGTTAACCGTTACACCGCAACGCTAGGTGGCTTCATCGGAGATCAAACTCGGGTCAATCAAGAGTTGGCGTAATTTTCAACCAATCGGCAGCCAGAATGGAGCTACGTGGTTTATGCACGCTCCCTATATTCTAATCTTTATCTTGCTCTACGGGTGTTATCTTCGACTGTTCCCTCTACTAACAAACTATACAATCCCGCATGTCTCAAAATAAGATCCACCATCTTATCTCTTCTTTCTGTTAGACTCATCCACAAAGTTCTTTCCTCACCCACCGTTAAAATCTTGAAAATTCGTATTCGCTCCCCTTTCCCCTTCACGGCCCCCCCCCCCCCCTCGGCATTTGATCCTAGAACTGGACGACAAACTTTTGAAAAAAAGTACCTCAACCAATGAGCTACCAATAACAGATTTTAAATTCGATCATATCATTAATGGATACCTTGAAAATACTATTACTTCGTAGGACACTACTCTTAACTCTCGAGTCGAGAGGATGTTTATAGTGAGCTCTAAACTACTTAAGACTGCCGTTTCCTGTTGGAGAGGCAGGTGTTTCAACTCTCTTTCAGACCTCTAGCTCGTCTCTTTTACGTGTTTCCTTTCCTTCCATCTAGATAAAAGGAGTCTAGAGTCCTGGAAGAACAGGGCCCACCTGCGTCGCGTATGCAGATGTGCGGCAATTTACAGGGACACGACTGGGCGGGGTGTCAGGTGTCGGAGCACCCCATCTCGTCAACCCGACTCGGGACGCGTGTAAACAGCCCGTAACACTATCGCTACGCTTCACATTCACCAATAGTTGCAATCGTACATAATATCGTTTTACTGATTCGCTTTGGTATCATGCACTCCAGCTGTTCTGAATTTGAGTCCTGTAGATTGTAGAAGATTGTCTTTCGAGGACAATCGCAGACCGATCGTGGTGGGTGAGTGGTTAACGCTCTGCCATCGCATTCGGGAGGACGCCGGTTCGAATCCCCGTCCGGGCATCCAGATTTGGGTTTTCCATGGAAAGTGCCGGGATGCTTCCTTCAAAAGGCCGTGGCCGAATTCCTTCCCGTTCCTTTTCCCCATACCCATCCCGCCTCTAATGATATCGACGTCGACGAGGCGTAAAGCCATAAAAAAACTCAGATCTTGATAGAAACAGTTAACAGGTAGATGAAACAATATAACAGGCGCAGTGAAACGTCGGGCGAATTACCTACAGTGTCAAATATAGAAGGTTTTGGTTTCTTTTATTTCATTTGGCTTTACGCCTTGTTGGCATCGTGGTCAATAAAGCCGGCAAAGGATTGGAGTCATGAAACGTGAAGGAATTCAGGCATGGCCATTTGATTTTCCTGGAGTGATTTGAGGAAAATATGGAAATCGAAATCTGCATGGTGGACTGGGATTCGAGTCCAGGTCCTCTTGAATATGAGGTTGGAGCATTACAACTCAGCCACCATGTTCTGATCGAATGTTTGACGAGGGTTCAGAACATTTTGAAGAACAACTTCGACAGACAGAACCTGACCAAAAAAAAATCGTAAGCGGGACAGGAGAAGGTGAGAAGAGCTGTTTCGGAAAGTTCCCGTGCTGGTGTGTTCGACGTGGCTTATGTCTATGGAAGACCCTGCGGTTCTAAAACCAGATGTTTTAGCCACTTGAGGACACATAAAAAATAAACCGAGACACATATGTATACTCGCAAACGAGGAAATGTATGGAATGAAAAATGAATGAACTACACTCCATGTTTGGCTGTCACTTTCACGATCGTCGTCTGAAATTATTTTCGGGACCAGAATGTGATAATATCATTAAAAATCGGAAATTGTCCTGTGAACATTAAATTAAATGAGTGTAAGTGAAGTGAATCTGCCTCTTTATTGAGTGTATAACTTAATTTAACCATGGTCTCTGCTGTAACCACGAATACCAATTGTCATTCCGGCCTAGGCTGAATTTCAGTTTAATTAAAACTTTCGCTAATGTTGCTGCTTGACCAAAGTTTATTTCCTGTTTATGTATTTTAGTGACCACTTTCGTTAATGATCTTTGTTCATGTTCGCTGTACATGGGTTATAAGGTTATTTAAAGTGGACATCAGCCCAAATATATTACCGAATCAAGCATTCTGGCATATTCATTTCTTTGGAGATGCTCAATAGTTTAATAATCTCTGGCCGTAACAGACATTATGACCAAAAATTACATTATTAATGCTTGCCCAGCCTCAATAAAAACAACGTTATGCTTTCGAAGCAAACAGGAATTCTTGAAATTTTGTAGAGTGAACTTCAAGGGAGAGACGCAAGTAAAGTTTGTACTTCAGCAAGTTCGAGTATACGACCTTCCACAGCCAAGTTCGTCTTTGGTCAGATTAGGTCAACTTGTCATAATGTTTGACCATAAACTATTCTCGGCCCGTGACAACACGCAAAAACGGTCACGGTCTTACACTAGTAAAATATGTTTCAAAAACTATTATTTTAGCATTTTATATTTAATATAGTATAACTGAAACAGCAGTTCTCTGGTGAAATATCGAAGTTAATTTCAGCGAAATTAATTTCAATTAAATATACTGCAATGCCCCTTGGTGACGGGAAATTTATGCGTGTGAATTCCACGTTTCTTTGGCATCGGCGAGAGCCAGGTGACTCATACCTGCGCTAAAAGAAACAACGATTTATGTCAGGCCGTAAAGTTAAAAGCTTTACGCATTCAATGAAATTCAAAGGACAGTTTAGGGACTGTGCCGAGATGAGGATTTCCTGGTACAGTAGAAAGTTGAAACTAGAGAAACGATGCTTCGGAGAAAAAGTCAGGTTGCGGAACACCTCTGTTGGGAACCAGCGAATCAAACTATGTTACGAACTTTTAGAAACCATAAGTTTTTTATGTTGCATGAGGAGCACCAATGGAGATCGTGGACGACCCGCCAAACGCTGTGACTCGCTGAAATTTCCCGCGTCTGCTAAAACTCGGAGCCTGCAAGTTTTCAACGGAGCGAACAAGCGGGAGAGAAGACATTCTGTTTCTAGCCAGCAAACAATCAGCACCGGCGCATCACGGGAGATTGCCAGAGAGGTCACTACCTGCGGGGAGCGACGTCGCCAAGTGACCTTGCGCGCAGCTGATCAACAGGGTCCGTGAAACTCTGTTTCGTCCGCATGTCATCTGCCACGGTAAAGAACGCCGGCGATGTATAGACACTCTTGCGTTATTCAACCCTAGGCAACGCTCTGAGATGAGAATCATGCTCTAAATTGTTCAAAAGAAACTTTTAATATTCCGTTCTGTTCAATAAACCAATCAATTTTATATTCAAAGAAAATAATAGGTGTTGTAAACCCTGCTTTCAATAACTTCCTTTCCAATGTACCAGTATATCATTTGATTAGATGAAGATATGTTTTTTTAATGGTATTTTAAAAGTACAATTGCTTTGATTAAAAGTATTTCAGAATTGGAATGTCGCTTCTCTCGGATAGAGAACACTTCCATTCTTGGCGCCTACCCGGGATTAATTTTGCAAATTGACTTATTAATTAATGCATTTCATTATTTCATTCTAATTTTAATAACGTCAAAAAACCAGATGTTACAATACGGAGTTTCAAGACATTTATCTGTTACACCGAATCATGGCATCATACGCTGACGCCAACAAATTTTTTTCTTCCAGCAAAATTTAAGGTTTTACACTTAGGGATGGAAGTTGTTTGAGAGAGCTGCAAAGCCTGTAACACTGCGACAAGTGCGCTGACAGCACGGCAGTCGTTCCTCTGAAAGCTCCGTAAAACCTGGACGGCTCCACTTCGTCTCTGAGGCGGGCTGCGAGTGCGCAAAAAAGTCGCCGGGCCGCGCATTACTGTAAGGCCCATTGATGTAAGTATTACAGCGCATTTAATCTGGAGTAAAATATATAATTCCCGGGGAGCGTCGTACGGGGAGGCGCGCGAATAATCCCCCGGGTTTAGGACGTAATTCCGTCGCAGCTGGCGCCTTGGGAGCCTAGGCTCAACTCGGACCGGGCTCCGGGGCCGGTCACCAGCCCGGGACGCAGCTGCCCGCCTCAAAAACTCCCCTCCCGGGCCCTTTATCGACTGCGCCACCAACACACTCCCCCACAGTGGCAGCTACCTTCTTCGGGCCTACATTAATACGAGGATAATTCGGAAAGTAACCTCCATTTGGCTGTAAATAAAATACTTGGATAGTAAAAAATATTTTATTATATACACCTTCAAACTACAGCTTTTAACTATTTTTCAACAGTCAAGATTAAAATTTAATCATTTATCATAGCGTTTCAATAATTTACAAATTCCTTCTTCATAAAATTTAGCCGCCGTGACATGTAGTCAATCTTTCACAGCATGAAGTTCGTCGTCGTCATCGAAGTGCTGCGACGCTAGCCACTTCTTCATGTGAGTGAAGAGATGATCACTAGGCGCCCAGTCGGGGCTGTAAGGCGGATGATCGAAAACGTCCCATTTGAATTGCTTAAGAAGCTCTTGAGTCTTACGGGCACTGTGAGGACGAGCGTTATCATGCAAAAACACAACACCGAATGACAGCTTACAGCGAAGTTTGTTTAAGTCTCTTCAAAGTTTCACAGTAGGCATCTGAAGTGATTGTGTGCCACGTTCCATAAATTCAACGAGCAAAACTCCCACGGCATCCCAAAAAACTGTAGTCATAACCTTCCTCGTTGAAAACGTTTGGAGGGCTTACTTCGGCTTTCATGCAGAATTGTTATGGCCCGAGGCCATCGACTGTTGTTTCGTTTCGGCGTTTACGTATGTCACGCACGTTTCGTCACCAGTCACAATCCTCTTCAAAAAAATCATCTCCTTCCGCGTCGTAGCGTGAAAGGAAGTTTAAGGTAGAAATTATTCGTTTAGTTTTGTGGACGTCTGTAAGTAATTTCGGTACCTACCTTAAACAGAACCACCGGTAGCCTAATTTATCGGTGACAACCTAGTACAAAACCGTACGAGAAACTTGCGGGAATTGTTCAGAAAGTTGAGAGATTGTAAATCTTCGATTTTCACGAACTTTTCGTCAACTTTCTTGACAAGATCATTACTCACAACAGAAGGTCTACCACTCCTCTCTTCATCATGGATGTTTGTTCTACCACTTTTAAAAAATCGGACCCATTGCCGCACAACACCTTCACTCATAACGATCGGACCGTATACAGTACACAATTGATAATGAATGTCTGCTACTGAATCGTTTTGCGCCAAAAGAAATCTTATTACAGCACGCTCTTCGCATTTCGCAGGATTTTCTATTGCAGCGCTCGTGTTTTAAGGTTATAACAAGGCAATGCGCAAAAGAATGAGGTTCGTACTGCCACAGCTGGATGCTTACTGAATCGGGGAACGCGCAGATGTGAAAATGGTGACACTCCGCGCACTACTACTAGCGCCACGCTAGGACGGAGGTTACTTTCCGAATTACCCTTGTATTTTTCGAATTATAGTATGAAACCTCAACGTTAGTAACCAATACAAGTAACTGGCTACATCAATTTGGCCTTCTGCAATAGAGCTGACAGCTTAAATTGCATGTTCTGAAATTTGATGATCATTCAGAAAGATATACAGGCAAACTATCGATGAAATCAATCATATTAAAATTCGGAGATTTTTAGATCAAACATGGAGGAGATGTTAAACTATATATGTTTTCTATCGACAACACTTACTGAATAAAAGCTCTATAGTCTTGAAGTGAGAGGCACAGATATTCAATTAACAAAATCTAGATTCCTCTGCTAGTGCATCGAACGAAGTAACCACTTAATTTTATGTTTCACACGATGGTTGTCCTGTCACAGTATTGATTATTATGGATGTAATCACTTAACGAGGGGTTCTTAAGATAAAACAGCAAAAATTCAAGCTTCTGTAGTCTTTTAAATCACTAATCCACCGCCACTGCGTTTCAAATAACTGAGGTTTTCAAGTTCTAGGAGAAATGAAAAGTACTTACGCATTTAACAATCCGTTTAGTTATATCATATTCGTCCATAAGGAGGACGCTAAAAATAAATCTATGGAAGGAGTTATCGCTACTTTAAAAGTAGATGACCAGGTGAGCATCACAGTCTATCAGAGTGTCAGATGACGTGAAAAGATAGAACTGGCTACTAACGTTGCTTATACCATCGAAAATTGTGGAAACCAATCTGACTACTTCACCCACTGTCAAGAAGCATACAGGCAAACAATACCTGCATGACCAGTAAAACGGGGAGAAACATTATAGAAACAGTGGGTAAATTCTAAATATAAATTTGATAACAAGAAAAAATAATGATGTATGGGAATGCCAGTATTAAGCTAGACCCTCTAACACCAGTAGCACGTTAGTTTTTGGATCAAGATATCCAAAATTTGTACTTCGTAATTTTTTAGTTGAAAGATTACTATCACACTTGTACAAAATCACTTGTAATTACGTGACTTTGAATCATTTAGATTTATCGTTGAAATGAAAATACTCGCTTTTTTTATTCATATACCCTTTCAATTTTAATCATCTAGTTATTAAAAATTTATTTCTCTCTTCTACATTCAGATTAACATCTCTTCTTGTTTTAATTACAACACAATGCACTCAAATGAGATTTATACAATCATACATTGATGTTTTACTCATACTAAACAACCAAAGAGTCTGATCTCCGGAGCTAGCGCTGTTAATATTAATCTGTGGTCCAACCATATGCTGTTTGATTATAATGAATTTTGTACATATAAGAATTTTTTCACAATCAATTATAATTTATATAAGGCGTTTCCTTATAAAGTCTACGCAGACATCAAAGACTATCCATGTGAACATCATGACTGACCTCCGAAGAATCATGTTTCAACTTCCTCGAAACGTTCCAGGAAAGCGGCATTTATTCGCTGTATAAAGCCTGAGAGAATGTTGTATATGTTACATTCAAAGATCTAAAATGATCATTTAGCGAAAAAAAAGTCCACGTTGCGTATTGGTTTCTTGAAAACGGCCACAACACGAAATTCGCGTCTGGTCCAGGTCTCATTCTCCACACATGACGAATCACATTTTTTTTAATAAACGTGGTGGGTAAGAAGAAAAATATATATCAAACTAGCTGGTGCGCACGACTTCGTTCGATATTGTAAAGAACTTTGATAGACAGCTACCAACATGTAATCACCATAGTGCATGATGGGAGACTTGAGGCTAATACCACACACAAACACCAGTGATCAGCGAATGGTATTTATGGCTGCCAAGTGAAATATAGGGACATACATGTCTTTGGTCGAAACATGAAATTGCCCTCCGTCGACCAATTTCAACCACCATATCTCCCACATCCCCATAGCTACCGACATGACACCACCATGGTGCACGTTTGGACACTTGAGGTTAATGACACACACAATCACTAGTGGACTGCGCTTTGTATTTTTGGCTGTGGAATGAAATATAGGGACACACACGTCTATTTTTTATTAGTTCCACCACTTTCAACCACCGCATCTACCACTTCCCCACAGCTACCGACATGCAATCAACATAGTGCACGATGGTAGACTCCTGGCTACTACCACACACAAACGATCGTGAACGGCGCTTGGTAGTTCTGGCTGCAATGTAAAATATAGGGACACACACGTCTTTGGTGGAAATAGGAAAATGCCCTACGTCGACCACTTTCAACCACTATATCTCAAACACTCCCCTAGCTACCGACATCTAACCACCATAGTGCACGATGGAAGACTCGAAGGCACTACCATAGACAATCACCAGTGATCTGCGTTATATAGTTGTGGCAACAAAGTGAAATATATACGGACACACATGCCTTTGGTCGAAATGCGAAAATAACCTTGATCTGCCACTTTCAACCACCATATCTCCCATACCCCCACGGCTACCGAAATTCAGCCAACGTTGTGCACGATCGGTGACTCTATGCTAATACCACGCACAAACATCAGAGATGTGCGCTAGATAGTTTTGGCTGAAAAGTGATACATAGGGACACATACGTCTTTGGTCCAAATATGAAAGTCCCCATGTCTACCACATTCAACCACCATATCTCCCACACACCCATAGCTACCGATATCTAACAACCATAGTGCACGATGGGAGACTCGATGCTACTACCACACACGAACACCATTGGTCTGTGCTATGTATGTGTTACAGGAAAGAGAAGTATAGGGACACACAAGTCTTTGGTCGAAATATGAAAATACCCTGCATCGACCACTTTTATCCACCATATCTCCCATTAGGCATTCGGCCAACGTTGTGCACAATAGAAAACTCCATGCTACACACAAACGCTAGTGATCTATGCTAGCTAGTGGCGACTGAAATGTAAAGTATCGGAAGACACGCGACTATATATATAAGATTTACCGATTTGTCGTGAACACCAAAGAGTTAGATACTGGTAAGCCACAACGAGTTGCGGCCGTTTTCAAGAAATCAGAACGCGTGTTGTCGTTTTTTTCGCTCAATGAGCGTGTTCGGTCTTTGAACATAGCAAATATTTAAACGAAAAAATTGTTATGTACCGCAAGGAATCATTCGTTTCAGATATTGGAGAGTGTAGCAAATTTATTTACCATTTTGCAAAAAATATCTTTTGGGTTTCAATAAACGTTTTGTTCTACAAATATGTTGATTGACCATTACCATTCTGCTGCCCCCTCAGAAAATTCATCGGTTTCTACTTCGCCAGTGTACGTCGATTAATCTAAGTCGCAACTACAAAACGTTTTGGGTTTCGTGATTGTAGCTAACGTTGCCATCTCTGACTGAGGTCCAGAACTATACGGACAGGGTAGTACGTTTGCTAATATCGCAAAGAGACATTAAAATAAAGATCTTTAAAATTATCAAAGTGGAGACTTTCCCGGCGCATTGATGCAGTGACACTGTCCGGCTGGACCCCCGTGAAGAATTCACTGCATCTTTAAAATTAGTTTCGTTTGATTTCTCAATGATTTCGATAACTATTAAATACTCATGCATCATCTCCCATTCCTGACCTCAATTACGAATCCATCATTTCCAGATTAGTATGAAGCGTGTGACTATGTGACTACTAAATATTAATACCAAATGTACAAAAAATGGAAGTAAATATATATGTTTTAATACTCACAAACAGCGAACTATATCCGTTTTTATTAAACCAACAAAGTCAAATCATGTGTTTAATCGAACCTATGTCCAGTATGTGTGTGAAATTTCCAACAGACCGGCCGAAGTGTAAAAATAATACGTTACATAGAAATAGCGTAAATATTTTTGACTGTTTGATCCATGAAAAATTAAAACTAATCATTTGTATCTATTGAGCTAAAAAAAAATGCCTATGGAACGTTTGGCCGTGAAAGCCAGACAGAGTGGACAACAGAGTGATTTAGTTTCGATTTATCGCAAATTCCACCTAAGTCGTGACTTTTTCTTCTAAGGTGGAGTCCGAACTATGGAACGCCCTGGCGTAGCTCATAGGATCAATACAATGTCCATGAAAATTTCTGACCCCTGTGGGATTTGAACCCGCTGCCCTGCATAAAGTCAGAGCTTTAGCCACCAAGCTAGCATATCACTCAGGTATAAGCTTTAAAAAAAAAAAAAACATAAAAATCCAATATAACTGTCTTTTTTGTCTTTAAACCTAATGCCATTGAAATCAAATGTGGACAAGAAAAGAGTAAATATGAAAATTAACAGAATAATCATATTCAAAGAACTATGCTCGGCAAAGTGAACTACACAGATAAAGTTTAACTGAAGTGATACTAAATGTCATCCTTCTATTTATTGCTCTTTTCTGAACATCACATTCTCTACAACAGTTGGCACGTTTATCGACTTTGTAACATTTGGTGTCTCTCCGGCCATTCTTGATTTTCACCAACCAATAACAATTTGTCGTCAGCCACACAAAAAATTCCGCAGATGTTGTTTCGGAATCCAAACGCCCACAATAAATGGATCGTTAAGTGTGTTTTTTAAGGGTCTCTACTTCTCTCGTTGGCTCGTTTATATTGCCGGCAGTGGTGTAAATGGTGGCTTGCGCGGGGTATCTATTCTCGCTGCCGTCTGCACAAATATTATTTCTCGCTTTTGTATCTCATTCCGAGGAGGGTAAGGTTGATTTTACCCAGCAGCGCAGAAATAAACACTGTTTATCAGAAGTTCTATGCTATCCTACACAGAGGGCCTACCAAGATAAACCGAATATATTTTGTTTGCACTAAGTTCGTCTTTTTAACACTGTTTAATCAAAATCAATTTGAGATCAAAGCAACGTTTTTCAGGTGAATTCGCAACGACGGTTGCTTTTTCTAAATTGACTTTGAATTGTACAAATGGTAGCAATACCTTAAATTTGCTTGTAAATAAATAACATGTATACTCTTAAAATTGTTTATAAAGAAACATCCATCGAATATTTTCTTTGGTTTTCTAAATCGTAAGATGAGCTGTATGAGTCCGATGCTACTCAATAAAGTGCTACAAACTATCTCTGACAAGAGTATTCTCAAATAAAAAGAACATAACTGTGAAAACAAATGATATAACCATTAATCGTTCCGTTACGAACCAGTTTTTTCATCTAAGATCGTAGCAAAGTAGTTTATCAGCATTTTTTCTATGGCGTAAATTTTACTGATGATTTTCTTCTATATTCATTAAGCAAGTTAATAAAGTTCAATAAAAAACTTTTTGAATAAACAAATCGCCTTGTATCCATTCTCCCTACAGAAATTCAATATTGAATAGGCGGAAAAAATTCAAATATCTTTGTTAGATAATCTTAATGTTTCGCATTCTTTTTTGAGCACAATCGATTTTATACTATTTTTTTATTGGAATACAAGGCATCTCAAATGAAATAAAAATAATTCGTTAGGTATTTCCAGTTAATTCAGTATATAAACGAGTAATTGATTCGATGATACGATAATTACGCTTTGTATAGATATGTTGTATGTTATCTAACTAGGAATAGTCTGGTAATACAGGGCTTAACGTGCCTCGCTGGCAACGAAGATGTCCCGGGTTGAAGCCCGGTCTCAGCTGGAATTTCCAAGGACTCCTCTGGCAAAGTTTCACTTTGTTTATGTGAAATTCACTGGGATGCTCCGGGTAGACAAACCGACGTACAACTGGATGTCCGGTTTACCCAGAAGTGTTACCAGGTCAGTGCAAAGTAACGGTGACAGAAGCGGGTTTGTATTACAAAGTGAAACACTGTTACTTAAGCGAACTTCCCTTTGGAGTCTCTAACACAATACTACCAAACGCCTTTACTTCTTAAATTTATTTTGATTCATGAAGTATTGTATTCTGAGTTAAGACAATCATTGACTGAAATAAATATGAAAATTTAAGTATCTGACTAGAATATATTGCAATTCTTGGTAAACGTAAAGATTAGTGACACAGTGTATCTCAAAACTCAGTTGGAACAGATCATTTAAAATTATAAACAGTTCAACTGTAATACAGTATCGTGTTTATTCTAAACTGCGGTTCTGTGAAAATACTTTATCACAAAAAGATATATTGTCAGCACGACTAACAAAGTCTTCTTGGATATAGCATGCCGATGAATCTACAAATGCTTAACCGCGTATACGACTGTACGGAGAAAGGAATTTTTATATGTTCCTTTAGTATGGTAATAAAAACAGACGCCTTAAGAAGAATCAGATGTCGTTGGAACTGAAAACTGATTGGGCCCTCCGGGAAGAACAAAACAATAGGCACTGTTAATATTTTATCCATGATGGATTGGTGGAACTTCCGCGACTGTGATGTCAAATATGGGTTGTAAAAAAATATACAGCAACCAGTCACACTATGATGTTGTTTATTAAACCATTACCGGTTTCGAGCTATACCTGCTCATCTTCAGATGGTTTGTAAATTTTACATCAACAAATGCAATATACAGGAATGTATGGTTGTCCTATAGTAACAAAAGAAGTTTTTGTAAATGTTTACATCAACAAATGCATGGTTGTCCTACGGTAACAAAAGAAGTATTTGTTTATTGAGCATAAATTAATAAGGTATGATGAAGAAGATTATAGTTTGTTATTACTTACATTTTGCATCTGAATATATCCGAAAAGCAAACTAAATCACTATAAATGCACATATTTGTAAACATGCGCTGCACTAGCACTGATGGATATGGATTTGAGCACACTGTGTTTGCCACCATTTCACACATGATATACAATGCAAAAAAATATACAGCAACCAGTCACACTATGATGTTGTTTATTAAACCATTACCGGTTTCGAGCTATCATGTGTGAAATGGTGGCAAACACAGTGTGCTCAAATCCATATCCATCAGTGCTAGTGCAGCGCATGTTTATAAATATGTGCATTTATAGTGATTTAGTTTGGTTTTCGGATATATTCAGATGCAAAATGTAAGTAATAACAAACTATAATCTTCTTCATCATACCTTATTAATTTATGCTCAATAAACAAATACTTCTTTTGTTACCGTAGGACAACCATGCATTTGTTGATGCAAACATTTACAAAAACTTCTTTTGTTACTATAGGACAACCATACATTCCTGTATATTGCATTTGTTGATGTAAAATTTATAAACCATCTGAAGATGAGCAGGTATAGCTCGAAACCGGTAATGGTTTAATAAACAACATCATAGTGTGACTGGTTGCTGTATATTTTTTTACACCCATGATAGGCACTGTAACTGTTTAACATAGCTAAAGATAATTTAATTTCAGGACAGATATTGACAACATTGAGAACATAGTTTTGTTATGTAGAAAATACTTATCTTCACCTCCCTGAACCATTTTATTATACTTAAATATTGATTTTGTTGTTGTAGATCAACGTTATCAATATATTAACTAGTATTTTAGTTATTATTTAAGTATTATATAAAATATGTACAATAAAAAACTTTGTTTTCTATGTAACAAATGAAACGTGTATCACAAACATCTGGTTAACATGTCGCGCTAAATAAACAAACAAATCTTTATTGTAGCAACATGATGGCAAAAGAAAATAGATTAAATTGAGAATGGTGATTACACATTGAGAAAACAGCTCACTAAACGTAGTAAATACAGGTTAGAGATAACTTCAGTATGTATAAAATTATGATCAACGGAAAATCGTATCATCTATATCGATGACGAAAATATATTATCTGGTCTGAAAATTCATTAGTGATCTAAATGTCATCAACAATGATAACGCAGATAGACTCGCTATTTTCCTTATATTTAGTTTAAATGGTTTGGTTTACTTATAGACGCCGCTAAAAGTGATTTATATCATGGTAACATTTCTTTGGGTCTAAATTTTCTAAAAATAACAGGAATCTCAAGTGCATACTTAAATAAACTTTAAATATATCTATACTGTATGTGTATGTTTGTGAAAAGTTCTTTGTAATTAAATATAAATCGTTGGACCACAGATTGTTATTGTGAGTTGCAATATCGCAGAACAGACTGTTTGGTTGTTCGATATCGGTAAAACAATAGCTATGTTTCATAGCATAAAATCAGACGGAATTGTGATTGAAAACATGAAAAGAATATTAAATGCAGGAAGAAATGTTAATCTGGATGTAAGAAAAAAATATGAGTAATTAGTAAATAAATTATTTAGATATAAGAAAGAAAAATCAATAAAAATTAGTAATTATATTTGTTCAATGATAAATCTGAAGGAATCGAAGGCATGTAAGTACAAACTTTGTTTTGTGCAATAACATTCTTTCAACTGCTATAAAAAAGAAAGAGATTACAGTTGCATTTTTACTTGGATATAGTTTCTCTGGTTGACGAACAGATGTAATCCATGCAGAAGAAACCACTAGATAAATTTAATACAATACTTATGTTGAATGGGAAAACATATTTAATCGCTGCATAACTAAATTCTCTATCTGTTACGTGTTATATTTGCAGTAAAACATACCTAATAGCCGAATAGCAAAGTTCTCTTGTTGCCACGTATTATAGTTCCAATGCATAGTTTGTTTTTAGTACGAAAAATGAAGTGGCTGATCAAATAATTTACGAATACTAAAAAATATAGGTCCTGAATAGTTTCCAAAGTAAAGAAGAATGATGATAAGTGGAAGTGTGTTTTTCTGAGAGGGACGCGGCTAATTTTTGTCCCTAGGCGCCATGTTTCAGGCGGCTTCGCCGACCACCGCAAATAGTTGGTCCGTCCCTGACCGCCGCAGCAGTTGACAGCAATATGAAGCTGTTGCTATAAAATATCGGTTGCGGCCACAAACAGGCACCGCACGTTCTTCACGAGCGCCGTCTGCATTCCACAACTTTGGCTCGATCCACCAGGAAGAAATCCACTGCGATCCTCTCAGCACCGAGCCGAATACCAGAGAGCTGATACAATATATATTTCTTCTTTTCCTGCTGAACATGAATGCTTTTTCTAGGTAAATTTAAACTGCAATGGTTTATCCTCGCCTTACCCAGTGAAAGGAATTGTAGTTACGTGTTACCATTTTATGTGGATGACTGTAGTTTATATATATTCGATGTAATATGTAGTTTCTGTGGCGAAAGATTGAAACGTGGAAGAAGGGAAGAGTAAAACACGGTGCCGACCCGTTCAGGCCTACTCTTCCGAGGAAACCGAGAAGCCACAGGCTTAACTTCCCCATCCGACGGTCAAATCATCAGCAGTGTCGTGTGCCCTCACTCCGATCGTACTGCGGAGAGGTTAAGGATTTAATCATCGACTCTGGTACACCACCACCTATTCTACACTACCGGCCAAGCAATGACGATGAAAATTACTTCACCACCAGGACTAACACAGGTTAACCGGCTTCTTGGACAGATTGGGTAATTAAAGACTATTTACACTAATGGAGGAAAGTGAGGAACGTGACATTTCTGATAGGTGTCTGGTTGTATCCCATTTTCCATACTCGATAACCTTAACAAAATACCAGAGTTGCTAACTTACCTCAACCCATCTCACAATGTAACAATGATATCGTTTCTAATTTTTCAGAATCAATCACACAATGTAACCCTGCTATTGTTGCCAATTTACTAAAACCCGTCACACAATGTAACACCGCGATCGTTGCTAATTTACCAGAACCCATCACACAATGTAGCATTGCGATCTTTGCTAATTTACCAAAACTCATCTCACAGAATAACACTCCTATCGTTGTCAATTTACCAAAAGCCGTAACACAATGTAACAATGCAATCGATGCTAATTTACCACAATCCATAACACAATGAAACAATGCTATCGTTACTAATTTATCAGAATCAAACACAATATGTGGCACTGCGATCGTTGCTAATTTACCAGAACATATCACACAATGTAGCACTGCGATCGTTTTAATTTACCAGAACCCATCACACTATGTAGCACTGCGATCGTTTTAATTTACCAGAACCCTTCACACAATGTAAAACTGCTATCGTTGCCAATATACCAAAACCCATCACACAGAATAACACTGCTATCGTTGCCAATATACCAAAACCCATCACACAGAATAACACTACTATCGTTGCCAATTCACCAAATCCCATCACACAATGTAACACTGCTATCAATATTATGTTTGAATTGTCCCGTTACATCTGCAGTAATTACACACACATCTTAGCACGCAACATATAAAATTTCATGAAAACTGCTCCCAGGCATATGAAGGTACCTAGACCCTTCGGAAGTTGTGAAATAGGTTACGATCAAGCATTGAAAGACCTAATCACAATTTGAAGAAGAGGGACACATCTTACGTGAGTGTGGTGAACCGCAGGCAACAAATCACTTGCTTAAATTCTCTCTTATCTAGAAATGGACCTGGAAAAAGGAAAATACCGGTCATCAACGCTGCCAAATTTTAGGGACATGTTATTAAGTAATTATCTAAAAAGTAACCTTAAATGTATATAATGGTATCTTTTAAATTTTTTGTTTTCCACTATGTACTACTGAAACGTATAAAAAAAGAAAGAAAGCACAGTGTCCTGGTTTCTCCGACTTACTTCTAACTGAAAATTGCGATTTGTGTATAGACCATTACTTATAGCCAGTCACTCAATCATCGATCCGCAGTAATTAATAAGCCCAGAAAATTGGTTGAAGGCATTACGGTGACAATGTAAAACTTACATGATTTCCAATTCCAACACAGGCATTCCTGATAATGTTTTACGCGTATTTCCATAATCATCTTATTTTTATTGAATAGTGGATACGAATCGCACCTCAGAAAGAGACCTTTCACAAACAGAAAAAAGAAAGGCACGTTAGTTTAAAATCTAAACAGTTTTCAGGCGAAGAAGTTTAATTTCTATCTCTTAAATTAGATATCCCCTAATGACGACGTTGACAAATGTTAATACAAAAATATTTATTTGGTAGTGATGTTTCGAGAAGGTGTACAAAAATGAATTCTACCCAGTAAACTCCCTGAGTTTTCACCAAGCCGCTATTCCGTGAATACTGACTGTACTAACTCTTAGTGTCTATTAGTATTAACACCACAGCATAGGCTGCTGTTTCTTAGAAACTAAGACGCTGAAATGTGCCACATAAAAAATTAGGTGATGTAATGGTTAGAGTTCTGAACTGGTTTGGATGTGAAAGCGGTTGGCAGTTGAGTTTGCTGGTTAAGTGCAGTTAAATATCGCAAGTACTGGTGTTAAATTGATAAATCATTTCTTAATTGATTTTTAAATAGATATAATCAAATGAAATTAACTAATTATGTGTTGAAATATTAGTCAACAGTTACAAAATGAATGTTTTTTAAGTCTGTGTACATGCCATCTTCTAAATATAGTCGTATAGAGGGAAAATTTGTTATTATATTTAAACATTTGGTCATATTTTGTCATTTTAGGTGATATTTACCAGTTTTTAGGTCATATTTGCATGCATAATTCTCTATTTTTTTGGTCATAAAGATCCGAACCCTATAATAACTAAATATTTCACTCCCAAGAGAAACAGTTTGCGAGGTGCGATGAAAACAGAAACCAAATTGAGCCTTTTAAATCTAATGATGCGCTTATTTACAATAACGGTAGCTAACAGATTTTTTTTCCTTTTGGCGTTACGCCATGAAGACGCCGTCGCTGTCATTAGATACGGAAAAGGACTGGGCACAAGGAACGGAAAGTAATTCGGCCATGGCCTTTTTGAAGCAACCAACCCGGCATTCGACTGGAGTGATTTGAGTAAACCATGGAAAATCCAAATGTGGACGGCCAGAGTGGGATTCGAACAGCGTCCCCCGGGATGCGGGGTCACAGTGATACCACTCATCCACCACGCTCGGTTTTGTTACTAACTGAAGTCTCTGGATTGAAACAATGTACTTAGACAGCTACATGGAATGGAGCGTAGTGGTTTTAATTAGCTATACCGTGAAGCGATAACGTTCAGTCTCCTTTTACGGAGACGAGGCACCAGCAGGTTAGGCCGACACCTCGAAAACAACACATGTCTTACAGAATGGTAGTAAGCCGGCAGGGACGACCCCAGCCAGTGAGATACACTGTATTGTAGTCGGACATTCGCGTAAGTGGATTCGTTAAAGATTTGACCCACAAACCTTAGCTCGAAAGTAGAAAGAACAAAAACCTGCAATCTGCTGACTTGAGATAGTGACAGCAGACAAGTGGACCTGACGTTTCGGTCAGTATCACAAATGACGGAAGGATACAGTGATTTGAATACGCGACGGCCGTTAGTGCTAAAAACATCACTATTGTCAAAACGAATTAGATTTCTGATGTCTCTGGCCAAGATTCTATTTTAAAGGCCTACTCCACAAAATAATTGAAAATAATAGCGATATTTTGGAAGGACAAATTTCGAGTCATGCAACAAATGTATAAAGGAGGGACTCCATAAAAATTGGACATATTAGACTGGTAGTGTGTGAATATGTGGACCTTTTTCTTTAGCACGATGTCACTATAATTAGGCAGTAGTTAACTGCCTATAACAAAGATAAGAGTGTGTTGGTTCTACAAGAGTGAATATTTTCTCGGCGTTGTACTGTACATTATTCTTGTCGCGAATTTAACTGAGTAAACAGTTTTTCACATGATATTTCTCCTTCGCCATCTTCAGGAATGTATTGCCAATAGCGAGTGTTTGATTCCAGGAGCCTGTCTTGTTGATTTGCTGACGTGCTCGTTATTCGTTCATTTAGCACCTCGTAACGCTGCAGTAACATTCGTGCTATTGTCTACAGGAGAAACCTTCATCGACTTTTTATTTCATGGCTGTTAAAGGGGGATTCCACAGCAAAAAATTCAGAGAAGATAATTAATCACGATACCAAGGGATTAATTGCGATAGCTCTTCCTCCTATAAATGTAGAAATACGTTACACGGATTGGTACAACACAGCAGTGTAAATAAACAGGCGCATGTTGTTTTTTTTTTTTTTTTTTTTTCAAATTCATCTTTGATTGTTGATCGGCTGCCTGATTCAGCCAGGGAATGGAATTCTTGTGCTGTACATTTTAATCTCTTTTCACAATATTATGTGACATAGTTCGAGTGCGTTTCGAAACGTTCAGTTATTCAAAATAAGGTGGTCTCAATTTTATGGGAATTTATGAGAAGTTAATGTTTATTTTCGAGGTCAGCAGTGTCTTAGTTTTAACACTCGTTTCATTTTTCAGTTATTTGACATCCTTCATTAATCTGTGAAGAAATAAATTTGCTTTCGATTGGTGCCATTTGGTTACGATTTGTGAGTGATAAAACTAACTGGTGATACTATTGTGTGATACCAGTATGAGTTACCTTTTCATTTTTTAACAGCACTGATATTACCTTCTCCGCACATATATCTGAAGCTGATGAACTAAGCCAATCTGGAATTTTAATGAATCTTAAATTGTTAACAAACGGTTATTACAGACCAATACCAAGGATCTCTTGCCCAGAAAGCAGGATTACAGCGGAATTATACAAAACGTTGGATAAATCTTCCAGGCATAATCTAACAATCACTGAGCTATTTGTTGGCTCAGTTCGTTGCATCACCTTTATGGCGTCCGGAGCCTTCCACCTGCTAGTTCACGTTCCAGTGGTGGAGAATTTTTATCGAGCGGGGTTTTTCAGTAGGGTAAAAAAGTTTTTCACACCAAAGTAAAGAATTAAATCCCAAACGTGTGGAGTGAGGGCGTACGATACTGTTAACAGTCGAATGTGGACCTGAGGCTTCTCTCTTCCCGCAGCGTCATGTTCAGAACACTCTACACCCAGTAAAAGCCATCACTGTCATCTGCATGTATTAAAAAAGATGCACACGTGGAGGAAGAAAACTTCGTGTCGGACATGGTAAAGGAGTATCAAATCTGTCCCCAGTGTAGCTATACTTACTTAATCCTGCTGTAGTAAATAAACAAATTCTTATTATTTTTATCGAACAGCACTCATTTTACTGCTAAATTTTATAAAGTATGTTTTACAAATTTTAAAAATAACTCAGATAATTTATTTCATTATTCACTTACTAGTATTAGCCCGTGACCATTTTTTCCTATCATTACGGGTTAGAACAATTCTAGTTTTTAGGGTCAAAGATTATGTCAGGTTGACCTGATACGAACTTGGCCTTTTTTTCACCCTCAGGCTGAATAAAATATCTTGAGCCCGAAGAACTTAGAAGTATTAATAGACGTATAAAACACGGACAGGGACGTTCACGCCATCATATAATTGTTTCAAAGGTCGTAGACTCGAACTTGATTAAATACAAACTTGACTTGAATTTGACCCTTAAAGTTCACCCTGAGAAATTTGAAAAATTCCTGTTTGCTTCCAAAGCATCACGTTTTATTATTATTAGGCCTATTATTATTATTATTATTATTACTATTATTATTATTATTATTATTATTAATGAGGCTGGTCTTTCATAATATAATATTTGGTCATAGTATGTGTAAAGGCAAGAGAACTGAAATATACATTCCAGATGTTAAACAGTTGAGCACCTCCGAAGAAATGAATTGCCAGAATACTCTATTCGGTAATATATTTGGTCTGATGTCCACTATAAATAATCTGATAACACACGTGCAGCAAACATGAACAAAGACCATTAACGAAAGTAGTCAGTAAAATGCGTAAAAAGTAAATAAACCATAATTTATAAACTTTGGTCACGCAACAAGATTAGTAAAAGTTCTAATTAAATTGAAATTTAGTCTAGGCCGGAATCGCAATTGGTATTCATGGTTACAGCAGAGACCTGGAGTAATTTAATATTTTTTAAGTTTTTTCATGTCACTTTCATAAGCAACGTGTTACTGAAAACCATATCTACGTTTTTATCTATTAAATGCTACGAAAAGCAATGAATGTATTATGTATTATGCCAGTTAATTTGGTACTAGTTGCTTAGCTATTAAATTGTGAACATAACCTCCAATTTCTTCTAATGATGTCTCTGGTGGCTGTTGATTTGCGAGCGAAGGCTGACACGTGACACAGTTCACCAGTCAACAGCTATCGTTGCTAGGGAAAGAGCTTAGGAAATTATATAGTAGAATACCATTGAAAGGGGTTTTAAAATTAATTCTGTCGTTAATAAATACAATGTGTATTGTGCTTGAAACAGAGCACTGTGGTTCAGAGGATACGCAAGTTACAGTCCACTCGGATTCCAGCTTGAGTCTATGGAAATAAGTTTCGACAAATGTCTCTACAACAGGAGAAAGTGTATACTCGACGAAGGTGACCATCTTTATAACGAGGTAATAAAATGTCCACATTCAGCCGTCACGGGAAATCGGCACAACTGTATAAGGGAGGCCGTCGTTAGGAGTCCAGGAATAAGATACAACAGAGGAGCGCCCAAACGAAAAAAAAAGCGTCTGAGCTGTCACCGGCGGGCAGCGGCCATCCGTCTGGCCGTCACCCGGCCACTCACTCACCCAGCTTCGTTACGGTCTGCGTCGCGGGCGGCATACCCGCAGGGGCGCTAGTGGATCTATACTGTAGCTGTGGCCAGAAGTATTGGCGGGAGGCTTCAAACGCGCCGGTACCAAATCGTGCACTTAACAGTTAAATTCGCCTGCTAGCTTGTAGTAATAGTATCGTACACAGGACGCTCAGAGTTGCTATTTTTTAGTGTTATAGAGAGAGCACTACGCGAAGATGTTCCGAAGTGTGGCAACAGCGCGATTGCAATCACCTACCAATTTCCCTGGCAACAGCTATAGTCTGTACTAATTTCTTTATTATTTTATCGTTTAGTCCACTAAAGAGTGCTAGGAACCATTAATTTTCATAGTCCTTCTTATTCTTATTATCTTCCAAAACCTCCTCATCTTTCGCTGTGGGCTTGGCGTCTCTCTTGTGTCCATGCATTTCTGAGTTTCAGAAATTTGCTGTTGGGATCTTTGGGGCAAATTTGTGTGAAGTGATTAACTGTCTATATATAATGCGTGTAGGTGTCAGTCGGTCTATGTTGACTTCTGGGTTTCTATAAGCCAGCGTGCTTTGGTTTGTCGGGTTTCGTTGATGATGAGGAAAATTTTCTTGGTTAGTCGCGAGTCATCCATTCGTGCTAAATGTCGGTTGAATTTCACGCGTCTTTTCCGTGCTAGTGAGGTGAATCGTTCGGTTAGTGAATACAGTTCTTCTGAGATTTTGTGCATCCAGATGTCGTCTTGGTTCTTGGTACCGAATATTTTTCTTAGTATCTATCTTTCTATTTTTTTAATTCCTTTGACATTTACAGTTAATAACGATGTCTCCATCGCATACAGTGCTCATGGAAGAACGATGGTGTGGTAGTGATGGAGCTTGGTTCTGGTGGAAAGTGGTTTGTTACTGTAAGTATTCCAAGTAATTGTATATGCTTTTCACAGTTTTCCTGTGCGTGTTTTGTGGGCCTCTTTATCAGTTCAAGTATTCCGAATAATTTCCCCTAAGTGCTTAAAATGTTTAACTTGTTTGATAGTGCCATACTTGGTCACGTGTGGATTCAGGGTTGTGCTTTTGGAATCATATATTGTGATTTCTCATAAGAGATTTAGAGGCTGGTTTTGATGGCTATCTCATGAAGCTTCTAACCGCATGTCTGGCTTCCTCAAAATTTTGTGTAATAGTCTGTACTAATATTATAAATGCGAATGTAACTTTGTCTCTCTGTTTGTTACGTTTTCACTACTGAAGCGATCTTGATGCAATTTGACAAGGAAATACTGTTTACTATTGCGAGGCGCATAGGGTTCTTTTCTTCTGTATAAATAATATATCTTGTCATGGGATTTTGAAAACTGACTGTACGATAACAGGTAAACACGTAGCGTAATTATTCGTCGGATAACGGGCTGGTAGTTTAATAATTAAGGCGCTTGCTATCAGAAATTCTGCGTCCAGTCTCAGGTTCAAATCCGGTGGGGTCAGGAATATTTAAAAGTTGTTTTTGATCATATACTAGAATTCCACGTTAAACTGTAGGTCCGGTTACGACAGAGGCGGAATGGACGGCAAATCAAAACTCTGTCACTTAGGTGGCCGATCAATCCTTCAGCATCTCCTGGCATGCAATGCTATAAGTGGTAAGTTTTATTTGTTATACAGGTCATACAGGCTTTGTTTCTCTCGCAGTCAGTTTGTGTACCTTGTTTCATAGAATTTATATGAATTTTCAAAGTTGTAAAGTCCTTTTTGAAACACCCTTTATATCAAGGAACATTGCTACGCCGGGAGATAATTTTTTCCTTCAATCAACAGCTTCAAAGGGTGGATGAAGAATCCATTTTCCATTTACATGTAATGTAAAACATGAGACAGAATTGGCGGGATCAGAAGTTGAGCCCATTTTTGGCTGTTGCGTCATCAAGAGTATCCAGAAGAAGCTGTAAGTGTGAAACAAGATTGTGAAATTTTGTTTTCCTAACAAACAAACAAAAAATTAGTTAGCATGAAACAATTTCATTCTTCCCAATAATTTCATTTTTAAAATTATCTTTTGTAACAATATTATATGAGACTTGCGTTATAAGTAATTATTAATTAAAATTATATTGATGTCAAAAACGTTTAACTCTCAAAATAAGCAATAAATTTTTAGTGGGTCACGAAAAAGAGTCCAAAAAATAACCGTGCCACGAGAGAGACAAGTGTGGGAAACGCAGGTATTGACAGTTTCAAAATATAACGAACCTGTCAGAAGATTTTTATCAAAACACCAATTATTGTCTACATATATTACTTTGATTGCCTGACCTTTAACTTCCTAGTATAGTCTCATAATCTCAATGCTTATGTTATTTTATTCCCTGTATTTCCATGACATAGTTGATTTTCTATGGAGACCGGTATTTCACGTAATAGTCTCAGAAAATGTTAAACATGTGATAATAAAAATATCTTTGCTGATGCCAATCAGGTTTTAGAATTTCCTTCATTGTCTTTCCTAATGCTTGCGGTTTGTTGACGTCATTACAGGCTGGATAGGATTGAATACAAGGAACGGGAAGCAATCAAGCCATGACCTTATGAAGGAACCATTGCAGCATTAGCTTGGAGCCATTTTCGGAAAATCACAGATAACTGAAATCTGGATAGCTGGACGGAAGTTCGAACCCGCATCCTACGGAATACCATGGCCGAAGATTAGTCACCTACTCACCAGTATGTCCGTAATTTCATACATTGTGTGCTTTAGCTACAAGAAAGTAAACTAATACATTCAACTTGGATTAAAAATGTTTTACAAAGAAAAATTTTTGGATTAAACCAATTGTGTTCGTCTTTATTCTTTTCTTTTTTTTTTCTTTTTCTCTCAATTTATCTTAAAATATAATGCATTGAACTACGTAACATTAAAAATATTTTGTAAAGAAAATTTTGGATTAAAACGATTGTGGTCATCTCTTTATTTTTCAATTTATCTTATAATATAATGCATTAAACTAGCATTAAAAATGTTTTACAAAGAAAATTTTGGGTTAAACCAATTGTAGTCGTCTCATTTTTTCTCAATTTATCTTAAAATATAATGCATTCAACAAACATTAAAAATGTTTTACAAAGAAAATTTTGGATTAAACCAATTGTGTTCGTCTCTTTTTTTCTCAATTTTTCCTAAAATATAACGCATTTAACTATGTATCATTAAAAATGTTTACAATAAAAATTTTGGATTAAAACAATTGTGGTCACATCTTTTTTTTTCAATTTATCTTAAAATATAATGCATTAAACTAGCATTAAAAATGTTTTACAAAGAAATTTTTGGGTAAAATCAATTGTGGTCGTATTTTTTTTTCTCAATTTATCTTGAAATATAATGCATTTAACTATGTAACATTAAAAATGTTTTACAAAGACAATTTTGGATTAAAACAACTGTGGTCATCTCTTTTTTTTCAATTTATCTTAAAATATAATGCATTAAACTAGCATTAAAAATGTTTTACAAAGAAAATTTTGGGTTAAACCAATTGTAGTCGCCTCATTTTTTCTCAATTTATCTTAAAATATAATGCATTCAAGAAACATTAAAAATGTTTTACAAAGAAAATTTTGGATTAAACCAATTGTGTTCGTCTCTTTTTTTTTCAATTTTTCCCATTTAATTATGTATCATTAAAAATCATCATTAAAAATATTTTACAATAAAAATTTTGGATTAAAACGATTATGGTCATCTCTTTTTTTCAATTTATCTTAAAATATCATGCATTAAACTAGCATTAAAAATGTTTTACAAAGAAAATTTTGGGTTAAACCAATTGTGGTGGTCTCTTTTTTTTTCTGAATTTATCTTAAAATATAATGCATTAAACTAGCATTAAAAATGTTTTACAAAGAAAATTTTAGGTTACACCGATTGTGGTCGTCTCGTTTTTTTTTTTCTCAATTTATCTTAAAATAATGTTCCAATAAATAGTGTACCTTAACAAGAGGAATCGTGTATAAGCGCTTTTTCGTATAGAAAGGAAACCAGTCGATAAATTGTATTTGATCGCGAGAGTTACAATATGATGGGGATGGGTTCGTTGGCGCAGAAGTAGGTCGTAAAGCCTGTTATTGGTGGCGGAGGTTGGTACAGAGTAGAGGCAGTATCAGGTGAGGCGCCGCCGAGCGCGGAGTAGGAGCTGGCCGGCGCAGCCATTTTTTAGTCATTTCCCGCCTGGCGGCCGTCCCGGGGGCCCGCGGGGGGTCCGTCCCCCTCCCTGCGGGGTGCCGGCCCCCTGACAGCTCGTAATTAATGTACAGGTTGCGTGCCGGCCAGCCTCAACCACCCGCACGTAATCAACATAATACGGGCTCCCCGTGGAGCAGACAGACGTCAAGTCGAGGGGTTCAAAGCCCGGCAAGTGTACACTGCATCAGCAGCCAAATCGAAACTCAAAAAGGAGTCACATACTCAGAGTGCAAAATCTACAGCAAGTTCCAAACACATCTTTAATTTCTGGCGGAGAATATAATTAGATTCAGCATAAACATTAAAAGAATTCTTTTTTTAAACTTTTGCTACAGTATAGTAAAATTTCTATAAAAGAAATACACAAAACTAGTGCGAAGTTACTTGTTTGATTTCCAGTGAAAGATTGAGGCGATTCATGATGGCTGCCTAGACTTTGTAACGTACCACTGTATTGCTCCTTTTATTTTGTAGAGAACACATGTGAGTGTTACTTTATCATACTTTTAAATTAATACTTTTGTTTATATTTCCTGCACCAGACCAGTACATAAGGATTTCATTATTCCTTCTTTGTCCGTTGCTGTTTTTTTTTCGATACTCATGCTGTAAATCAAATTATTATTAATCAAATTCTTACCATACAAACTTTAAATCAACTCCTTTGCCTATATCTATATTTCAATCTCAATATCAAATAAAAGTTTCTTCTGATCTCATAACTCCTATATTTTCTATTAAACAAACAATTATCATACCCAAAACTCATATTCCATTATCTTTATCAAAACCCTCTGCCCTCAGGCTAATTTTTTCTTCTTAATCCCGCCAGGATTCTTCGAGGCTTCCATCTAGCCATTCTGTTTCATCTCTTCTCTTGAAACATGTTCTTTCCAAAAACCAACTCGTCCTCTTCCTTTCAAATAATTTCTTTAACTCTATCTCGACAGTTCTTTATTTTCCAGAGATCTCATTATATTCATCTTGACATACATTGACCTTGGAACTTAAAATTCAGAGTTATTATATACAATTACAATTATTAAATAAAAAATAGCCTTTTTTAATGTCAAAATTACAAAATGTGAGGTTGTGTACCTCCCAACTTTTATAAGCTTGCCAGGGACCATGACGTCAGCAACTTTTTTCCTTAGTTAATTTCTCCTGATACACTGAATGGTTTAACTTGCAATATTTACAAGGGCTTCCTATGAACACATTCAATCTGTTTTAACTTAATTTAGCTTTCAAAATTTTTTCTATAAGCTTAACGTTGAAGTCTCTTACGTCACCGGTTTTGCGCTGCTTTACGCGCTTAAACAAAAATTAACGACAATCTATCTTTAAAATCTTAATTATTTGACAAATGCTTAAACATCTTACTGAAACCATTATATATTCGTGAATCTTATTTGGAAACGTTTTCTACAGAATAGTAAAATTTCTATAAAAGATATATACAAAATACACTAGCGGAAATGAAATTGTTACACACAGACGTAAATGGTGGAATTTTAGGAAACCTTGTAGATATATCCAGTGTCATACCCAGAAGAAATGATTAAAATTGAAATAGATCACACCAAGTTTATTCCCTTTATATACATGAGTTAGTAAGACGTATGCCCATCATGAGCACTTATGCATTCATGGGTACTTGCTGGCGTTGAATCAGTAAGTGTTCGGATGCCATACCTGCATGACTTGTACACTCAGCTGTCGATCATTTTTTGACCTAATGTCATCCCAGATTTGCTCTATTGGGAATAAATCCGGCCGACCTTGCGGGTCAATCCATGATCGTAATCCCCTGCAAGGCTTGTGTTGTGATGTCCACAGCATGAGGACGGGAATTATCCTGTTGGAAGATACTGGTTTGGATGGTAGATATGAAGGGTATCACAACAGGGTTTACCACACTTTGCACATATTGGAGGACTGTCATTGTACCTTCAGCAACAACCAACTCAGTCGTTCTATCTTAGCTGATTGCCCCTAAACCATCACACCTTGGTTTACCTTCTGAAATCACAATAGGGTGAACTCTTTCTCCACTGTGCCTGAGTACATGTTCTCGGCCATCACTTTGTAACAGACAGAATCGGGTCTAGTTGCACATTGTACGCCATTCATGTGTCCAGTTGCGTTTTACAGTACACCATGTTAAACGTTGCTGGCATTGAAATCGTGTTAATGGAATACGTTGATAGGGGTTCGAGAGTGTAACCCAGCTTCAAGAAATCTGTTTAAAATTGTACTAGGGATTATTCTCCCTATAACCACTGAATGTATCAGGACTGCAGTCACCTGTCTATCAGCAACAGCCACCCACACAATTTGGCGACCTTCATGCGTTGTTATCCTTCTGTGTCGACCTTTTCCAGCTTTACGAATACTAGAGCCTTCGTGCACCATGTGTACTGGCCTTGCACTTCATCTGAGGACTTATAGAAATGATGTGACCATTTAAAACATACCATGGTCCAATCTATCTCAAAGTTAGACATTTGGGGGTAAAGGGTCTCAGCCTTGGCATACTTTAAGAAGCTGGGGACAAAAATATGCGATGCCACATCACAGCGTTCACCATTTATATGCTGATCAATATAGCAATTTTGCATTATAATTTGCTTATTAACTGTCATACTATTATATGACAACTTGCATTTTCTAATTGTGCAATACGCTTTGTATGGTGATACTTAGGGAGAAGTTTCATAGTTTTATGATACGTCTTTATGCGTGTAACACTTCTTATTTCAGTCGGTGTAATTGACAGTAACTTGTATACATGAAGTGGTTATTAATTAAGGTACATATCATTCTGAGACAGTGCATGTTCCGGTATATACATTTGTTTTGCTTCTAATTATTTTGTTATAAATCAAATTCTTTCCGCATTCCACATAGTTAATCTAGTTTATTGACAGGATATGGTAATCATCCCGTTCAACAACAGATTTTTTTTAATGATTGCACCAAATGATTCTGAGGAATTGTATCTTTCTGCATAGAGGCTATTATTGGAAGTGTAGTATCCCTGCCAGCTTATTGATAAGAGCAGACAGGGTAACTTCCAACTGGAGCCGTGGATAAGGGCCGATTATAGAAAATCAACCATAGTTCTGATATGAATATTCGTCATAGGTTCCTACTGCAACACCTGACAGGATTTATGGCTCAGGACATTCAAATATTAATATAGGAATGGGGTTAAATTACTGTAAACGGCAATTGCATATTTACATATTTATTCACATTAGCAATGACTGGTGACATAGGTTAATATTTACAATGTTGCATTGGCTTTGAAACAAAACATTATAGATAGGTCCAAGGACTAGGCGAGCGTGTAACTGATGGACTCCTCGCAGCCCAAACTAAATGGACTATTGATAGTCTCCCTGAAGACTATGTCCCCACAACCATGACCAATTGTTTGACCCTCTAACTGTCCACACTCAGCTATCGTAGCAGAATCCACCTTAGTAGTAGACGACAGCCATCTTCTTCTCTGCAACCGCCCCGGCGTCGATGTGGTACGTTGAAAGACTTTCATAGACAGACCCACAAAACCCTGCTCCCAGGGTTTAATAGATATTCCCCCTCCTATCAACACTATGTGGAGAGGGCAATACTCCTCGCTAACCTGTTGTATGAAGTCATTTTACCAGCTTGCAGTAATGACAGGCGCTTGGCAACTGGTGACTTACAGCCTGCTGATATGCGTGCTACTCCCCAGGTCATAGCTCTATTGCTTAACTTTTTTTTCCATGCTCGCTCGCCCTGGATACTGACTTGATAAATTAAATTGAAGTATTTGGGAAAGTGATCGCCTAGATCACTACAGAAGCTTTATCAAAGTTGCCTCACCGAGCGTGGTGGTGTAACGGATAGCGTTCTGGCCTCGCATTCGGGAGGACGGCGGTTCGAATCCCCGTCCGGGCATCCAGATTTGGGTTTTCCATGGTTTCCCCAAATCACTCCAGGTGAATGCCGGGATGCTACCTTCAAAAGGCCATGGCCGAATTCCTTCCCATTCCTTGCCCCCATCCTTTCCCGTCTCTAAAGACCACGTTGTTAAAAAGGGACGTTAAACTGTTACAAAAAAAAAAAAAAAAAAATTGCCTCGACCCGATAAAATTGTATGTGTTCCCTCTACGAATCCCAAATAGTCATACGCCATTTCGACGAAGGTGAACCAACTAATTTACATCGCTCCTTGCAGTTACGTGACGTTAGAAGCTGTTTAGGCCAAAACAGGGTAAAATAACTTTGGCTGGTACTAGCGTTGTTATGTCCAGAGAGATAAGTGTATATTTGGATTATGATCACTGTGGTAGCGGAATTCCCCTTCGTAATACGTTAATTCTTCCTGTACGTAAGAACCTAATAGATTTTGTTACGTTGTTTACCCGTTTTGTGATCACATGAAAAAATGTTTCGTATTTGCCAACAGAACTGGCTGTTGTTACAGTACCTACAATGTCAATACGGAGAGATGCCAGGTTATAATTCGAGTCTTGGCAAAAGGTGTGTATAGGTTCTATACTCACCTTCGCGTCTAGCAAAGTATTTCTTTGTTGATACGAAATACGGTATGACGAAAGGTGGTTCAGTTTCCGCGTAAAAGTGTATCTTCTCTTCATCAGGAGAACTACTACGTCGAATAGCGCTTAGGTGGCGGAACAATCTTCCAACCAATAATGCGATAGATTACTCATCATTGTTTTGTTGCCTCAGTGTATTTATTATAATGTTGTTTCAGAATGTTAATTATGCAAACTATACGAAACGGATCGTTTTCCCTGAAAACTGTTCATCCTTAAATGGTTCGTATCCACTGACTCCAATGTTCGGTGAGATTCGGTAGTATATGACCGATTTCCTTCCCAAATTCTTTTGATTTCGAGCTGCAGATGTCGTTTCGTTGATTAATGCTACATCCGCCCAACCGAAGGAAAATTAAAACTAATCACTGTAGTTAAAAATGGTTGCGATTCCTGATTTCTGCATGTCGGTGATTAAGAAAGTACTGACGTCTCGTGATGGTAGAGATTCTATATCAAATGTGGCAGTGTACTAGTATATCGACTGCGCCACTCCATGCCAGAGAAAACGAATATAATTTCTGATAGATTGACAGCACCACAGTAATTCCTTGTTTTCGTGAGCAAGATTAGCATGCGAATGAAATGTTCCTTAAATTCTGTTGGAATTTGGAACAGTTAAATTGGTCGAATGTTTTCAAACACCGACTATTAACAACTGTTTTCATTAATGTTTATTCACCCGATGCGTTTCGACGTTGTGGTAAAGAGCATCGTCAGTAGTGACACAGCGTCGGTCTGGATAAACTCTTCCTGCACGTCTATGGAACCGTGTTTAATGCCGAAGTATAATTAATATGTACAGGAAAGTGAAGTTCGTAATAAAATAAAGTGACAGAATGTTGAATTTATGTATAAAATTAAACTATGGTCTACAGATGTGCAAATGGTGCTGTTCCAGACAGATACGTGACAATTGCTACTGACGATGGCCCATACCACAAAGGCGAATCGAGAAATTAGGTGACATCGGTCAACATTTACGAAATTTTTTTTAGCAAGCAACTGCTTAAAAGTTGCCATCTTCCAATTTATCAAGTTCTCCAGTGGCTCTTGTTGACAAATATGACATAAGGTCTCATTGATTACGTTGCTTACAATGCGGATATCCGGAGCTTTTTGTTTCTCTTGAGGAAGCCTCCGAGTAAGAAAACTATTTCACTTTTTTCCCCCATCTGCACCCAATCTATCGAAGTCTTTGTTTACGTTTGTATTTTCTCCCTTTCAGGTGTCTCCAAAATTGGTAAATTAAACGATCTCCCATACATTAAATCTGGTTCAACATCCTGTCTCTTTCTTCTTCATCGGTCATTACCAAACTATGTTTTAACATATCGACTTGAGTTTAAAAATCCTCATAAAATATCATATTTATAATGATTAGATTTTACTTTTATTTCGCATTCGTTGTACTAATGTTTATCTCTGTGATGCATTTTGATTAATATAGTTTTAGATGGTTCCTCCTCTTCCTGGGTCTTTGCTTGTAGTAAAAGGGTTTTCATTTGAAAAATATGCTTTTCGTATAATTTTTTAATCCACCATATGTTCTAATTTTAATTCCTCAAGATCAGCATTATCTCACCTGTTCTACTAATTCTCTATTTTCATATTTATTCTATTTTTGCAATTATTTTAGACCTCTTATATTCTTGCATCGTATGTTTCTTTAACTCACTTATCACTCTCCTCATTGTCTGCCTAAGTTTCATAAGTAGAATGTTACTAACAACCTCTTCTTATAGGCCACGCCTTAAAATAGTCGGCAAACTTTTGTTCAATCTGATATTTCTTAGTTTGTCCGGTTGCTGTCGTATTGGTCACCAATTCTTCCATCCGTGATAAATTTAGACTATTGCAAACAGACTAATAAGTTAGTCCTTATAATTTGTTAGCCTATAGCTGCGTATCCACTACACGCGGCAAACCCTGGAACACTGGCTCGCGCGGCGATACCTGTCTTGGAGCCAATGTTCGTGGGTTTCTGGTGACAAGCGCGGCTGCCGCGCGCGGCAACGCAACCCGGCCAGAGTTGCGCGGCAAGCAATGCAGGCACTGTCAGTTTTCGCGACCATGGACTTTTCACGTGCACGAACAGCTGCCGTCTTCATTGTGGTGCATCACATAATACACATGAAATCTAAACGAAAAATGCGTTGGTGGATGAGGAAATTGTACGTTGACTAATGGAAGATATGAGAAACGAAGCCATTGAAGATACAATAAAAAAATTTCACAAGAATGACAATTATAGGGTTAGAGTTCTTAAATTCATTGATTTAGCCGAGTGCGAATAAGGTGAACACTAAGTTTCGAGACGCGATTTCAGTTACCGACAGACTAGCAATAACTTTAAGATTTCTAGCAGCTGGAGACTCATATACTAGCCTGCAATACCATTTTCGAGTGTCGAAACAATCTATTTGCTGAACTTATCTCCTTCCATGCATCGTCCCTCAGTGTTTTGTTGTGGTAATCTGCACATTTACTATTCCACAAAAATTCTTTCGCACCATACAGCTGTATTAGAAATCGACACTTTTGGTTGTTCATGGCAGTAAACTGTCGCTGTGCCGCGCGAGCCAACTCCAAGAAAGACACCACCGTACCAACTGCGCGCGAGCCAATTAGTGGGGGTCCTTTGCCGCGCGCCTAGAGACCGACAGAGAATGGCTCGCAGCGCGGCATGTTCGACCGCGCCAATGTTCGAGCTGGCTCGCGTGTCAACAGCGTATCCACTATGCGCGGCTGCCGCGTGAGCCAATGTTCGAGGGTTTGCCGCGTGTAGTGGATACGCAGCTTAAGGTCCAAGGGACTAAATCAACCCAGGCTTATTACGTCAACGGTAGTTTTGTTTACTTAGAAGAAACCAGATCATTTTCTAAGAACATTCTTTTATTTGCTGCAATAAGTTTAATTAGACTTCGCCACCAGGCAAAGCATTTAAAGTACCACCGCTCCAAATGTACTGTACCTAAACATATCGAGCAACGCCAAGGAAATTGGATAGCGATTTGATACGGTAAAGGAAGCTCAGCGGCATTCAGACCTGTAGTCCACTGCTTAAGGTTGTTAATTAGAATCCTGATTTTCACTTCCGCTGCTCTTATAACTCCATTTACCGCATAGACCACAACCTTCACTGCATGAGTGACACCTGCCTGTTTCTTAATAAAGCTGGGCAGAGAATCCTGAGAATCTCTGTGTAGCAGCTACTTAGGAGAAACATACAAGGCAAAGTAGATAAAACCCGGAGATAAGACTATGTGGAGTCATTACCTACACCTACAATCGGCTTCTTTAAATGGAAGAAAATCTCTCAGTTTTATTGTTGATATTTTATTCTATTACATCTATACTAATATTATAAATGCGAACTCTGTCTGTCTGTCTGTCTGTTTGTAACGTTTGTTGGGCTAAACGGCTACTCCAATCGTGATGAAGTTTAACAAGGAGATGCTATTTGACATTAGGATGAACATGGGCTACCATATCCTGTATAGATAAGAACATATTGTCATTAAATTATGAAAACCATCTGAGCTGTTAAAGACAAACGCATAATATCTAAATGTCTTTGTAATGCGTAAAGTTAGAGAGCAATGGTACGTAGCGCAGTGGGAACGTACGTGCTTCTTAAGAATACTCCCGTGTGGCTTCGGCTTGAACCCAACTGTGACCAAAGTTTTTATGAATTGTTTTTCATAGTTTGAGCCAAGCCTATGATTTTGTAGTAACGATGCCACGGTCTGGCAAATCTTTGGCGATAGAATAGTGCCCTAAGCGTTTACTTTATTCAGGGTATACTGGTTCCATAGGCAGTTTTTGTGTGATCTAAAATGATCCGAAATACTTTGTTGTATCATTAGGAACGAAATACGACACTTTTTTCCGATATAAATAAATGAGACAGGTTCCACGGTAGAATGGTATATCGATAGCGTTCCCGTCATATTATGCCGACATATCTTAGGTAACTTTCAGCTTTGTGTATCCAATTCTAGCAATCAAATTGCAAATTGTAAATTGAACGAAGTCGCGGGTAACAGCTAGTTATTAATAAATCCGATAATGATCTTTTTATCCCTTACAACCCACGTCCTCCATTATCTGCTTCATATATTTTAATCTCTGTCTCCCTCTACAGTTCTTACCTTCGACTGTTCCCTCTGCCAGCAAATTAACCAATCCAGCATGACTCAAAATATGACCTACCAGCCCGTCTCTTCTTTCTGTAAGCTTCTTCCACAAATTTCTTTCCTCGCCCATCATTTCCAAAACTCGTTCATTTTTTAATTTGTCTGTCCACTGTAATTTTCAGCATTCTTCTGTAGTACCACATTTCAAATGCTTCAATTTTCCTTCCTTCCGGTATTCCTAAAGGCCATGTTTCGCTACCGTAAAGTGCTGTGCTCCACACATAACTTGTCCAAAAGTATTCACATTCAACATTGTTTATTTTCTTTTAAGACATAAGACTCCAAAGATACTGGGTGCAAACAAAAATGCTCCAGAGATTATATCTTTCAACACTTAAACTCAACTAACTTTCAAACAAACTAAAACTCGTCTTTGCCGATCGCTTATATAGGTTTCACAGAAAATTCCAGAATAATTCAAAGACTTCCGACCGACGTTTCTGGAATTCTAACAATAATTAAACAATTAAAATAATTAGAATTATTACAAAATCATTATGAAGTGTACAGAAATGACAATTGAAGATATTTACATACAAAATTATCCGCAATAATCAGTCCAAACCATCGAAAATTGTCCTATAACCATCCCGGCTCACCTCAGTACTTGGAATTGCAAATTTATGTTTCATGCATAGTACCATCCTTAAAAATTATTTACATATTTTTTCCATAAAATAATGTTGATTTACACAAATTCACAATTAATTGCAAGAAAATATACAAAACCATATTTACTCAACTCTCAGCTTTCTTCAAATCATTCTTAAAACACATTAAAGATCTGGGCCTGAATGGCTTTATACTGTGCTCGATGATGTTGTTTTGTATTGTGACTGAAAATCGTCGTGATCATTCGTTGAACTGATATCTGATAGTTGTGACCACATCGGGTTTCTTACTGCGTTTTCCGAAGTCTTGAGCATGGGCTGACTGCAAATAGAGAGAATACCTGACTTGATTTCTAAAGCCAGTGTAAAGTAAAAACAAAGTGGCCGAAGTTGCGGAGAGGAGCAGACGACCTGGAAGGCTTTGAGAGCGAGCGGGTGAGCAGCTGTGTCGAGCCATACAGTGTAGTGGGTCCCAGGGGACTGAAGGCCTCAGGGAGTCGGTAACGAAGTATTGTGGCAGCCGACGAGCTGCCGGCTAATGGAAACAGGCGGCCGGCGCGTCATTAGCCACACCACACTGCAATAAACATCGGGGGGACAACAGCGCTGTTATGTTTCTCAAATATCTATCAAATAATCGATGAAGCTTCGTCCGGAAACAGCTACACGAGACAAAAAGAGCGATGGATGTTGCTGATATCTTAATAAATACACACAGAGATGTCTGAATGGAGAAGACGTCCTTGATAAATAAGAAATCTGGGTGTGCTTCTGTCTACCACAACTGAACCCATCATGGTTCGTCGAATGTTGCTGGTAAGCAATGAAGCGTCAATGCACTTCCCAACTTACATGAAGTGCTTCTTTACTAGCTTTCAGCCTAAATTACTGATTAAATCGAAAGCTAGTCTTTATAATGTATTGATGTTATACGCTTATTTATTTTAGGATGAAAATCCTTATTTACGAAAAACCTCTGATGCACGAATCAGAAAAGACTTGCAGCCATAACAGAAGTGAACCGAGAAATGTCAAGGGATCTACAGTTCATTGGTTCTCTGTACGTGGGTGATTTATTGAAGAAGCCATGGGTAATAAACAACAATAAAGTAACAAGAAGGATTTAATGTTAGTTGTTGAGACATCTATATGGCTAGTTCTGACAACGTGCAGTAAATGGTGGGGTCAGCACAAAATAATTAGTGCAGAAGCCACTACTGTACAAGAAAATTGCATTGTTTTGGAAGAGCGTTCCGTAATAAGGGAGCGTGCACAAACTATATGGCTCGGTCCAGGGGGAAGAGGGGGTTGGCTAGAAGGCTACGCTGGGCTACGTGATGGGGGGGGGAGGGGGGGTGTTTCCGAGCCAGGCCACGTAGCTTTCCTTTCATAACTTTTCTAACAGTTAAAATGAGTTACAGAACACACAACAGAATGTGAATATTTATTTCTGTCACTTAATTAACTCCGTATGTAATTTACAATAGCCTAACAAGAGAAAACAGTACAAAATGTTTTCTGGAATCAAAAGGGAAACAAGCTACGTGCTACGTGCTACGTGGGGGAGGGGGGTTGAGGCAAAACCACGTAGGGGTACGTGGGGGAGGGGGTTCACAGGAGGCCAAAATGGAGCTATGTGGTTTATGGATGCTCCCTAAGGTTTATGAAGTGAGAAAGATAGAAACTGGCAGAAATTAGAGCTAAAACGGTATGGCGATTGAATGAAAACTGCGAAAGGAAAGTGTATTAATCTATATGAAAATTTAAAAAAAAAAACAGGGGACATCTGTTGTCCAAGATTATTGCTTAATTTTCTCAAATGCATGTAATAGAGGAGAGGGTCCAAAGTAGGGCTTGGGTCTAAATGTGGGTTACTTGCTGAAAGTGGGGGAAGGGGGTTGTGCGCAAGCACGAAAATGGCACCAAAAGGAATAGCAAGTGGTGAGGGAAGAGTAAGGAGAAAATAAACTTGGTCCGTGACTAGTGTTGCAAACTGAAAAAAAGCAAAATGTTTTTTTTTTCAGATCTGTGAAAAAAAAAACATGAAAAAAAACCTAGCACCCGTGTTTTTTTTTCTAAATTTTTTTTTTTTTCAGAAAACAATATATTTGATAAATTATAGTTTTATTTAAGGAACTTACATTTTACAAGTGTATTTTAAATCTTACTGAATCACATAATGTCTCGCATATTGATTCATAAGTGTATCTATATAGGCAACATAATTTTATTCATCCTCTATGTCAGTACCACATTCACTAGTATCAGCACTACCAACACTAGTTCGGTCGGTGTCGGAATTTTCTGTCTCTTCTTCTGTCTCCTCTAGATCCATAACTTCAGAAATAGTTAGTTAAATTTTCTATTACTGGTTGTTCTTGTATTGTACGCAAAAGATTTTGAAATTGCAATTTTAAATTGTGAGCAAAGTACACACTGTGCATAAAGACTGCGCCGATAGTTCTGCATTACGGTCTTTTAAGTTTGAATTTAAATATATTATCATACAAAATAGGAGCTTCACTTCTTTTCAATCGTTGGTTTACACCAACAGTTGCAAGGAAAAGATTCATAATTACTGACAATTTAATGAGTCAGTACCACTATACTCTGAGGGTTTAACAAGTATACAAATATAAGGAAAGCACAATAAGTAATAAAAAGAGTCAAAAAACCGTAGATAAATTTTAAATTCCTAATGCTTTTAAAAGATCTGCAGTTCTACAGAATAATTTGTAGGGCTGGCAGCACTATTTCAAATAGCAAGTATCAATCCAAACAATGGGGATTCCTTCTCGCGCAACCTAGTCTCTTCGGGGAATCCCCGTTCATAAAATAAAATTTCAGTCAATGTTGCCAATATTTTCGTAATTTTTTCCTACTGAACCAGAAAAATATAGTAGATTTTAAACTAAGATAAGTACTTAGAATAAACTCTAAAACAGTCATTTTAAACGATAACTGCCTTACAAATGTGAGATTTAGTAGTAGTGAATAAAAAACGTGTCCCAGAAAAAAAACATGTTTTTTTTTTCAAAGTTTTTTTCATGTGTTTTTTTCAAGCCAGAAAAAAAACCGTTTTTTTTACAACTCTATCCGTGACACTCGTGCGTTGGCGCAAATTGTTTCATCACAAATCTGCTTTTGACGAACTCAAAACTTTTCAAGGTATGTAAACTTTAACTTCTCTTTCTTACTTATTCAGTAGAGTAAATGGCTTCTACCTCATCTCAAAGTATATGACCTTAGTTTCACGCAGGTCACCTGTCCTGTCCCATTTGTTTGTTTTCTAATGGGTGCCGAGACCATCAATTTGAAGTACTGCATGGTCTAAAAACAGGCTATCATTTGTGGTGCAATAACGGATTAACTATGGACAAGCGAACATCTTGATTTCAACACCCCGGATCAAACACCAACTGCTCAAGCTTCAACGTTCAAAAGGATTAGCCCATATCATGTACCTTCGATCCCCACCAGTGCAAAAGAAAAAACAATCGTGGTCACAAGTGTGCCAAAATTTGCATCATAACTGGATCTCCTTACAGCGAATGACTGAAGAAATGAGTGGAGTGTGCTGCTTTGAAAAACTGTCAGATGTTTGCGAAAGTGTAATCAGGTGCCTAAGAAAGGAAAAAAAAAATCAAAATGGCCAAGCCAAACCAAAAAGGCCATTAGGTAAGCTCAGTAAAGAGTTGGACCATAGGGTCCGTCCTACTGATGACGACAATGATGATGACGAGTTGGTGATTTCTCTGGGAGATAAACGTTGTGACGGCAATGCAGCATTCATTTTTTGTGATGGTGTCTTTTCAGATTATGTCAGAGGCGAAGTGTGGCTTCAGTTGTACAACTGTGAAGGGTGGACAGAGACTGCATGTGCTGGGATAGAAATTAAAGTATACGTCTGTAACATCCACAAGTTTTTTGTTTGTTTTTTAAATCTAATTAATAAAGTTTTTGTGCAAAATTTGATTTTTTTAATTCACTACGAGATAAAATTTCCCTTTTATACAAGTAGTACGTATTTGGACCACCTGTTGAAAATCAGTCATTTTACACTTTTTTGATCATTCGATTTTGGAAAATTACAATTGGTTATTGAAGTTTGGAACCCTTATATCATCTTGATGATTGTTTATAGAAGTAAGTGACATCAGAATTATCCATATTGAGTGACCAGGTAAATCAGTAGGACCAAAATAACAGTGGTACCTCGTATTTGGAACTTCTCCTCTACCATATATGTTAGGCCTTTTCTTACATCGTCATCTCACAGATAAATCAAATTACTCGCGAGCCCTTTCATTACTTCTTTGCCAAGATTGAAGCAGCGCAACTCGATTTATTTATTTATTAGCAACGTACTGTGTATGCCTATGAGCTGCAGAAACAGTTTCATATGGCTCGTTCATTAATCACGCGTGCTCAAAATAAGGAGAGAGGGGTCAAGCAAAATCTGGGGGGGGAGGGGGGGTCAATAAAAATGTGGCGTCAACTGTTTATATGATTTTTCTCCTCTTATTTCACAGGAAAAAGTTGTAGTAGGATCTACAAAGAAGACATCAGTATTGACGCTTAGGTATTTAATGGCATGCAAAATACATGAACATGTCAAATAAATTTAATTATTAAAAATTAAAATTATACGGTAAATCTCACTTGGTGTGGAGGGGGTCACACCGCATCCTAACAAATCTCAGCAAGGGGGAGGAGGGAGAGTCCCAATTTAAGAAAAAAACGTTCGCTTTGTGAAATAATTAGCGGCAGGAAGTCATATCACCAAATCTCGTCGGCATTCAGACAGTGGTTTTGGCATACCAGTGACAATACAGAAGAAACAATAACGAATAGGTTGCCAGCAGCATGTAACACATTCCCTTTCCACACGTCATATCTCTCTGGGTTTGGGACATTAAGTTACGGCGCTTCTTCGTGAGTCAAAGTGTATGACATGCCCGCTCTCTTGGGTGCTAGAGATAATCATATATATTATTTCTATAAGGTATTTTTTTGTCACAAGCCTGTATCTTCTTTCATACTTAACCGAAATCAATGAATGAGGTGTCATTTTAAAGCTTATGGTCTCCACTTTGGTCACATCATATTTTAAGAAATGAAGTTTTCGGAATTCGACCCTTAAAGGGCAAAAATGTCAATCTTTCTAAAATGCTGTTTTCTGTGTTACGAGTCATTTATCTCCCTGGATACGTATATGAAATCGTTTAATGTAGTATCATTTTAAAGATTAAGATCTCCGCTTTAGTGACGTCATATATTAAGACAGATATTTTTCGGAATTCGACCCTTAAAGGGCAAAAGTATCAATATTTTTGCAATGCGTAATTGTGTCACGAGCGATTTATCTCTCTTAATATATAACCGATATACATAAATGAGGTATCATATTAAAGATCGAGGTCTCCGCCGTGGTAACATTATATTTCAAGAAAAGAATTTTTCGTTTTTCGACCATTAAAGGGCAAAAATGTCACTTTTTCTAAAATGCGTTTTTTGTATCTCGAGCCATTTATCTCCCTGGATATCTAACCAAAATCGATAAATGAAGTAGCATTATCAGGAGTAATGTCTCAACTTTATGACATGATATATTAAGAAAGAATGTTTTTGGAATTAAAACCTTAAAGGGAAAAAATATAAATTTTTCAATAACGCATTTTTGTGTCACGAGTGATTTATCTCCCTTAATATCTAACCGACGTAGATAAATGAGGTATCATATTAAAGATCGAGGTCTCCGCCGTGGTAACATTATATTTCAAGAAAAGAATTTATCGTTTTTCGACCCTTAAAGGGCAAAAATGTCGATTTTTCAAAAATGCGTTTTTTGTATCTCCAGCCATTTATCTACCTGGATATCTAACCAAAATCGATAAATGAAGTAGGATTATGAGGAGCAATGTCTCAGCTTTGTGACATGATATATTAAGAAAGAATGTTTTTGGAATTAAAACCTTAAAGGGGAAAAAAATAAATTTTTCAATAACGCATTTTTGTGTCACGAGTGATTTATCTCCCTTAATATCTAACCGATATAGATAAATGAGGTATCATATTAAAGATCGAGGTCTCCGCCGTGGTAACATTATATTTTAAGAAAAGAATTTTTCGTTTTTTCGACCCTTAAAGGGCAAAAATGTCGATTTTTCTAAAATGCGTTTTTTGTATCTCGAGCCATTTATCTCCCTGGATATCTAACCAAAATCGATAAATGAAGTAGGATTATGAGGAGTAATGTCTCAGCTTTGTGACATGATATATTAAGAAAGAATGTTTTTGGAAATCAAGAATTAAAGGGAAAAAGTATAAATTTTTCAATAACGCATTTTTGTGTCACGAGTGATTTATCTCCCTTAATATCTAACCGACATAGATAAATGAGGTATCATATTAAAGATCGAGGTCTCCGACGTGGTAACATTATATTTTAAGAAAAGAATTTTTCGTTTTTCGACCCTTAAAGGGCAAAAATGTCGATTTTTCTAAAATGCGTTTTTTGTATCTCGAGCCATTTATCTCCCTGGATATCTGACCAAAATCGATAAATGAAGTAGGATTATGAAGAGTAATGTCTCAGCTTTGTGACATCATATTTTCAGAAAGAATGTTTTTGGAATTCAAGAATTAAAGGGAAAAAGTATAAATTTTTCTATAATGCATTTTTGTGTCACGAGCCATTTATCTCCCTTGATTTCTATCCGATATAGATAAATGAGATATCATATTAAAGACTAAGGTCTCCGCCGTGGTAACATTATTTTCTAAGAAAGGAATTTTTCGTTTTTCGACCCTTAAAGGGCATAAATATCAGTATTTCTAAAATGCGTTTTTTGTGTCTCAAGTCATTTACCTCCGTTGACAATAATTTAAATAAAATTGATATACGAGGTATCATTTAAAAGATTAAGGTCTTCGTAATGTCTTCGGTTCCGTTACCACATTTTAAGAAAGAAATTTTTAAAAATTCTAACGTTAGAGTGCAAAAGTATTAATATTTTTACAACGCATTTTTCTGTCATGAGCTATTTATTTCCCTTGATATCTAATCGAAATCAATAAATGACGTATCGATTTAAATATTAAATTATCCACTATCGTCACATCATATTTTAAGAAAAAACTTTCTCCGAATTACACCCTTAAGGGGCAAAAATAACATCATTTCTCAAAACTTTTTTTTTACCTTGCTTGATAACTAACCGAAATCGATAAATGAGGTATCAATTTAAAGACCAAGGTGGCTGCTTTGGTCACACCATATTTTATAAAAGAAATTTTTAGTAATTCGACCCTTAAAGGGCAAAAGTATCAATATTAGTTATAGAACGTGTTGATTTTTTAAATTTTTGTTTTTATTGTATGCCATTTATCTTCTTCGATACCTAGCTGAAATCGATAAATGACATATCGTTTTAAAAGTTAAGGTCTCCAGCTAGGTAAAGTCATAAATTAAGAAAAAAATGTTCAGAATTTGGTGCTAAAAGTGGTAGCGCGTATGAGACTGTTCAGAGCCAAGTCCCCAGATTTTAGCAGCGGATATCACAGAGAAGTCAATAAACTTTTTTTTATTAAATAAGTAGTTTTTCGTATATATTTTTTTCTTTTACGGAAACACTGTCGTTTTGCTATACAATTCCAATGTAATCAATTTATTCACTCAGCAAAAAATATCACAGAGATGTTGATATATTGTGTGCAGTTTGTTAAGGTTGGTTTTATTCTGCCAAGGTCAGTGACAGTTTGTCATAAATAAAGTGTGTTTTAAATTTTCCTAAGTGTTTCATAATATGTTCTGAGTATTTTGCTGTGTACCTATTACACTAAAAAAAAATATTTGCTACAAAACTACGGTTCTACTATTCATTATGTTACAAGCATTCAACCTCATATTCGCGAAATTTTCGCACGGGTCGTCTAGTCAGATATATCATAGAGATATTTCGTGGACATTTACTTTGGGTGATTTCATGTTACCTTCCCAGATATGATTAATGTAATATTATGAGTAGATGAGCTTGATCTGTGTGTGTGATAAGTTGTCTGTATCACGTGTTGTGCATGGGAACTCAAAGAGGAAAGAGGCTCAAATCTTACGCAGTCTCATTCAAGCTTAGTCTTTCGAAATACGCAAAGTAGCAGCAAAGTTGAATGATACTAACTGTCTAACGAACTATTCCATACGCACGTCAGAATTGTTATACAGGGTCCGGCAATAAAACCTCCCTCATTTTAATGTGTTGTCACATAAAAACTAAATATGATAGAGAACAATTACTTTTATTTATGAAAAATACACACTTTGCCATTTTTAATTATTTGGTTTTAAAAATTATATCTGCCCTCCATTGTTGACACATTGACAAAGTCTATCCAGAAACTTCTCCATACATTTTCGCGTCATTTCTCTTGGAATGGCTGCCAATTCTAGGGTAATGGCCTCTTTAAGTGCTTGCAGTGTTGTGGTACGATGTTTGTACACTATAGGCTTTAAGTGTCCCCAAAGATTGGTGAATGTTGCATAGACACACTCACACGCGCCAAATTTTCCGGCGTTGTTGCAGTCCGAGGACGGCCTGTAGGTTTTTTTTTAGTGCTGAACATGTCTTTCTAAAGTTTGACACCCACAGTTGAATAGTTTTTCTATCCGGGACACGATCATGTAGGCCAAGTTCGAATCGTCTCCGAAAATCTGAGAACAACTGTTGCGAATAAATTCGTCCACAACAAACGCACGATGCTCACCAAGCCATGACATGGCGCACACTGAAAATGGCAGGTACACCTCTTTAAAACAAAACACACTCCACATCAGTATCCTCACTACAACCCGCACGCCGGCTACGTGAAATGTGGGAGGTTTTATTGCCGGACCCTGTATTATAACCAAGCATCTTGCACACAATATAATCATCCTTAACAATTCTCCAATTCCATACGCAATTCGGAATGGTTACATTATAATCCAAGCATCTTGCACACAATGTTATGATTAGAAACTGTGCTCATCAGGAATTCCCTGCCCCCACCGGGATTAGAACCAGATAACTCTGTCTCGAGTCCAGTCACCGCAACCTAGCGGCGTCAGTCACGACCTAATTCGGTGATCTTTAGTGCAGCAGTGAAGGATAGTTACGGTAACAATTTTACCTCACTAATTAAAACGTTACGTGATAAATTTTCATACTTTTTTCAGCGAATGAATAACTGTTCTTTCTGTCGAAGTACAGCAAGCTGTATGTAACCCTAAATCACATGGTCATAAAACAATTTGCGTCTCTCAATGGTAAGAAGACCTGTACATCACTTACAAATATTTTCGTTAGTGAAGCGAATACTGCAACCAGCATTACTTCAATTTGTCTTGCGGTATTTTTATATTCGCGTTATTGTCAACCTCATGTGTACTATACATTAATCTTCCAAGAAATACTTTTTACTACATATACCTTATGCTTGGAATTGCAGATCGAAGATATTATGCTAGTGCTTCGATAATGACACAATTAATTAAATTTATTATTCATACTCACACATATATACAGGGTGTCCAGAAAAGGACTCCCTGATTTCAAAAATTAAATATCTCGAAAACAAAGATCGATAGAGGAATGCAGTAAACGGTATGTTTATCGTGACAGCTGTAAGAAGTGTATACAGCAGTTTGAAATAATAGTTACAAAAGCTGCTAGCAGATGGCGCTGTAATCGCCATACGTAATGCCTAAATAGTGATCCGAAGCTCAGGGCGATCAGTTCCACCATTCTGTTGTGCCAATGGTGAACATTTTGAAAACATTGTGATATGATTGTTTGCAAAGATTGTTTTCATACGATTATTTCACTTATGTATGCTGATATGAGCTGTTAGAAGCTTTTGTAACTATTATTTCACACTGCTGTATACACTTCTTACAGCTATCACGATAAACATACCGTTTACTGCATTCCTCTATCGATCTTTGTTTTCGAGATATTTAATTTTGAAATCAGGGAGTCCTTTTCTGGACACCCTGTATGTCCCAGAAAGAGAAATGACGGACATTGAAATACGTACGGCATAACAGCACCAAATACGTAACCTTCCATCCTGCTTCAAAAAAAAAAAAAAAAAAGTAAAGAAACGAGATATTAATTTTTTTTAAATGCAAAATAAAATACAAAATAAAAACAGGATACTGTTTTTGTGTATAATTTTGACGAAAAATTAAAAATATGGATAGGAGAAAACGATGCTTTGCTTACGGGGACGGTTTATAGGCAGTAAAAATTGTTAAAATTTGCATCTCTAGCTATAAAAACTGTAGTCAAAGTTTTTGACTATGAATATTGAAAATAATGGTTATTTAAATTAGAGTTATGATATCTCCAGAGACACTCGAAAGAAATATCTTCTTCTACTGTTTTTCAGGGAGTACTGGTTTGACCCAGTTAATATAGGTCTTCATTAGAAATGTCAGACACAATACGATAAATGTATTAGATACGTGAAATTGCTCTTATACAACACATTGCGTTTGAAATTTCGATAATCAGTAACACTTTCCTTCAATGCTCCTTTCTTGGAATGATTTCTTTCCGTATAAAAGTGCAGCAGCATAGATTTCTGACTAATCAAACAGTAAGTTCGTGTTGTTTTACAGACAGAATTTCTATCTGACGCGCTTTCCACCTCTGTCCTGACTGACATATAATTTAACGTGGACTCAGAACCACGGAACGTCCTACCGTATCCCATACGACAAAAGCAGATTCTTATGAAATTCCAGGCCCTCACCGTAACTTGAAGACTGGATATTGAATCTTCAGAGAAAGCGGCATAACCTCTAAACTACCAGACCACTCAACGATAATCTCAAGCTTTAACAACAATCTTCGAGAGAATAGCTGTCTATTTCTTGGTAGAACAGGAAAATGCTACTGGATTCTGTTAAAATAAAATAAAATCATCTTCTTGATAACTTTTCAAGAGCTAATTAATGTCTTTTAAATAATTATAACTTAAATTCTTAGAGGCTATTATTTAAGCCCTGTACTTGCTTACTTACTTTCCGTGTCCGGATTGTTTGAAATTGTTTTTTTTTCTTCCAGAAACTAGCTGCTTGGATCGCTTTATCATTGGTTAAGAATAGGTCTTCATCTTGACACGTGAAGCCCATGCCTCTGCACTCGAGGAGATGTTCTGGTGTCTGAATGTAGCCATAGTTACACTTGTCGTCATCCGTGTATCCTCACTTTTTCATGTTGCTCCTGCACGTTGGTACTCCTGTTCTAAGTCTGTTCACAGTCTTCCATTTCTCGTACGGCAAAGTCCTGTTAGACAAAATGCAATTCAATTTAAGTATGCGAAATCCTTCTTTAAGGTAAGGAAATGAGTGTAATTTATCAATACGTAGAGTTACTGAACAATCGTTAAATATTGGATCATAAAACAGACACATTTAAACTTACGAGTTAGACAATAAACAGATAGTTATAAAAGAAAAATTATGGCTAATCGTTAGGGTATGTGAGTCAAATGAGAACGGGTTGACTTAGATTCGAGCAATTTTAATTAAAGCCCTTTTAGTGAAAGTAATTTAGCTCCGTATAAAATAAAACAACAGTTTCTGGAGTGTTCTTCGAGTGATCTATTTAAAATTTATGCAGTAGTTACCGCTGCGTCGCAGGATTTATTAACCTCGGCCTTGCCGTTAGCTCTGTGAAAACGCCCGCTTACTTAAACGGCATAATAGCTTTATGGGAAAGTTCTGCTCAGAACGTTAAAGTGTATAAGCCTTTAGATGAGGGAAGAGGAGGCCCTGTTAACTCGGCTTCATTATAACAGTTGCAGAATTTCCATTTCCAGACAATGAGGGACGGAGAGATAAAATGGGAGCTAGCTGGCGAGAGAAGAAAAGTTGTAAGAAGCGAAGCAGCAACTTTGTGTTATCTGTTCCGGCCGGGCGTCCACATTTATCTTCGTCCTTTATCTGCTCCGCGCTGCGCCCCCCTCCTCTCCCCCCCTTCTCAGGTGGCGCGCCGTGCCGGCCCGCCAGATACCATCTTGAGGATTGTTGCTGTCAAGATTTATCGCAGCCTCCGAGCCGAGCTCGCTAGCGCCCGCTTTGTGGATCTGGGAGCTCCGAGACGAACAGGGACCGGAGGGAAACGGCAATCCAGCTCGTCGCGTTCGGGAATCTGACGACTGACACAAGCAGGAAAATCGTACCAATGGATGAAATTAGGACCATTTAATTGACTACTGTAAACAGCTGCAGAGTGATCTGGAAAGGATATCTATTTCGTTTGGTAAACATGGGATGAAGATAAATGCAAAGAAGAGTCAGCTTTGTTGTTATCTTGGTTGTCCGGGTTGAACCGCGTCAATTTATCGAAACCTAACGTTTCGGCCATCATATTGTGGCCTTCTTCAGAGAACTGACAAAATGATGGCCGAAAGGTTAACTTAAATAAATTGACGCGTTTCAACCCAGACAACCAAGATAACATCGACAACGATCACGGAAGTCTGCGCACCCAAGAGTCAGCTTATTAGACAAACAAATAAAAAAAACTAAAAGTTGATTATGATTATAAGGTGGGGAAAGAATTACTTGTTGAAGACTTGAAATGTAAATATCTTGACATTACATTTGATAATAAGCTTAACTGGATAGGACACATTGGGCAGGTAGTAGGAAAAGGTTTCAAAATTCTGCACTTGCAGAGAGTGATGAGGGGATGTACGAGAGAAGTAAAGGAATTGGGTTACAAAAGTTTGGTCAGACCATTGCTTGAATATGATAGTGTAGTATGGGGCTCACATTTTGAGTTTGAAATACTGGAGTTGGAGAGGGTACAAAAAAAAGGGCTGCTAGATTTGTTTCTGAAAATTATCGCAGAATACAATCAGTAACAGATATGATAAAAGAGCTGGAATGGGATTCATTGCAAGACAGGAGGAGGATGAGGAGGGTCATGGGAGTGTACAAGGCGTATATTGGTGATGAGGCATGGAAAGATATTGGTGTAAGAATGAAAAGTAATGCACGGAAGGGAAAAGATGACCATGACCACAAGCTGGCACTCTATTTCAAGCACAAGGATATAGGAAAAATTTTTTTAGGTAAGGGTGACAGGGATTGGAATAAGTTACCGAGGGAAATGATGAATAATTTACCAAAAACGCTGAAAGATTTTTAAGTTAAAATTTGTAGAGGGTAACTGTATGTGGGTGCAGGAAAGGGGGAAGATGGATGTGTAGGGAAATTGCCACCGGAGCCTGTGCTCCATTGCAATTTAATTAAATATTATATTATTGTTATTACTACTTGCTTGTGTGACAAACTGTCAAAGCTTTTCAAGAAGCCGCCTTGTTGGACAAATCCCAGTGACGAGATATGTATTCAAAATGGAAACTTGACCCGAACGCTGGCAACACAGGCTGTAAACCATTTATAATTACTAGCGTTCGTATCTTTATGACACGTCAAATTTTTTTCCTGCCTTTTTTGTAGCTGTAATACTGAATCAAACACCGATTAAACGTTTCTTATTGCATTTAAATTTATTTTGAGTAGCATATAAGTATTTATTCAGGTCATTTTTCTAATTTTGGTCATATTATGATAATATATATGATCATATCGTCATATTTTGAGGAAAAATTTGGTAATTTTTAATTGTACCCGGAATTTACTAGAAGTTATAGATGAGAACAAATTAAGATAATTATTCATAGAACTGTACTTCTATTATACATTGGAGGAAAAATAAAACTAATTGTCACTGAACTGGTCAGAATTCAGCAGTCAAGAATTATAGTTATTAATTATTGTCAGTTTAAAGCAGGGGTGGCCAACCCGCGGCCCGCCTTGAACATTTTTCTGGCCCACGAGATTCATCACACTTTTACAAAATATTTTTTATATTCGATTTTTAGTGTTTTATATTTCTTTAAAATGTGCGTTTAGTATCATTATTATTATATTATCTATGTTTACATATAAGAATAATAGTAAACACAATAATAACTCATGTTTTAATTTTTCACCCCAAAAAAATGTCTCTAGTGGGGATATAAAATTTTATATGCGGCCCGCGGAGTTATGATGCATCTCCAAAGTGGTCCGCATGATCATTTGGGTTGGGCACCCCTGGTCTAAACGTTAGCGTTCAGACCGCCTTTTAATCTCGACAGTGCAGCAGCAGCTTGCCTGTGTCGAGCAGCGTCAATCTGCAATTTCTCACTGTCGCCAAAACGTTTGAAAATAATCCCCAGTGTTAAATCTGCAGTGAATAAGTGAGTAGCGCCAAGCCGAAAACAAAATTTTCGGGAGTGCGAAGTTACGGAATTACGGAAAGGAATTTGGAGAGGATTATTTTAGTTCAGAGGACATAGTTGTTTTCTGTAAATTATATGAAATTAAAGTGACCTCATCAAAGCGATCATAAATTAATTTCCCAATGCTGCAGTGAGTGCATGAGAGCAAATTATGCTGTCTACATGAAAACGACACTGCTAGACAAAATAAATGCTGTGCAATTAAACATGTTTTGGTGTATACTAAAATAAAATGTATCATCGTATTTTGTTATTTTTATGTCATATTTACCAGAATTTGCATGCGTATTTCTCCATTTGTCTGTTCATAAAGATCTTAACACAAGTAATCACTATATTGTGTATTAAATCCTAAACATCTTCGTGCTGCATGTTAAATGATTGCACACGACGCTGTTGGTGCTGTATGGTCCTTCGGGTAGGGATGTTATACTTGTCTTTCGCAGGAGCACGTCTGAATGGGTCAGCACCAGATTTCACAGTACACTGAACATACGCAAAGCAGTGACACAGAAACTGTAAATTTTAAAATCAGTTCCATTTTTGTGAAATGTTATAAACGGGTGAAATCCCCTCTATGGTATGTGAGTACGCTTGGTAGGCAAGGAATAGCCGGCCAAAAGTTTAACACCTAGAATCAAACTACCACAAAATTACACAGGGCCTGAGGACCTGGCACTAGGTTTTGACTCTATGTCCAGCAGTTCAAATATTTGTTAAAATCAATCCATGAAAATGCGGGAATGGGTGCCACAAAAGGCAATTGTCGAATTCCTTCACGTAACTGTCACCATCCACTCCCGGCTTTAATGGTGTTGACATCGACGAGGCGTGAATCCCTGGTTCTAAAGAAAAATAAATTTCGCACAAATTACAGATTTCTCATTTTGCTTTTAGCAACTAAATCACGTGCACTAATCACCTATGCAAGGTGCGTTTGCTTCTTAAATATTCAATAGTTAACAATGATATTGGGCCACGTTCATGGAATACTTCTTGAACTTGTTTTCGTCAACACACGTTCTAAGTCATGCGTACAACTTCCAGATCTTAAGCCATACACATGCAAAAGAGGGTACATTGTGTTCATTAAAATCTAAAACATATATAAACGTTTGAAATGCATAACACAAACTTTCTGATGATGTTGTACTTTTTGGCATATTCTGATTAGGGGGAAGCAAAAAATTTTAATCATACAGAACTTAATTAGTATTTATTACTCGTCCCTGTCGCTTTTAAAAAACAGCTAAATTATCTTATGAAACCTTTTCAAGGCAAGGACAACATTAATGAGCAACATATAACTAACGTTCCATAACATTACCAACTGCTTGTTGCCATGAAAGGTTAATTATTTTGTGATTATAATGCATATCAAGATCTTTCAGTTAAAAGTTAGACACGCAGAAATGTACATAATTTAAATTTTAATTTAATCAGTGTGACAATATGTTAAATACATAAATAATTGCCAGTAAACATTCTTGCACGATACAATGATAAGCATTGAAGGTGGTGCGAGAAAAAAACCAAGGAGTATATTGTAAGGTTATTCCAAGTCCGAAGTAAGAAATTTAAGGGAAGATGGAGAGAAGGTCTTAGCGTTTGAAGAATTAGGGGCACCGCTTCAATTAGTGCTTTTAGGTAATTCTATAATAGAATAAGGGAATTGTTCCTCTTTCCTGCTAAATAGAAATACACCAAACAGCCGATCAGAACTAACACAGCTGACAAATAGGTGTACTATCAATTAGCACACATCATCATTACCTATCTCAGCCACAAGGAATTATGCTCATTAAAAAAAGTTCGGAATTTACGACCGATCAGCTTCTAAGGGATAAAATTCCCCCTATGAAGTCAAAGAACCTGTTCAGACGGGAGTTATCATCTTTTAGTATAGCTCATAGTGCCTTGGCTTCCCTTAGAGCAGTAAATCATTGCTGATACAAGTATGTAAATAGATTTACATCGAAGCATATGTGAGGCAGTTTGGAAGGACGAAGGTATTTGTAGGGTTTAACCGGTAACCAGAAATAGATGAGTCTATTCTCGAACTTGGTTGGCAAATTGTTTCCCTGAAACTGGGTATTATAGTTTGAATGAGACCGTAATCCGCCATTCTTTGTGAGGTTTCTTGGTGGCATCGTCCATTCAGCATAAATTTTGATTGCTCGTTCTATTCTACTGCAGAAATACCATGTTGCAGCGAATAGAAAAACACGGAGAACACCACCATTCCATTGTCCACCACCAACGATTACACCAACTTAATCTCGTCAAAATAATCATCATGCGGGTCATCTGGCAGATCCTCTTTAATTTGTAATTACCTCTCCATGATTTCTCATTTATTACTTGCCTTCTTTCAAACTCTGTTGCCCCATACGTCTCTCCGCAGCTGATCCATCCCTATCCGTTGTATTCTATAAGTCTCATTTCCTTCTCTTTGCGCTAGAACAGGGGTGGCCAACCCGCGCCCCGCGGGCCACATGTGGCCCATCAAGAACATTTTTCCGGCCCCCGAGATTCACCACACCTTTACAAAATATGTTTATTTTATAATGGCCAAAGCAGTGAAAACCAATGTTTTAAAAAATAAATTATTTGTGCATCCATATATTTACTTTTAGTGTTAAATATTTCTTTACAATGTGCGTTTAGTATCATTATTATTATATTATCTATATTTACATGTAAGAATAAAAGTAAACACAATAATAATAACTAATTATGTTTCAATTTTTACTCAAAAAAAAAATGTATAGTGTGTCTAAATCTAGTATGGGTATATATAATTTTATATGTGGCTCGCGGAGGTATGATCCATTTCCAAAGTGTCCCGCAGGATCATTTGGGTGTGCCACCCCTGCTCTATAACGTGAACTACGGTATTCTTCCCCATCCAGTCTCATTATTTGACCCAACGATTGTAACCTTCGTTCATAAGCGTTTCTTCTAATGCGTCAACCGTTAAAATCTCCCTGATATTATAGTTTATCATATTATCCTTATTTGTGACGCTTTGGTAACCTCACAACTGCCGCCTTCAATCCTCTGAAATCTCTCATTGTCCATATCCATGTTTCGCAGTCTGGTCAGTCTTCGTTGGAAGTACCCTTTATGGAGCCAGATTTTGTCTTTCTTCCCCATGTCCCATTTGAAGATTATATCGTTAATCAGACGATAAAATTGTACTCTCATTTTATCATCCGCTTCCTTTTCATTGGTAGTAACCTTATTTTATAGATCAGAATAAGTAGACTCAAAATAGCAATCGTCCACAAGAATTAAAACGTGAAACAAGGCGAAAATCTTTCTTAGCGGCACTGAACAAACTGGCTTTTAGAATCAAACGTATAGTAGGAAATGATCGATATTTGCCGCAAGGTAGATCTGAGACTTCCTCAGCAGTAGTTCTAGGCCAAATACAGTTGCTCCCCCAGTTTGTCTATGTTTCGTTTGTTTCGTTATTTTCAACAGCGGCTGGTCCGATACCTCTGGCGAAACGTCACGATGACAAGCCACCCTGTGGGTGGTCCGACAGGTGTCCGCCTCCACATCCAATAAGGGCAGACGGCGCCAGCCAAGGTCACCGACCGACTCTTTCCAAGACACTCGGTTTCAATTCTCCGTAGCTACCACCCCCCATTTCACGGCATATTAAGGGGCCTGTACACGAGCATCATTTTTACGGTAACATACTGGCATCTATTTCTCAACAATTGCCCGACAGCATATTCGGCAATAGATGCTCAATATATGGCCAAGCAATGTGTGGTTCCACTATTGCCAGGTATTTGATGCTCCACATTATTGTTCAACATTTCCAGTTTACACGCATTGTGTGCTCGGCAGTTAGCATCATGACATAGGGCGAATTAGTTGTGGTTGCTGCATATGAAGGAAAGAAAATAGGGTAGGTGCGTCGTTACCTAACTAAACGTAATACGATTACTCCTGTTGACACAGAAATCTGCTAATGATTCCATGCCAGTTTCAGGCATAGGCGATATCTTAGCGGGGTACACCCTCGGGAAGAGATCTGGGATGGTTTCCCGTTGCCTTCCCCCATTGTAAGTGTGCATGACTGTCATAACGTGTATGCTTAGTGTGCAGTATTGTTCGTGATGTATGAAATGGGAGATGAAGAACAGAGGGTGAAAACTCATGCCATGCTTCTACTTCAAACAACTTTGGTTTTCGTTGAAGAAATTTAGTCTTTCCAATTGACCAGTTATTAATTTCTATACTATGGACTGCTTCAACAGTTGTATTAAAAATTGGGTAAAAAACCGTTCAATATGCCTTCTTGCCGAATGAATGAAGGTTAAAACGCATTTTACACGTATGCACTTAGTATTTTTATTTAAGATAATGACATTCGGCTGTTCCAGCCATACAAATAGCTAAAAAATTGTATGCATGTTTTCTGCTCAAGTATACGTATTTCTCACGTTAATTTGGGGTAGGGTAATGAAGACACAAGATTAACACAACGTTTAATTATAACCACCTGTATCCCCAGCCGGAACGAAACGGTGACCTTCGGTACATGAGGCCGATGTTCTAGCCACTATCCTACCGTGGCCGGCAACACGGGAAGTTGCCGCGAATGTACGGCTGGTGAGCGTTCTCACCGGCAACATGCCCGCCACCCTGGGCAACGCATAGCAATGCCGATAACAAGGAGGACATATTGCCGGGCAACTCGGCATTATGGCCCGGCAACACCCAGCAATACCGGCTACAAGGCGGGAATATTGCCGGGCAACTCGGCATTATGGCCCGGCAACACACAGCAATCCCGGCTACAAGGCGGGAATATTGCCGGGCAACTCGGCATTATGTCCCGGCAACACACAGCAATACCGGCTACAAGGCGGGAATATTGCCGGGCAACTCGGCATTATGGCCCGGCAACACACAGCAATACCGGCTACAAGGCGGACATAATGCCGGGCAACTCGGTAGTATGGTGCGGCCATGTTGCCGCAACATTGCGGTCACTCAAGCGTAATACTTGCCGGCAACACATTGCCATAAAAATATTGCTCGCATACAAGCCCCTTTACGCAGGATCATACTTCTCAGTCAGGAAGAAATTGCAGGTATCCTAAATACCCTACCGTGTGGCAGATCACCATATATTATACATAAGTAATCGTCACTTCGATACCTATTCAATATGCAAGATTTTCAGTAGACTTTGATTAAAGTTTAACGTATTTCTTGAAGGCTTCCTAGGCATTTAAATAGCGCAGTACCTTGCGCTAACCAAAGAGAAGCTTAACTGACATCAGTAGGCTACTACTACCGGAAACTTCTACTAGGTTAGAGCCGTTTCCGAGATATCAAATATAAGAGTTATATTTTATATAATCGTGTTACAAAACTTAAAACGAAAACGTTATCTACATTTTAAATTTCATCCAAATCGCTGAGCCATTTCCGAGATCGTCTGACTTACCATCTCATAAATTGCTCTAAATAAAAATGCTATTAGTATGTTAAGTTGAAATCTTGATGCTAATCAGAGATTAATTAATGGTGCAGGATTAATGGTAATTCACTTAGACGAGTATATCATCAGTGCTAAATTAATTCACTCCTATAAAACTATGCTCATACCTCGCATTACCGTCACACCACCAACCGTGCCTTTCCAGATGATAAGAAAACAATTCCCAATAGAATAACTTTCCCTATGATCATTAAAGCACAAGGTCAGACGCTTCTAAGGGCAGGATTGTATTTATCAGAACCTGTTTTTTTTTTCTTATTGATGCGTGCCTTTTTCACGAGTTTGTAGTTTCATTAATATGTATTTTTGTGTTAAAGACAAATACGGTCAAAAAGTCAACGATGATCACATTATAACTGCTAACATTGTTTTCAAAGAAGTTTCGTAACGTAAAGGAGATTGAAAAAATGACATTTGACAAAGCCGATATTTTTTAAATATCTACTTTTTATAATTAAACATGTAATATTTAATGATAACCACTTTTTAGAGTAAAAGTAATATATATTACTAGTCTTCAAGATAAAACATCTTTCATTCATTAATAAATACTTACCTTTACTTATTTCCTCAGTGTTATTTTATCATTAGGTGACTGAACACGATATTGTGCGAAATATTCACATGGGTCAGATAGTATACATGAATTGGTCGTTTAAAGATATAAGAGCTTCTTGCTCGAACCAAAGAAAAACATAATTAACATCATTAGGCTTACTGGCACCTGAAACATATACGAGATGGCGTTAGAGCCGTTACTGAGATACCAAATACAAGAATTACTCGTTTTTTCGTAAAATCGCGTTTTTGCTAAGAAGACAATTATTTTGAAAAACTCGAAAAGCAGAACGTTATATAAATATGAAACTTTATCCATATCGTTAGTGCTGTTCAGAGATTCCTTATATATATATATATATATATAAGAATTGCTCATTTAAAGATATAAGGTGCAATATCTGTCATTAATAAAACATAGCAAATTAACGTCATGAATAAAATGGGATCATTGAAACCATTCCATTTCTGATCCGTGATTCATCTATTTTAAAGTGATCAACCTTTTATTAAACACTAGTCTGAATAAATATCTGAATTTATATTTCAGAGTTATCAAAAACAGAAAATCATAATCTACCACATAAACTTCGAAAAAACAATCCTAATTTTCTTATTGTAATTTTCTATAACCATACTTTTTTTATCTGTATTGGCAACACGATGTTACTTTGGCTATCGATTTCTTACGTTTTCTTTAATGTAATACATTAGAATACACGAAAAACGTTAATCAGATCACTGCATTAAACATGTGAAAAGGAAGTTTTGTAAAGTGGAAAATCTATAAATTAATTTTAATAATATATATAATCAAAAAACCTTTCGATTTCTTCTTTGCTTCTTGAAGTTATTCCCTGAAGTATCTAGGCGTAACAGTACAAAGCAACATGAAATGGGACTTGCACATAACTTCCGTCGTAGGCAAAGCTAATTCTAAACTACGTTTTATAGGTCGTATTTTGAGAAGCTGCAATACTCATACAAAGGAAATAGCGTACAAAACACTAGTGCGTCCACATTTGGAATACTGTTGTGCAATTTGGGATCCGTATCGCAAGGGATTGATTGACACGTTAGAGAATGTACAGAGAAGAGCCGCTCGATTCGTGACCGCTAGTTACAGTCCTTATGTAAATGTCACAGAGCTGATACGCGGGTTAGGCTGGGATTTTTTGGCGGACAGACGACGTAGTTTTCGTTTAACCCTGCAGTGGTCGCGTGGATTACATATGTAGTCCACTCAAGCCATTTCTAATGGGACTTTTCAGAGCTCGACCACTGCAGGGTTAAATTTGTTGGAGAATATGCGAAAATCTCTAATTTACGAGTGCAACGAAATACTTCTTCCGCCAACCTATTTAGGTCGCAATGACAGAAGGGATAAGATTCGAGAGATAAGATGCTGTACTGATACATTTATGTATTCTTTCTTTCCTCGTTCTGTTCGGGATTGGAATACTCTAAAATAGGTTGGTGCTTAGCACCCTCTGCCACCCACAGTAATTGTGAATTGCAGAGTATAGATGTAGATGTAGATCTGAGGCCGGACTGTTACAATCTCTGCTGTTTGGAAGTGAAATTATATTCGCTGTTGATAGTAAGTAATGCATATTTGATGGGTTTGAACATGAAAGTAACTGTTTAAAATCTTTAGTCTAGAACCATCCGAGAAATTTGTTGCTTCTTGAAACTACAATCTCAGGCCGAACAGCTTCAATCTCTGGTGTTTGGAATTGAAATTAAATTAAATGTTAACAGTAAGTAATGCATACATGGAAGTGAGCTGCTAAAAGCCTTTAGTGTTGACATAATGGTATTTTTGTAATTTATTGTTGAGCGATTCTTTATTTACAACACTTCCTGAGAAAAAAAATCATTGTTTCTATTGCTGCACGAATCACTGTGGTTATTATGATGAAACTTAGTACATATGTTCCTGATAGGATGGCTAAAAATATTGAAAATCAACCCCATCTATTTTCTGCTAAACCGGGGATTAGCCGTTTAAATACGTACAGACAATGGAGAGACTGACTTATAATTTGATTCACAAGTGGAATAAACTGATCTCTGTTATGGGCTTCAATATTTACTGTGTGTGCATATCAACCTAGATCATACAGAGCAACGCCGGGTAACAAATACGATATTTCATTTGGATTCAAGGAAATAGCTAACCTGTGGAAATTTTATGTCTGTAGCTAATTTTATTTAGGAGCTAGAGGACTGAGACAGACAGTGGGGAGGAAACGATAGTTGACCGCTCCCTTCGGGTACGAAACCGTACAAATCGTCCTGCAAGAGATTAAGCAGCCTATCGGTGGCTCGGTCCAACTGAATGCATTTTAACGAAGCGTTTAGCGCAGGATCGCGTCAGCCGTCCAACACGTGGTGGTGTGACTATGTAAATAGGCGGACAGGCGGGCAGGCGGGCAGGCCTTGGGATGCCTGGCGGGCGGTCCCCGCGCTGTGAGAGAATTCCTCGCCAGGAATGCGCCGGCCGCTGCTTTATTTGTGTGTTAACCACGGTATCTACATTTCCACGTGAAATTCGAAGCGTTCGCCGTCGGGACGGCCGTGATAAATGCCTTTGAAACCGAGACTGGTGGACGTGAAGAGATTAGTTGTCGCCCGGGCCGCCGCCCAACAGCCGTCGGGCGGCCTTCTCTCTTCGACGTCCGTTATCTCACCTGGTCCAGGCACCACCGCTCGACCGAATGCCGGAGTGCGTAGACTGCAAACCACGGGGATCGCAAATTAAGTCGACAAAACTCAGTGAATCAGCTAGAAGATCTTGCTAACACACGTCTGTAAAGATCCGAAACTGAATGCGACTTCTATTTGGAAAGTTCGTGAACTTATTGAAAATACAGTAAACATCTTTATTTTGTATAGGAACAAAGTCTTTCTCGGCGTTGAGAATGGATGTAGTCTTCTCGGGAGACTAGCCGAGTAATTAAGGTGTTTCCACACGATATTTCGGCGATCTGAGACTACGTCGCCATCTTCACCAGAAATATCGTGTGGAAACACCTTAATTACTCGGCTAGTCTCCCGAGAAGATTACATCCAACTTTATTTTGATACAATACTTCCCGTTTCGAACTAACATTCTCATTTCAATATATCGATTACCACCTATCTACTTCACGAGTTCCAAACTATGCCATTCTCGACATTTTCTTGGCATTTTCTCTTTTATATCAATTAATTAATCCCTCTTTCCTTAAAATCTGATCCTCCACACTATCTCATATTTCTGTGGGAGTATTCAATAAATTTCATTCTTCGTCCATCATTTGAAAAACACATTTTATTTGGTGTTTAATTAGTTTTTTTTCTGCCTTATCAATTTTCAACATCCTTCAAATGCGCCATACATCAAATTCTTAATTTTCCTTCTTTAGTGTTTATTAAGTCCCAGCATCAATCCTATCAAGTTCTGCGCTCCGTACTGCTTTAGAAACTAATTTCTGAATACTTTTTGCAAGAGTACTCTTTTCGCTTCTGCTATATTGCTTTCGAAATCTTTCTTACGCCTGTCGCCAACAGTAAGTTTGCCTCCTGGAGATGAGAATACGCCCGCCCAATTGGCTGCCATACCGTGATGGTGTCCGGCGCTGATATGGGGTTACCAGGTTCTAATACTGGTGGTCGTAGAAATTTTCATACCCAGCGTGATGGGTGGCCTCGCATTGGGGAGGACGCCGGTTCGAATCCCCGTCCGGGCATCCAGATTTGGGTTTTCCATGGTTTCCCCAAATCACTCCAGGCGAATGCCGGGACGCTTCCTTCAAAATGCCATGGCCTAATTCCTTCACTTTCCTTGTCCCCAGTCCCATCCCGCCTCTAACGACCCCGACGTCAACGAGGTGTAAAGCCATAAGTAAAAAAAAAAAATTTCATCATCAGATCATAGGCAACAGGGTAGGAAAGGGCATGAGCACAATTTAAAATCATCAGCTTGTCCACACAAGACCCTGGATTAAATCTCAAACCACTTCTCAGCGGATATGGGCATACAGCACTGTTGATGGTGGGTCGTTCGACTGATCGGGAAATAAGGGCTTGTGACCCCATGGTATCTTTAGGAAAAATACGACCCTATGTTCTCCATAAATTTCATGACTTTTGACTTGGTTTGTGTTCTGAAATAATGCGTAAACGGAGAATGAGTATCTCGAAGAGCTTGAATATCTTTGAGCATTTCTGAGATGAAAGTAAATCTTATTAAAACAACTTTTCCTTTAATCACACCAGTGATATCAAAACGACTATCTTTGAGATCAGATCCATGTTTGCGAAATCAAAACAAATTTTGCTGAAACTTGCTGACCAGTTAAAATCCTTTACGAGCTTGACGTCACCAATAATGATGCGATAATGTGGGTGTATGCTATTGATTTGAGCAGCATCTGCAGGGGCGGATCCAGGATTTTGTTTTTGTTTTGGGGGGGGGGGGGGCTTGCCACACTTTGGTTTTGGGGGGGCTTGGCTTGAATGAATTTTTGTTCAGAGGGCTTGCCTTCAGTGGATTTTGGCTTTGGGGGGGGGGGGGGTTTGAGTAGGGAAAAATGTAGTATTTATAGCCTCCTCGGGCCTCAAATCCGTAGAGCTAAAAAAAAAAAAAAGGTCTCAAAACTACAATGTCGGGGGTGGACCAAGATACTTTTGGGGGGGCTTGAGCCCCCTAGCCCCCCCTGGATCCGCCCCTGAGCATCTGCACATTTTTCCAGCTCATGTTCACTTGATATTAACGCTTTTGTCATATTTTGGATATCATTAACAGAGCAATTAGTACACGAGGCCAAGCATCTACTACAACCACGCAATTCTGGGCGACTATCTAGGCCTCTCAGATATTCCCGCCACCTAGTCCTGAGGCCAAAGCAAGTCGAGTTGCTGCAGTTCGCACAGGTGAAGCAGGTTAACCCCGTGAATTCTGGTATGCCATCCAAATAACAGTAATACCAAGTCAAGAAATTAAAGGCTCTCCATCATTCTATGCAATAGCTCAAACAAAGGGCTTCAGTCATGATTTACCCGTTGTAGAGGTATAGTCTTTAGTCGACTTTAAAAACGTGTATGCAAACAAAGCATATGATCAATCACATACATAATAAAGCTGAGCAGAAAATTGATAGTGCTCCTTTCTAGATAACACAATTCCATTCACGCAACCTCCCTAAATCTAATTGACTTCATATATTTGGATTTTTATATTTTCCTTTAACAGTTTGTTAATTTTGCGTTAGTAATAATTTCATAATTAAGCAGTTTGTTATTAGTAATTTTCTGGGGAACGAACTTTGACTCGTTAATTGAGGCTGACCTGTTGATATTTGAGATACGTACCTTCTGCGAATAAACTGCATTGACATGTAAGTATGACACTTCATATGGAAGCTTACAAATTTCTTAGCGTGGAAGATAATATTCTTACATGATCTATTTTTGAAGGAGACGTTTAACAGAAAAATAAATTAAAGGATCAAGTGTTGCTGGGAGATTCGATGAAGGAATATTGTTTAAAGTAATATTTATAGGTATCATTTGATTGCAAAGGGGAAATGGTTTCACCTCTCAGTATTTCATGTTATTATGAAGATTTAACATGTAGGAAGCTGAGGTTAGGTAACGCAGTTACGAAATAGAGCATTAACGGATCAATAAAATGCTGCGGTAGGATTTTTAGGATTCCGCACCTTGTGTCTAAAATATGAAACTCTTATGCAATCTCTGATAGGCTAGAACTTGAATCCTTCAACATAAAAATTTGTATTTGTCAATTACTTCACCTCTACTAACACAGTCACGATTATAACAAAGAAAAATCATGAAAAAGAAACATTGGTGCGAAACAAATTATAAGGGTTGCTGGGACATTCAATGAAGGAATGTTATTTAAAATAATATTTATAGGTATCAAGCCAAAAATACCTAAAAAGTTTAAGATTTTTCATTCCAAAATTAGCGCTGGTTTCAGACAAAAAACGCTAAAAATCTAATTCCATATTTATTTCCGAAACAAGAAATCCAAAATTCTTTCCCAATTAGCAAATTAGCAGTGGAATAAAGAATTGTTACAGGAAGACCATAGTATTTTTTTTTATGCAAGAAATGATTAATCTTAAGAAATTTGGTTCTTCAAGCAATATTTTTTTTTGTTTTACTTAAAAATCTGAGATAAAATTCCATAGAGAATTTCATGAGTCACATAATAATTTGTAGCAAAATACTTTATTTTAATATAAATATTCTTTTTAAGACGCTGTAAATTTTGCTCAACAGATTTTTTTTTTTATTTTTTAATTTTAACAGACAATTTTGCAAAATACGAAACTCGAATTAAACATATTTTTTTAAAAGGTTTTCCTAAATATTTATTTTAGTGAAGTAAGTTTAATAAGCCATCTTGATACTCACTAGGGGCACCTTTGACCTCTAACGCTCGGAAACGCACGAAAACATGTTTAGAATAACAAGCGAGCATAAACAAAGCAGCGGTGTGTGTCATTTCCACGCAGAAATCCGAACTTGTTTGCTATCGCCATTAGTTGTCCATGTTTTCAAGAGACGCAAGGCACTTTCGGTCTAAATATTTCAAAGAAACTTGAAACAACCTGTCCACGAAATATTCATGTGGAGGCAAGCAAAAGTGGATAAATGACTAAAGAACACATGGAACGTTTTCTAACTTCAATCCTTGGCGAACAGGAAACAAATCAAGAGAGCCTATTGTTGTGCGATTCCTAGACAGGTGATGCAGATCGTACCCTTCTAGATGCAACTTTTCCAAACAACCATGTTATGCTGAAGATATTGCCACCGAAAACAACTAAATATTGCCAATCCCTTGATGTTTATTTCTTTCGATAATATAAGCTCTACGTCAGAAGGGTTCCTGATTTTTTAAAACTACAATGTGCCAAACCACAAGTGAAGATACATGATTGTTATTTCTTCATGAAACTTTGTGATTTACAATCAATTTGCTGCACCTACGTATAAGCCGATGTTGCAATAGTCTTGGCGAAAGTAATTTGAAAATGTAATTAGTGTGCCTTTTGATATTGGACTGCGTTAATGCGGAACTGATTTGGAATGTGATAACGTGGCTTTAGTGATGTGTGCACATTGTTCTCTTCCACTTTGTTTTGCCAACTTTATCGAAATCATGCATCTGCACTTTGAGGACTAATATAAGCAATATCAGGTGTGTGGTACTGCTGTATATGCATGTTTTGCGCTATATTAACGTACTTTAAGCAGAGAATTTCTGGCACTGTTGACTGAAAATGTAATGATACACTGACGTCATTTAATTACATATAATTTCCTTCGTATGGTACTGATACGTTGTTACTTTGTTTCTCTCTATTAAATTGTTACTAGTGGTAGAATACAACGTTTTTGCACGGAAATGACACACACCACAGTTTTGTTTATGATCGCTTGTTATTCTAAGTATGTTTTCGTGCGGTTCCGAGCGTTAGAGTTCGAAGGTGTCCCTTGTCTGTCCTAAGCGCACGAGAATAACTTGTCGTTGGCCTTTTTTTACTTTGCATCATTTAGTCTTTTTGGATAAGTAGCGGCGTCCCAGTACACATTATGACCGCTACCCGCGTGGACCAGCAGAGTGGAACCGTGCGACTTGAAGGTACCGGCTGGAACAGTTTTAATGGACCGGTCTCCCCACTAGGCGGCTAAAAGCCGCAAGTTGGTCTCCTGGGACACATTACGGCCGTCCGTTTACTTTGGGCCATCGAGCTGACGCGTCCACGTCAGCCGGAGCCGCCCTCGAACTTGCAGAGTTCGCGGGACGCCCCATTAGCCGGGCAGCCACTCAACATGATTAAGCAGCCGACCTGTCGCCGTCTTGGCCGGCAATCACACCGTGATGACTATAGACTGCCGTGCCAGGGCGAATCTCAATACGTCACAACAACTAGAGTCACCAATGTTGGCATGGAATGAAGCGTCTGCAGTGACAGTTCTCAGGAAGAAGCTCGGCAACTCGTTACTGTGGTTTGTAGCCGCGTTGCTAGCGAAAGAAAGATATTTATTTATTTACTAGCTGGTGCCCACGACTTCATTCATGATTGTTAAGAATTTTTGTTGACAGCTACCGACATCTAACAACCATAGTGCACGATGGGAGACTCGAGGTCAATACCACATACCATCACCAGTGGTCTGCGCTATGTAGTTGTGAAAACAAAGTGAAAAATATACGGATACTCATGTCTTTGGTCGAAATACAAAAATATCTTTAATCGGCCATTTTCAAACACCGTATCTCCCACACACCCACAGCTATAGAAATTTGGCTAACATTGTGATCGATGGGTGAATCTGTGCTACTACCAGACACAAAGGACAGTGATCTGCGCTAGATAGTTTTGACTGAAAAGTGATACACCAAGACACATACGTCTTTGGTAGAAATATGAAAGTACACCCGGTCGACCACTTTCAACCACCATATCTCTCACACCTCCATAGCTACCGACATCTAACCACCATAGTGCACAATAGGAGACACGATGCTACTACCACACACAAACACCAATGATCTATCCTATGTAGTTGTGGCTGGAATGAGAAGTATAAGGACACACAAGTCTTTGGTCGAAATATGAAAATATCCTTGATCGGCCACTTTCAACCACCATATCTCCCACACTCTCACAGTTACCGAAATTCGGCCAACATTGTTATCGACAGGTGACTCTGTGCTACTACCACACACAAACACCAGTGATCTGCGCTAGATAGTTTTGGCTGAAAAGTGATACACCAGGACACATACGTCTTTGGTACAAATATGAAAGTACCGCCGGTCGACCACTTTCAACCACCATATCTCCCACACCTCCATAGCTACCAACATCTAACCACCATAGTGCACGATGGGAGACTTGATGCTACTACCACACACCAACACCAATGGTCTATCCTAAGCAATTGTGGCTGGAATGAGAAGTTTAAGAAGACACAAGTCTTTGGTCGAAATATGGAAATGCCCTGCATCGAACCATTATTTCACCCACACCCCCACAGCTATCGGCATTCGGCCAACGTTGTGCACGATAGGAAACTCCATGCTATTATCACACACAAACACCAGTGATCTGTGCTAGGTAGTGGTGGCTGAAAAGTGAAATATAAGGAAACACACGTCTATTTTTATACAAATATATAAGAGTTTTTGTTTTTTTGTTTTGTTTACGACTTTACACCTCGTCGACATCTAGGTCATTAAAGGCGGGAAAGGACTGGGAGCAAGGAACGGGAAGGAATTTGGCCATGGCCTTTGTAAGGAACCATCCCGGCCAGGGCCAGCGGATCGTGTTAGGCTCGGATAGGTAGTCACACAAAGGTGGATCCCTTGAAGGTATTGTTTGGTTGTTTTACCTAAAAGGAAATATAGTAACAGTAATAATTAGGGTTCGGATTTTCAAGACAAGGAAAAAAAATAAAATAGAAATATGCAGGCAAATATGACCTTAAATATGGGTAAATATTACCTAAAAATTAAAAAATATGTCAAAACATTTAAATTTACTATACGTCAAAACATGCTCAATTACACATCATTTATTTTACCTAGTTGTGTCGCTTTCATGTAGAGAGCATAATTAGCGTCCATTCACTCACTGCACCATTCGGAAATTAAATTTTAAACCAGTCACTTTAATTTCACATATTTTACAGAAAAGTACTCTTTCATCTCTACTAAAATACTCCTCTACAAATTCCCTTAGGTAACTTTGTAACTTTGCACTTTCAGCAAATATTCTTTTAGACATGTCGGTTCTCACTGATTCACTGCAGAGTTAACACTGACTGAGGATTATTTTCAAAAGTATTTCATTGAGACACTGGTTGATGCTGATCGACACAGGCATGCTGCTGCTGCTGCATTCTCGAGATTAAAAGGCGAGCGGAACATTAACGTTAGAGTGTGACAATAACTTTAATAACTTTAATTCTTAACTGGTAAATTCTGACAAATTCAATGACAATTATTTGGTTTTTCTTCCAATGTATAATATGAGAACAGTTCATGGATAATTATCTTAATTTCTTCTAATCTATATCTAGTGAATTCCCGGTACTATTAAAAAAATTACCAGGTTTTTCCTCAAAATATGACTATCTGGTCATAAATATTATCGTAATGTGACAAAAACTAGGAAAATGGCCTAAATATGCCTTTATATGCTATATAAAAAATATTTAAATACAATCGGAAATGAACAATCAGTGTTTTACTCAGCATTACACTCAAAAGCAAGGCAGCAAAAAAATATGACTTGTCCTGAATATCCGAACCCTAGTAATAATCGTACACAAAAAAATCTTATAAATATATATATATATAAAAATAGACGTGTTTTTTCCTATATTTCACTTTTCAGCCACCACTACCTAGCAAACTTCACAGATGTTTGTGGGTGAAGTAGCATGGAGTTTCCTGTCGTGCACAACGTTGGCCGAATGCCGATAGCTGTGGGGATGTGGGAGATATAATCATTAAAGTTGGTCAGTGCAGGGCGTTTTTCATATTTCGACCGAAAATTCGTATCTCCGTATACTTCTCTTTCCTGCCACAACTACATAACATAGACCTTTGGTGTTTGTGTGTGGTAGTAGAATCGTCTTTCCTGTCGTGCACTATGGTTGTTAGATGTCGGTAGCTATGGGGGTGTGGGAGAAATGGGGGTTGAAAGTGGTCGACCTGTGGCAGTTTCATACTTCTGCCAAAGACAAAAGTGTCATGGTGTATCACTTTTCAGCGAAAACTATACATCACAGATAACTGGCGTTTGTGTGTAGTAGTAGCACAGAGTCTCCTTTCGATCACAACAGCGGCCGAATTTCAGAAACTGTGGTACTGTGGTAGATATGGTGGTTGTAAGTGGCCGACCAAGGATATTTTCGTATTTCGACTGTCTCCGCATATGTCACTTTTCTGCCACAACTACATAGCATAGAGTATTGGTGTTTGTGTTTGGTAGTAGAATCGTATCTCATGTAGTGCACTATGGTTGTTAGATTTCGGTAGCTATATGGGTGTGGGAGATATGGGGGTTGAAAGTGATCGTCCTGTGGCAATTTCATATTTCTGCCAAAGACAAAAGTGTCATGGTGTATCACTTTTCAGCGAAAACTATCGATCACAGATCTCTGGCGTTTGTGTGTGGTAGTAACACAGAGTCACCTTTCGATCACAAGAGCGGCCGAATTTCAGAAACTGCGGTTGTGTGGGAGATATGGTGGTTGTAAGTGGCCGACCAAGGATATTTTCGTATTTCGACGAAAGGCATGTGTCTCCGCAGATTTCACTTTTCTGCCACGACCACATAGCATAGAGCATTGGTGTTTATGTGTGGTACTAGAATCGTGTCGGTTGTCGTGCACTATGGTTGTTAGATGTCTGTAGCTATGGGGGTGTGGAAGATATGGGGAATGAAAATGGTCGACCTGCGGCAATTTCATATTTCTGCCAAAGACGCATGTGTCACGGTGTATCACTTTTCAGTGAAAACTATCAATCGCAGATCACTGGCGTTTGTGTGTGGTAGTAACACAGAGTCTCCCATCGATCACAACGTTGGCCGAAATTCGGTAACTGTGGGAGTGTGTGAGATATGGTGTTTGAAATTGGTCGATCATGAATATTTTCGTATTTCATCCAAAGACTTGTGTGTATCCGTAAATTTTACTTTGCTGCCGGAACTACATAGCGCAGAAGAGTGGTATTTGTGTGTGGTAATAGTATCGAGTGTCCCATCGTGCACTATGGTGGTTAGATGTCTATAGCTGAAAATATGAATTCTTTACAATCACGAACGAAGTCGTGGGTACCAGCTAGTTCAAAATAAAAATTAATTGAAGTAAAAAATAACATAAATATGTACTATTATTCACTATTATTATTTTTATTTACTATTACTCAGTATTAATACCGCAACGCAAATAGTGTACAGCCCTTTGCATTTTTGGAAATGAACGGATTCAACAATTTTTCCAAATCAAATTCATCAGTGAGGTTACTATATACATGTAATACTGCGATCTAATCGAGGAGATGTTGCAACATTTTCAATATTAGGCAACTTTTGAGTCGTTTTAAAAACGAAAAACTTTGTTCATTCGAACAGACCACCCAGGAATCGTGGAGAGTTGTCGAACGAAGCGTGAAAACTTTGGTATGATTCCTCTAGTCCATTAATGCGTTTGTAAAAAATCTACAACCCCTCTCATCTGCTCTGCTCTGTCTCTCTCTCTCTATGCTTGTCGCACGCTCGCTCTCTCTCAGATTCCTGGTGGGTAAATATCCATACGGAATTTACAGGGTGGATATTGCTACCATACTATTAGCCGGCCCTGATCACGGCATTCGCCCGAAGTGACTTAGAGAAACCGTGGAAAACCCAAAACTGGATACCCGGACGGGGATTCGATCCGACGTCCTGCCGAATGCGAGGCCAGAACGTTAACCCTTCACCCACCACGCTCGGTCATAATTTTGAAACAGTCGTGTGTCAGATAGATTCTTTAGTGTAACGAGCCGAATGAATCTGTTCGTGGAATACTAAGTTTCGGCGGTTATAGCCTCTGCCACAGTTGTAAGGTGACAGAGGAAGTGGCAGAAACTTTGACCATAGAAACGTCGCATTTTACCAACTGATTCGAATTCTATCTTTACACAATGCCGAGACAACCTACATTCTCACACAGCGTGCATTGCTACAGCAAGATACGAGTACTGACACAATGTTGATGGCGAGAACTCTGTAAACCTCTTCCTTCATTCCGTCCTCAGTCTGTTGATCGTTGCAGCAAAAAATCGTCCATGTAACAATACAGTGTGTAGGACCAACCTACGAACGTAGACACTTTATCATTATTATTGGTCGCCGCTGATAAATTCCATCACTCATATCTTGCACAATCCTACATCAGTGTCATCCTAAGAAACAGTAACGCAGTCAGTATTGCGTTACTGTTTCCTGGGATGACACTGATGTAGGATTGTGCAAGATAAAGAGTGATAGAATTTTTCAGCGGCGGCCAAGAATAATGATAAAGTGTGTACAGATTACAAATTGCGAAGTGCATGCATAAAGTTCATCAGATAATATCACATTTTATCATTAATTTGAAAATTTTATGATTGCTTAGTATTTGTTATTTGAACAAAGGAAGCTACTATTTTTTTCGGCTTTACGTCTCGTCGACGACAAGGTTATTAGTGGGGCGTCCATAAATCACATGGCTCGGTCTATGACGGAAGGAGTTGGGTTTAAAGCTACGCTTAGCTACGTGTGGGGAGGAGGTGGGTTTGGAGCCAAACCACGTAGCTTTTCATTTCATGTTATTTGTCGCACTTCAAATTAGGTATGGAACACACAACAGCATGTGAATATTTATATCAGTCATTTAATTATCTCCGTATGTAATTTTCGATAGTCTGACAAGAGAAAACAGTACAGCTACGTGAAACACCGGGGGAAGGGACGGAGGGTGGAGGATGTAGAGGCAAAAGCCACGTAATAGGCTACGTGAGGGGGACGGGGGGATCGGAGCAGGCAAAATGGGACTACGTAGTTTATAGACGCTACCTTATCAGCAGGAAAGGTCTGATACAAGAAACGTAGAGGAATTTGGTCATTACCTCTTGAAAGAACCATTCCTGCATTCGCATGGAATGCTTTTTGATAAACCATGCAAAACCAAAGACCCACCAGTGTCGCTCATTGCGCCGCGTGGATTGGGGAGGTAAAACGGGACTGGGCATGACCACGAAAAGATAACGTAGCAGTGACATGTTTCACTGAAATTAAAATGTAAAAAGGTAAATGCTTATGGTAATTTCGACCCCGAAGAGTCGTTCAGACAACTGACAACAGTTCTGATTATCTGCTCATTGCGCCTCTATCGTATCTGTGTGGCAGCCACTACATGTGGGAGCATGGTTATAAAGTGCAAACCTTGTTCAAACATTTTATTACAAGAATCATGGTCAACGATTAAACTTATATAGAATATCACAAATAATATAATACAATATAATACATAAGAAAGCTTCGATCTTTCAGATTATGATCTTAATAAATCCTGTACCAATTAATGCGATGACAAGCTTGTTAGGCCATGAGAATATCCCTAATCACAATATCTCCACTTGTATTAAACACCCAAACAGAAATCCTTACGTGCTTGGAAACGTAATATAACAGGGCAGGCTCTTATCAATTTACCATCATATAACAAATTTACAGCTAGTACAAAACACAAAATTGTACACAGGAGGCAAAATACAGCAATTATTTTAAACAAACAGGAATCAGTTTACCTTAGCGTCCTTCAGTTTAACCTTAATAATCAAGTTCTTACCAAAAGGTTCTGACACACTATAGTGTGTACACGCCGGCGCATAAGTCGTTACCACCCACACACACTGATAAGGTGGCGGGAACGATTAGCACCACATATCGGGGAATTTTGTCCATTCCCGTAACAAAATTATTAAGCACAATTAACAAGAATGCAGTAAGCGACGCACTTTGTAGTTGGAATCATCAGGTATTCTACCTCAAATACCCGACAGTGCTAGAAAATGGCAATTTATCACCTCGAAGCCACCGCCGGCCCTGCCCGCTGCCGTGCTCCCAATCGGCGGAAAACCGCTCACGAACATAGAGCGCAGCGGAGGAATTCACTCGATTAATGCGAGCGAGGAACGGTCTCGGTCGGGTCACCAATCCACATCATACGATACTTCCAGGCCGCCAGGTAAAATTACTAGTCCTCGCTTATACCAGCAGACCTCCAACGTCGCAGTCAATTAGGGAATATATTAGGCCCAACGAACCAATCCGCTGCTGCCGACCGACCAACCTCCCGGTTTCGTATCCCCGAAAATCAACTCCATCAGCTGGTAGAGGGCACCACCAGAGTCACAGCGCGCTCTCACGGGTGAAACTAGCACCCGGGCTCTGCAGAAATCAGCATCAGAAGACAATCGAGGGCGGGGAAAATAAACAATGCGAGCCGAGCACGGCTCAAATTCAATCAGATGCCGAATAATAGAACATCCGGTTGTTCTTATACAATCGATCAAAGTCCTAAAAATTTCCTGCTACAGCTGGGTTTATACCCAGGATTCTAAGTTTTGCAGAAAAGCGCCTTGACTTCTAGGCTACCATGAAGTTAAAGAGATTTCGCTTTACATTTCTGTTGACTGTTGTACACTAACAACTGACATGGTGTCACCGAGACGAAATAGTCAACTGACCCACAGTAAGTTAAAGGTTACACTTCGCCAACAATTACTCTTTTGCACTCTATCTCATATGTATGTGTTGTCTCCCTATCCACATGAATAAGTGTCAATCAGAAGTAAGTCTGCCTATCATGTAATAATAAATTAGATATAGTTACATTATTAAAAAAAATATACCTAAACACAGAATTTGTACTTGAATTCTCCAAGTTCAACCACATTATGAGTTCCATGTTGGTGTAAATTTATATTATTTTTAAATTCCTTTTCTGTATCCATATTCTTACAACTTCGAGATACTGGACACAGCTTCAAACTGACACCAAACACACATCATTCGTGGTTGAACCTACAGCTGAACATACGATGTAAACAATGGTACAATAATAATAAACAAAGCAAGGGTGTGTAAGAATTCTGGCAAAGAACCCGGTAGAAATGGTGGTATACCTTGTAACTTCCTTTCCTTAGTGCTTTGTATCTAGTCGACATCGAAGTAATTAGAAATCATACAAGGCAAGGCACAGGTAAGGGTTCAACCACTGCCTTTAGAAGGAACCTCCCAGCTTCTTCTGGAGTGATTTTGTGACACCAAGTAAATCTGGACTTCTGAACTGCGATTCAAACCAATGTTCTCAAGAACACAAGACCCGAGCATCACCGCTCGCCCACGCGTGGTTCTCGGTAACCAATGAAAATAATTACCACTCAACTACCAGGCTTATGTCTTCACAAATAAATGACGTAATCACAAGCGATCAGTACTTTTTCCCGTCCCCACAATTGAATTGGATGCTTCTGAACTGATTTTGTTTTAGGGGAGTTTCGTATGCAGGTGTTTCTTTTATGAGGATACGAATATTTCAAAACTTAATTCTATGATGAAACCGAATCACAATTCTCATCGCACTTTGCTCTATATGTTCATCAAGTAGACGCCAGGGTACGCATATCTCACCCTGTGTAGTGTCTTACCTATTTGTAGGAGTAGGCCTTAGTTTCAACACCGAAATGTTGGGTTACTTGTGTTCCTTTTTTTGTGTTCGTCGTTCCCAGCCACTATCATCTGAGGTAAGTGTTGGGTGTTTATTTCCCTATCGGTCCTTAGTTATATATTAAACCTACAACATAGACACTGAGCAACACAGGTTACCATTATGAATCATGAGATGGAGATTCAGTGTATTACTATACTACATCGGAATATATTTACTAGAAGCTGGACGCGTGGCTCACACGGAGAGACAGCGGAAGAAATAGGCCAAGGGTTGTTAACGCATTCCGCAATTCGACCTTGGCGCGGTCGAGCAGCTGGGCGAAAGAATGCAGGGACGCTAGGCGGCGGAGACGGAACAGTGGATTGCGAGCTGTGCGGTGGGAGCGTGGCCAGCCTGCAGAAAGAGATGTGCGGCCAATAACCACGGTGGTGTGTGTGTGGAAGCTCTTGTGTTCCATGTCGTCATACGATTGGACATACGTGTCCAACGGCAAGCAGAAAATGAATGGAATCATCGCATCGGACGACTGCGGGCAGCGCCTCCTACTAAATGGTAACACCGCCGATGTGGTGATCACCACAAATTATTATCGTATTGATCAACCCAGTGTCGCCCTAGAGAAAATCTCATTGCCCCGCTGAGCTTAATCAATGGCCACATAGAAAACCCTGAGAACTGAAACAAAATGAACCCATTGTTGGATTTCAAGATGTCTGTTTAATTATGCCATAATATAGTTTGATAATATTTTACAAAGAATATTTTTTTTAATAAATGTATATTAATGTCAAATGTAGGTACTGTGGTGTTTTTTTTTTTTTTTTTTTTTTTTTTCGCTACCTCAACGGTTTAATGAACAGTCCCGCTACTGTTTGTAGCTTAATCTGTATGTTCAGTTTGATGGTTTTGAGTTCATTGGTGTTACACTTTAGGGGATAACCAGGCTATGGTCGGTTGGACCTTAATAGGAACCCCTTCTTGTATTCTTATATATATTTCATATATATTTCACTTTCTCACTACACTTACTCAGGAATCCACAGGGTTCATAATAATACTTAATGGCACCTTGTATTTGTGCCAGGTCATAGGTACAACCGTGCCTATAGACTCTAGTCTTGGAACTTCGTGGCGGGCTTCCTCTACTCTGTTGAAGAATTTTTCAGTTGATTGGAAGATTTGTGTATGGATATTTGGAATATTTGTGACGTCATGGAGGAGCGCTGTTGGAGTGAAGTAACTTGCCCGTGTGATCATTCGGAGAGTCTTATTTTGCAGTCTCTGAATATGCATTCTGTTGGAGTGGCTGGTCGTTCCCCAAGCTTGGCAACCATATAAGATGAAAGGAACAATGATTGATTTGTAAATGCGGATCTTGGTTGATAAATTTAGGTTGTCGCTCCTCAGGATCGGTGCAAGGTTCATCGTCACTGCTAGCCCTTTTTTTCTCCGGTCTAGCACATGTTGACGAAAGAGAAGTTTGTTGTCAAGTATTATGCCCAGATATCGAGTCTCTGTCGCCCATGGAAGCTTGTGGCCCATTGTTTCTAGCTGTTTTTGGAGTACTGGTCTTTTACTTGAGAAATACATTGCAGAACATTTCGTAGGGTTGAGTTTGACTTTATTTACTCTGCACCATTTATCAAAAGCATCCAAGCCTTTTTGAGCGTTTTGGATATTACGTGTGTGGTTTCCTCCGGTCGAGTAGATGACCGTATCGTCAGCGAATTGAGCCATAAGTACGTGAGGAGGTAAGGGTATGTCGTTAATGTAGATTTTGAAAAGAGTAGGCGCAATTACCGAGCCTTGCGGAATTCCAGCAGTAATTATGTGAGTTGCAGATTTTTGGCCTTCAACTTGTACGAAGAATTTTCTATTTTTTAGGTAGCTTGCAATAAGTGCGATGTAGCATTCCGGAATATCTGTTTGATGATATAGTTTATCAATTAATTTAGTGTGCCAGACTTTATCGTAGGCTTTTTCTATGTCAACGAAAACGGCAGCAGTTGATTTTTTCCAGTTAAAACCTTTGCTTATATGCTCCGTTAGTCGCACTATCTGGGTTGTGGCTCCTACACGGTTTTCAAAGCCGAATTGTTCGTGTCGGATGGTGTGTCCAAACTCCAAACTGGTATTGATTCTTTTTAGCAGTAGCCGCTCTAGTATTTTGGAAGGAGCAGACAGTAAACTAATCGGTCTGTAATTACTTGGGTTTTGCTTATCTTTACCCCTTTTTGGAAGCGCGATGACCTTTGCAGTTTTCCATTTCGATGGGTAGTAGTGTTGAAGCAGGCAGGCGTTAAAGATTCTGGTAAGTAGTACAATCCCTTTTCTTGGTAGATGCTTAAGGTGGGAGTTGCCAATACCGTCATAGCCTGGAGATTTTTTGGTGGCTAGTTTTCGTATTAAAGCTCTTACTTCCCTGGGGGTTGTTAGTTCCGGTTGGTCGGAAGGTGGTCTGCTAAGTTTTTCTGCAACTCGTTGAGTAGATGTGGTCACCTCCAGTTCTTCAGCTGGGGTCAGTTGATAATCTGCTGCTGTATGTTGAGCTGCAAAATGTTCTGCCAAGATTTCTGCTTTACCCAGTGAGAGGAAGCACGGACCTGCAGGGCCATTTATAGGAGAAGTGGCTTCGCGTGGTTCTCGAAGGGCACGGATTAGTTGCCACGCCTCCCTATTTTCCAGCATTAGTTGAGACATTTTTTCCTCCCATCTTTCTGAGCTCCTTTCTTTCAGCCGGGCGGTGAGTTGGCGGGAGTAATGGCGATATCTACGGCGGTCGGCTGGATCGCGGAAACGTTGCCAGAGTAGTCTATAGTGGTTCCGTAAATACCTAATATCTTCAAGAATATCAGGTAGTCTCTGTTGATATTCATCGTTGCGTGTGGTGGTAATTGATGCTCTTCTGTCAGCCTCCTTAACTATTTGGTAAAATGACTGATGGCCGTTTCTATCAATTCTGGTGTTGAAAGGTTGACGGTAGGCTTAATCTTGTTATGGACCAATCTTGAGAAAAGATTCCAATCTGTCTCCTTGGTGCTTTTTGGTGACTGGTTTGATATGATAAAATTCCTGAGGTTTATTAGCACCGGGTTGTGATCAGACGATAGATCCGACATAGACTTGAGTTGGACTCTATGAGTGATGTTCTTGAGTAGTGCGATGTCTAGGACATCAGGTTGTGCTCGCTGTGAATTAGGCATATATGTCGGCTCTGTAGGTCCTAGGACGTCTATGTTCCTCCTGCCAGCAAGATGGAGAAGACGTTCCCCTTTTGGGTTATTTGAGCGGGAGTTCCAAGCTGTATGTTTGCTGTTTAAGTCTCCACCAATGATGATTTTGTTTCCTTTCGAAATTAATTCATCAAGGTCGTGTTCAAAGATATTTCTGTTGGGAGAGAGATATGCTGAGATTAAGACAATGTGTCCCTCTTTAGAGTGAATCTTGACTGCTGTAGCTTCTAGTTCTATTAGATTTAAAGGTTGGATGGCTGTATGCGTTATAGATTTCTTGATTGCTATGGCGGTGCCGCCGCCCCTTTGGCCTATTCTGTCAGTGCGATGTATCTGAAATCCTGATAGGCTGAATTTATCGTTAGGCTTTAGATGTGTTTCAGTTAGCAGAATAACGTTAATATTATGTCGGTTGACAAATTCTAGGAGTTCAAGTTTCTTGTTTTTGATTCCATTAGCATTCCATATTGTTATGCTTAGGTCACGATGTGATTGTGGATTTGTGGCCATTATTTGAGCATCGCCATAACACCTTCCATAAAGGCAAACAGTTTAGAGAACTTGTCCTTTGCGCTGTTTACTTTTTTCATGGTTCTTTCATTGTGTAGAGTAATTTCTTCATGTCTAAGAAGTCTACAGGGTCATCTGAGTCTTCTTCTTCGTCTGAGTAATGTGGTTTTTTGTTCTCTCCTCTGGAGCGTTTTAGGGTCTCTGCGAAGGAATGATAGTCACTGATCTTTTGTTTGCGGGTCTCTGGCTTCTTTCCAGCTTTGGTTTTATCCAGGTTTTGGTTTTGAATTTCCATTTCGCCTGCGTTTTTGGTTCGACGGTTCTTCAATAGTCTCAAGTCTTCATTTTCTTTTTGTTTGTCTTTGTAGGTTTCACGATCTTCTGGTATTGCGGGCATCCTCTCCAGGAGGCTGCGTGATCACCTTAGCAATTTACACACTTTGCCTTTTGGCTATTCGGGATTTGGCAGCTTCTGCTCGGATGCAAACCGGCGCACTTTACACATCTTGCAGGAAAGTTGCAGTAATTCGCAGTGTGCCCGTGGCGCTGGCACTTGACGCATTGAGGAGGTCCATTTAGATTCTTATAGCGTTCTACTCTAATTCTTGTATATAATAGAGCGCGAACGTTGTAGATTGACTCAGCTTCTGGTCCCGGTTTCAATGCCACGCTGAAGGTAGCTAGTGGAATCAATTCCTTTGTCTGTTGATCCCTCTTCTTGAATTGGTGCACTTCCAGTGGCTCAAAACCCTTTTCGGTGAGCTCTTCTTTTATGCTCTCAGTTGTAACTGATGGCGGGAGTCCTTTGATAACTACTCTCAATGGTTTTTCATCAGGCATTTGATGGCTGAAGTGGGCAATATTGTTTTGTTTGAAGAATGTTGTTAAAATTTTATGGTCTTCTTTATTGTCCACAAAATATTTCAAGGTTTCCCCACTATAGATTACCTTCAGTCCTCCTGTGAGATGATCTTTGATGGTTTTGTTCAATTCCAAATAGTTTTTCACCACTTTGATTACTACAGGGGGTATTTTACCACTCCTCTGTGCTGGTGTTGTTGCAGGTGTAGTTTCGGTTTCATTTGTGGTCTGTTGACAGGTATTGACATTCTCTATGGCTGCTACTGAAGGTTGGCTTGTTTCCAGAGGAGTAAATCTATTTCGCAACTCAATCTGAGAGTCAGTTTTACTTATTTTCTGTTTTTTCTTGGGAGTACTCTTCCGTCTCCTCTTACCCTTTGCTGTTTGAAACCCGTCAGAGGGTTCTGGAGATTCCTTTTTCCGTCGTGGTGGCGGACTCTCGTGATCAGAGCTCGAGGATTCATCGCAGCTTGAACAGTCCATTTCAGATTCCGAAGGAGAAGCCAAATTATCTTCACAATCTGTAGCCCGTTCCGAGTGTGACGCCCGTCTACCAGCCATGTTGTGCACGAAACGCCTATCGCGTTCCGTGCACGTGTATTTCCTAGTGGGAGTGTCGCTCTGATTCCTTGTTAACACCGCTGGGTAGCTGGAACCAGAAGCAACCCTACACAGTGCGTCCGGGGGTTCCACCTCTCGCGGAAGTGGGCCGTGGTACGGTATCACCCTAAAGCCTCGGAAAGGGGGGTCGGGTGGATCTCTACCGTCTGACAACAAATTTGCTAAAGCGCTAGAATAACTGGATATGCCAGTACAACGCTGCACTCCGGGCAACTTTACCCAGCGACAAACAAGCTATACTGACAACCAACGTAACCTCGCTTGAGGAAAACTGTACCGAGCCGACCAGGAAGTTACCTGTTCGGCGACTCAATACGAACTGGACTGACTGGTGCTGAACTGGCTGTGGTGTTGTCAATGTGTAAAGCAACATCCTAATTCCTTATATCAGCAATTTGAGTCATTTATAATATTTTTATTGATAATTCATGCAAACAAAAATTAATTTAATTCATAACGAGTACACCTCAGAGAGGAAATGAGTTCGTACCCGAAGTCTAACAGAGCCTGTTAGGTCCGGCGCACCCATGCATCTACTGGAGGAAATATTTTTTTTACTTATGGCTTTACGCCTGGTCGACGTCGACGTCATTAGAGGCGGGATGGGACTGGAGACAATGAACGGAAAGAAATTCGAAGGAATTCAGCCATGGCCTTTTGAAGGAAGGATCCCAGCATTCGCCTGGTGTGATTTGGCGAAACCACGGAATACCCAAATCTGGATGCCCGGACGGGGATTCGAACCGGGGTCCTCCCGAATGCGAGGCCAGAGCGTTAACCACTAATCCACCACGTTCGGTAGGAAATTCTAGTGTTGCGATTTGTCTGAAAAAGTGTAACTTGGTATGTTCTATAGGATAAGTGTATTTTTTATTTGTGAGATGTATAGTTTACGAGACGAATATTTGGAATCATCCCAACATTCCCCTAGATCAGCGGTCGGCAACCTTTTAGCAGGCAACGGCCACAAGGTGGCAAAACAAAATAAATGCGGAGCCGCACATACGCAGTAAAAATGCGAAAACTCAGTTTTCAAATTTTATTAATACAAATGAGGATACAAATGAAGAAATTAAAAAATTGATCTTACATACGAAACTCAGTGTGACGTTTGAAGTTATATTTGGCTGGCTGTTTCTTGTATGTCAGCTTTCATGTTAGAAGTTGAAATACATAATATATCTCTCAAATGCTCATCTGTAAGACGAGAAGTGTAGCCTAATTATTTTTTCAATAATTGACGATTGAAAGAGTTTGCTCGCATAAATAAATGCTTGAAAAAATTGATATTCAATTCGACAAAATCAGACGGCAAGCTACCATAAAATTTGACCAAGACTCTCATTGGAGTGAAGTTCAATCACATTCATTTGTAAATTACTTGGTAGATCCTCAACATCGCATGAAAAAGGGTTAGAAAAGAATCTTCAGTGTGTTCGTAACCTTTTCGAAATCAAATCTGCCATTGAATTAACCTTGTAACTCCATTAAAATGTCTTTCATTTTCTCACTATCCCAATTAAAATCAATTCCAGATTCCTCGACAGCCTTTAGACAATTCGAGAAGTGATCTAATTTTTTTTCATCAATATGTTTAATGAAGCGCCGGTTTTTAGTTTGGAACGCCTTTACGTCTGTATGCAATATGCATATCAGATATTAGTTTGTTTTTCGCTTGAAGCTTGACATTTAGCGTATTTAATTCAGGATTTAAATCTGTCAAAAATCCAAGATCTGTTAACAATTGAGAGTCTGTTAGCTCTGGAACAGATTTACCTTTCTGATTCATAAAAGTGTTGATTTCTTTTCTGAGATCGAAAAATCTTTTCAGTATTGTACCTCTACTTAACCAACTTACTTCTGAATAATTAAGGACATCTTGATAATCTGCTTCCATTTCTGATAGAAACTCTCGGAATTGACGATGTGTCAACCCATTACTTCTGATATAGTTTACAGTGCATATCACGATGTCAATTACGTTACTGCATGAAACGAGTTTGGAACAGAACGCTTCTTCGTGGATAATGCAATAAAAAAATAACGGTATTTCACTTCCTGTTTTGTTTTAATTCTACCCACCAGGCCCTTGTTTTGCCCACTCATGTTTCTACCTCCGTCAGTTGTTAGACTTACCAATTTTTCCCATGCCAATTGCAATGACGTCATTGCCTGTTCTAAGTGAGTAAACCAAATTTCCCCCCGTAGTCGTTCCCTTCAAACTACACAACTGAAAAGTTCCTCACACACGTTGAAGTACTTATCAATTCCACGAACAAATATTAGAAGCTAGGCAGTATCTGACACATCATTACTTTCATCGGTAGCTGAAGAGAACCATTCAAATTGTTGTGGTTTTCCCCAAGGTTTTTCGCATAAATTAGCCCCCAAATCTTCAGTGCGCCGGGTACAAGTTCTGGCAGATAAGCTTATATTTTCAATTTTTTATTTTTTTTATTTGGGCGTACCTCTTCAGCCATTGGTAAGGCACAGTGTTTTATTAATTCAGTGTAGGTAAACGGTCGCCCAGACTTAGCAAGTATTTCCGCCACCCTTAAACTCGCACGTATATTTGACTCGTTACTTTTAATTTGCACCTTGGTTCTTGAATGAACATTTGAGTGAGTCGATTTTGTTTTTCCGGGAATCACCAACTAGGAATACAAATTTTTCTTTATTTTCGGTATCATGGTGACGTTTGACGTTATATTCTTTTTGTATAGCAAGGATTTTTTGGCATATTAATCATAGCGGCTTTCCAAACACTCATTTTCTTCAATTAACTTCCTCTTTTTTTGTAGCCATCAGTAAAATTTATTACCTACAATGCCAAATACATGCTGTAAGAATAAAAGCCATGTTGAAAACATATCACTTAATTTCGCTATGTAATTGAATGAACTATCAATATCTCACACTTAATGAACGGTAAACAAAATAGAAGGTACTCGTAGGTCACAATAACTAAATCGTAGGTACAGGGCCGCGGCGGCGGCGTGCACACATGAAATAACTTGTTTCACTCAATGACACAACCAGCGCAGACGGACGGCGGGCGAGCGAGAGAAGATTATTGTCAACGCTGACCTATTGTTTCAATCATAGGAGAGAGTGGGGGAATCGTTCCCGCTCACACTTGTCCTGCTCTGTTCGCGTAGTTCATTCGCTGCACTGTTAGATCGCGTTCACTCTTTTATGCATTTATATTTTATTATTTTGTAATATGGGCTTTCGATATGATTTTTATAAGACGGACACGGGCCGCAAATAGAGAGGTCACGGGGACCGCGCGTTGCCGACCGCTGCCCTAGATGGTTGGGGGAAACCGCGTATAAATCGCAGTCAGCTCGACCAATTGGAAGCAGTCGTCTAAAGCGATTCATATGAACCTATTCCTTAGTTTCGGAATAATTTGCGTCCGTGTATTAAACTACACAATTATCTTGGACTAGTTGTTATGAAATTTGAGAGGGACCAATTCTAAGGCAGCCTTTTTCTTCTAAAAAAAAAAATACAAGAAAATTAACCCTAATCGGCAGCAAAGTAAGGAAATAGGGCACACATACATTAAAAAATAATTAAATAAAAACTCGTCGAATTATAACCACCTTCTTTTCTGAAGGCGGTTAGTAAAAATTATATGTGTTTCCATTTGTTCGCTATACAAGAAGGTATAAACTTAAAATCAATTTTAAAAAAATTAGTTCGGTTGCAGTGTTTGATGTCATTTGCAGTGAGCACTGTGCGGCCGAGGTGACTGGTGGTTGCGGCCGCTGTGGCGCGGCCCGCTGCTATCGACACAGCCGTCCGTCAGCGGCAGTCCGCCCCCACGTTTCTTCTGGAGGCGGCAGGTGGCGGCGCCGCGGTGGCCGCGCCGTGACGCGTGCTGCTGAAGCGGCGGGCGGGCATCAATCAGCACGCGACACGCGCTAATTACGCAACAAACCGCCCCCGACAAGGCGCGCTGTCACCGGCCCAGACGCGCCGCACTTCTGTTCGCGCCGCCACACGTCTGCCCTGACGTACATACAGTACACTGCTCTGCTGTGCGCACGACACGGTTCCTCCCTCTTTCCAGAAACTTTTCAACCTGCAGCGAAGTGACGAAACCTGCAGCGTGAACAATAACTACCAGTCCAGGCATTCTGGAGGACGTGACCTCGAATCCACGTCCGAGCTACCTGATTCTGGTTTTCAATTTAAATAACCAATAAAAAACATTGTTGGCTGGGGCGCAGTTAATTATTAATTACTAGCTTCGAGCCCGTCAAAAATGACGGTTTGAATGCAATATCCTGGCAGTTCATTTTTTTTTCAATTGGTTAATTATATGGAATTGTTATTACATAGTGCTAATGGCCTGGATTTTGTAATCTTCTATATATTTCATTTGCAGTTCACATAGCGATACAGTAGTAACTTCTACTGAATTAATGACGATGGAAGTATAGAACCAATAAAATTTAAAACAAATTAGGAATCCCACTAAAACTTTTGCTGTCAATGTAATATCAGTTTTATTCCTGGTCCAGACACAATTCAGCACGATAAATATGAAAATTCTTTCCCCCGCAATAAATAATACTTCCAGTAACACGGCGCTTATGAAAGCAGTTTAAATGGTTTGTAAAACTCATTTCAGAGCGAATTATGCTGTAACAAAATGTGTCAGTTGCGATTCTGGTCAACTTCGCCCCAACCTCCATTAACATTGCATTAAAAAATCATAGCTTTTATTACCCCCATATGACTAACGACAGGCAGCACCTATGGTGGTAGTCTGAATTTATTCTGGAAAAGATTGCATGAAAAAGCGAATATCGACCATTTTAATGAAATCTTCGTGATATGAGTACCATACTGTGGTTAGATTATCGGTGTATTTGACTATGATTTATTTAAATAAATACATTTTACTTTAACGAAGGAAAGCATAAAATCAAATACGGATAACGGTCATTTATCTCGGTGATACATTTCGCGATTCGTAAATTTGGTGTAAACTTTCTTCGAGTTTTTTAATCAACTTCATTGTTTCTTATCATCTGCCAAAAACATTCTTAGGTTATGTTTTAACCTCGTTCTTATAACTGGTACAGATAAAATAACGCAAACATGGAATACTCTTCTCCTTGCATTAATGTTTGCATCTAGTTGTCATAAATAAACAAAAAGCAACATGTAAATTTAAACGAAAGTACCATTTGTAACTTTGTAACGTATGATTGCCTCGCATTAATTTTCTATCTCTGCTCGCCGCTATTTGGATGCAAGAATATCGTTGTTGAATTGCGAATTATAAATTGAAATCATTTTTAATTATATCTTTCGTGATATGAGTAACTTATTCTGGTTAAATTATCAGAATATTTGGTTAGATTTTATTTAAATAAATGCATTTTTATAATTTCGAAAACGGATGACTGTTATTTATTTCACTGATACATTGCGCGATTACGTACGTTTCTCTGAGTTTTTAATAAACTTCATTGTTTCTTATCGTCTGCCAATAAAGTTCTTAGGTTATGGTTTAACCTAGTTTTGATAACTGAAACAGATAAAATAGCGTAAATATTGAATCCCCTTCTCCTTATATGAATGTCTGCGTCTAGCTGTAAATAAACGAAAAGCAAGATAATGGTACGAATGTAATATGGTGGTTGATGATTGGCCGTTCTCTAGCCAATAGCAGTAGCATCCAGACTCCACGTTGTAACGGGACGTTATCACGCCACGCTACAATTTATATTTTTGTTAAATTGTTTTTAATTTTGTTTTTATTCAGATTAAAATTAATTAAAATTGATCTCGGGCAGCCCCAAATTGTATATGATTAAATAAATATGCAAGGGTATTTAATTTGAGAGGACTCAGCGAAAAATGTGCGAGCGTAAGATTTTGTTTAAGCAAAGGATCGCACATCTCAGGCTAGGGACGGAAGTGAAACCGTTAGTCCCAGTGGACGGACACAATGGACCGCCTCGCTGTCGCCAGCCAAGGCCAGTCAGTCACCCCAACGGTTCGCACAGCAAACATGTGAAGGTCAGCCACCCCCGCCACCAAGGATGGACGCGGAGGGGACGCTGGCAAAATGCCGCGAATCTGAACGTGGACTGATATCACGTGATTTCCAACTTGCCTATGAAAATCATCGATAGGGTCTTCATGTGTTAATGCAGGGGGTATTCTTTTCTGCCCGCCATGTTCCTACGCGGGAGGAGGACGCCATCGCCTTCCGAAGAGGAGGAACTTACTTCTCGCCAGACCACGGTCTGGGACAGTCGATCTTACTTCTTGCTGGGCCACGGTCCAGAGTAGTCGAGTTTGCTTCTCGCCGGGCCACGGTCTGAGACAGTCGAGTGTACTTATCGCTGGTCCAGAACAGTTGATCTGGGCTATACAGCGACTTGCCTACGATCAGTCTGGTGATCGTATATTGCGCTGGAACTGAGAGTGCAACGGACATCAGTGCTGCTGCTATGGTAAAGTGTTAAACGCCAGGTCTTGCTTCGTTGAGTTCTTATTGAGACTGCGAATGACCCGTAAGCGACTTTGAGAGAGAGACTTATGTTCTTTATGCTAATTTGACCCTGAGCTAGCCGACATTTGTTGAACTTTATGAGAGCCTTGCATATCGCGAGTTCCATTTCATTTCTTTGTATTTTAACGGCGCGCGAGACCCCTGTAATTTTCATGTATTCATGTTATAGTACTGACTATTCTGGTTGTAGCATATTTAAGTTAGTTAGCTTGAATAAGAACGGCCAATTGTAACGCTAAGGCACTGATATCCTAGTGATTTACATATTAACGATAAAGTTAAATATGCCTAGCGGTGTAGAAGCTAATCATTGAATAATAATAAAATAATCATAAATTCATAAACCCCCCATCATAATTCCTGTACCACCACAACGTTAGCGTTTTATATAAAGGGATGTTAATAAATTATTTATTGATTTTAAAATGAACAATCTAGAAAGGATATCTTCTGTATTTATAAAAAATCAAAAAGTTTAATGTTTAACAATTTACCGTTTAATAAACAAAATTAAAACTTGGCGAAATAATTAATTAAATAATACATTCACGATTGGAATTTATATTTACTCGTGGAGAGCGCCATCTCAGCTAGCATAAAAAAAAAACATTTATTAGATCACTGATAAACTCGTTTATCGTGTAGGTGTCACTGCCAAGACGTCTCAGGTTCGATCATAATAGAAGTGCAACGAAGTTTTAAATGTTTCTCAACTACGTTGATTGCAGCTATTCAGAACCACAACTGCATCTGTTCTTACGCAATTCACTACCCACAAGCTACGACATAGAAAGATGACTTCGCCATCCAAAAACACTTGCCAACAGCTGGCTCCTCTCCCCGCAACACCGTGGCCAGACGCCTGGCCTCCGCTTCCCGTTGGTTTTACAGGGAAAAAAAAAAAAAAAAAAACTTAAAACATTCGTGGCACACCCTAAGACAATTCCGGCTCCATTCATTTAATAAAAAAAAATTCATAAAAATTCTTCTCTTGTAAATCTAATGTCGTCTCAAGGTTACGCAGAAACTGTTCCTCGTCAGTTCAAACCCCCCTGCCATGCAAAATTGTAGCGAGGGCAGGCTCCTTGATTCAAACTGAAAACATTTCTTACTGATTTCGTAATCACAAAAATAGTTCTGTTCTTTCTTGTACGAATCATGACTTTGAAATGATTCAAGTTTTACTTATTTCACCATGGTTTCCAGAAATCACTCCAAGCGAATGACCAGATGGTTCTTTCAAAAAATGTCATGGCCGAATTGCTTCCCGTTCTCCCATCCTTTCCTTCATCTAATTGCCTATATGTAAACGGTTACTAAAGTCCTAAAAGCAAAACAAAAACAAAAAGAAGCAATGAGATGTCAACATGGCAATGACGACTATTACACTTTCTTGTATTTCTCTGGTGCACAAGTCATGCAGTGTTGAATATATACGTTTGATATCCAACACCAAAGGTAATTTTAATCTGCGAAACATTGAACGGAAACAGGCCATCCTTATGTCTCGAAAAACTGATGAACCTTATAAATATTCGTAATCTGTGTTGAGAAATATAAATACAAATGCGACCCGCAGAATATACTGCTGCCGTTTGAATTTCCTGACCCACAGTAATGAATGTCTTATGACTCACATGTTCACTACTACTTTGCCCAGAAGCACTAAACATTGTTTGAATTTTGTTAATTAACAGAATAATTCGCGTATTGTTTCCAGGAAATTAAGTCTGCTTCTATCTTTAGCAACGGTGAGTCGCTGAATGCATATTACACTCTCTCTGTGCCCGCATTGGAGACTCCGACATGATAAATTATTTCTTCCCCTAACCTCTTCATTTCTACATACCTCTTATAGCCCACGACCTCAATTATCTGCTTCATATATTCTAATCTCTGTCTTCCTCTGCAGTTCTTACCTTCCACTGTTACCTCCTATAACAAATTAACCAATCCTGCATGTCTCAAAATATGACCTACCAGCCTGTCTCTTCTTTCCGTAAGCTTCTTCCACAAACTTGTTTTCTCACCCATCATTTCCAAAACTCGTTCATTTCTTACTTTGTCAGTCCACTTAATTTTCAGCATTCTTCTGTAGCACCACATTTCAAATGCTTCAATTTTCCTTCTTTCCGGTATTCCTAAAGTCCATGTTTCGCTACCATAAAATGCTGTGCTCCACACAAAGCGTTTTAAAAAGTTCTTTCTAATTCCTAGATCAATATTTGAAACTAAAAGGTTTCTCTTTTTTATGAAGGCTCTTTTTTCTAGTGCTATTCTGCTTTTCACATCATTCCTGCTTCGGCCATCGGTTGTAATTATACTTCCCAAGTAACAGAATTCACTTACTTCTCATATTGCATCCGATCCTATTTTTATATTTAATCTACTAGTATTGGTAACATTTCTGCTACATTTAATCACTTTTGTCTTGCTTTGATTTATATTCAATCCAAAATCTTCCTTCAGTATTTTGTTCATGCCATTCAGTAACTTCTACAATATCCTCAGCGCTGTCTGCTAACAAGACAATGTCGTCAGAAAAATGTAGCATACTGATTCTTTCTCCCTTAAAACTTATGCCACATGGAAATTTTTCTTTGACTTTCTTCATTGCTTCTTCTACATACAAGTTGAATATTAAAGGGGATAGACTACAGCCTTGTCTCACACCCTTTTTAACTGATGCATGTCTCTCGTGATTCTCTACTTTTATTATAACTACCTGATTCTTATATAGTTTATAAAGTATTCTTCTATCTCGATACTTTAGACATGACTTCTTTAAAATTTGAACATCTTGTCCCACCTAACACTATTAAAGGCTTTTTCTAAATCAACAGATGCCATAAAAGTATCTTTGTTTTTCTTAATCCGACCTTCAAGTATTAATCTTGATGACAGAATTGCTTCCATTGTACCGCGATTTTTCCTAAACCCAAACTGATCTTCACCTACTATCACTTCTACAGTATTACTCTTTCCGTCCTTCTGTATATTATTCTGGTCAATAATTTTGAAGCATGTGTTGTTAGACTAATGGTGCGATAATTCTCACATTTGTTGGTTTGTGCTTTCTTTGGAAGTGTGAAGATGATATTTTTATTAAAATTAGTCGTCTCCTGTTTCATAACTTTTTGATATCAGCATGAATAATCTTTCGATTCCTTTCTCTCCAAGGAATTTAAGAATTTCTGTAGGGATCTCATCAATTCCAACTGCCTTGTTTGCTTTCAAGTCATTCAGAGCTTTATTAAATTCTGTCCTCAAAAAGGATCTCCTAAGTCATCAATGTCGACATCGCCTTCCTTTTCCATTACACTATTGTTCAAGTCGTCCCCAACATACAGCTCCTCAATGTATTCTTTCCATCGGTTAGCTCTATCTTCTGAGTTTAAAAGAGGTTTCCCATCGGCAGCTTTAATGTTCATACCTCTTTTCTTCATTTCTCCAAAATTCTGTTTGATCTTTCTATATGCAACATCTACTTTACCTACGACCATTTCCTTTTCTACTTCTTCCCACTTTTCTTGTAGCCATTTTCTTTTGCCATTTTGCATTTCCTGTTTATTTGATTTCTAAATTGTCTGTACTGCTCTCTTCCTGTTTCATCCTAAGCATTTTTGTAACTTCTCCTCTGATCCATCAGCTCCAAAATTTCTTCTGTGATCCAAGGTTTTCGAGCAGCTTGTCCCCTAAAGCCTAATATTTCTTTACCAGCTTTCATTATTTCGGTCTTTAATGCATTCCATTCGTCCTCGGTTGATCTCCTTTCAGAGTTATTTCTTAGACCTAAGTCTACCATTTATGCAAATTTTTCTCTTGTGATAGATTGTTTCAGTTTATTCACTTCCAGTCTGTTCTGCTTATACTGCTTCCTTATTCGCTTGAATTTCAGCCTGCATTTCATTATTATCAAATTATGGTCAGAGTATATGTCTGCTCCTGGGTACGCTTTACAGTCTAGAACTTGATTCCTGAATATCTGTTTGACCATGATATAATCTAGCTGATATCTGCCTGTATCCCCAGGACATTAATTTAATAATACATCACCTTTTTCTATTCATTTTATTTTTAATTCACCTTTTCTTTCTTATTTTCATCACTTTTCTCCGTAGGTATCTATTACCTGCTCAGTATCCTGCTTCCCCTTTTCCCCACAAAACTGGCCACTGTGGACATTTGTGCGAAACCAGGATTAAACATCTGATTTTATTATTATTAATTTTAATTGCAATGGAGGAAATGCTGTATGGTAATTCCCCTATTCATCTAATTATCTCTTTTAATATTACTTTTTAAATTTCTTTTATAATTTGTTAAATTTTACTCCATTTAGTTTTGTGATTTACAAATTTTTAATTTTAAAATTCCTTAAGCATTTTTGGTAAATTATTATTTGATTGCCATTTGTCTTCTCTACTTGCATGCATAAGATTTACAACCAAAGATTTTATATATGGCCAGTGCCAGTTGTACTATCCTGCTACTTAAAAGGTATTTTTCATCTCATTGCTATCACATAGGTAATATATATGTATATAAAATTTATTTGATCAGTTTTTCTATTATATTTTACCTGAACTGAACTGGATGGAAAGAAATTTGTCCCTCATACTCCACCATGAATTCCATATGTGAGATTAACTAGGATTATTCTGAATGGTTTTCTTCCATTTAAGTCTTTGGTCATAATTCTAATTTTCCAGTTCTGCCTTGAATATTGCTATGACTGCAGAAAGCCACTCTCTGGTAGCAACCTATTGTGTTCCTTTCTTTCCTTATTTATTGAATATGTGCTAGATAGTTAACTTTTTCTGCATCCAAACCATAATAGTTTCAATGAAACAAGAGGGGTCAGATAAAAAATTCAGATAAAGATAAAACAGAATCTGATAGGTGGTAGGATATAACAAGCAGGAAGTCAGTCTCAACATATTAAATAGATATCAACATGAATAACAATGTAATTGAATTTATTTGCAATGGAGCCAACATTGATGGATATCTTATATGAAAACTAGCTGTTTACCCCGCGACTTCGTACGCGTGGACTTGGAGTTTCAATTCCAGAATTGGATATAGAAAACTGTTAGTAACGTAAGATTTGTCCCAAACAACACCGAGTCGACATAATATGATGGAAAGCCATCATTATATCATCCTATCATCTAATCTGTCTCATGAAGAGAATCAATTTACAACATATTTAAAAACAGAAAAGTAAGCGAAGGTGCGGGGATGTGTGTGTGTGGGGGGGGGGGGGGGGGTTAACTGATGGCAGCTTTATTTCAGCTTGGTTTTTTCTTCTTTATTCAACATGAGCATCTGAATCTTATAATCTAATAGCAGCACATTGTCTTCTAGACCTGCACCTTAGGCCAGGTTTACGTCCGTAAGGCATGTCAAAAAGGAAGACAAATTGGTGCCAGAAACTTTTATACAGACACAAATGAATAGTACAGTGCAGAGCAAATTGACTTCTATACTAAATAATAAGTTTTGTTTCTTATCGAAATTTATTAAAAATCAAACACTAACAGATTGCGTGACTGAGCAACCAACGTAACATTACAGACTAACACACGAATCTGTCTGTCTTTCATCATTCGATAAGTTCTTAAAATTTCGTGACTAAAACTGTTATTCATGCCGAAAAAATGTCCTGTGTCCTTCCTACACTATTTCATTGTTAAATTCCATCAATATTGATATAGCCATTTAGTCGTCAAAACGTAACAAAAAGACAGAAACTTACTTCCACATTTATAATATAATAGCTGGTACCCACAACTTCGTTCGTGATTGTAAAGTATTCATATTGACAGCTGTAGACATCTAACCACCATATGCACGATGGGAGACTCGATACTATTACCACACACAAATACCAGTCTTCTGCGCTATGTAGTTCCGGCAGCAAAGTAAAATTTACGGATACACACAAGTCTTTGGATGAAATACGAAAATATTCATGATCGACCAATTTCGAACACCATATCTCACACACTCCCACAGTTACCGAATTTCGGCCAACGTTGTGATCGATGGGTGACTCTGTGTTACTACCACACAAAAACGCCGGTAATCTGCGATTGATAGTTTTCACTTAAAAGTGATACAACGTGACACATGCGTCTTTGGCAGAAATATGAAATTGCCGCAGGTCGACCATTTTATCCCCCATTTCTCCCACACCCCCATAGCTACCGACATCTAACAACCATAGTGCACTACATGAGATACGATTCTACTACAAAAACAAACAGCAATGCTCTATGCTATGTAGTTGTGGCAGAAAAGTGACATATGCGGAGACAGTCGAAATACGAAAATATCCTTGGTCGGCCACTTACAACCACCATATCTACCACAGTACCACAGTTTCTGAAAATCGGCCGCTGTTGTGATCGAAAGGTGACGCTGTGCTACTACTACACACAAACGCCAGTTATCTGTGATCTATAGTTTTCGCTGAAAAGTGATACACCATGACACTTTTGTCTTTGGCAGAAGTATGAAATTGCCACAGGTCGACACTTTCAACCCCATATCTCCCACACCCCCATAGCTACGACATCTAACAACCATAGTGCACTACATGAGATACGATTCTACTACCAAACACAAACACCAATGCTCTATGCTATGTAGTTGTGGCAGAAAAGTGACATATGCGGAGACAGTCGAAATACGAAAATATCCTTGGTCGGCCACTTACAACCACCATATCTACCACAGTAACACAGTTTCTGAAATTCGGCCGCTGTTGTGATCGAAAGGTGACTCTGTGCTACTACTACACACAAACGCCAGTTATCTGTGATCTATAGTTTTCGCTGAAAAGTGATACACCATGACACTTTTGTCTTTGGCAGAAGTATGAAATTGCCACAGGTCGATCACTTTCAACCCCATATCTCCCACACCCCCATAGCTACCGACATCTAACAACCATAGTGCACTACATGAGATACGATTCTACTACCAAACACAAACACCAATGCTCTATGCTATGTAGTTGTGGCAGAAAAGTGACATATGCGGAGACAGTCGAAATACGAAAATATCCTTGGTCGGCCACTTACAACCACCATATCTACCACAGTAACACAGTTTCTGAAATCGGCCGCTGTTGTGATCGAAAGGTGACTCTGTGCTACTACTACACACAAACGCCAGTTATCTGTGATCTATAGTTTTCGCTGAAAAGTGATACACCATGACACTTTTGTCTTTGGCAGAAGTATGAAATTGCCACAGGTCGATCACTTTCAACCCCCATATCTCCCACACCCCCATAGCTACCGACATCTAACAACCATAGTGCACTACATGAGATACGATTCTACTACCAAACACAAACACCAATGCTCTATGCTATGTAGTTGTGGCAGAAAAGTGACATATGCGGAGACAGTCGAAATACGAAAATATCCTTGGTCGGCCACTTACAACCACCATATCTACCACAGTTTCTGAAAATCGGCCGCTGTTGTGATCGAAAGGTGACTCTGTGCTACTACTACACACAAACCAGTTATCTGTGATCTATAGTTTTCGCTGAAAAGTGATACACCATGACACTTTTGTCTTTGGCAGAAGTATGAAATTGCCACAGGTCGATCACTTTCAACCCCCATATCTCCCACACCCCCATAGCTACCGACATCTAACAACCATAGTGCACTACATGAGATACGATTCTACTACCAACACAAACACCAATGCTCTATGCTATGTAGTTGTGGCAGAAAAGTGACATATGCGGAGACAGTCGAAATACGAAAATATCCTTGGTCGGCCACTTACAACCACCATATCTACCACAGTTTCTGAAATCGGCCGCTGTTGTGATCGAAAGGTGACTCTGTGCTACTACTACACACAAACGCCAGTTATCTGTGATCTATAGTTTTCGCTGAAAAGTGATACACCATGACACTTTTGTCTTTGGCAGAAGTATGAAATTGCCACAGGTCGACCACTTTCAACCCCCATATCTCCACACCCCCATAGCTACCGACATCTAACAACCATAGTGCACGACAGGAAAGACGATTCTACTACCACACACAAATACCAAAGGTCTATGTTATGTAGTTGTGGCAGGAAAGAGAAGTATACGGAGATACGAATTTTTGGTCGAAATATGAAAACGCCCTGCACTGACCAACTTTAATCATTATATCTCCCACATCCCCACAGCTATCGGCATTCGGCCAACGTTGTGCACGACAGGAAACCCATGCTACTTCCACCAACAAACATCAGTGATCTGTGCAAGGTATAGTGGTGGTGAAAAGTGAAATATAGGAAAAAACACGTCTATTTTTATATATATAAGATAATAGTTCAAGAAGAATCAATTTGAAGTGTGTGTTATTTTTAAAGACATCATTCTTCATACAGAGATTGTAATGATCTAAGTGCTTACCGGGGTTGGGGGTAAACACTTGCCGTCATCTTCGATCTCTTGTAAGTGATGAAAACTGCTGTACCATGTAGTATACTTGCCACTGGATAATCACTGGAAAACTTAAAACGACCCCACTTGCCTTGATATAACCTCAAGCAAGAACCCACAGGAGGCTGGTGCCGGGATGCTTCCTTCAAAAGGCCATGGCCAAATTCCTTCCCATTCCTTGCCCCCATCCTTTTCCCGTCTCTAGGACCACGTTGTTAAAAAGGGACGTTAAACTGTTACAAAAAAAAAAAAAAAAAAAAAAAAAAAAAAAGAGCTGGTACATAAGTGCCAGGTACGGGTTCGGCGATATCGCGGTGCCCGAGCTGGAAACTTGTGAGTGCCGCAAGTTTCCCACACCGTAAACTCCTACCATGCTTCAACGACAACCGTAGGGCGTGGTGGTGGAACATTGTGTGCCTAGGAGAACAGGGATCTTGGCTTCATTGCCCGGATCACGAGGATGGTACATACCTCTATAAAAAAAACCTCAACCTCAAGGTCAGAAACGTGCTGAGGAGGTGCATGGGTGAGAGGCGGATCACTCACTAGCGTGCAACCTCAGGGGCACCCCTGTTGTACTAGCCGGGGGCTATGGAGGTAAGGCTTCCTGTATGTTGCCTCGTTACTTGTGGGACCAAAAATTAGATTAAAAAATAACAAAAATCCTCCTTGGACCACAAGGTTCTTCAAACACCCATTCAGGAAAGAAAGAGCAAGGGTAGAAAGTCCTCCTCCTGAAAAGAATAATTTTAACGTGAAGGATTGTCAAATAGACAATGCCTTCGTTATAATGACATGGATGGAGGGATCTTATGAAAAGATCTCCCCGTTCTATATTCACAAAGGCCTTAGAGGGTATTGTGGGTACCTTAAAATCCGTAAAAGCTGAGGAACGGGACCCTGCTTTTAGAAACATATACCAATAAGCAGGCTGTCCTTCTCCTTAAGTGTGAGAAGCTTGGGGAGTTTGCAGTAAAATGCAAAACTCTATAAAACTCTTAACTCTAGTAAAGGCGTGGTCACATGCCACAACTAGTTGATATTACTATCGAGGAACTCCTCAAGGAGTGGTCAATGGCCCATGTGGTTGATGTTTGTCAGATCCATGAAGGGTTAACGGCAGTCCTGAGAAAACAGCCACCTTCATCCTGACGTTCAACACTCCTATGTGTCCGAAAAACATCAAGGCAGGATATTTGAATTTTAATATACACCCGTATGTACCAGACCAATGTGCTGCTTCAAGTGCCAGCGGTTCAGTCATACAACAGCGACTTGCAAGGGCAAGCCCCACCTGTGGGAAATGTGAAAAGGCGGCTCATGAGGTAGGCATTAGTTCCACCCTCCACAGGTGTTTGTAAACTGCTTCGGGGCACATCCAGCTTGGAGCAGAGAGTGTGGAGTGTACCTTGATGAGAAAAAGGTACACAAATTGGAAACCAAGGAACTTCTATCATATGGCGAGGCGAAGAAGAGGTTTAAGGCTCTTGTGCCACCTGTCTTCGCTACTAGCTTCGCCAAAACGCTGTCAACTCCATCAGGAAGGCGAGTGTTACTTACAGATGTCCTTTGCAGACATGGGCACAAGTACAATGTGCTCATGTCAATGCAAATGTGGCGCCAATGTCACCAAGGTCATTACACGGAAGACTGTGGATGCTGGTAGCAAACATTTCTGCATCCTGGACCACAAAGACAATAGATTCAATGGTTTCACCAGCAAAATCACAGCCATCCGCTACAGCAATGGGTCCCTCTGCAACAGCAGAAATGGCCCCTGTAGCTGAAACAGCATCTGCAACAGAAGAAGTAACGCAATGCCATCTGCCAGTAGCGGATGGCAAACAGTGCAAAAGGTTAGGGGTTCAAAATTTAAGCACACGGACCCCACTATGTTTGTGAAATCTCCTCCGACTTCTACTGCCAGATCCCCCTCTGGAAAGGAGAAGGGGAAAAGGCCTCTGCGGAAGAAAAATCTGCAAGACTCCGAGGCCTTACAACGAGAATCGTCTTTGGACACTGAGGATGACGTAATGCTGGTGGAAAACCTGGTTCCGTTCCTCAGCAGTCATGGGACGATGACCCACCCGACCGGGGCGGGTAAGTTGAATAGTGAGATGGCTCCCATACTTCAGTAGAACGTCAACGGCTTACAGGCTCACAAAGAGGAAGTCCAACTCCTAGTACGGTCTAATCCATTGTGTCTCTGCTTACAGGAGACACATTTTTGACCATTGCACCAACCAGTGCTAAGAGGAAATGACATATACCGAAAGGATGATACCGAGGGTGATCGAGCTAAGGGATGAGTGGCTGTGTTGGTCCGAAACACTGTAAACTCCAAACCCGTTGCTCTCACTCATCATTACAAGCAATAGCGGTGAAAATACATGGTCCAATCCAACTGATAGTATGCTCTCTCTACCTGCCACCCAGTTTGTCCATCGATACTACGACCTGCTTGCCATCGTACGACAACTCACTCGGCCCTTCCTCCTTTTGGGGGATTTCAACGCTATTGTGCGATGTGGGGTTCCGCCTGCGACTGTGGTTGGTAGATAGATAGAGCAGAAGGAAATTTGTATCCTGAATACTGAGCAAATGACTCATTTCACCACTTCTTCCGGTACGTCTTCTGCCATTGACCTTTCTTTGTGTTCTCCTCAATCGCAGACTCCATGCAGTGGGAGGTGGATCGCGACCTACATGGTAGTGACCATTTCCCTATTTGGATGCACGTTGAGTGTGAACGTGGAGGAGGTAATAACCTGCGCAGATGAAATGTCACTAGTGCAGATTGGCAGCTCTACTGCGTTATGTACTACTGCAACCCTGTGTCAGTATACAGGAGAAGGTGAATCACTTCACAGAAGTGATTCACTGTGCAGTGACGCTTTATGCCGATAAGCTCTGGAAACGCTGCAAAGTACGCCCGTCCCCTGGTGGAACGGCGAATGTCGTTACGCCATCCAGGGTCGCAGATGGGCGTTGCGTCATTTTAGGTGTTGTCCAGTATCTGACAACCTAGCAGCGTTCCGTATTGCACGAGCTAAGGCGCGTCGATTTATTAAGGAGAGCAAGAAGAGGTCTTGGCAGAACTTTGTGAGCACTATCAATCATTCCACTCCTTCGTCAAATGTATGGGAGTCCATCCACCATATATCTGGTAGGTACTCCCGCACACCAGTATATGTGATTACTGGATCAAAGATGTATAATTACCGACGAACGAAGCATAGCACAGCTGTTGGCGGAGAAACTTCGCGCTTTCACTTCGTCCGCCAACTTTGACACTCGGTTCCAGCGACGAAGAGTTGCTGCTGAGAGGTGAGTGCTGTGCTTTGATTCGTCAAATACAGAGGCCTACAATGTCCTATACATTTTGGGAACTGGAGTCAGCATTAAAACAGCACAAATTACACTTACAGGGCCTGCTTCCCAACTCATGGAAAGAAACAACACTAATTCCTATTTTAAAACTGGGAAAGACAAATTGTTGCCAGGTAGTTATCGTAGTATTGCCTTGACTAGCTGCGTGGGGAAGACCACTGGAGAAGATGGTTGATCGGTGCTTCATCTGGTGTCTTGAATCCCGTAATTTGCTGAGCCACTTTCAGTGTGGATTCAGGAAGTCATGTTCCTCCTTGGATAATGATCCTCATGGAGGCGGCAATATAGGATGCGTTATCTGCAGCCAACACCTTGTGGGTGTTTTTATCAATCTTGAAAAGGCCTATGATACTACAGGCGGCATGTACTTTAAAACAGTTACATGAATGGGGTTTAGGGTAACCTGCCCCGTTTCTAAAAATCATTTTTATCTGGTGGTTGTTTGGTACCGAGTCGGGTAGTGAGGTGTCTGATCTTTTAATTCAGGAAAACGGTGTTCATGAAGGGTCAATCTTAAGTGTGACTCTTTTCACGATTGCTGTTAATAGCAATGCAGCCATAATAAGAAGTCCTGTAGAGTACTCCTTATATGTGGATGATTTTTTAATTTTTTGTGAATCGTCCAGCCTGAGAAGCGCCGAGCGGCAGCTGTAACTCACACTGAACAGGCTAGATGAATGGTCAGTGCACACCGATTTTCGTTTCTCTGCCGAGAAAAACACGGGTGTGTTAGTTTTTATTCATAGCAGAGGCCTTTTTCAGACCCCCAACTTACCTTGAGGAATACCGTTTTACGTTTTACTGAAAACAGTTCAGTTTCTGGGTCTCTTTTAGACTACAGGTTAACTTGGCTACCAATCTCAAAGATGTTAAAGCCAGAGCCTCAAAGGATCTAAATATTTTAAAATGTCTGTGTGGAGGTCGTGGGGCAATGATTGCTCCTGCCTGCTACAATTTTATAGAGCTTTTGTATGGTCATGGTTGGACTGTATTGAGTATGGTTCGGCATGG
>JARYHS010011408.1:285345553-285449309 GCA_031002005.1 Vandiemenella viatica | reverse complement strand
AAAATGTGGTATTAGCACGTTTGATATTATAATGTGAATTTCCGTTGGTGTCAGAGAGAAACTTTTGAAGGTATGGAAATAAGGGAGATCATCGTGTAAGAAAAGGAATTGCTATACCTGAACTCATGAATGCCATTGAAATGAGAACTTTGTAATTGGATGAATTGACCTAAAGAAAGAGTACCTTTCTGACTTTTCTCTTCTCGCAGTTGTTTTACAAAATTAGCATGATATATTTGTCACTCTATTTTGCCATTATGTTTCCTAATATGTTCAAAATATGTTACATGATCGTTCTTTTTTGATTTTACACAACGTTTATTTGACGTTTCAATAGAACAGTATGTATCCTGATGTCATTAAAATTGTATTGTATTATAAAGAAACTGGGCAAGAATGATTGTATTATGGTTATCATATTCATTCAACACGAAAGAAACGTAATCACCTTCTTTAGTAGTAGGGCAGTTGATATTTTTAAAAATATCGGATTTTCGATATATTGATATTTTAAAAAATATTTATATCGGATTCGATATATCGAAGAAAAAGTATCGATATATCGACCCTATTATATATATATATATATATATATATATATATATATATATATATATACTACTATATATATACTATATTATAAAAAAATGTTACAAAAACAAATCATTTTAAAAAAGGGGCGAAGTCTTGTGGCTATTTAATGATGAAGGGTTGTGAGATATTTTTCTGAATCAAGTTTTGATTTTCTGAAAAAAATGGTTTTTCATGACGTTACGGATAAATCATATTTTTTTAAATTGTGATTTAGCCATTATAAAAGGAAAGGCATAATGTTTATGATTTACTCGAAGACTTGTATCGAGGGAAATCTTGGCTTTTGTGAGTTTAAAAGCTCAATAATGCAACATTGTAGAGGCATTTATTTAGGTTGATGTTCTATTATCAGAGTTTGCATAATGACCAAGTCACTTTTTTTACAAGTATTGTTTTATGTGGAATTTAATTTCTTTTTGTAGGTTGATAGCTTATTCTGAGTCTTCTTACTTCATCAATATTCCTGCTTACATCCAATTTTCATGTCAAAATACTTTCCTCGACAACGCACGCTCATGTAAAACAACGGGTTCGAGTCCGATTCGTTCTGTGCGAGCATGGGATACTTGGCTTGGCCACCGTGGTGAACTGAGTTTGAGAAAAAAAACTAGTATACGGAAATTCCAGGACAGTAACGCATAATTCCTGGACACGAGATCAGACACAAAATTCCGGGACATTCCCGGATTTTCCGGCTATCTGGCAAACCTACCGATACCTGGTACATTACGATTTGTTTCTTAATGCTAATACTTTTGCATTGATTGAAGACAAATTTTAAAAACTTATCAAAATGTCCAGACAAGAATTCTAATGAATATTGAATGAGTTATTTTACCTTCGTTTTTTACTTCTCCACAGGCCCGCCACTAGCTGTTTGAGCGCCCGCGTGCAATAGCGATTATGCCGCCCCCTGTCCAACTACAGCCAGTGGTGGATATAGGAAATTTCCGAACCGGGTCAAAAACCTGTGAGATTGCCGCCCCCATTGTTACCAACCCGAGTGTCGCCGCCGACCACCCGAAGCAGCTGTTGAGCTAAAAAAAAAGGGTCGCCCGCTACATAATATGCTGCCTTGCACGCCCGCTTACGGCGGCCCTGCTTCTCCATGTGCTAGGATCATAAATTGTTTCTTAAAATTCTATCTATGAAAATGTATTGCATGTGCAACACAGGTAATCGGTTTCCCTCCAATAATAACTTGGAATATTCTTCGAGGAAAACGGAAAATAACAACTTATTTTTTAAAAATATCGGACTCCGATATCCAGATTTCAGTATCGATATATCGTCCTAAAAATATCACTCATAAATATCGATATTTTTTTTAAAAATATCGATATATCGATATTTTATCAACAGCCCTATTTAGTAGTTATAAAAGAAAAATTACGTTCGACATGTAAATGTACCACTATTTAAATTATTTTTACAACGAATTCAAGTTGAATTTTCCCTCTACACAATGGAATAAGCTGCCGCAACCACGTGTTAACAACACTTAAATGATTCAAGCTGCGACTGTTCTCGACGCAAGTGCGCATACACCAACCCTTTGCTTTGGCAATGTAACGTCGACAATGTGCGCGAACATCACCTTCTTTCCAGTAAATTTTAAAATGAGAAAGTGTTTTCTGAGTGAAGCTTGAATTTAACAATGAAGCTTTTGAGATGTGCTTCTTAATGTTACCGTTTAGTCAAAAGTAAATATAGCTGCGTTTCATGCCTCTCTCTAGCCCAGTTCGAACGATTTTTGAAAAATCTAACAATTTACAATTTGGAAGAAGCTGTGATATGAATTTTAGCTGATTATTATGAGGTCTTTTCTTTCGTTCCAATATTATTTGGCAAATGGGCTTTCATTACAGTCGGTGAATTTCTTTTTTTTTCTTTTTTTATCTTGTTCAGTCTAGGGCTGTTGATATTTTAAAAAATATCGGATTTTCGATATATCGATATTTTCAAAAATATTTATATCTGATTCGATATATCGAAGAAAAAGTATCAATATATCGATATATCGACCCTATTATATAAAAACAATATTACAAAAACAAATCATTTTAAAAAAGGGCGAAGTCTTGTGGCTATTTAATGATAATTTCTGAATCAAGTTTTGATTTTCTGAAAAAAAAAAAATAGTTTTTCATGACGTTACGGATAAATCTTTTTTTTTTTTTATTGTGATTTAGCCATTATACTACTACTTTACTAAAAGGAAAGGCAGAATGTTTATGATTTACTGGAAGACTTGTGAATCCAAAAAGAGCATCGAGGGAAATCTTGGCTTTTGTGAGTTTAAATGCTCAATAATGCAACATTGTAGAGGCATTTATTTAGGTTGATGTTCTATTATCAGAGTTTGCATAATGACCAAGTCACTTTTTTTACAAGTATTGTTTTATATGGAATTTAATTTCTTTTTGTAGGTTGATAGCTTGTTCTGAGTCTTCTTACTTTTTTGGACCAAATGTTTGCACCTTAGCAAAGATTATGTATCCGAATTTATCAATATTCCTGCTTACATCCAATTTTCATGTCAAAATACTTTCCTCGACAACGCACGCTCATGTAAAACAACGGGTGCGAGTCCGATTCGTTCTGTACGAGCTTCGCCGTGTCTGCATTGTTACCATCGGTGGAGGACTACCAATAACTTCCAAATTAAATGTAGTAACAAAGTAAAATTAATTGGGGTTTTTATGCTCCTGATCTTTGTGCAAAACTGAAATTCAAGCCATATAGCCTCATCAAGAAGAAAGCAATTAACCTACAAATTTTCTCTAAGACGTTTCAACTTTTAGATTGGCATTGAAAAAAACACAGGAACTTTTCTTATACTATGGGGATGAAGCCAAGTATGTGTACCAAATTACCATTTTCTAGGACAACTGGATGTTGCATAGAATTATGATGAGAGAACGTCATAGTTATTTAAAAGAGTTTCAGATCAAAAAAAAATCCATACTAAGGTGGTGAATGAATTTTGCACCAAAACTCATGTCAGAAACTTCATTGGACATACTTTTCAAGAGCATGAACTCATGTTTTTCCCGTTGTTTCTTCTACTATGAATGGAGAACTCCCTACATTAAATGAAAATTTCCCCTTCTTTGATATTGCTTCGCAAATGGGTAACACTTTACCATAATACAATTTTTTAAAGCTGAGATTCTAGGTTGAATGCAGGATATAGGGCGAGGGGTGGGAGCAAACCGGGGTACTTGCTCTGGGCGATAAAATCGTGTCCAACAATGCGTTTGGCAAACAGTTAAAGTGGCGACATCAATGCGTTTGGCCAACAATCAAGGAGGCGATTCTCGGGGTCTGGCTGGCAACAATGTTTGAAGAGGCGGCAATCTCAGTTTTTCCCCGGCTTGGAAAAATCCTAGAGCCGCTACTGTCAAGGCAGTTCCCTTGGCGTTAAAAAATTGTTTTTGAAAGGCACCAATCTATAATAATAAGTTTTTAGCATAGCACTTTGTAAAGGCAATCCAAAAGTGGTAGATTCTTTTTTTCAATTCCTTTCTTAACAAATTCGTAAGTGATATAACAAAACTGGCTGTGACATAATTTTGGAGCTCAATTCTTCTGTTGGTATGGAACAAGACGCGTATCCAATTCGCGCGAAATATTTAACTGTGGAGTGCCAGATACAGGCTTATAATTTCCGGGACATTTCTGGGTCTAAAAAGTATTTTTGCGGTATGTTTAAAGAGTGAACAAAAATGCAAATTAATAAAAAAATCTATTTTAGGTAAATATGCTATCTAACGTATATATAGCACCTCTTTTAACTTTATTAATTAAACTATGGTAGAAAGTCAACATCAGGTATTATGAATCAAAAGGAAAAATAATAAACTTAAAACAAAAATTGACCACCTCGTTAGGAATTTTTTACTTTGGTTCAAAATCAACATCGGGTATTATCAATCAAAATCTCAAAAATATTAAACCAAAACTGAACACTTCTGTTAGGCTCATTAATTAAAATTAGGCAGAAAATCAACAAATAACAAAAAATTATCATCTATCTTTTGCTAAATCAAAATCAACATCAACATCAATCAAAATAGATCTTAATCACCTACTTTTAAAATATTTATTACTAGATTTTGCCATTTTCATAAATATTTCTCCGTCACTGCTTTACAAAACTGATAAAATTTCTCAGCAAGAGTCTTCAAAATTGATTGAGTTTGCAGTTCAGCCTTGATCGAATCCATGAACGTTCTGTTTCGCTCTTATTTCATAAATTATTCAACGAGCTAAAACTTGTCTCGTAAAAGTCATTGCTTGTTGGAATTGACAAAACAAGACCAACTATTTTTTTAAAAATATTCAAAATCATTAAAAACGCTTGTTCTAAAGAAATTGGCCCAGATTTTATCGTTTGGAAAGTCTTTTGGAAGGACCTGAAAAACACGTTTCAGACATGAGAACTCTGTATAAAGGGAGTTAATGTTAACTGAATCTAGAATTTTCAAAGTCCCAGAAAATTCAAAGAGTATTTTCCTGTCAGTTTCAATTCCTCTGATTTAAGGGACATTCCATCCTCCCGCTGCAAGCATGGGATACTTGGCTTGGCCTCATGACCACCGTGGTGAACTGAGTTTGAGAAAAAAACTAGTATACGGAAATTCCGGGACAGTAACGCATAATTCCTGAACACGAGATCAGACACAAAATTCCGGGACATTCCCGGATTTTCCGGCTATCTGGCAACCCTACCCATACCTGGTACATTACGATTAGTTTCTTAATGCTAATACTTTTGCATTGATTGAAGACAAATTTTAAAAACATTTCAAAATGTCCAGACAAGAATTCTAATGAATATTGAATGAGTTATTTTACCTTCGTTTTTTACTTCTCCACAGGCCCACCGCTAGCTGTTTGAGCGCCCGCGTGCAATAGCGATTATTCCGCCCCCTGTCCAACTACTGCCAGTGGTGGATTTAGGAAATTTCCGAAACGGGTCAAAAAAACTCTGAGATTGCCGCCCCCATTGTTGCCATCCCCAGTGTCGCCGCCGACCGCCCGAAGCAGATGTTGAGCTAAAAAAAAAAGGTCGCCCGCTACATAATATGCTGCTTTGCATGCCTGCTTACGGCGGCCCTACTTCTCCATGTGCTCGTATCGTTAATTGTTTCTTAAAATTCTATCTATGAAAATGTATTGCATGTGCAACACAGGTAATCGTTTTCCCTCCAATAATAACTTGGAATATTCTACGAGGAAAACGGAAAATAACCACTTATTTTTTTAAAATATCGGACTCCAATATCCAGATTTCAATATCGATATATCGATATATCGTCCTAAAAAATATCACTCATAAATATCGGTATTTTTTAAAAAAATATAGATATATCGATATTTTATGAACAGCCCTAGTTCAGTCGGAAATAATATCTTAAAAGCCAAAATACTAAGGTATGAAGTGATCGAGCGCGGTGAGTGAGCGGTAACGTTCTTGCATCGCATTCAGGGGGACGCCGGTTCGAATCCCCGTCCGGGCATCCAGATTTGGGTTTTCCATGGTTACCCAAATCACTCCAGGCGAATTCCGGGATGCTTCTTTCACAAGGTCATGGCCGAATTCCTTCCCGTTCCTTGTCCACAGTCCCACCCCACCTCTAATGACCCCGACGTCGACAAGGCGTAAAGCCATAAGTAAAAAAAAAGAAGGTATTGTAACGAACGCGTCTTGTGACCGCTAGTTACATTAATAAACTATATGTTTATTATTTAAAATGTGGAATATTTTAGTGGGCATTTGGGCGCAGTGTACAAGCGTGGAGCGGCAGACCTGTGGAATGCCAGCAGGCCGGTTCCTAGAATTAGCGAGGGGAGAATAGTGTGTGCCTAATGGAGGGGAGATTTGTGCGTGCCAGGTAGACAAACAGGGTGATCGGCGAAAGTTTTCTGTTTTGCATGTGGCACGACGAACGAGGGAAGGAATATTTCGATGCCGGCCGGCCAGCACGTTCGGACGATGTGATTTCTGGACTGTCTATTCGTGAGTGGGACTGTTGCTGCTGCCTGGATCCGGACACCCGCTATTTTGTTTGAGCAGATGAGCTCAGGCAAAGGACGACATCTGAGGAACTGTGCTACACTGGTCCATAGCAGAGAAGACCGTCATCCAATGTGTGGCGGCAGACATGTACATTCGGTAATTATACATCGCCAATGAAGGACACTGTGCTAGCTAGACTTTCAAGTTCATAGCATTGCCCAGCTACGACCCTGCAGATAAGAACTCTCATAGCCCGGAGCAAACATCTCTTTCAGAAGTGAAGTCAAAATGTTGGCTTCGTTTACTGTTTAATTTTTGTGTATTTTATATAAAATACCCTGGCGCCCACAAAAGGACAACTGATTATTTTTAACTAATTTGTTATATATGTCACGTGATTAATTGAAATAAAACCATTTGTGATTTCTCGTATAAAGTATTCACGCAAGTTCTACCTTTCATGATAATAAAATAAAATAATAAAATTAATTATAATTTTAAATCAGGTAATGAGGTCAGAACGTTACAATGGCGAACCAAGTGGGGCTTTCGATTGTTAATTGCAAAAATTAATTATGCTATGAACGAAAGACAGCACTATGTCCTTGGCAACTTTCTTATTTTGTAGATAGAAGTTTGTGTTAGTTTCCGTAGTTAACGCATGTATAAATTGATGTATTTGTCGATCTTAGATGCAAGTTGGTTCTGCAATAAGATCTGATGAATTTATTTTGTGCATTATGTGTGTTAAATCATAATTATCTTATTTGTGACATGGGAATGTGCAATGGGTTTTGTCCAAAGGCACTCAAATTCTATTGTATTACGACGTTGATAATTGTTGTGATGCTTTCTTTATGGAAATTTTAAGTTGTTGTCGAAATATTTGTGTGGATTTCAAGCCATATGTCCAGGGTAACGATATCCTTTCATATTTAAACCATTTTTCCGCGAAGGTACTTGATGAGTAAATTCTTCTTGTAATTTTTCCATTTAAATTATAGAATGTGCTGTGGAATGTTCTTTGGGTTTGATTTTATTGTGCGATTGGAGATTTCTTGAGGCATTTTATTTGCAGATTAGTGTAAAGTCTTTCTGATGGTGTGTTTTGCAATCCTTATTTCTTTTCTTTGTTATTGTGTATTGGAATATTCTTTGTGTGTCAACGAAATAGTTGAAATTAGCGTGAAGTTTATAGTAATGCGCTTGAGATCCAGTACCATTATTAACATGTCGAAAGAAATCATGGAAGGGTCAAATTTATCACATGAGCCTGCACCCACTAATTCAAATAGGGATCATATCGGGGAAGACAATAATCCTGCAGAAATAGTTTATTCCACTCAATCACCCGTTGAATTAGGGCAGGAGAATTTGGATAATTTTCATACTACCTCCAACAGTGCGAAAAACGTCTCGGTGATTCCTGCATTGCAGACTCAGCAACACCAGATGAACGATATAGCGGCTTTATTAATGGAGAAATTTTCACAATTATCTGCTCAATTTACAACACAATTTCAAGAATCCAATGAAAAATTGTCTGAACTCTCAGTGAAAATGTCTAGTAAAATCGAGAGTCTTGAAAGAAAACAAGAAATGGCTCACAAAAGAATTAAAGAGCAATTTGCTACTTTTCGCGGAGAAATTCGCCGAGAAATAAATGATTTTAAAAAGGAAATTAGCTCTGAGATCACTCTTTTAAGCAAAGTCCAGACGGAATTAAAGTCTTCTTGCAATGTACTTGAGACGACTAACAATGAAATTTACCGTAAAGTAGAAGTGAATAAAAGTTCAATTGAACAAATGCGCACAGAAAACAGTGAAAATTTAGGTCAGATTTCTGAGTTTGCTCATTCAATAAAAGATGGTGTTGAAGAAAATTTAGGTAAAATAAGATCCGAAGTTGGAGACCTTAAGAATTCCGTGGGAGAAATGGAGGAAAGTCAAAAGAATCTAGAAACATCACAGCGTAACCTTGCTGCCGAAACGGAGGTAAAATTACGTAATTTGGAAAGTAAACTAACCGAAAGGAATAACTCTGCTAGCAACAATGGACAATGTCAAGCTAGTTGTGCTCAGCTATTTTCGGGAAATATCGAGTTAAAGGTGCCTAGTTTTGGTTCAAAAGGGGGAATAAACCCGAAAGCTTACCTCGAAGACCTTGAAAGATTCTTTCAAATTAAAGCTGTTCCGGACTCAGCAAAACTTTTGATCAGTAGCCAGTCATTTTTTGAACAGGATCGTTCATGGCTAAAGGTAGCATGTACTCCAGATATGTCGCACACACAATTTAAGGAATTGTTTTTAAGTACTTTCTGGTCAGCAAAAATTCAAAACCAAGCTAGGATGCGATTTTACCAAGGAAAGTACGTTCCTAAGCCTGGTGATTCAATGGAAAGGTATGTGGAACGGTTAGTCGTAAAAAGTCGTTATTTTGACACAGTGATGCCGGACGCGGAGTTCATTGATGTAATAAGCTCACATTTCAGTCCTAGGGTTCAAGAACACATTTCGCCTGTATATGTAAAGACCATCACGGATTTATTAGAAACAGTTCGGAATCTGGATGCTATAGGACAACGTGCAAGCCATGAACAGAACGCGGAAAATGTGCAGCATAATCGCTCTAATTCTCAGAGACACTTTGGTCCAAATAATCAGAATAATGGCCAAAGTTTCAATAACAATAGCAAACCCAAGGGAGGTAAAAATTGGAAACAAGCCCAATCTGGCGATAAGAAGCCGTGGAAAATTGAAGGTCAGCGGGATGGTCACGGGCAAACACGCCGCAGTTCGCCGGAAGTGAATGCGATTCTAACCGTCGAGCCCAGCAATAACATTCAGAACGAAAGTGAAAATGAATTGAGAGTTGGTGCAGCACGCGAGACGTCGCAAGGTGACCAATAAAAACAATGGGATTTCGCCGGGGATGCTGAGGGCTCTCCACAGTTTTGCCTTAGTAATTTAACATATTGGCGAAATAGCGGTGTGGAGGATGAGGAGAATGATGCGAACATAGCAAGACCAAAGCATAATCAAACTTTCAGTGTAGGGCAACGAGTATTATTACGCACCAGTCCACTATCATACACCAATAAGAAGTTTTTGCAAAGTTCATTAAAATATATATAGTCCATGCACGGTGAAGAGGATAATCTCAGTTAACAGTCACTTATTCACTCATGGAACCAATTACTTTAACCCCATAATTCACGAAACTTGAAAGAGTATTCTGATGATCACAAAGTTTTGGTACAGTCGCGCGAGGATCATTTGGTGCAACTTGTTTCTCTTGATAGTGACGATGGGCATATATATGCCGGAAAAGGATAAAAACTTGCCGAGATAATATGTTGGGAGTTGATTTCTGGCAGATAGAAGGATTCCAATACGTTCGTGTACATTTACAGATAAATTTCTGGAACTTCACAGATGTTGTGTGGCGTATCACATCACCAAGTAGCCAAGGGAAAAGGATCTCCGAGGTACTAGGTAGATAATATGTTATTTTGTTTTGTTCATAAGGAATTACGCGAATCAGCATTCCATGAACAAAATTATTTTATGCCATGGAGCAAATGTACTTGTAACGTTGTCTTGGGAAATCGGGAACTATACTGGAGCGGAATCCGCGTACACTTGATCGAGATCATGTTAATTTAAAAATCACGCGAGGTCTGTAACAAATGGAGATAAAAGGGGATGTAATTGTCATTATGTATATTCAAAGGATGGTGGCGGAAATCCATTACAAATACTTTGCTTCGCGGTGACATAGTAACAAAATATTTGGAACAATCTCGCATTGCTTTGGACAACCCTGCACTTCATAGATGGTGAATTCACTGCTTAAAAGTTTTTTTTTATTATTATTATTCAGATAAGGATATGTTCCCATCAGGTTTATTCATTCATTATATATTGAGATTATGTTTGTGTTATCCTATGTGTTGAATATCTATGATTGTCACAACTTATGATGTATTGCGTTATATTTATTAAGAATGGTGTCAATTTAAATTTTCAATTTGATATTAAATGTTATTGTGTTAGAACATCTATATCACTACAATAATTTGTTACTTATAAGGTTACATTTGAAATGGTTATATTATGTATTTAAGGCTTGCACAAATCTACCCACAATAAGGGATGGGAGTAAGAAAAGTCTATGTACAAAGTAGCCAAGGGACATATGTTCGGTTAAATGTTCATGTTGGTGGAACTTGTGATGGAATAGATTAGAATAGGTTACCAGAGTTAATCAATGTTAGATTAGTGGACGAGGAAGGCAAATTTGTATTTCTTATTGTGAAAATTTAAATAAAACTAGTTTATTTAAATTTGCCGAACTAGGGGGAATATGTAACGAACGCGTCTTGTGACCGCTAGTTACATTAATAAACTATATGTTTATTATTTAAAATGTGGAATATTTTAGTGGGCATTTGGGCGCAGTGTACAAGCGTGGAGCGGCAGACCTGTGGAATGCCAGCAGGCCGGTTCCTAGAATTAGCGAGGGGAGAATAGTGTGTGCCTAATGGAGGGGAGATTTGTGCGTGCCAGGTAGACAAACAGGGTGATCGGCGAAGTTTTCTGTTTTGCATGTGGCACGACGAACGAGGGAAGGAATATTCGATGCCGGCCGGCCAGCACGTTGTGATTTCTGGACTGTCTATTCGTGAGTGGGACTGTTGCTGCTGCCTGGATCCGGACACCCGCTATTTTGTTTGAGCAGATGAGCTCAGGCAAAGGACGACATCTGAGGAACTGTGCTACACTGGTCCATAGCAGAGAAGACCGTCATCCAATGTGTGGCGGCAGACATGTACATTCGGTAATTATACATCGCCAATGAAGGACACTGTGCTAGCTAGACTTTCAAGTTCATAGCATTGCCCAGCTACGACCCTGCAGATAAGAACTCTCATAGCCCGGAGCAAACATCTCTTTCAGAAGTGAAGTCAAAATGTTGGCTTCGTTTACTGTTTAATTTTTGTGTATTTTATATAAAATACCCTGGCGCCCACAAAAGGACAACTGATTATTTTTAACTAATTTGTTATATATGTCACGTGATTAATTGAAATAAAACCATTTGTGATTTCTCGTATAAAGTATTCACGCAAGTTCTACCTTTCATGATAATAAAATAAAATAATAAAATTAATTATAATTTTAAATCAGGTAATGAGGTCAGAACGTTACAGTATGAAGTGACATTTCTATACCGATTTGTGAATTATGTGTCACACAACCAAAGCACATGCGAGCCCAAATTTTTCGTGAAAATCGCCGATACGTACGTTTGGTGATATTGCTGGATAATACACAACGTTCCTGAGGCACAAATTTTGTGGGCTGGTACCATGTCAAACAGAGCGATTAAAAAAGATCAAAGTTGAATAAATACAACCAAATGGCGTCGAAATTAGGTCCTATTTCATGTCTAGCTCATGCGTTTACAATTTAGGATTATTCAGTTCAAAGGGAATGTTCGGCCTTTCAATATCTTTTTTAAAAAACTGAGTCTTTCAGGAGGTTTTTTTACATAGCTGACCGGCGTTTCTCCAGTTTTGTCGAAACGAAAACAATGATATCCAACAGTTTACCTCTATCAGCAATGGCGTCAGATAGGATAACGAACAAATTCTGAAAAAAGTGAATGGATTCGATTCGTGTCTGATTTAATTCTTGATGGAAATGGTTATGTAGAAAACGCTAGGAATGTTATTTTTTTATTTATTTATTTCTTAGTGTGACAAAACGCGACTATACGACCATTCCGTCAAATTACACGCTGAAGATACTGTTTGGTCATTGGATGTGTTTTCAAAACGAACGTGGTTTTCAGCGGACCCAACGCCAATACAAAACGAAGATGTATTATCTGCGCACGTATGCCTATTTGCGCAGAGAAAGGTCGCATCTCAGATCATTTAAATGAAGACATCACTTACTTGCATCAGATTTAACTCAGGTAACCATGTTCCATTGTGTAGAAGTAACTTATCTCGCAAAAAAGAATACTCTAAAAATATTATTAAAATAGCGATAATTAAGGTTACCTGCCCCAAAATTTTCATAGGCAACTCGGTATAAAATTATGGTTCTATCACCAATCTTCCATAAAAATCGCATTTAGATAAAACAGCAGATGAACGTGTAAATCTCGCGGCCAGACCTCGTAATAATTGAGATCTATGGTAGATTCTATGAAGATTCTGCCTCTTCATCTCCTCTCAAATATTTCGGCAATTAATGTCTGTTACCATCAGCTCATGTACTATGTTCATATTTTCCTGAAACACTGTCTCCACTGGTCTTTTTGAGAATTGGCAACAATCAGTTTCAATGCTGGTTGCCCCCGTTTAAAATCAGTTACCCTTGTTTTTCTGTCGTAAGCAGGGTCACTGTCCCGTATTGTAGCCATCATATCTTCATGAATGAAACTTTTTCTTATACACATATACAATCATGCCACAAATAATTTTCTTCTCGATCTCAGATTAAACTCACACCATATCTGGTTACTTCTTCTATTCTTCGATATCGGCCACGAAAAGTAACCCCCTGCATTCATTTCAATGCTTTTTTTCTTGACTTCCAATAGTTCTTCATCCTCTCACTTTGCTGTTTCCTCCTTTCTTCTGTCCATATGTTGCTACATTTCCTCTTCTCCTCCTCCTGGAAACACTTGAAATTTTGTATCAGCCTCCTAAAGGTTGCTGTATCTTGTATTAAGTCTTCTGTTATTCCGATCTCAATCATATCTTCCTTTACTCCTTGGATCCACTGATTGCCATTCTTACTCTTGAAAATTATTTTTGTAAGTCTGTTGTTATCCGTTCTCACTAAGTACCCAAAAAAAAAAAAAAAAAAAAAAAAAAAAAAAAAAAAAAAAAAAAAACTGATTCTCCTCTTTCTGATCGTGTCTGACATCCTTTCAATTTCTTCTTCTTTGTATAAATCTTTATTCCTCCGGTATCTAAACTCGCCATTTTCAATTTTTATGGTCCCCAAATTTTTCTCAAGATTTTCCTTTCCCTTTCCTCTATCTCTTTTATTTCTCCAGTTTTCATAGGGAACAAACATTCTGTTTTGATTACTGTGTTGTAGTGTTTGATTTTAGTTTTCCTTGAAAGATTCTTCTTATTGTATGTATCTTTAGTCAGTCGGTATGCTAGTTCTAGTTTTCTTGTTCTTGATATGTTTGCTTCCTTATCAAGTCCATTAATCTGAATTATTTCACCTAGATATTTGAATTTATTGACTTTGTTGATTTTTCCATACTCCGTGTTTAGTACTGCGGGTGAATCCTTAATATTGATTATTTATTTAGTCTTCTCAAAAGAGATCTGAAATACAATTTTTCCTGCTATTTCATTCAGAAGGTTGATTTGCTCGAGTGCAGTTTCTTTACTTCCAGACTGGGCTGCTATGCATCAGCGAAGGCCAAACAGTTTACCCTAATCCCTTTGTGCTTCGAACCTAATCTTATGTCATGATGAATTCCTCTTCCCATAGTCTTATCTGGTTTCAATGATTGCAAATAAAACAAATTCTCGAATAAAATCCTATCGGGATACTAGCCGAATTAGTGCATCTACAAAATACGACGTTTCAGCGGTCATAACTCTGCCGCCATCGAGCAGTCACTTGAGAATGGTGGCAGAGTTATGTCCACCGAAACGCTGCGTTTCATCGATAGACTCACTCGGCTAGATACCCGGAAAGATTTTATTCATACTCAACGCCGAGAAAAGCTCGAGTCTTACAAAATAAATTTTCGCTCCAAGGTGCAGTGATTTGGGACAATATTCTACAAAAAAGGACTATTATATGCAGTTTTCGTAAGCCTGACTGCTTCATTTCCAAGGTCAGGACATAAACGAACGCGTCAGCCCTCGTAATTGGTGACGGAGACTGTAACTGGTACGTGGAGATTCGAATGAGACTAATTGAATGACTGATTTATTTATTTATTTCGTATGGCAGAAATACAATTCAGTAACTACACGGTAGCGAAACTTTAGGAACACCGGAAAGAAAGAAAATTGAAGCATTTGAAATGTGGTGCTACACAAGAATGCTGAAAATTAAGTGGACAGACAAAGTAAGAAATGAACGAGTTTTGGAAATGGTGGGTGAGGAAAGAAGTTTGTGGAAGAAGCTTACGGAAAGAAGAGACAGGCTGGTAGGTCATATTTTGGGACATGCTGGATTGGTTAATTTGTTAGTGGAGGGAACAGTCGAAGGTAAGAACTGCAGATGAAGACAGAGATTAGAATATATGAAGCAGATAATTTAGTACGTGGGCTGTATGGGGTATGTAGAAATGAATAGGGTAGCACAGGATAGGAAAGGATGAAGGATTGCATCAAACCAGTCGAAAGACCGACAACAGCAAAAAAAGTAACTACATTAAATTGCAATAAATATAACTATTACTACAGACTGATGTCCAACGATTGCAGCCATTCAATTCCTTCTGTGGTTGATTCATGAATATGATGCATTGTACCACTGAATCTCCTGAGAGGGCATTGCATAGCGATGTGGTGAGTGGTTTGCTCGTAGTTACCGCAGTCACAAGAAGGATTCTCTAGCATTCCCCATTTGTACATCCAGTAGTTGCATCTACCGTGGCCTGTTCTCACTCGGTTCAGTGCCGTCCAGGTTTTCCTAGGAAGGTTGAAGCCAGGAGGCTGTCGTGTAGGGTCTTGGATTAGCGCATGTTTGTCAGGGTTGGAATTGATCCAATCAGCGCACCATGCTTCGTCTATGTTGAAATTACTTTGGACCAGCTCTGGACCAAACTTCCATGTTGAATATCTAGATTTTAGTCTATTTGTAGCTTTATGTGTAAAGTCCTGATGAATTGGAAGGTGTGGATATCTTAAGCATTTCTACCATTCCTTTTTTAAAGCCGCTTGTCTTCGGAGACTTGGTGGAGCGATGTTAGAGAGTACAGGCAGCCAGTCTTTAGGTGTAGATTTAACAGTTCCAGATATTGTTCTCATTGTGAATGAGTGAGATGAACTATTTATTAACGAGACATGGTTCACCGCTATCGTAACAGATGGTAAGGAAGCAGAATGGTCCGCTTTCTGAGTGTTGTGAGCGGAGCTTGTTTTGCAGGTGGCCGCGGTGCCGACCTTGCCCCTTTCTGCTCGCGACAATACCGCCTCGGACAGCTATTAGCGGTGTTTTGACAGCTGTGGCAACCGATCTCACTGGCGATACAACACACCGGACCCCTGCGACAATAGCGGAGGCTGCAGGACTCGTTGACAAAGAGCGCTGTCTGGAATCCAGTGTCGCGCTGCCTCCAATGAGTTTATCCCCAAGAGATCTTGAAAGCTCGGGGCACAGCACTCTGGCGTCAAAGAAACTCTACAGTGCCTCTAGGATGTCACCGATCACAGAGTAACACTTTAAACTGCCGCACGAAAAGATAAATACATCTCCCAGCAGGCTATTTTCTGTCAAGATAAGACATTTAACGTAGCAGTGCCCGAGGGATTAGATAAAATCTTCAGCAGTCGACATTCTATCGTCAATAAAGGATACGAAGAGTTCTTGCCATCGATTTTTTTCAGAAGGAGGGCGCACTTCATATTAGAGGGAAGGCTTAATAAAAATTAACTAGATATTCCACAACGCCATTTCTATAATTTATTTATTTTTCGTATGGCTAAGCAACTAATCTAGTACATACAAGTGTATATATAATACTAGCTTACCCGACAATGTTTCACTATTGCTAGACTTGATTGTATTTAGTTAAAGTTAGATATTTACAGATATATTTTAAGTACGGTTTCGTTCAATTTCAAGTTAATTGTAATAGTCTTGGATATACAATGTTTTTGGTGATTCCATTCGTCATATATACAAAATATCTCTTGGTTCTTTTGGAGATAAATTCTAAAGACGGAAAAGCTGCATGTTTAAATCCGTCTTAAGAGGGGTGAAAGGGGAAAGCAAATGGAGTTTTGTAAACAAAATGTAAACATCCTTTTCACTTATTTTAAGGCATATGAGTGCAAACTTCCTTCAGTATCGAAAAAACTGTAGAATTGTGTGCTGTCTCAAAAACTTTGAAATAATTTTTAGAATTCAGATTCGAATTTCTCGGGCAGCAATTGTTCGATCGGATTCGGTCCAGTGTTGTTTAACAGAAAATGTTGCCCACTCTAAGAATGTCGCTATCTACTTTGGCTAATTTCCCTACCGCTTCCGAGATATTTGCAAAAATCTGTATGGTTGCAAGTGTACTTTTTTTTTAGTTACAGTGATGGGTAAATTGGGTTATTTTATGTAAATCAAATGTAGACAGTATTTCTCCCTTTGCTTTGATGTATACATGTGCAAATCTCCATTCAAATGGAATAAAAACTGTCAGTTTGTGTAAGGAACATTGGAAATTAATAAAGGTTGGAGTAAAGGTTGGGATTCTTGCAAACTAAATGTAGACAGTATTTTTCAGATTGTTTTAAAGTATGCTTATCCAAAGTTTCATCGATATCGTATAAAAACTATGGCTATATATAAGAAACGTTGCCAAAAACTAGGGGGTTGGGATAAAGGGGGAGGGTAGTTAGCTTTTTAAATCAAATGTAGATAGATTTTAAATTGTACATATGCAAAGTTGCATCGAAATGGGATAAAAACCGTGGGTTTCTATAAAGATCACTGTAAATTAAGAGGGGAGCTGCTATAGAGGAAGGGGTTGGAGTTTGTCAAACCAAATGTAAACAGTATTTTTCTGTTTGTTTTGAAGTATATATTTGTAAACTTCCTTAAAATCGGATAGAAACCGTAACAATGTATAAAGAAAATTGATAATAATTAAGGAGATGTAAAGGGGGAGAGGGGTTGCTTTTTTGGAAATCATATATAAACAGTATTTTTTGTCTGTTTTAGTGTATACATATGCAAATTTACATAAAATATTTGGGTTTGTTAAATTAGGGGGATGTAATGGGGAAGAGGGGTACGTTTTCGGAAACTATATCTAGGCAGTGTTTTTCAATTTGTTTTAAAGTTTTCTGAGCAAATTTTGGTGGAAATCTGACAAAATCTGTGGGTTTGTTTAAATTAAGGTTTGTAAAGGGGTGGAGGGGGTGGTTTTTTGGAACCATCTCCGACGCGCACTCGACAACTCACCTAAGATTCACAGTAATTGGAAGAACGGTTCAGGAGCGCATAGAGGACAAACAGAGAAACGTACATTGATTTTTATATATAAGATATATACAACGACAAGAACGTTGGTAGCATTCACAGACTGAGAGGTCCAGTTGTTGCAGCCATTCTATAAAAGAAGTTGTAGCTCTGAAAACATCTTTAAGTGGTCCATGATACTTCCTTAGAGGGCAGTCCTTGATGATATGCTCCTCACTCTGGGAAGGAGCTCCGCAGTCACATGCAGGAGAATCCTGAAGATCCCACATATATACTGGCCTTGCATTTGGCGTGGCCTGTTCTTAGGCGGTTTAGTTTGACCCACTGGTCTCTCTTCAGGTGGAATCGCGGAAGTCCAGTTGTGGGATCTTTAATATCTGGAGGTTTCACAGATGCAGAGTTCCAGCTTTGTCGTCATTTACCCTTAACGTCAAAGTCAAATACGTCTTGCCATACTGGATTTAAGACGAGTGGGGGGTAAGTCATTTAGGACCTCGTCGATTGGGAGATCCTGTGGATGATCAGGATGGTGTAGTTTTATCCACTCACGTGCCGTTGCTTCTTGGCGTCTTACCTCTGGAGGTGGTATATTGCTGATCAGATGTAAGCAGGGGACTGGGGTGGATTTTAGTGTGCCAGTTATTATTACCATACACTCGTTCAGATGGACGTCGATTTTTCTAGTGCGAGCCCTACGTTGCCACAATGGAGCACAGTACTCAGCAATAGGGGAAACCATGGTGAGAGCGGTTGTTCTTAGTGAGTCCGCATCAGCTCCCCTAGAAGTACCAGTTAGCTTCTTCATGATGTTGTTCCGTGTTGTACCCTGGACAACGGAATGCTGATGCAGGTCGGCTGATAATCTACACAGCAGGCAACCGAACGAGATCCCGTATCTCTCCTGATCACACAAAGCAACATCAGAAGATGAAAAATATCTGAAGATGAAACTGAACAACGGTACTTCTCAGAGCCAACCGACCAGAACGTTTGGACCCAGCGTTCGCATACTCCAAATAAATGCAGAACGAATAACAATTGCTAAATGTGGATACCTTAGTAAACTAGCTACGAGACTCAAAATCGACATCTCAGCGATTAAAGAAATCCACGTGACTGAAAAAGATTTGTAAAGCCATTTGAATTGATTCCCATTGAGGAAGCTAATTATTCACGATTGCTTAAAATGTTGTATTGTGTTACTGAGTAATACGCAAAGAAATATCCACAACGCAGATCATATTTAGGAAAGGACGGCGCAAGTGGAAAGACCAATTCAGTCAGCAACAAAAACGGTAACAAGTAGAACATGAACAACACCAAGCTGTGTTCTATTGGTGATGTTTACTGAATGCTTACTGCTTATTCGCTCAGACAGAGGCTGATAAACAGTAAAGCAATTAGCTCCCTCTGCGACTCAGCACTGAAAAATTAACCCTGCTGTGAATGTAGTGTACAGTATGACTGGATGCCTCGGGACAGAAATGGACTGCACTCGATTGTTGAGATGTAACTTTTGGGTCTGGAAATCGGCTGGACGCGGTTTCGATTGCGACCCGGCTGTCTACTTTTCGGTTTAACACGGTTTCACGGACAAATGGGAAGCTACGGAAAACAAAAAACCTCCAAAATAAACAATAACCAGAGTGAAATGATGGTACCAGGATAATTTGAGCCATGTGAAAGTAGGGAAAGAATGGACAGATTGGCTATAACAAAGAAATGTGTTAAAACAAGTGTCCTCTCCACTATTTTTAAATCTTTATCATAGATGAGATTATGGAGGAAATGACAGAAATAATTCATGCATTTAGAGAACTACACGAGTATATGGCAAGAATATACATAACATTTGTGTAAGGAGATCAAATACCAGGTGAAATTGAAGAGGATGCACAGGTAACAGAGGATGAAAAATGGTATGACATCTTGGCAGCAGAAGTGGAAAATTCATTGGAATAGATAAAGAATCGGAAGGCATGTGGAATCGATAATTTGCCAGTGGAAGTGTTGAAGAGTTTAAGAACCAGAGGAAGGAGGGAGATAGTCTACCTATGCAATGAGATATATTACAAAGGGAAATGATCGGATGAATTTCTCGCTTCGATAATGATATCATTTCAGAAAAAGAGAAATACAAATAAATGTGAATAGCACAGGACTATCAGTCTAATTTCACATACAGCTAAAACACTTTTGAGAATTCTGAAGTCAGAAGACTGTATAGAAAGTTCGATGGACTGATTGGCGAGGAACAGTTTGAATGTATGAAAGGGAAAATGAACAAGAGATGCTGTTGGCCTATTAAGTACTATAAGGGAAAGATATATTGAGAAAGGAAGGTAAATTTACGCAGTCTTTATTGACTTGGAAAAAGGTTTTGACAGGGTGTAATAGAAAAAAAACTGATGGACTAGATTGCAGGGAGAGTAGGCTGGTACATAACCTAAATTTACAACAGAATGTAAGTACAAATGTTTGAAACGAAATGTCGGGACAAAGCAGCAAGGTTGTTGCCTTTCCCACTTATTGTTCAGTTATACCTAGAAGAAATTATTGAGAAATGATATGATGGAAAAAGAGAAGTGCCTATTAATGGCTAGAAAATAAATGTATATTATTTGCCAATTACATGATCTTACTGGCGGAAAGTGAACAAACTCTAAAGGAATTTCTGAAAGATGTAAATGAAGTTTGCAAGGAGTATGGAATGAGAATCAACACAGCAGAAACAAAGAGTATGGCGGTTAGTAAATGAAGGAAACTGGTAAATATTAAGATAGGACAAGCTAATATCAACCAAGTAAAAGCCTTTAAGTATCTCTGAAGTACAATCTCAGAGGAGTTCAGGGGTGGAAACTCGTATTGTTGTAGCGAAGGAAGCATATAATAGGAATAGGAGATCATCATCCGGAAAAGTAGATAAGGCACTGAGGAAAAAACTTGGTAAATGTTTTGTATGGAGTGTGGCATTTCATGGAGCAGAGACAATCGGACAAGAGGATGAAAAACGGATAGAAGCGTTAGAAATGTTGACGTGGAAGAGAATGGAGAATATAAGCTGAATAGAAAAAGTGAATAAAGTGCTGGAAAGATATGGTGAGAAGGGAAAGTTACTGCAATGCATAAGAGAAAGAAAGAAGAACCGGATGGGACACACTTTAAAAGGGGAGTGTTTACTAACAGACGCCTTGGAAGGACTAGTTTGTGCGTGACTGGAAGAAGGAGGTACAAGATCATAGATGACATCAAGTAAAAAGAAAATTGCTTGGGCCTGAAGAGGAAGACAGAAGACAAGGGAGCTTGGAGAGTTACGAAGTGAAAACCAGCCTTAGGACAGAACACTAATGATAATGACATGTCATTTGGTTTGTCTTCGCATTCCTTATACCTTTCATCCTCTTATTTCCATTCATATTACTCTTTTGTGAGTTCAAAACTCGACCCTCATAACATTACTTTCTCCGTGTGAAGTTGTTACAGTCAATCTGTCACAAATTGTGTTTTAGATATAGACGACTACTGGTTTCATGCCTGAAATATATCGTCCCTTCAGTCATTTTCAATGCACTGTTCAAAGATGAGTGATTTTTAGACGCTCAACTACCCGAACAGTGTATTTAGTTGGAAGAATTGCAGAATATCCCCATGTCACGTCATATTCACCATTTCAGGTTAACAGCATTTGGACAAAAGCAAAAGAAGAAAAGTTTACAGCGCCCGTCTACCAATGATTTGAATCCTTCCGGCGGAGCGATATGTCTGTACAAAAAAATGTACAGCACAGCATTTTAATTTGAAACTCGTCACGGTAAAAACAAATTAACAAACTGGCTAATAAGCCTGACGCTAAAGCAAACAGCCGGACAACGCGTCAAATCACACAAAATTTCCGCCTTTGTTTGTTTAATTTTTAATTCGAAATTCCGATTTTTTCGAGCAAGTGGGGTATAAGCAAGCTTTAAGTGCGCCGCTCTCCGCGGCTGACAGCAAATAACCGCGGTGCAACATCAAAAGCGTGGCCGGCCGGCCGCGAGTATCGGGCGTCCGGAGCCCGGGCCAAATCAAACCGCACCGCCCGGGGCGCCACGCTAATGAACACCCCGCCTGCTAATGATGGTTTATTAATTAAGCAATTTAAACAACTCTTCAAAGCTCCGCCTCACCTGCCCTTCTTTCTGATGAGTGCACATTTTTGTTTCGTAGCAAGATCGTTACACAAAAATTTACACTGCGAGTTTGAAATTCCTTTGGTAAGTTATTTTTTGTTGGCGTGTTCCATATATTTTCTTTTATAGTTAAGGAGTTTAAGATGATCACCATCGAGGGTGTTAGAGCAAATTCGATTCTCAGTACCAGCCAGATTTTTTTCTCTCTTTTCTTTTCTCTGTCGGCGGTGGATACAGATTGGATGTGGTAACGGGTTTGTGATATCTGCTGTTATGGAAAGTATCTTCTCAATCATACTGTTCTCACAATTTAAAAATAAATTACCAAGTTTGCATATTATGAATGATTTTCAATCTTTAGCTAGTCACATGACATATTATTGGAATTAATAGGATGACTGAAAAGTGGGTGGACAATTTGTTAAAACTTGAGCATGGTGAAATTACGCATACACGAAGTTTATTTCATTAAGATATAAACAATTCCACATTGACGAATGTCTTTAATTTTCAAATAGTTAGAGCAGTATCTCAGGGTCGATTACTGGGTAGAACAGATAAGTTTCTGTCGCGGACGAAGTTTTACCGTTGCGCCGCTGGCGAAGTCAGGGCCCATGGATGAATAGCGCCACAGGAGTCTGTTGTCCACTGCCTGTGACCTGGCCTGTCGAGATGCCCTGCACCGCCCCATCGGAGAGGTGAATGTCAATTTCTGCTTTATCATATGAGGATCCGAACCAGATTGTCCCTTCCTCCGTTCCTCCATATCCTCTTCGGCTGCAAGAACAGATACAACAACACCACAGACCTAATAGAGCAACTTGCAAAACTAGGTCACGGTCAACCAACAAAAGTGTCACACCTCCTCGCGACCGACGACGCCAGAATCTACACACTGCTATGCAGATTTCTAAAAAACTGTGAGATGGACATATGAACTTACAGATGCCTATGAACATTAGAGTTTACAACTATTGAGAGTTATATTGTAACTGAAATTATGTACTTAACAATGTTGTATGGCAATAGTGATCATGTACTATATGTGATAGATACTTAAGAATTGTGTTATAGACATATTTCTGAAATAATACTTATAAACTGTATTATGCCTGTATGGCTGTATCGCCCATTGCCAATAACAAATAAAAAAATAAAATTAAAAAAAAAACCAGTATGGCAAGACGCATTTGACTTTGATGTCAAGGAAAAATGGCGACAAAGCTGGAACTCCTCATCTGTGAAACATCCAGATATTAAAGACCCCACAACTGGACTTCCGCTATTTCACCTAAATAGAGACCAGTGGGTCAAACTAAATCACCTAATAAGAGGCCATGCGAAATGCAACGCCGTGCTGTATAAGTAGGGTCTTCAGGATTCTCCTGCATGTGACTTCCCAGAGTGTAGAGCATATCATTAAAGAATGCCCTCTATGAAAGTATGATGGACATTTTGAAGATGTTTTCGGAGTTACAACTTCGTTCATAGAATGGCTGGAAGAACTGGATATCAATTTGTGAACGCTGCCAACGTTCTTGTCATTGTATATATTTATATGTATTATATTAGTTGCTTAGCCATACGACAAATAAATAATCTAAAGCGATCTACTACTTGGCTTGAGAATGAGATGGCTGGTGAGGAATGTTCCCCAAATCACTCCAAGCGAATGCCGGGATGCTTCTTTCAAAAGTCCATTGGCCGAATTCCTTTCCGTTCGTGATCCCCAGTACCATCCCGCCTCTAATGATATCGACGTCGACGAGGCTTAAAGACACAAGAGAGAGAGAGAGAGGAAAAGGAATTAATTCGCTGATTCCGTTTAATTAAGCATCATCATAAGCGTGCTCATTATTTTGATGCTATATTCTAATGTGCTTATTTTGTACGAATAAACCTTCGTTACCATAATGTAACAAAAGTTCTCTCATTACGAGTTCTAATGCTGAATAAATAGTAAAAAGTACAATGAGTTTGGTGTCTGTACGAAAGAGAACATATTCATAGAGCATTGGGGGTAGGAAAGAAAGGCTTCCTTCCTAAGAGACGTGGCACGCCGACTGCTGTTCCGGGGGTTTAGTAGTGCGTGAAGTAGACCTGAGAGTCCTCCCGACAAAAAGAGCGTCGCCCCGGCCCACCGCCGGAACTTTCGATTTCCAATGGTCGAGCGCGCCGGCCTGTGGCGATACATCACGCCGGCTCCCGTGACACGGTTTATAAAGTCAGCGCCGCGTTTACAATGATGAATGTCCGCCCGTAATGACAGAGGAAATTCGCCCGCGTCCCACTGATGGAGACAAATGTAACATAATGCGACGTCGGCCGGCAAGCCACCCCCGCGACTCACCACCTGGCGTCGGACATCGCCCGTCCTGTGCTCGTCTGGCCGGTACACACGCCACACCACACCAGACATCGAAGTAAAGTTTGCAACGATATATCGATACAAAAATAACGATATTTATATCGATATGTATATGGTCGATACATCGAAGTAAAGTTTGCAACGATATATCGATACAAAAATAACGATATTTATATCGATATGTATATGGTCGATACGATAATATCGATATGATGCAGTGAAATATCGAAAACTGCAAACCCCTTCGCGCTAAAAAAAAAATCCTACAAATAAATGTATGGGTGAAAGGGACCAAACGTGACCATGCTAACCTCTGATTTAGCTCTATAACGTCCTTTGCTACTCTGTGGTTCCACTCCGTTTCGTGCGCGTTATTTGGATCCCGTTCATTTACTTTCACTGTTTTATTATTTAATATATTAGGGTTTCAACGATATATCGGTCCAAAAATGTCGATATTTATATCGATATATTAAATGGTCGATACGATAATATCGATATGATGAGGTGAAATATCGAAAACGGCAGACCCCTTCACGCTTTTAAAAAAAAAAAAAAAAAAAATCCTTCAAATAAATATATACTATATACTCTGATTTAGCTCTATAACGTCCTTTGCTACTCTGTGGTTCCGCTCCGTTTCGTGCGCGTTATTTGTTCCCCATTCATTTACGTTCGCCGTTTTATTATTTATTATGTTGCGTTACGTTTGCGTTCATTAGTTCTTGTTTCTCTCCGGGATGTATTACTATATTCTAAAGGGAGTAAAAAAATATGACTGTCTGACCGATACAATTGCTTATTCTATCAGTTTTGATAACAGACCTTGTAACGCAGATGTAGGCAAAGGTTTTAAGTTTTAATGAAGTACTTAGCACCATTATAAAAAAAATTCCTTTTCGTGGAGCTATCAAAACAAAAATTGATGAAAAACATAAAAAAAAAATTCGAAAGTTATGAAGGATGAGTTAAAAAGTGTGAAGCATTTTTCATTGTTTCATATATAATAACACCGACTATTTGGAGATTACGGTATATTTTTTGCTGGAAAATTAAATTGAAATCAATCATGATTGGTATACTAGTTGGATATGTTCAAAATTGTAATTAATCATTTACTCAAAGCAGCCTTTTCTCACGGGCAGGAACCACTGTCACTCAAACTAGGAATGGACCTCATGGGAACAGGTTAAGCAAACTACGTTTTCAGGATCTGTTGACGCTTAATATTTGCAGATCTAATCTTTTTTCCATAAACTACCTCATATTTATTAATTGATTTTGATTTACATACGTATTTCTAATTTCTAAAATAATATATACAAATCTAGGAAAATATCGATACTATCGATATGATACTGCCGATATTATCGGTTATCGATATCTGCCGGGCATCGATATAAATATCGATATATTTATCGATATTAAATTTACCTTGCTTCCCTAATCCATACCTGTCTCATAATCTACCGCAACAACTACATGACATATTTCGTGGGATAATGAACTGTGGTGTGGTCATCTATGGCTTCACCTATTACCCGACTTTTGGACGTAGCCTTTCTATCACCTTTAGATATATAAGGCTCTGACTTATTCACTTGTAACTGAACTGTTTACAATGTGAACTGAAGTAGCATGAGCAGGTTAGCTAGTCAGAGTAAGTTGACGCAAAAATCCATCAAGAATACCCAAGGTGTCTGTCGAAACTTGTAAGAACCGTAGGAGCTACAGAACGCTTTGAAGCAACTTATTATTCCAGGAAATTTGAGGTAATTTTATTAAAAACGACCGCTGTGAAAACAAACCTAAAGACCTTAGGCTATCTTAGTTTTAAAATATACGATAAACGACAGCTCAATTCGAGATTTACAAGGAACCTTACATCTCTCTACCTCCTGACGTAATTTTAACTTCTTCACTACGTCTTTAAACATAATTTTTTTTATCTAATTATAATAGCTAAATTCCGTGAATTTGTAAGATTCATACTTAAAATGTTTGTTTATATTTCTGTAGTTTAAACATGCAATATCACATCCAACAGACTAAAACAATTCTTAAAGACCTTCCAGTTTAATAAATTTTGTCGTAAAAATTAGGATATAAAGTTTACAGCATTCACAAAAGGCGAGATTAAAAAAAAAAAAAATTGAAGATGGGAAGATGATGTGAAATGAGAAACTGAATACTTCTTTAAAATAGCTAGAAAGCTACTGGTTACACTAAAACGAGTATAAGAACTGCTAAAAAATAAAGAAATATGGGATAAAAGCGAAAAAAGAAAAAAAAAAAAGAATCTAAAACATTGCGAATGCCAATTTTATCGATATTGTGGATCAAAATTATTTAGTACTTAAGTAGCCCATTTCGTTTCAGATAACATGTTTTAAAGTTTTGCAGTTTAGGCTGTTACGGGTAGTTTTAAAGAAGTGCTGAATCTGTCCTTAGTCAATGTTAAAACAGAAATATGTTTTAACTTTGATAAAAAATTGTAGTGGGGAGGGGAAAAGCAATGAAGACAAGCTAAAACCATAGTACGTACATTTGCATGAAAAACAGTGAAGTAAAATACTGCTTTAACACCTACTAACTGGGTGTAGCGGCTTCAAACTCAAACAATTTTTCGAGTAGCATGTGCCAAAATCGACTATGTACGCGCAGTATAAACAACGAACTGATGTCTGCAACAAGTATCGAAGGTTCAGTCAGTGTTGTGTTTTTGACTGCTGATTACTCCTAGTAAGATTATTGAATATGTTACACAGCAGGTTTCTTATAATCAGGAACAACGAGCAAACTTCCATAATTCGAATGAGTCCTTGACACTTAGAATGTTTGAGCTATTCTAATCACGTACTCATGTTTCCTTTCACAGCAATAGGTTTTCGCAAAAGTTCTGCGTCAAGATACAACACCTGTTTCCGACCCTACCATTTGGAATCTTTTATTGCCCTCTCCGCCCCCCTCCCGCAGCTGGTTAGTTTACGTCACTATACGAGTATAAACATGCATTTGATTTAAAAAAAATGCAAACGAGTAAACTGGTCGTACAGCACAATCTTTGAATATCATTTTGTTATTGTATTAGTATGCGTCTCACTCAATATTTAAAACAAAACAAAAATTACGAAAAAAGTTAAATAGCAATGGATGATATAAACATATTTGGCAAAAATACCAATAACTTATTTACGGTCTAAATATGAAAAATACAGAACGATAGTTGTCCCAGCAAATATTCTGTGTTAGCTGAACTGTTGCGCTAATTTCCTACTTCCAAAGCAATATTGAGGAGTCGAGTAAAGCACCTTTTTTTCTTGTGACTTTACGCCTAGTCAACGTAGAGGTCATTTAAAGTGAGAAAAGGGACGGGAAGGAATTCTACCACGTCCTATTGAATGAACCGTCCAGGCATTCACCTGTAGTGATTTCGGGAAATCATGCCAAATCGAAATGTAGATGGTCGGACGGGAATTCGAACCTGCGTTTTCCCGAATGCGAAGCAAGTGCGTTACAACTCACCCGTTCCTCTCCAGGCAGTAAAGCACTGCAAACAGGAAAAACACAGTTCATATCTTCCATGGAGTGTAGTCAATTGTGTGCTTGAATTTTCATAGGAAGGAGGGGCTCGTAACTAGAGACAGAATTGACATCAAAATTTTACAATGATATGATACAAATAGAAAATAAAATTTTCAATATGTATTTCTGCACGGATCGCTATGAAAACGATATCCACAGTGTAATAACATATTCATGAAACGTAGTAAATAAGCACCTCATTACAATATCCCCACTTTCCTTTTTTATGTAGCTTTATTCAAAACACTTAATTCATAAATTCCACTAAAGTCTCGCAATTTCACATCGAACGTGTTACTTATCTGAAATAGGTGGGCGTTATATTTCCAAGGTTTATTTTAGAATTACTGCAGTTTTTAATGCAGCAGATATTAAATTGCATAAATTATATTGAAATGAGGTGACGCTTAAGTGAGACATTTGGTATCTGCACTCTGACGTTTATAGCAGATGCCGTTACTGGCCAACTAGTGTCAGAGAGTTTAACCGTTTCTGTTGCTGTCTGGTTGGTTACGAACCACTCGGTTAGTCTATGCAACGTTAATACCTGTCAGTATAAGCCGAGACACGTCATATATTGATCGTATGTAATGAAATGCAGAGACAATATTACGTAGGGAAAATTATATATGATATCCCGTGTTACATCACTTCGAATAACTTCAAGTTTTGTCATATTTTAGTCAATAAAAAATAGGACTGCTTGTAACTTCTCGTTTTAAGTATTAAAATTATGTACAATGCAACACGTGAAATGTTTCTGCTCTCCAATAGAAAACGTATGGCAAGTTAAAACATAGTAATCACTCTGCATAACCTAAAGAAGCGATACATGACATTTGTGTCTTTCAACATTGCATTGATTATGCGTCTGTCACTCCTATATCTATTTGTAATGCTATTACCAACACTATATAAAACAGCCGATATATTCCACCAAGATTTACTTTCAATATAAAATATAGTGGTACACCCTTTTTAAGTAGGTGTATTTAATTTTCGCTTTGAGAAACGAAAAATACCTATTTTTTCCCATTAAGATAACAAAACTTCAGGTTTCCTCGAATACAACTTGCTTTACGTAAATAGGCATGTAGCCGAAGGTATTCCGATGGAAGTAATACCTACTTTTCAGGATAACGCCGTTTTTTTCTTTCTTCCACTAAGCTTTCGACTGTCATTCCACAGAGTAATTATATTTTTGCCTACATATTTCTGAGCGAAGAGCGCCATGGAATAATAACTTGCTTTCAGCGTTTAAATTATAACTATACTTTAAAGCAGGGGTAGCAAAGCCGCATTGAATGTATTTCTGGATCGCGAGATTCATCACACTTTACAAAATATATTTATTTTATAATGGCCAAAGTAGTGAAAACCAATGTATTAAATATATATATATATTATTTGAGCATCCATATTTTCAAAATTTATTTCATTTATTTTTTTTATAATTTTATATATCATTTTAGTGTTATATGTTTTTTATTTAAATATGCGTTTAGTGTCATTATTATTATATTATTTATGTTTACATGTAAGAATAATAATAATAACTCATTACGATTCAACTATTCACTCCAAAAAAATGTCTGTAGTGGGTCTAAATCTGATAAGGAGATGTACAATTTTATATGCGGCACGCGGAATTATAATACATTTCCAAAGTGGCCCGCAATATCATTTGGGTTGGCCAACCCTGATTTAAAGTTTCCAATGACTTCTTCATTCATCTAGGCCACCATTAGTCTTCTCTCAACAACAGTTTTTGGTTTTCAAATTTAGACTGTTGTTTTGTGTATCCCGCATGGCGAAATACTGCGAATCTGTCGCTGTTGTAGCAGTGAGTATGTTCAAGAAATCCATCCGCCAGATTGCGATCCGTATCACCGATGTGAACACCCCAATGAATGGGAGTCTGCATATATACTGTTTGTACTGTACCTCCACCCGGTTAAACAATTTTACTATTTCTTCTTTAAATCCTTGTATGTACAGAAGAAAGCGAATTTCCGCGTCAAACTAAATTAACAAGGGCCATGTAGATGTCCTCCATGGGTTTGGTCATTAGTAAAATCTTTCTCATTTCAGTTTCATGGTAGGCGTTGGTCCGAAAGTTTCTCGAAATAATGGTCGTTTTTCCGCTTCCTCCATCAGAATCTCCAAGTCACATACTGTCTTCGCTCTCATGGTTAATGACGACTAATGCATCCTTTTTCGTCTATCATTTCATATTTTTTGCGCAAAATAGTTAGTTAGTTTAATACATCTTTGCATTCCCTTAAAAGTAGGTAGATACTTCAATCGTTAAGACTTCGTGTAAAAATCATGAACAAAAAATTAAATACTTCTACATCTACATCTATACTCTGCAAAAAAAAAATACTGTGAGTGGCAGAGGGTACTAAGCACCAATCCTAATTCTGTGCATTCCAATTCCGAACAAAACGAGGAAAGAAGGAATATATAAATGAATCAGTATGACATCTTATTTCTCGAATCTTATCCCTCCTGTCATTGCGACCTAAATAGGTTGTCGGAAGAAGTATTTCTTTGCATTTGTAAGTTAAAGATTTTCGCATATTCTCCAACAAATTCAAACGAAAACGACGTCGTCTGTCCGCCAAACAATCCCAGCCCAACCCACATATCAGCTCTGTGACACTTATGTAAGGACTGTAACTAGCAGTCACAAATCGAATGGCTCTCCTCTGTACTTTATCTAATGTGTCAATCAATGGCTTGCGATACGGATCCCAAATTCCACAACAGTATTCCAAATGCGGACGCACTAGTGTTTTATACGCTATTTCCTTTGTATGAGCATTTCAACTTCTCAAAATACGACCTATGAATCGTAGTTTAGAATTAGCTTTGCCTACGACGGAAGTTATGTGCAAGTCCCATTTCATGTTGCTTTGTTCTGTTACGCCTAGATACTTCAAGGAATCGACCGTGTCAACAACTGAATTGTTAACTTTGTACTCGTGAGCAAACGGGGTCTTTTATTACTTATTTGCATTGCCTTGCACTTTTTACAGTTAAGTGTAAGCTGCCATTTACGGCACCATTCCGAAATAACATCCAGATTGCGCTGAATTTCTAAGCAATCGTCGGAGCACCTCACTTCCCTATAAATAAGAGCATCATCAGCAAAAAATGGCATCCTGCAATTAACGTTGTCACCGAGATCATTTATAAAAATTAACAAAAGAAGTGGTCCTACTACACTTCCTTGAGGAACGCCCGAAGTAACATCCAGCTTAGAAGAGGCTTCCCCGCCAACAACGACATACTGTGACCGACCAGTTAGAAAATCGCGTATCCATTCGCAAATCTGATCAGATATACCGTACGCTCGAATCTTCGCTAAAAGTCGGTTGTGTGGTACAGAGTCAAAAGCTTTCTGAAAATCCAAGAAAATAGCATCAACTTGTGATCCTGCATCAATAACTTTCATTACATCATGCGAAAATAGAGCCAGTTGCGTCGGTTCTTCCGAAATCCGTTTTGGTTTGCTGTAAGTAACTCGTTTTCATCTAGAAACTTCATAACGTTAGATCATATGACATGCTCCAGAATTCTACTCCAAACAGATGTTAGAGATATGGATCGATAATTCCTAGGATCTCTCCGATCTCCTTTTTTGAAAACATATCTGACAGAAATTAATCTATTTCTTCCGCGTATTTCGAAAATACTCTTACTGGGATACCATCGGGACTCGGCACTTTACCCCACTTGAGGAGCTTTAATTGCTTTATGATACCTACACTATCAATTTGTACTGGATCCATCTCAAATTACGCCATGGAAAAAACAGGAATGTTTTCCATGTTTTCGTCAGTGAAGGAATTTTTAAATTCGGTGTTAAATACGGCAGCCTTGTCGCGGCTTAAGCATATATTGGATGCTGTTCATTTATTAGTGCCGTTTTCAGTGCTTTGATAATCTTAAATACCAGTCCCAATGTCCAGGAACTGAACTGGAAGGTTTTAGTCAATTCTTTTACTGTCGTGGTAGTGTAGAGATGGATGCTCCACTTTTAAACAGAATCCACCTGAAACGAATCTCACACACTACACCCGCAGTCGTAACATGTGAAGTCCGTGTTCGTTCGTCTCCTGCCAGCGTTGCTCGGAAGTTAAGTGACTACGGCAATCTCCTGTACCACAAGCCGTGAAATTGGGGACAAGACTCGAGATACCGTGCTATGTAAATCAGAAAAACTAACGTCAACTAATACAACAGGTATGTAATTATTCGGTTCTAGAGATTAAACCTATGAAAAATAATTAAATAAAACTGCAAACATTTTTTGACAAAAATTTGTTAAAAATTCAAATAAATGACAGATGATTAGTGCTGAAGATTTCCTCACAGAAAAAGACAAAATAATAAGATAGAATGATCAGGTGATACAATCTTTCATCAATTACTCGCAAAGATTTAAAAATGGAGAGAATAACTTCCTCTTATCGGTTTTAAAATTTGTATTACCTTTGGACAGAATGGTTTAAATTACTTACATCCATGTAAGTACGACTAAACCAATAAAAATTACTTGACTGAAAACGTACACTGTGAATGTGGAAAGTGCTTTCAATCAATGATATGCAATTGTTCATCTGTAAAATATTTTGGAATTCCATTATTTAATCAACACGTTTGGAATATTTTCATCTTCTGTAAGAATTGGTTTAGTTACTTAAGTTCACTAATGTTCATAGATCAGTGCATTATATACGTTGAAAGAATTTAAAGATAAAATTTGTAGAGGGCAAATGTAGGTGGGTGCAGGATAGGAGGAAGATGGGGGTGTAGGGAATTTGCCACCGGAGCCTATGCTCCATTGCAATTAAATTAAATTAAATTCTCCAGTTTTCAGTATAAATTTCGAATATACCTTCAAAAGTAAATAGTTTACAGATTTATATCGAATTTTCTGTGGAGAAAAATAAACTCATTTTGATTATTGCCGTTTTTTTAATCCCAACTAGTCACTTTGATAAATGCTATCATATATTACCGACTAATGGCTTTTTTTGTGTACATCTGCTGGTTGCTAATAAGTGAATAGTGGTTAACGATCTGGCCTCGCATTCGGAAGGACGGCGGTTCGAATCCCCGTCCGGGCATCCAGATTTGGGTTTTCCATGGTTTCCCCAAATCACTCTAGGCGAATGCCGCGATGCTTCCTTCAAAAAGGTCATGGTCGAATTCCTTCCCGTTCATTGTCCCCAGTCCCGTCCCGCCTTTAATGACCCCGACGTCGACGAGGCATAAAGCCATAAGTAAAAAAAAAAAAAAAAATGAAGTGTGGCGTTCAGTTTTGGAGCAGTTCCTAAACTCATATTGGAGTAGTTCTAAACCACATTTGAAGCAGGTTATCAGAGTGTAGCTGTTGAACATCAGTAGGCTTCAACGATTAATATTATCAGGTCTAGTGTGTTGCCTACGTTGGTTATATGAAGGTGAAAAAATTGAGAGGGTACAATGAGCCCATTAAAGTTTACTCTTCCGAAAAACACCAATGGGACCACCAAACTAAACGCGCCCATGCAATGGGCCAGTCAACCATGTAACCAATGTGGAAAGTTCTGAGATTTAATCCAGGAACTTGGAATACGTTCTGGTGATTAAGAATCGCATGCCACCACCTCGCCAACTCTGCTAGATAGATCCGGAAAATTTGAAATTTCTTCCGCCACCAGGGTTCGAAGCAGGTAACCCAAGGCAGGGGTCAGGTACGTACCATCAAAATGTCTCAACAACTCAATGAATAAAACCGCTGTTGTTCAGCGCTCGATAAAAATGATTGCAACTATCGTTACTGGAAATTATGTATACGCAAATGACGTAAATGAGATTGTTCGAGCACAACTGACTGTAGCGAAACTGCACGGTTAGTTTACCGATACTGATTGTGCCTTCAGCTGTGCATATTCGACTCAGCTGACGTGCTCTGGCCGCTATTCGTGTTTCGAGGTGTGTCAAAGTGATGGCTGGGCCAGGTGAGAGTTCGATATCGCTTCGGGATGACGCCTGCCAATAAATCGAGCCGGCGGAGGGCACAGCATTTGTCAGGCCGGCCGTCTACCTCTCTTTTTTCCCCCGGCAGCTCTCATTTCTGGCCGTCGTTCGTCTTGTCATCGCCCTGGGCACACCTGTCCGTCAGACCGGGTACGCCTCAACCTGTTGCTCATTAAGGCAACACCCGCCTGTACCAGGAAACAAATCCAACATCAAAGGGAAAAAACATACAATCATTTAGTGTCTCTGCAATCAGAAAAATTGTATGTATTTTTTAGTTCCCTACCATCATTGTACTTACTGACGGCGGTGAGAGTTGTAATATAATAGATATGGCTTACCTTGGTAATTAGGGATTTATTTCATTACTTTTTATTAAACTTGGGCGCCTTTTATAATTAATTTTTAGATTGCATGAACAGGGTTGATTTTCCTTTTACCTATCTATAACAGATACATAATTATTTAACAGGTTAAAATCTGTAACGTCCCTTGGTGACGGGAAATTTATGCGTGTGAATTCCACGTTTCTTTAGCATCGGCGAGAGCTAGGTGACTCATACCTGCGCTGAAAGACCGAACGATTTATGACAGGCCGTAAAGTCAAAAGCTTTACGCATTCAATGAAATTCAAATGACAGTAGAGGAACTGTACCGAAAAGCAGTATTCCTGGTAGAGTAGAAAGTTGAAACTAGAGAAACGATGCTTCGGAGAAAAAGTCAGGTTGCGGAACACCTCTGTTGGGAACCAGCGAATTAAACAGTGTGTTACGAACTTTTAGAAACCATAAGTTTTTTTATGTTGCATGAGGAGCACCAATGGAGATTGTGGACGACCCGCCAAACGCTGCGACTCGCTGAAATTTCCCGCGTCTGCTAAAACTCCGGAGCCTGCAAGTTTTCAACGGGGCGAACAAGCGGGAGAGAAGACATTCTGTTTCTGGCCAGCAAACAATCCGCACCGGCGCACCACGGGAGATTGCCGGAGATTTCACTACCTGCGGGTAGCTACCTCGCCAAGTGACCTTGCGGCCAGCTGATCAACAGGTTCCGTGAAAGTCTGTTTTATCAGCATGTCATCTGCCACGTAAAGAACGCCGGCGATGTATAGACACTCTTGCGTCATTCAACCCTAGGCAACGCTCTGAGATGAGAATCATGCTCTAAATTGTTCAAAAGAAACTTTTAGTATTCAGTTCTGTTCAATAAATCAATCAATTTTATATTCAAAGAAAATAATAGGTGTTGTAAACCCTGCTTTCAATAACTTCCTTTCCAATGTATCAGTATATCATTTGAATAGATGAAGATTTGTGGTTTTTTTTAATGGTATTTTAAAAGTACAATTGCTATGATTAAAAGTATTTCAGAATTGGAATGTCGCTTCTCTCGAATAGAGAACACTTCCATTCTTGGCGCCTACCCGGGATTAATTTTGCAAATTAATTTATTAATTAATGCATCTAATTTTAATTTTTTTAAATAACGTCTAAAAAAACCAGACGTTACAATTTATTACTGCATTTACATTTGAACAAGACACAATTACATTGAATGTATCTGGCACATGTTAATTACAAGGAAAACAATATTATAGAATTTCCGGAATTAATCAATTGTCCAAATAAGTCTCCTAAGCTAGAAAAGTTTTATTACATGGGTCCCTATATCTACAGATCACTCTGTGGGTCATTTTCGGGTGTGGAATTTACTGGTAACTTGGAGAATGCAAGCAACTAACGGTTGAGCTCACCAAATGGTTCGCGTGGTCTTGAGAATCACCATTTCTGATACACTGTATCGTCACTATCTGCAACCTCCACCATCACTTGTCCGAGCATGTCGTTCCGTACTCCCCACTCCTCTTTTTCTCCTCACCAATCTGCTTGCCGGTTTTTCCCTCCAGAACATGAAAACAAACCCTTATGTTAGGACAAAGTAAAGACATTTTGTGTTCATTGGTCAGTCACTCCACTCGCCATTTTCGCAGGCTCCCGAATTTGTACGGGAGCGCAGGAACATTTCGCCACAGATGGCTTGTGTCCAACTTCCGTTGAATCCCCGCTGGGGTGGGCATAACTGATGCTGTCCGCATCTTCAAGGTTTCTGCGTATCTGGTCCCATACGCAACCCCTTAAGAGCATTTGTTTGTTTGTTTGCGGCTGCCTCTGTCTCCAACCCTTTCACTTATTCTTATTTGCTGAATATTTCACGCGGTACATCATATGTGTTCGGATCACATCTGTTACACAGTCCGGTAATGTTCGTGGATGTCATTCTGGAATTTCAGTTCCCGGACCGCATCTGCTTTTTGGTTTTACGTGATTTTCGAAATCACAGTTTCATAAATGATTTCCTTCGGGCGCATTTTCAGTGATTTAATGATAGTTTTAACGAGTTCGTTGTTGAAGAACTAGAATCGAATAATAGGAAGAAAGGGAAAAAGAACAAAAAGAAAATTCTATGATGCTCGTAGATGACCATTTTGTTACTGCTTAATCTAAAGAAACACTAAGAGTCAGGTCCCTAGAATGTTTTAGTTTCTATTCAAATTAATTTTGCTTGTTTTAAGTAATTCTGTAATCCTTACAAATTAGCTTTTGCATTTTTCGTGATAGTTATTTTCTCAAAAAAATATATAATTTCTGGCCTAACCTCTTACAAAATTTAGAAACTCAGCATTTTTTATTAATTAGCAACGCCTTTGAGGATCTTATTTGCGTATGGTCATATATTACTGCAGTGGTATTTTACATCGATCTCCGGCAAGTTGTATATAGAGAGAGGGCTGATGACTTTCCCCGTAAGATAGAACCAAGAAACTCTTCGTAGACAACGGTTCAAATGTTTTCTTATATTTATGAAACAATTCATTGCCCTGCCGAGATACAGTAGTCTCAATCAGCCTGTCGGGCTGTCAAATATAGGTGTCAAACGTAAATAGAATCAGTTTGTTAAAAGTCAGTACAAGAACTGAAGAAGCAAGGCACCTGTTGCTAGGGTCACTAGTACTGTTTACGTCCAGTTTTTTTCACCAATTAAAGCATCCAAACAAAATCGTCGATTTTATCAGTTACCAGAGAGGACAATTCAAACTATTTTGTTTTTTTTGTTTTGTTTTGTTTGTTTTTGTTTTAGGTAACTGAGCATCTACGTTTTCCATCGGGTAAATACGAAAAAACTTAAAAAAAAAAAAAATTGCTTTGCCGTACAGATCAGTTTTCTAAGTTTTTGATTTGGTGTTTTGGTTACTGAATTTTTTATTTTTAGGTTTTTCGTATTTTGGGTTTTTCTCTTCCTGGTTTTTTATTTTATGATTTAATCCATGAAATTCACTAACAAGGAATATGTTTAATAGCTCCAGATAGTTGCCAATAAGTTTACAAAAAAAGATATAACAAACGGGGGAATTAATTAAAAAATTGTATACCTTCAGGGTACGTCGGTGTTAAAGGAATAATATCGTTACAACATAAATCCATGTATGCTTAACGAAAAGATCCTCTTTTATACGTGCTGCTTAGTGAATGATAAAGTGGGGACGTACGAGAAACATATCACAGACTGTCGCCGAGAATCGGATTCGCCAAGTATTCTCCGTGACAACGAGATCGGAATTTCTGCAGAGCATCCCGACAAAGTAGACTTAACACAGATGTAATAAACTGTTGAATTTCGCCAGTCGAGAAGCGACTAACCACATTGTCGCCGGAAATTTATAACGTATCATCGACGTGGTGGTACAAGTCAGAGTTACTACCTCTCCAGCTTCACTAAGGCCTTGGAAGGCACATTCCTGTCGCGACAGGTAGAACAGTTTGCGGGCAACGCTGCCATTGTCCGGTTCTTCACTGTTTACGTCTGCTTTCATGGGACAGCAGGCGATAGCCGGACCGTCTTCTGATTTATTCAACCTGGCAGTAATGCAACCTGGCTGTTTGTCTCTGCTCGTTGGCACTCGAAGTACGGCGCTACGGTTGACAGTGCCAATGTAAGACAACAGGTGTCTGACGCAGGAGTTAGATCGGTTACTGCTGCTACAATGGTGGTTTATCACGATTTAAGTGAGTTTGAACGTGGTGTTATAGTCGGCTCACGAGACATGGGTCACAGCATCTCCGAGGTAGCGATGAGGTGGGGATTTTTCCGTACTACCATTTCACGAGTGCGCCGTGAATATCGGGAATCCGGCAAAACATCATATCTCCGATATCGCTGCGGTCGAAAAATATCCTGCAAGAACGGGACCAACGACGACTGAAGAGAATCGTTCAACGTGACAGAAGTGCAACCGTTCGGCAATTTGGTGTGGATTTCAATGCTGGACCATCAACAAGTGTTGGCGTGCGAACCATTCAACGAAACATCATCGATGTGGGCTTTCGGAGCCGAAGGCCCACTCGTGTACCCTTGCTGAGTGCACGACACAAAGTTTTACGCCTCGCCTGGGCCTGTCAAGACCGACATTAGACTGTTGATGATGGGAAATATGTTGCCTGGTCTGACGAGTCTCGTTTCCAATTGTATCGAGCGGATCGACGTGTACGTGTATGAAGACAACCTCATGAATTCATGGACCCTGCATGCCAGCAGCGGACTGTTCAAGCCGGTGGAGGCTCTTTAATGGTGTGGGGTATGTGCAGTTGGAGTGACATGGGACCCCTGATACGTCTAGATACGACTCTGACAGGTGACACGTACGTACGCATCCTGGCTGATCACCTGCATCCATTCATGTCCATTGTGCATTCCGACGAACTTGGGCAATCCCAGCAGGACAATGCGACACCCCACATATCCAGAATTCCTACAGAGTGGCTCCAGGAACACTTTTCTGAGTTTAAACACCTCCGCTGGCCACCAAACTCCCCAGACATGAACATTATTGAGCATATCTGGGATACCTTGCAACGTGCCGTTCAGAAGAGATCTCCACCCCCTCATATTCTTACGGATTTAAGGACAGCCCTGCAGGATGCATGTTGTCAATTCCGTCCAGCACTACTTCAGACATTAGACGAGTCCATGCCACATCGTGTTGTGGCACTTTTACGTGCTCGCGGGGGCCCTACACGATATTAGGGAGGTGTACCGGTTTATTTGGCTCTTCAGTGTATAATCAACCGGCCTTACGCAGTCAAGAAGCGCAAACGGCCGGAAAAAATCAGCGCTGGACACGGCCTCTAAATGAACAGAGCTGGTAGCCAGAACTTCACTGAGATTCGTCGAGTTAATTGGGGTGCTATGCGTCAGCTAGGCTGAATTGCACCTTCTTTGGAACGACAGCACGTGATTCTCTTGGACGGTACGTGTGTTTTTTTTGGAGGGTCAGAACAATTAGCGCCATAAGGACGCCGTGTCCGTTTGATTATTATTAAGAGTAAACTGGTGCTTTGTTTAAATTTACGTTAATCTATTAATGCTGCGAGATCATAGTGACGTTGCTTCAATTTTCCTAGTCACTGATTAAATCTCATTACATCTTCTTATTTCTTTATTACATCTCGCAAGGTATACAGTATGTTTAGTAAATTAAATTCCTTAACCATCTGTGTTAATCCATTAAAGTGAAATCAGAAAAATTCATTGAATGTAAATAATTGCTGCATTTGTGGAACTTTATTGTTTGCTTGAGGTTTTCCAGACTTGTAGTGGGTATTGCAAGGTAATTACCCTCTACCTGAGGGGGTATTATCTGAACTTATTTAGTATTCTACACTAGTGATTTTTTCTAACAAGTACTCCATAACAAAGTGATATTTTGTTCTATATTATCTCATGATGCTGCTTCTCCCCCTACTAGTACTGAGAGCAGGAATACATTTTGCGTCCACTTTTATGATTTTAAGGACGTTGATTGTTGGCTAAGCTTATAATCCTTTCTGTCAACCTGGGAAAAAAAATATTTATCCTTCTTTACTTTTAACGTTATATGTTTCGACTATGACCGTTCACTTTTAAACAGTTCTTCATTTTTCCGTTTTACATTCACTGAACTTTATAATTCTTAATATATCTTCATACACAATATCTACATCTACATCTACATCTACATCCATACTCTGCGAATCACAAACATTGTGGGTGGCAGAGGGTGCTAAGCACCAATCCTAAACCCGCCCATTCCAATCCCGAATAGTGCGAGGAAAGAAGGAATACATATAAGTATCAGTACGGCATCTTATTTCTCTAATCTTATCCCTCCGGTCATTGCGACCTAAATAGGTTGGCGGAAGAAGTATTTCATTGCACTCGAAATTTAAATTTTTTCGCATATTCTCCAATAAATTAGAACGCAAGCTACGTCGTCTGTCTTCCAAACTATCCCAGCCCAATCTATGTATCAATTCTGTGACGCTTTCATAAGGGCTGTAACAACAAGTCACGAATCTAGCGGCTCTCCTCTGCACCCTCTCAACTGAGTCAATCAGAACCTTGCGATACGGATCCCAAACCCCACAACAGTAATCCAGATGCGGACGCACTAGTGTTTTATACGCTATCTCCTTTGTTTGAGCATTACAATTCCTCAAAATACGACCTATGAATCGTAATTTAGAATTGGCCTTGCCTACGACGGAAGTTATGTGCATGTCCCATTTCATGTTGCTTTGTACTATCACCCCCAGATACTTCACGGAATCAACCGTGTCAACAGGTGAATTGTTTATTTTGTACTCGTGAACAACCTGATTCTTCTTGTTACTTATCCGCATTGCCTTGCACTTTTTGCAATTAAGTGTAAGCTGCCATTTACGGCACCAATCGAAAATAGCATCCAAATCACGCTGAATTTCTAAGCAGTCGTCGGAGCACCTTATTTCCCTATAGATAACCGCATCGTCGGCAAACAATCGCAACCAGCATTTGACGTTGTCACCTAGATCGTTTATAAATATTAAGAAAAGAAGTGGACCTATTACACTTCCCTGAGGAACGCCCGAAGTAACATTTATCTTAGAAGAGGCTTCCCCGTCAACAACGACATATTGTGATCGACCAGTTAGAAAATCACGTATCCACTCGCAAATCTGAGCCGAAATACCGTAAGCTCGAATCTTCGCTAAAAGTCGGTTGTGTGGCACAGAATCAAAAGCTTTCTGAAAATCCAAAAAAACCGCATCAACTTGCGAACCTGCATCGATAACTTTCATTATGTCGTGGGAAAATAGGGCCAATTGTGTTTCACACGATCGCTTCTTCCGAAATCCGTGTTGACATGGTGTAAGTAACTCGTTCTCATCTAGAAACTTCATTATGTTCGAGCATATGACATGTTCCAGAATTCTGCTGCAGACCGATGTTAGAGATATGGGTCGATAATTCCTAGGATCACTCCGATCTCCTTTCTTAAAAACGGGAATTACCTGGGCTATTTTCCAGCTAGAAGGTACTTTTCTCTCTTCTAGTGATTTACGGAATATATCTGACAGAAATGGTTCAATATCCTCCGCGTATTCAGAAAATACTCTTACCGGTATACCATCGGGACCCGGCGCTTTACCCCACTTCAGGAGTTTTAATTGCTTTACAATTCCTACGCTATCAATTTCTATCGGATCCATCTCTAATTCCACACGATGTGGTAAAGTGGGGACTGTTTTCCAAGTTTTCTTGCGTGAATGAATTTTTGAATTCGGTGTTAAATAAGGTAGCCTTGTCGCGGCTGTCTTCAACCTCCCGTCCATCTTTTATTAGAACTGGCTTATTGTTCCCACTACAACTAACTTTTTTTACATACGACCAAAATTTCTTAGGGTTTTCAGTGAGGCTCTTAGAGAGAGAATTTTCACGAAAGTTATTAAATGCCTCACGCATTGCATTCTTAACACGTCCCCTTATCTCCTCTAACTTATCTAAATCAGTCCGATGCATCGTCCTTTTTGATCGTGCATGTATCTTCCTTTGCTTCTTGAGTAACCTTTTAACCTCCCGTGTGTACCATGGGGGATCGTTCTCTTCCCTGATTGTCCGTTTCGGTATATGCAAGTTCATACCTTCCCCAACTATATGTAGGAATCGATGCCACCTCTCTTCAACGGTGCCTCCTGCTACTAAGAAGGTTTGGTAATTATGCCTCAAATACGCTCTAAAACACTCTTTTGAAGCCTTTTCGAATCTGTAAACGATCCTCTCTTTTCTCTTTCTGCGCGTGGTTGTTAGTTTTACTGTAGCAATTACAGCTTTGTGATCACTTATTCCTGCGGTGGTAGAAATATCCGTGAATAGTTCGGGCCTATTTGTAACAACTATATCTAAAATATTCTCGTTACCGTTGAGGCATCGCGTTGGTTCAGTTACGAGCTGTTCAAGATGGTGATCTGAGAAGAGGTCTAGAATGATTTCGCAAGCTGCTTTATCCCTACCCCCAGTAACGTGAACGTAATTAGTCCAGTCGATATCAGGCAAGTTAAAGTCACCTCCTAGTATTATTGTATGGTCCGGAAATTGCCGTGCTATATTATTTACATTATTTCTCAAGGCCTCGGCAATATTTACGCTTGCATCGGGTGGACGATAGAACGAGCCTATCACAAGTTTTGTCCTAGCTACGTTGAGCTTGATCCATATGATTTCGCAGACAGTATGGACATCTATTTCGCTACATGGGAGGTACTTACTAACAGCTATAAATACACCACCTCCTTGGGAATGCAACCTATCCTTACGGAAAATGTTCATGTTACTATTAAAAATTTCGCCGGAACTTATATCCGGTTTTAACCAACTTTCTGTGCCTATTACGATATCAGCATCTGCACTACGAATAACGTTTTCGAGTTCAGGCTGTTTATTACAAACACTTCTGCAGTTAACTACTAGAACTTTTAATGTTCGGGATTCTTTTAAGCTACCCCTAACACGCGGTGCTGAATTTATCTTGGCTGTCCCGCAACTGAATTTCCTCCTCAGGGTCATCCTCCCTCAGCCTAAAAAACCCCCCAATGCACTCCACACGGCCCCTGCCACCCGTGTAGCCGATTCCCGTGTGTAGTGCACCCCTGATCTATCCAAGGGATTCCTACAAGACTCAACCCTAGGGCGAAGATCAAGGAATCTGCAGCCATGACTATCACAGAAGCGCCGTAATCTCTGGTTCAGCCCCTCAACACGGCTCTGAACCAGAGGTCCACAGTCAGTCCTATCGACAATGCTGCAGATGGATAACTCAGCCGAAATCTTGCGGCCAATGGCCACAGAGTTCACCCTTTCTGCAAGTCGCCCAAAGGACGAGAGGATAACCTCCGACCCTAGGCGGCAAGCATCATTGGTGCCGACATGAGCTACAATCCGCAGCTGGCTGCACCCCGTCCGTTCAATGGCATCCGGGATGGCCTGTTCCACATCTCGGATCAGACCCCCCGGAATACACAATGAATGGATACAGGAATTCATCCCCGACCTCTTCGCCATTTCCCTAAGGGGTTCAATAAATCGCCTAACGTTGGAGCTACCGACCACTAAAACCCCCTTCTGCAGTTGCCCAGACTTAGCGGGCTGTGGGGCTGCCAACTCACAGGCCGACGATTGCAGGACTGAATCAGATCCAGACAATGCGTCAAACCGATTGGACAGAGGTACAAGCTCGCCTTCTTGGGAATCAAGCTTGCACGACTGCCCCCGCATGCGCCGTCGACGTCCAGACACCACACGCCAGCCACCACTAGGCGACGGCCGCATAGATTCCGACATCTCGGCCTGGACTGCAGGTTCGATGACTGGTATGGGAGAACCTGCGAGCCGATCAGCGTCTACAGGGTCACCAATACCGCATCTACTGCACTCACTTGCGGCAGCTTCCAGCTGTGTAACTCTTGTTACCAAAGCTGCAAGCTGGGTGCGCAGGTCAGTCACCTCAGCCTGCGTCTGCACACAACAACCACAGTCCCTACACATACTACCTTACAGAAAGAAAAACTAAGGAGTACACGAGAAAAACGGACTCACTATGCGTTCTCAGTAGGAGGCCTTTTGTCAATAACCAAATGTAGAAAGACGAAGCTTACGCTAACTACGCACTTTAAATTAACTTGAACTGGAGGTACTACTTCACGTAACGATTCCGACCAACGACTGCAGCTGCTGCTACTGACAAACTGATATGCAAGGACGAAGCTACAACTAACTACACACTTTTAAGTGAATTATCACTAGAGGTACTACGTCACGTAACGGTTCTGACGATCGCTGCTGCTACTGACTAACAACTATACAGAGTCGAAGCTAACCACACACTTTGAATTAAAACTATCACAGAAGGCACTATTCCCCGTAACGGCTGCCGAAGAACGTCTGACTACTGGGGATGCTAAACAAATACGCAAAGATGAATCAAAAGAAAACTACACACTTTAAACTATATCACCGCAGAAAGCACTGCCTCACGTAACGGCTGCCGAAGAACGACTGAACTGCTGGGGCTGCTAAACAAATATTCAAAGATGAAACAAAAGAAAACTAAATACTTTAAATTATATCACACAGAAAGCACTGCCTCACGTAACGGCTGCCGAAGAACGACTGACTACTGGGGCTACAAAACAAATATTCAAAGATGAAACAAAAGAAAACTAAATACTTTAAATTATATCACACAGAAAGCACTGCCTCACGTAACGGCTGCCGAAGAACGACTGACTACTGGGGCTACAAAACAAATATTCAAAGATGAAACAAAAGAAAACTAAATACTTTAAATTATATCACACAGAAAGCACTGCCTCACGTAACGGCTGCCGAAGAACGACTGACTACTGGGGCTACAAAACAAATATTCAAAGATGAAACAAAAGAAAACTAAATACTTTAAATTATATCACACAGAAAGCACTGCCTCACGTATCACCTACAATTCTCTGATAAATCATTATTTTCTCTATTTTAATAATCATATTTATTCATCTTTCGATTTCAGCTTCATCTCTTCATCTGGTAATTGTTCAACTGTTGTTCCGTACATATTATGCCTCTCATTTACTAATTGCTATTGGGCCGATCATAACCAACACTATTCTTTGAAACATGGTACAAATACTTTAATACGATTTAATTAAAAATCATCTTTACAGTTTCTTTTTTTGTGATGACATACTTACAGTCATAAGCAGCCATTTCAGCTTGCCGTGAAATATGTCTCTTATAGTATGATTACTATAATGTCTTTGTGAAGCTGAGTTTCAGGGAAAGTAGAGATGGCAGATATGTTGTTTTAAGAGAGCTGCTAGAAACATATCAATAGCACATGCATTGCAGTCGAAAGACAAGTATTGTAAGGAAATGAATTTTTTTTCTATTAAGATTTAATATACTGTATTATAAAGCGCACCAACATTTTTTTAACTTTCTAAGAAATAATGAGATTTGTGAATGGGAGTGTGGTACCATGTAAGCATTTTGTGTCTTATATTTATTTTTCAGATTTTCTACTGCATGCTAGATGCTGAAATAAACGCCAAACTAATTATTAACGAATGGTTCATTACGCTAAAGTATCAATACCACAACATCTACAAACGTCTCATCATGGAAAGCGAAGATAATTAATCAACTAACTGTATCTCTTAAAAAGTATTAAGCAATTTTTTTTTCCTCATTGCTGCTTTACGACTCGCTGATGATTCGTTTTAGAGGACCCGGTGAGGAATTTTGGCAAAGGACTGGAAGGGTGTAGACCACGATCTTATGGAAGACCCATCGTGGCATTGGGTTGAAATGATTTGAAAAAAAAATAATAACGATACTAAAACCCGATTCTTCCTGAATGCCAGACTAAGAATGATGGCTGCGTATAGTTTAGGTACAGGGAAAGAAATTAGGCCAGAATTATAGAATTTTCAGGAAACTACAACATCATATTTCCATAAGAAAATCAGACCATTCGATCCAGTTTACGAGTTAGCAGTAATCGTACTCAAAATTAAGACTTTTTCTTGGCTACCGGATGGTCTTATCTTGAAATAAACAGGTTACTTCTTATTTATACAAACACTCAACATTTATTAACCAGTAAATTAAAACTTTGGTATATTCACTCCTATACGTACACAGACCAACAATAGAATTAAATTCACTTGGAATTAACATCCCTTGTATCACGATATACGGCACAGTTTGTTTAACACGACTTGCACACCGAGCGTGTTGGTGAGCGGTTAGCGCTCTGGCCTCGCATTCGGGAGGACGCCGGTTCGAATCCCCGTCCGGGCATCCAGATTTGGGTTTTCCATGGTTTCCTCAAATCACTTTAGGCGAATGCTTCTTTCAAAAGGGCCATGGCCGAATTCCTTCCCGTTCCTTATCCCCCAGTCCCATATCGCCTCTAATAACTCGACGTCTACGAGGCGTAAACCAACAAGTAAAAAAAAAAAAAAAAAAAAAGAGACTTGCACTGTCTTATGACCACTATTGATCGCGGTAAATTTACTCGTACCTCGCTATGTTTTGCAGTTATACATTTATATTATTACTTTCTAACACGTCGGCTACTTACAACAATCAATTCCAAGCCCGTTATATTCCTTTCCGCTTCCATTTCCAAACATGCTTTCTGGCGCACGCACTCGGCGTACCAACTTAACGATAGAAAAATCTCATCTAACATATAGCCTACCTGTATAACATCCCGTTATCAAAATCAAAAAAGAATATATTTACAAAGTTAATAAAACAAGGGTAAGGACGGTAACTTTCACCATACAAAAGCGCCATGTAGGTAGCGAGATGGCAGCGCTATCTGGACATCGTGCATTCCTGGAGCCTTAGGTGCCTGGCCGAGGTAGGAAAAGTGTGCGCCCATAAACGCAGGAGCAGCGAAGGCCGCGTGAGTGCGTTTACTTGTAGGCGGCGCACCCACTTGTAGCGAATCTGGCGGTCGCCTCAGCTGCAACGCCTTTGTGGCTGCCGACCCGCGCTGAGATTTACGAAAACCATTACGGCCCTGCCCGGCCACTTCAGTACGGCCTGGCCTTGTCCCGGCGGGAACTGACTCGGCTCGATGTTACACTGACTACAGTACACAAGCTGTACCATCTCACATCACCGACGAGGAATTATACGTAAAAATTATTGAAAAATGGTAGCCTTGTAACTAATGCACGAACTTAGAAGAATTGACCAACATTGCTAATAGGAGAAAATATCCTAGGATAACTACTCCCATAAAACACTGCGTTTTGAAGACATGGCAGTGAATGATGGCAGTGTGTGTTTGTGTTGAAGATTTGTAGTAAAAACATTTCTTCAAAAATTGACGATTATTTTGAGTGTTATAAAAGTTTGTGTGAGGAAATCGTAAGTTTCCCTCGGTTCCCTCCTCGCTGGTTAAAACTTAAAATAATGGAACTACATAAGATATCAAACAGATTGCATATTAGAACCTGATTACTTCTTGTTAAGCTAATTGCTCAAATTTTATAGTAGAATTGTTTTTAAATTTCTATTATTTTTCTTTAAAAAAAATGATAGAATAAAAAATTTATTATGCGGAAGGCTGGATAAAAACCTAAGAAAAAAACTAGCTAAATGTTTTGTATGAAGTGTATGGGGTTGAAACATGGACGCTAAGCAAAGAAGATCTAAAGAGGTTGGAAGCTTTCGAGATGTGGATATGGAGGAGGATGGAGAAAATAAGTTGGAAAGACAAAGTAAGGTATGATGAAATGCTGGAACGAGTAGGATACGATGGGTCCCTTATAAAAACAATAAGGAACAGAAAAAGGAACTGGATTGGAAGGAATGAGTGCCCGCTTAAAACCGTTCTGGAGGCGATTGTAAACGGAGGAAAAAGAAGAGGGCGGCGAAAGAAGAAAATGATTGATGACATCATGTTGAATGGGAAATATATAGAGACTAAAAGAATGGCGGAACAGAGGGAGGCTTGGAAGGCTGTCACTGTGAATGGACCTGATGAATAGCAGAAAACCCTTGATGATCATTATGATTTCAATAATAGTCGATAGGTTTTGAAGCAGCACGTGAACAATTTAACTGAATGCTTAATTTAAGTATGCTTGACAACGTATCATTTTAAGCGTATGTTAACGTCGATTAGTTTCCATTATGGAAGGCGCGACATATGAAAGATACTAAACATTACGGTGAAATGACCGTCATCATGAAAGAGAGCGCTAATTGTTACATAAATCCGCGTCGTGAGCGTAATCGCTAATACACTGTGACGTAATCTTGCAATCGAGTTCAGCTCATTGGTAAAAAATTTCTGCATGATTCGGTACTTGGAAAGCAGAATAAGAGAAGTGGAGGTGGAAAATTTCTGATCACGAAGTTGAATGGAGTAAAAGAATACGACAATATTGGTGATGATTCTTCAGCCGGATGTAACTGCTATAATAGGGAATCTACTGGTGTCTTTCGGAAGTGTATACCAGCAGGTTCCACACTCTGACTTCTTTAATTTTGGTGTATACAAAAATAACACATTACACTCGGAAAAAAATCTTCATGGATACATTTTACGCACATACATAGGTCTCCATATATAGAAGGACACTTAACCCTTTGACTGCTGTAGACGTGTATACACGTGCCGCCTCGCCGCCCTGTCTGTGCTCCAGACGTGTATACACGCGTGGCCTTGCCGCCCTGTCTGTGCTCCAGACGTGTATACACGCTAGCCTCTTAGAGACCTCGTCATGTAGCCATATTTCCACCCAGGGTGGTTAGTTTTTTCCTTATTCAACACTTGAGCGTTAGCAGCTGCGATCTAATTTGTGTTTCTCTTTTCCTTTTAGTTTTCGCTGAGAAAATGGCACGCCTTCGTGTTTGTACAATGGAAGAAATCATGGAGATTCTTATTAGAAGTGACAATGAATATGATGTCATTGATATGGATCACAGTGATGACCCTTTGACAGGATCTCGAAGTAATAGTACTAAGCCCTGTACATCAGCTAGTGAAAAATGACCATTTGTCTCCACAAGTGAAAATTCTTTAGAGAGACAAAAAATGCCATTTGCAGAGTTTCATCTGTCTCTGGTAAGGGGCATCCATACAATACGTCAGGTGTTTTTCCGGATTTCTACCCCCCCCCCTTGTGAGACCTTGTTCGCGTGAGACCCCCCTCCCTCCCTCCCCTAGAAATTGCCCTCACAACTTTTTGAGACCTTTTTTTTTTAGGTCTCAACCTTCCAAAGCTACACTTTTCGAGGAAATCCCCCCTAAAATCTACTTTTGCGTCATTTGAAGACCTTTTTTATTAGCTCTACAGTCCAACAAGACCTCTCTCTCCCCCTTGGTAATATTTCGCCGGAACCCTCCCACCCCCCTATTTCACTTCACGTAATTTATTGACGCCCCATGTTGAAGCATATACCAAGAACGAACCTAGCAATTGAAGATGCTCTGATAAAGAATATCGTCAACGATTTACAGGGAGACATTTTCCAAATGTCATTCATATTGAAAATTCAAAAAAGAGCACGTCAATGCGTATATGCGCTGTATGTTCGAAGCAGAAAGTACGTTGAGAAACCAATGCAGAACATGTAATGTACCACTGTGTGTTATACCATTTTTCAAGGCTTATCACACAAAAAGAATAATTAACCATGTGTAACTGCAGAGTAATAATTATATTACATTTATACGTGACTAAAACTAAGCAAAATATAAAAACATATTTTTAACTTGCCAGTGGCGATCCATAGCCGGGTCAAAAAGGTTGAAAATATATGCAGATTTTGTGAAAGGTATTCGGAAAGTATTCTTTCCAGATAAATTACTACGCACAAAAAAAAAAAAAAAAAAAATCAGTTGCTGTAATATCTATTTAATATATGACGTACCGCATGTTTGCTTACGCAGACATTCACTTTTAGAGCAGTTGTAAACTGAAAAACTTTAGATGTTATATTAACAGTATTTATTTTGTATCTGGGGTTTCAAATCGCAGAGCGACAGCAGAAAAACGTCACACACAACGCTCCAGACGTATTCAGTACACAGCGGTCCGGTCTAATGCGGCATTCCAGTGCAGGTAAACAGCTTAGGCCTAAACAAAGGAGCACTCAGCGAGAGCTCGGCCGGGCGAACCATAGCAGTTAAAGGGTTAATACACATAAAAAAGGACATTGCATCTGCAACCAGAAGAGAATTCACAGTACACTGATGCCCCTCCTACCTTTACATTATATAAACAAATCAATACTGTCCCGTTTAATAAAGAGTCTAGTACAACCTTTGTGTACCGTTATGTTTTGTGTCTCTATTGTGTCACACATTCTGTAATGGTAAGTGATTGTTTCTTTTTGTAACATTTAAATTTATTGAATGGTAATTGCTCGTAATTGGGTGGTAGAGTAATGATTTTGATTATAAAGACGGCCCTGAGAAAACAATATGAGACAGTACTTGATATAAATTTTATCTCTAGATTAGTTGAGTTTAATGGTAATCTATAATATAAAAATGAATCGCAAAATGTGTTGGTAAGCGCATAACTCAACAACGCCTGGACCAATTCGGCTAATTCTTTTTTTTATATTTTCGCTACGGCACCGGGAAGGTTCTTATGGAGAGATAAAACGTAAAAATTAGAAGGAAAATAGTAAAAACCACACTTTTCTTTTCCGTCAATCAAAACAAAACAAACGCGCGTTAGGATTATCTTTGGTATGACTTCATAGGCTCCATGGATATTAATGTATGTCTGCGTGTGATCAGCAAAAATAATATCACTGACGTACGTGTTATCATTATTTCCTCTGTGCGTGGCATTTTCTTGGATGCTTTTAAATTTTCGCTTCTCTCGAAAAACCAATTGTGTGTTTATTTGTTCAGTGTGTTTATATGTAGACCCATGCCGCCTACCACGAAAGTTTCGACTATGAAAATAGAATGCATCAGTTTAGAAGGAAGCAATACTAAGAATACCTAAAAAGCAAAATCGATTACTGGTATTTCAGTTGAGAAGCGATATGCATTATCGTCTGACGATCGATCCACACTTATCCTTTTATTTTAAGAATGCAATGTTCTGGTAAGCCTTGTGGTGATGGGTTCCATTCGTTTTAAATTATGTTCAGGTAGAATTCACGATGATTGAATTGGCTGCAAGTAAAAATACTTTCTTACTTTTAAAATCTATATAAACAAAAATGAATCACCAAATGTGTTGCTATGCGCAAAACTCGAGAACGGCTCGACCAATTCGGCTAATTTTTTTCATATTTTTGTTAATTCACAATGAAGGTTTTTATGGAGAGAAAAAATGTTAAAATTGCGAGGAAAATAGTAAAATTCAACACTTTTCTTTTTCCATACAAACCAGTCAATCAAAACAAAACAAAGGCACAATAGGATTATCTCTGGTATGCCTTCAAGTTGATTAGACTGTATGGATGGATATTAGTCTATGCCTGCCCAAAATAAAGTTCGAAGGAAAAAAAGGGTTTGCGTGCCATCAACGAAAATAATATTACTGCCAGTCAATCATAACAAAATAAAGGCGCTTTATGATTATCTTTGAAATTACAAAATGATCGATCTGAAGAAATGTTTTTAAAACAATTCATTGGCATTGGTAATGACAAAATCTCTGTAGACGTTTTGACTGGCTGCATTACATTTCCTGTCAATTTTTTGGTTGAACGGACGAGCTATATTATAGAGACAAAAACACGGATGTAAATGAAATTGCCGGTGAATTAAGGACATACAAATCAGTTGATTGTGCAACTAACCAAGATGATGTCGTCAACTATCCACCAGAATTTTTGAACTCACTGGATTTGCCAGGATTGCTGCCTCATAATCTTCAATTAAAAGTAGGATCGGTGGTCATAATATTACGAAATATTAACCAACTGCGTCTTTGTAATGGCAAACGGCTAGCAGTGAAAAAATTACTGAGCAATGTGATCGAAGCAACCATTCCAAGGGGAAAATATGAGGGAGAAGATGTGTTGATACCTCGCATCCCAATTGTACCAACTGACGTACCATTTGAATTTAAACGACTACAATTTCCAATGCTGCTTGCTTTCGCTATGACCATAAATAAGTCCCAGGGTGAGTCGTTGAGTGTTTGCGACGATAATCTTGAAAACCCATGCTTCTCTCATGGACAGTTGTATGTTGCCTGCTCCCGCGTTGGAAAACCGTTAGTTTTATTTGTTTACGCGCCAGGTAACCAAACAAAAAATATCGTGTACCACAAAGCATTACAATAAAAATATCATCACATTATTACCAACGTCATGCAGTGTACGAAATAGAAAACATATTTTTGTAAGTAATCGTTGTTAATTATTGAGACATTAAATCAATAAATAAAGTGATCACTCTGTAATACGTTTTATTTATTTTTTCTATTGGACTACGATAGTACAATAACATTTGACAGAAAGAAATCTGTCGGGGCAGCTAGTAAACAATAAATTTAAAACTGTATTTGAAAGTAATGCGCATTAATGGAAGGACCCGTTTATGACTCAAAACTAGCTTATAAATCAAACACTAGCGTTGTGCCACACTTGGTCGCTCTCACATGACAGGCAGCATTAGATCACTTGGTGCCACGTCTTCGGTAAATATTCGTTGATTACAACATCTAATTATAACTGTAATCAACTACTGAACGCTCTGGCCTCGCATTCGGGAGGACGCCGCTTCGAATCCCCGTCCAAGCATCCAGATTTGGGTTTTCTATAGTTTCTGCAAATCACTCCAGGCGGATGCCGCGATGCTTCCTTCAAAAGTTGATGGCCGAATTCCTTCCCGTTCCTTCTTTTTTTACGCCTCGTCGACGGCTAAGGTCATTAGAGGCGGGATGGGACTGGGGACAAGGAACGGGAAGGAATTCGGCCATGGCCTTTTTGAAGGAAGCATCACGGCATTCGCCTGTAGTTATTTGGGGAAAGCATGGAAAACCCAAATCTCGATGCCCGGACGGGGATTCGAACCGGCGTCCTCCCGTCCCGTTCCTTGTCTCCAGTCCCATCCCACCTCTAATGACATCGACGTCGACAAGGCGTAAAAAAAGTCAACTATTGAAGTACACAATATTCAGATATAAGGTTAAAATTAAGGCGTCATATGAATTTTATGATCATATCAGCCTTGTTCCCTCAAACAGATTATAAAGCTATTTATTAATGGTCTGTATTTACATGTTTGCGCCTTTTCCAGCACATTGCATTTTTCACATTTCTGTTTTATCGCTATCACATTCTCCAATCTATCCCTGTCGTTTCTCTAAGTATTTCAGAAGGGCTTCAGTAGAACGAGGAACTACAGAGTTGATGAAAGAGGTTCAAATCGCAATGATATCGTGGTTGTTGCAACAAAGCTTACTTGCTGGAAAATTCTTCAAGCCCTTACTGCATGCTCTCAAATGTGTAGCGGGTTTTTATTGAGGTAGCGGCTTTTTATTGAAGTAGCAGTGGCGTGGAACTGACCATATACTCTTTACTAAAATGCGTTGAGCCTGAAGACTGCTTACTCCGACAGATCGGCAACCTTCGCCTAGTCTCGACAATGCCCGAAGTATTAGTTACACTGACTAACACCACAGCGCTGCTTGGTTAGTCATCAAAATTCAAAGACTTTATTTGCGTTTATATTATTAAAAGGAAGTATAATTTTCAATTAAATTATTGAATTCCATTTTATTTGCACTTATGTCGTTAAACGAAAGTGTAATTGCGATGCCAGTTAATAGGTAATTATCTGTTGTGTAGCAGAGATAATGGTATATAATGCGAGGCAGAGATATTAATAATAATAATGTGGCATTCGTTTAAATTAAATGTTTACGCTGCATTCTCTACAGCGTTTACAGAAACCAAGTGATGACATAACCTAAGAATTTTTTGACAGAAAATAAAAAACAGAGAAGTTTTTTTTAAAAAAAAAAAAAAAAAAAAAAAAAAAAAAAAAGAAAAAAAAACAACTTAGAGAAATTTTACACGAAACAAAGATAATACCAAAACATAGCAGTCATATAAATGATTATGAAATTATACATTACTTAGAAACTTTTTCATAACAACAAAAATTTCCGTCATATAAAATCGAATGGGGATATTTAAAAAAAAAAAAAAAAACATCCTAGCCAAATATTCCGAAAATCTAATCAGAGAAACTTTACCAACATCACGAAAAATATCGATAAAGAAGATAATAATTAATCGTTATTCGTTTATCCTTAGATACTTTCCCAAAACAAATTTATACAACACCACAGGTGATGCCCATCATTTTCGAAGGGCGTTTAAACTAGTCATATAATATGCGAAGTTGGAGCACTAAAACAACTATTCCGTTATCACGTGTGGCTTATGCTATCTTTCTTTGAACTCTACTATCTACAAATTACTTGGTTTTTACTCCTCTATCAACATGAAAGTCGTACCAACATACTAGGCAATGATTTTACCAAACAATATTTTGATAACGTTGTAACGGAACCAAAAATTCTAGCAACGAAAGCTATCACAATCAGTAGATTGCCGCACACGTAATTATCTGTCAGACACATTTAATAATGGGAATTTCCCCAAAAATCATTTATTTCAGTATAACTGAAACGCTACGCTGCATCAATGATAATGATTATTATTCTTATACTAGCGAAATTCATTCTATAACATCTTCATTAGGGGGGAAAAATTGTCACAACTCTTATAGCTTCATAATTTCGTTTCTTATAAATTTGGAAATGGTACGCATATCAAATTTTATTATGCGTAAGTACATATTTAGAGGCACAATGTATACCAACCAACCCACGGCACAGTCCAACTAATTCACTCGTGTTTCTTTATGAAGTAGATTGATAAAGTAATGCTATAAGCCGTGATTCCTTCTGTTATAAAATAATGTATCTACAGTAACAGCTGTCATTGATTGTATAATCACAAGCTTTAGACATAATGATCAGACAGTATTTAATCTCTGGATTAAGTAACATTCAATATGACGGATAAGAGATTTCAGTGGAAATATTCTTGCCGGTAATAAATTAGAAAAGGTTTGCTTTATAGCTACAATAGTTTCTTGTGTCTTAATATTTGTAAACTTGCCCTTAACTAACCAGGGGACTTCCATCTAAACATGTGCAGCTAATTTCAAACTTCCTTTACAAATTAAGAGAACAGTCAAATGAAAAAGGCAAAAAAAGAGAAAATTCTGTGCAATGGTGCGTTTTTATATAATGCAGTGAAGCGAATAATTCTGCCTCTCCGAATTTTGTCTTGTGAGAGCTGCTCATTATATACAGGGAGCAGTTTGTTTGCAGCGTTTACAGTAATCTAATGACCTAAGTCTATCAACTGCGTCTTTTCTTGGTCATTATGTAAAGAAACAAATATTGTAACTCTAGCACCTTTGCTATTGGAAATGAGAAGCTGGCAGAAAAACCAGAATTCTATTCCTATAGAAAGTGATGCAGCAGTGATAGAAGGTTCATTTTATATTTTGACAGTATTCGAGCAGGCAATTTTTCCAACTGTAACGTGTTTTCTTGCAGCAGGAGAGATCTTTCAACTCTGCTTCAAGTGAGATGAGTACATCTAACTTAAGGTTGCGGCAGTAAAAGCTTCCAGCTACAAAAGCACTACAGTGCTAGGTGCTGCATTCTTCAGACGTGGCTGATCGGCGATCAACGCGTTGCAATCACTCATCACCGGCAAAATGCACGCAACACAAGACTCAGTTCCGATAAAACGCAGTGTTCATTGACTAACATTTGCCCAGCCTTGACACCAAACTTTTATCCCGTGACATCTTGAGATGTGTTTCATCCTCTACAAAAAAAATTATTCAAATGATCATGCAACACAGTTCAGTTTAGATATACTCAATTGTTATCAATGTATTTCAAAAAGTTTCTGTGTTTTCAAACCGAAATAAATATCATTCAATCATTCACTCCTTTGAAAATTATTAATCATTGAGCTATTTAAGAGTGGAGGTTTGCTCGGCGTTGTATATAGATGAAATGTTCTCGGGAAATTAGCCCAATGAAAACGTTTGTACAGCACGATATTTCGGCGGTCATAAACTCTGCCGCCATTGTGAAGTTAGTCACTTTACAGTGGCGGCAGAGTACAGTATATGTCCGCCGAAACGTTGCGCTATTCAAACGTTCACACTTGGCTAATTTCCCGAGAACATTTCATCCAATCATTGAGCTGTTTGTTTTAATTCCGTCATACAGATTGTTTTACGATTCGCATTTGCCGTTCAGCCATGAATAGTTTGGTAAGTATAAAAAATATGTTTGCGATACTATAGTAGAATCATAAAAGGGAAATCCGATACTAATTGTTAATCAACACTGATATAATTCCTTGTAATAAGTTTGGTACAGTGATCAAACAGTAACATTCAGAGGTAGAATATGCACTGTAAAATTCTTGTGCATTTTAAATTTCCTGATGCTTGGTTGCTTCGCTAAGGTTTTAGGCAATACGAAAGCGGACCATTATTCATTATTAATTTATCTCACTGAGACGGCATTTTACGAAAAATATCGCCAGTATTTGGCTGCGACAGCATTTTTTATCACTGCCTGAATGCGCGGGCCACGCAACAGGTAGCAGAACGACCCCCCGGGGATTCGAACTCCGACCTCTGGCTGGAGGGCCTATTAACCACCGCTCTGGCTCCTATTCAGTGAGCCGTCCAATTAAAATATGCCTCCTCATTTTTCTCGGGCTCGGTTCATTTGGGAAGCGAGCGTATGGGGGCCCGTTCACCGCCGCCACGCATATAAATCAGCTCCAAACCTCGTTGCATAATTGATGCTTTCCGAAAGCGAAGTACAGAATACGCCGACACTTAAAAAAAAAAGTGGTAGCTGAGTGATTACAATTTAGATACAAGAACTCGTGAAGCACTTTTCTGGGAATTAATAATGATCCGACGACGGAGAGGTAGCTATTTTTATGGATTGTTAACAATAAATTTCATTACAGGCATATCTCATAGTTTAAAAAATTCTGAAACCATTTTTTACTTGTCACTGAAAGAAAAAAAAATCAGTAATTCGGTTGCAGTATTTTCTCCCTGGCAGCGTCTTTCAAGACTTAATTACCATACTCAAAACAAACACTGATAACCACATTTTCTGAGTCTACCACAGTACGCTGTTTGTAAGGTAACTTTCTTTTACAGCATACCGAGCCTAGAGGCCGAGCGATAAACCTTCGGGCCTAACGTTAGGCAGGACGCTCGTTCGAATCCTCGTCCGGTCATACATAATTCAGTTTTCTCTGGCTGCCGGTAATCGATCTGGACGAATAACAGGATGGTTCCTTCAAAAAGACCGCGGACGAATTGATTCCGGCTCCTATTTCTTACTTTAATCCCGGTTCTAAAGATTATGATTCCGACGAGCTTAATGCCTTAAGCAAAGAAAAAGCTAATCATCGTATCCGGCGTCTATTTGCATGATTCAAGGAGTTATTTTTTTATTTATTTTTTTTCAGCGTTTCGAGTACTGAAGCTTAGAGAGAAAGAATGGAAACATGAATATCACCATCAAACGAGGCCTCGTAAGTTTGAATCCCCGTCCGGGCATCCAGATTTGGGTTTTCCATAGTTTCCCCAAATCACTCCAGGCGAATTCCGAGATGCTTTCCTCAAAAGGGCATGGTGGAATTCGTTCCCGTTCCTTCTCCCCAATCCCATCCCACCTATAATGACCACGACGTCGACGAGGCGTAAAGTCATAAGTAAAAAAAAATTAATATCATATCGTTATAGTCTGATCGGTAAGGAGGAATTTTCGCTCTGCGGTATATGACGGCAACATCCAATTTGGCGCACATTTAGTTGGATGACAGTGGTATGCAAAAGCCATGCAGTGTGATTTTGTCGTTTTACTGTATTCCTGAACGTCTGCAACCATGACAAAGACTTCCTATTCTTCTCCATCAATTTCTTACATTATTCACTGAATAATTAAAAGAAAAACGTTTCTTTATAGACTGCTGAAAATACTAATATCTGCTCTTGCATTAATGCTAAATGCTGTCGTGATCAACAAATGAAGAAGATTGTATTACATCTCCAGCCATGAAATCTGAATGTCAAACACTTTTGTTATGGATGAAGCTTAGTAAATAAATACATCTATTAATACCTCCGCGGTAAAAGTTTTTGGTGTTACGTTAAAAGTGGTTAAAATTTTATCTGCGGACAGCAAAACAATTGCTGGTTATAATTATTAACATCATGCTGCAGGTACTCTGCACATGAAATGTTCAACAATACCATGAATTCACAAATCCCTGTCGATTGCCTCAGAGAGCACCAGGAATATATATGTTTATGAATCAAAACAAAATTAAACCACTACAAGACGGTGGTTCAGCTAGAAGTAACATACGGAAGCGAAAAAAGAATTGACAAAATTTTAAAAGTGGAGAGAAGAATAGCACGAACATGTCTAAACAAAAAATATCAGAAAGAGGGACAATGGAGGATAGTGCCAAATGAGGTGGTGTACAGTGAACTGGAGCCCATCACAGATACTATACGCAAGAAGAGAATTTCTTCCCCTGGTCACATCATGAGGACATCAGAAACCAGATTAATAAGAAAAATAATAGAAAAACTTTGGAAGCTGAGGCAACAGGCAGGCTGGATTAAGGAAGTTAGAGAAGATATGGAAGAATTCGAAATAACCCTGGATGATCTACAAAACAAAACAGAAAAACTCAAAAAACTGAAAGACGAAAAAATAAGATTTAAACCAAAAATAGACAAATGACTCACAATGAAGAGGGTATTTACAGATGAGGAAAGATAAAGAAGATCACGACGAATGAAAAGATACTGGGAAATATGGAAAGAACGGTGCATGGTCATGCCTAAGAAGACAACCAGAAAATGACTAAAGTGGTCCAATGAGGCCGTAAAAGGCTAATAATATATATATATATAGGGTGGGGCATTTAATATGTTTTTTGGAAATATTTCGGAAAGAAAGCATTTTAACAAACAATAACCTATATAAAAATTAATCGTACAGTAGGGGGCTACAATTATGTGATATTGGTTTTTTCACAGGTGGCGCTGTTGTCGTTACAACAAGGTCAACTTAATTATTTTAAATGGGAACCCCTATCTTTTTTTTTTTTTTTTTTTTTTTTTTTTTTGAAGATTCCGATTCCTCATGAAAAAATAAAAATAGTTTGCTTAACTCACTTTTCTGTTAGCCTCACAGATGGCGCTGTAATCGCGAAAAATGATAATTCGTTTGAATATTCGCGTTTTTTGTGTATAATTTTAATTATTGTTTAAATAATTACATGTAATTTTCATTCTGTAAACATGGAAGGTAATTTTAAAGGATAATGACGAAATTGATTTTTTAAATGCTTTTTCTTACTTATTTGCAGCCATGTCTACAGCAGGTGCTCAAAAAGGTGACCATTTACTTCCAGACATTTTCTGACACACTTCGAGCTGTTCAGGCATCATTTCTGCAAAGGGTCAGAAAATGTCAGACATGTAATTATTTAAACAATAATTAAAATTATACACAAAAAAAGCGAATATTCATTTTTCGCGATTATAGCACCATCTGTGAAGCTAACAGAAAAGTGAGTTAAGCAAACTATTTTTATTTTTTCATGAGGAATCGGAATCTTCAAAAAAATAGGGGTTCCCATTTAAAAGAATTAAGTTGACCTTGTTGTAACGACAACAGCGCCACCTGTGAAAAAACCAATATCACATAATTGTAGCCCCCTACTGTACGATTATTTTTTATATAGGTTATTGTTTGTTAAAATTCTTTCTTTCCAAAATATTTCCAGAAAACATATTAAATGCCCCACCCTGTATATATATATGTGTGTGTGTGTGTGTGTTGTTGTAGTCAATTCTTCATAACACAGTTAAGCCTGCGCAGAATAACGAGTACAGTGATGCATAGCAGAGAGTTGCATCTAGTGATTTTTACATCCGCTGTAGATATCTCTAGTGACTGTGGCAAGAGGAAGAGGTCGACGACCTGAGATTGTGGTGAATGGTCGCAGCCTTCTTCCCCTAGCTGGGAGCGGAAGCGTTTCCCCGGGTTCAAGATATACTGCTCCCCCAACACGGCACAGTAGCGGGCAAACATATACGTGGTTCTCACAGGGGGAACGCCCTGCTAATAGCTTTCTACTCGATAGGTAATGCACACACAAACACACTGCGTACAGCTGATCCGACGATAGGAGAGATGCCTCACATTTGAGAGGACGTGGGTTCGCATCCCCCAAATATCGGTAGTTTCCCTAAATCACTCCAGGCGAATGTCGTGATGGTTATTCAAAAGGCCATAGCTGAATTCCTTCCCGCCTTTAATGAACTCGACGTCAACGAGGTGTCAAGCCATAAGCGCAAATAAATGTGAAAAATCAATAATTATTTAAATTGTAGGTGATTCAAATTAAGTGTTCTTCGTCATAAGCAGTCCATACCATACATACATATTAATAATGGAAAGAAGAAAAAGATTGAAAGTTGTTATGGAGGTTTTCGCTGTTTTGATATTTTCAGCATCTCTTACTCCAAAATTTGCGATTTGCAGATTTGCTGTTTGCATGTCCAAAAAAAGTTTTTTGGTTGATTCTTGTCCAGGTCAGTGATTGCTTAGGGCACCGATGTTTTCTTCGTTTCCACTTTCAACCTTTGATTACCCACAATGTTATTTAAAAACTTTACAGAAAAGTTAATGACAAATAAAGTATCTGACCAAAATAACCATTTTTTATTGTTACCTTATTAATTGGTAGAAAATCGTAGAAAATACGATCAACATTGTTAGACCCTAGTAATAACTACTTTCACAATCTGTATTCTATTGCCAAATTTTCTCAGCCCAGCAAATACCCCTCACGAAATTATGCCTAGGAATTATAAACGTTAAGTGCTTCATTCAACTAATAGAAATCAATTTCGTTAATAGTATTTGTACATAGCAGTGTATGTGAACCGACTTGTTGCTTATATAAATCAAAGAGGATTTTCATAAAAACAAATATTTTAATATATTCTTCGAAAACTATTAATTATGAGTTAATTTGAGTGAGTATTATTTACCAAGGGTTACTTTGTAAACCAATCAATCCTTTATTATACAATAAGAAAATTATGAAGGCAAAATATGTCGGCAGTAGTAATAGCAATAATTTGATCATGATGGAATTTTTACACGAGGTTGTAAAATTAAAATCTAAACAAAAGAGAGTCATTTCCTTTCTTTGTCAAATACATTCTGAAATAAACTAAAACAACGCACTAGAAAATACTTTTGAATAAAAGTGTCTTCGTGAAAATAATTGCAGAATTACTGGTACAATTTCTGTGAATAGTTAGCTGTTACAATATAGCATAAACTGTACTATTCTGCTTATCTGATAGTATTAACGTTTTAGCTTTTTTGTAGTTCAGCGCTAGCACCACAATTTTTCCATTTGAAGTTTCTCTTAGTTTACTCTCAGCACACTAAATCTCAATATCATCTTCATTACTTATTCTATTCCTAATGTCTTTTTGAAATATGACTTAGAGTGTGCTACAGAAAGAGAAAGAAAAAACTAAATTTCTATAGTTTTTGGTGATTTTAAATCAGTATCACTAGCTATTTAAGGTAGTTTTATATTAATAACGTTTTCATTTATTATTTAAAAGTATTTACTATTAAAGTTTGTCATAAACTAACTCGTATTTAAAATATATTCAATCATGTTGTTGTGCTTTAGTAAATATATCAACTAATAAACGAGGATCTCTTTACTTAATATCATAAAACAGTTTCAGCGAGTTTCAGAATAATTGGTAGTATTTTTAGCAAATTTATACCGAACGTGGTGGTGTAGCAGCTAGCGTTCTGGCCTCGCATTCGGGAGGACGGCGGTTCGAATCCCCGTCCAGGCATCCAGATTTGGGTTTTCCATGGTTTCCCAAATCACTCCTTCAAAAGGCCATGGCCGAATTCCTTCCCATTCTTTGTCCCCATTCCTTTCCCGTCTCTAAAGACCTCGCTATTAGAGAGACGTTAAGCAGATTTAAAAGAAAAAAAATTAAAATAGACTTAAAATAGCCGATGGATTACTGTCTCTCGCAAGAGACTTTCTTAAACCGTATAAGTGAGACACAGAAATCAACACTATTCTCTGTTAATCATAATCAAATAAATGGCTCATGAATGTATTAATAATACAGTTCCTCCAAGGTATATTTAATCTGAACGCTATAAACAGAAGTTAATAAAATTGTAAGATGCTTGAGTGGTTATTATTTGCTGTAGAATATGACGCGTATTTATATAGAGTTATGACACGAGTAATAAATGATCAACGTGTCTGAACTAAACGTTGCCTCTCCATAATTAAAGGGGCGTATATGACCCGACAAGCAACAAGCACGTCTGGAATGGGGCAAACCGCTAATGGACGCGTGTAATAGGTAAAGGCGATGTTTACAGTCAACCTAAATATATAACGAGAATTTCCTCGAGAACCTCCCACCGCACTGCTTTAAGAGCGACGAATAAATTTCCCGCAGATATACTGCACTGCTTTAAAATTGATTATAACACTCTGATGAAATACAGCGCGAACTGGTATAAGAACGCGGCGTAATTCGTCAAGGCGTCTTCCCTAACAGGTTGTAAACACTGCGCACTGCGTTCAAAAAGAAGCGAAGGGACATAAATAACAGCAAGGGGGGGGGGGGGCGGCTCCGCTATGTGATTGTTTAAAAGCCCTGATATTATTGTAGGATGAGCTTCGCTGAAAGCGAGGTAAAAAAGAGGAAGGAACAGCGAGTTGTGGAGGAAAAGGGTCGGGGAGACGGGGGGGGGGGGGGGCGGAACAAAAAAACTGAAACAAGAGCTGTTGGTGGAGCCAACCCCGGGTAGAAAACAAATCGTTTGTGAATGGACGAGGAAGGGTTTGGGGCTCGCTGGGAGGGGTATTGTAATTCAGGGCAGCCCGGCCGCGGCAGCGTATTTCGGGAGGAGAAGGGGCTGCACGATTTATGGCGCAATTAGCACTCGGGCTGTAATTTATACATGTAATAAACCTAGACGAGTAGGGTGGCCAGCCCGGCCCAACCCGCGCGGAGCCGACTCGGCGAAGGGGCCGCCTAGACCATAGTCAAGGATACGTCAACAGCACGACCTGCCTGCCGCGAGGTAGTCTGGTCAACGCTGCATTCCCGCAAAGCATAGCGCCGCACACAGTACAGGGTTGTTCAAAAATAGGGGTCAGAATTTCCATTTTTATTCCTCACACACACCACTAGATTGAGAAATTTTCGACTGATTTTAAATTATACCTTTAGTACGTGTAGCATACAGGAGAAAATCTTGACTACTTACTTGCTCGGAACATAAGAGAAGTTATTTCAGTTATATTTAGACCATTTTCTAGCAGTTGTTTCCTTGTTGGTCGATGTTGCTTGCAGCTCAGCATGAAGTGATAAATATCGTCCACAGAATAACATGATGGGCACACCGGTCAATCCACCAATCGCATGAAGTATTTTTTGTCGCTTAACAAAATATGTCCTGTCGGTTCATTAAAGTAATTTATTTCCTGTGCAGCTCTAGTTGAGCGTACCATGGATTGTCTGCGATGTTGTTGTAGATGGCTCGATACCAAAGTCTCTTTCGTTGGCAGTCGGCAAGCCATCTCTTCTCCCATTCAGACTTAACAATGTTGGTGACAATGGCCTTGAAGTCTGTGCAGGGTACGAAAACTTTCTCTGTTTCTGCATCAGTAAGGTGACGACATGCTGTTCTGTCTGCTGCCTCATTTCCCATCATCCCAACATGGCCCTGTACCTACTTGTATTCCTTCTACCCATAACTTCTGAAGTTCCCTTTCTATGTCATAAACCAAATAATTCCAGCGTCTTCCTGTTGACAATTCCATGATTACCCATAGGGCACTTCTAGAATCTTTACAGATCACTATATTTGATTGAGCAGTCGAATGAATGTATTGTAGCGTTTTTATAATGGCATAAAGCTACGGTTGTCATATGGCCGGGAAATCCGAGAATGTTCCGGAATTTTGTGTCTGGTCCCGTGTCCAGGAATTAAGCGTTACTGTCCCGGAATTCCCGTATACCAGTTTTTTTCTCAAACTTAAGATACCACGGTGGCCATGCCGCGCTCGCAGCGGGAGGTAGAGGAGCGCTCCACCTTACCACGACCAGAGACAATATATATACATTTAAACGATGACGTAGTGATTTTCAACCAAAGTTGAATTAAAAATCATATATATATGTTATGTAGCATAGTTTTTACCTAAAATACAAGTTTTTTTAATTAATTTGAATATTTGTTCACCGCTTAAATATGCCACCAAAATACTTTTTTAACCCAATAAATGTCCCGGAAATTATAACCCTGTATCTGGCAACCCTGCATAAAACTCTGAGGAAAACGTCCAAAATTGTGTAGGTAACCTATAAGCTTCACGAACGCAGCTACCAGGGTCTACAAATGCAGCTTTTTCCTGAGACGTCCTGTAAAAATTTTGTGCCGCTCCTTCCATCTCGAGTTCAGTGCTTCTATTGTGAGATACTTAAGTTCTTCCTCACTTTGATATTTTTTCACTAATCGGTCGGCACTGGATAGAGAAAGATCTAAACCCCTCCTATTAGTTCGATTTACTACCGACAGTGGCGCTGCTGTCTGTTTACGTAGAAATGGCGACTCCACGGGGAAGTTATTTGTGTGTTACAGTGTGCAAAAGTTGATGATCAGCATGCATTTCGTCATAAATAGATTTACGATTGGCATAAGAAATCACCAGAGGATTCACTTTTGCACATTGTAGCACATAATACGACTTTTCATGGAAAACAGACAACAGCGCCATTTACGGCAGCGAATGGAACTAATAGGCGGGGGTTAAAAACTTTGAACCTTCCTATATCAAGTGATGTATCTTTTATAGTTTGTGAGAACTGAAAATATAAAATCTGCTTCTTTTTACACGCTTTATATTAGCTTGACTTGTATTTATGTATGTATGTATGTATGAATGTAACGGAATTTTACAACTCCATTTTGACCCACTTCCCGATGTCCGAGCTGTTTGAAATTTGGCACACATATTAAGAACCGGTGACAGTACAATAATTTCATAGCTATATCCTGCTATGCTCATTACTTTGACAGTAACAACAGAAAAATGGTTGAATGTCGTGGAATTTTGCAATATAATGTTAACCCAATTCCAGATGTCCAAGTTGTTTGAAATTTTGCTCATAACTGATTACAATACAATAATTTCATAGCTATGTCTTGATATTCTGATTACGTTGACAGTAAAAACATAAAAATTTTGCACACGTTTTAAGAACCGTTGACAATACAGTAGTCTCTTAGCAACGTCCTGCTATTCTCGTTACTCTTACGGTAACAATAGAAAAATGGTTGCCATGTAATGGAATCTTTCATTTCAGTGTTTATCCGCTTCCTGAAGTCCGAATCGTTTTAAATTTTGCACACTTATTAAGAACCGATAAAAATTCAATAATTTCACTCTCACCACGTTGTCAGTGCATCCTATACTTGATGGGATTACTGAGTTAGGCAAATGCAGCCGCGACATTAGTGCACAGGTGCGATTCGAGAAATCTTCGTCATTTGGCGGCCACACCCTTCGGAGATTTCCCACCCAATATAGCCATCATCATCATCATCATCATCGTTCTCCAGTTTCCCGGGTGTGATTTACGAGCCTTGGTTGCTGTAGACGATCGTCTTCTGCTGTCTCCTACCCAGAAAGGTTTCTCTGTCTGAAGTTGCTTAGCGTGATGTTGAATAGTAAGTATTCGAAATATTACTTCGTACTATTATAGAAAAGTAGCCTTCCTCGTTTACCATGCTATTGGATCTCTTGTTGAGTTGACCATTTAATTGTATTTTACTCGTGTGAATAATAATTAATAATGAAACTACAACTCAAAGAAAAAGAGAGATTGGCGAAGAAAATCCAACAGTAAGAAACATACTTTTTAAACTATCTGAACTAAAAAGTTAAAAATAAAATTGTAGTTTAAAAAACTAAAATCACGCTTTCGTAGTAATGTGAACTAAAAGGTTAAAAATAATATTTAAATATAAACATTTTGTTTAACAGTGATAGGACGTCCCACAATTCAGGATAATTTATTTTTTTTTTTGAATAAGCTTAAAGTATAAAGTCACTGATTACAAAATTAACTTTAATGTTAAAAAAGCGTGGGGTGCGCTCTACATAACTTTTGACAATGACTCTGTCTTTACTAACAGCCAACGACAAAAAATATAAGACAACTGAAATAACACCCCATGCTTTTTTACATTAAAGTTAATTTTGTAATCAGTGACTTTATTCTTTAAGCTTATTCAAAAAACTTAATTTATCCTGCTTCTTTTTTTTACAAAGCTGTAGTTGTATTGCTCCATTTACAGTGTTATATATTATAGCACAAGAACTAGCAACGTTTTCTAGAAAGAATTTTAGGTCTACTGTTTTTTTTTTTTAATATTTCCTTCTAATTGAGAGAAATATTAAATTAATTAATATTATTTGTAGAAGTAAGAAGTTCATAAGAAATTAAAAAATTAGGTGAAAAACTAACAAAACCATAAAAAATTGTATTGGAAATTTGTTAACAGTCATACATAAAAGGTAATGTGGTATTTTTATATATTTTTATTTTTTCATCATCTATAACGAAAAAATTCAGCTTTTCTATTACAAAACACAATACAAGGACCATAAACACTTGAGGCCTTCTTAAATAATAGCATCAGTGAATCGTTATATCTCATGACGTCCTCTGTGGCACCTATCTCTCTCACGCAACCAACGAATTAGTTGCCGCATCCTTGTAACTCACGTACTCTCCCGAAGACTTCAACTGGTCTGGATCGTAATTAAACATTAGAATTTCTATCTAGCAAATTTATGTTATATTCTTTGATTACAGAACTTTATCATATTAAACTTTCAGCTATACTAAAATGATAACAAATCTTCTCGGGTTTGCAGCTGGATTTTATTGCAAGCTCAGTATCGACCTGAAGATGGCTACTGAGCTAGTTGCCGAAAGCTTGTCGCTTTGTAATAAAATCCGGCTGCAAAGCCGAGAAGATTTGTTTTCATTTATTCGCCGGGAAAGCCTGCATTCACATATACTAAAATGGTTTGAAAATTATTTCATTTCTGATTGTATCTGGCTCAATGTCAGTAATGACAAAACTGTCTGGCAACTACAAATCTATATTGCCAAAAATTATTTTTAAAAAATAAAATTTGTCTTAAAATGATTTAAAAATACACAAAGCAACAGGCCAGATGTACCGCATCCTTATACAACATCAATTAGAAAGTAAATATCAAAAAAACCAGTCGACCCAGAATTAACTTTTTCGTCACGTCTCATACTAAAACCGTCATTCCTTCTTATTGTAGACACTGTATTTTGCTTTAAAGTCATAGCTTCTTTTGTTCCCTTTCCCCTCTTAGGACTGCCTCGTCTTTTTGCTGCGGAAGTTTAAATTACATATACTTCCAGCTACATTCTTTAATGCAGGGTCCAAATACATTAACTGTTTGGTGGCCCGCCACACTGGATTGGGGAGACACCATGGTCCCAGGTTCAAATCCCGGATCCATCACACAAGCCGTACTGACTGCGGCTCTATGCGGTTTCCCTTAATCATTCAGTTGAAAGCTGGGAAGGTTTCCAACATCATAAACAACACATTTCAGAAACGAGAAATTCACTCATCGCACAGCTCACAAGTTACGCAGGCAGGTTGCAACACTTAGGCATGACAGTCTGTCATTGAAGCAGACGTAGTGATTAATAATCTTTCCATCTTTAAAAATTCATAACATAACAGTTTAAGAAATTTCCATGACTCAAAAGAAGCCACGTCATTAATGATTGAAATTGGCTGGGAAAACAACTGCTTGGTATTACTTATTTCTTCTATACAACTTACTATACTACTACTAGGAAATTCATAGGTTACATACAAATGATATCTATTTATTGTATGCTCGTGGGTTGGCAGTCGTTTTTGTATTCTCTTGTTTATTGCTTAACGCCTCGTCAACGTTGAAGTCATTAGAGACGGGAAGAAATGTGAGCAAGAGAGGGAAGAAATTCTGCAACGGTATTTTGAAGGAATCATCCCGACATTCGCCTAAGGTAATTACCGGAAAACCATGAAAAACTGAAATCTTTATGGTCGTACGGGAACTGGAACCCGCGTCCTCCCGAATGCTCACCCATAAAGTTCGGTGTTGTTGGTAGGCTTGCTGTAGGAATATGTTGTAATGTCCTTGCTCTGACGTATCATACTTACCTAGGAGAGACTGACTTGCGCTGAAAAGTTGTAGCCATATTGTTTGGTCCTCTTTTGTTTTAACAAGTACGTTTCTGCAACAGAGATCAAAATATGAGGTTTTTCTTATCAATGATGTTTAGCTTCTTCTTCACGGATCCACTGTAATGCAAACTATAATAGAAGACTAAATCTATCCATGTTACAAAGTATTTAATCAGTACATCATAGAATTCTCCAACATAAAATCATAAATCTTATTTTTAGTGTCAAAAAACAATCAAAGCTTGTTCCTTAAATCGATGATTGGGTGAAAAATTAGCAATAAAATTAAATTAATTTTTTTCCTCAGGTAAAATGTATTATTCGCTCATTATAGCTGCGTTTTAACAACAATCTGCAATATAGGTAGTAAATGTGTCTCATAATTTAATAAATTTGTTTTAATGAATTATTTTTTTCCGAAATTCTTCGGAAACGTTTTAAATTCTTGATTACGTAACTTCTATCCGATCAGTGATTCCTTAGATTTTGCAGTGATGTTTCTTCTGTCCTTTTAATTGGCACTCATATCTAGTGTTTCTTCTATTAATTAATTACGAATATTTCCAGAAATCTCTTTGAATAAATGCATCCATTAAAACCACCTGTCACATAATTTTTCGAGCCATGGTGGTTTTATGTTTCGATCCTTGTAACACTGTAATAAGCAGTTAACAACGACAAGTGATTTACGGTTTGTTATGTTTTTGCTTTATGCCTGGTCGTGCTCGTTAGAGGAGGGAAAGGAATGGGAGCAAGTAACGAAAAGGAATTCTGCCGTAGCCTTTTGGAGGAACCATCCCGGCATTCGCCTTGAGTGATTTGGGGAAACCATGGAATACCCAAATCTGGATGCCCGGTCGGCGATTTGAATCCACGTTCTCCCAAAGGCGAGGTCAGAGCGATACCATTCATCCACCACGATATGTGATATGCGTTCCGTATGTATTAGGAAGTACTTAATTAGGCAACTGAACAATTTAAATTACTAGAATGTTAAAACTTCTGAAGTTAATAAAAAATGCTTCAAACTTTTCTATTAATAATTTGTGTTTTCTTCATTACCTTTTTACAAAGTTCCAAGATGCCGTGCATCCCGCCTTTGACTTGGCTGGACGTACAGTTCATTGTGGAATCCCAACCACGCGCAGTATCTCACGTACTTCACAAAGCATCCCTGCCAGAGAGAAATGTCAGGTCATAGGCCTATAAAAACTTCCATACTGACAGAGTCTGAAAAATGGACCTCCACGGAACACGTAAGACGTCAAATCACCGAGTTATGCGTAATAGTTCGTCGAGTATCAAAATATGTAATGTGGGATGCAGTTGAGGATTAACAATACTATCATCTTATTTTATATTAATGCAAAAACTCTTTTAACAGATGTTTAGTTTTGACAACCAGTAAGTAAGCCCCATTGCCAATGTAACGTTTAAATAAGCACGGCTTTTTTCAATAAATTCTATGGCTGCCGGCATATCTGTTGCACTTTTACAATTTTTACATTAACTTACTTCACACATTCCTCAAAAATAAAAGTAAAAAAAAAAAAATAAAAAATGGTGCAATTCAAAGTACTCTAGTCTTTTCTTTAGCACATATAATCATTATTATCGATAAGAGAATGAGATGGATCTTACTTGCCGAAACAATGTTAACATCGTTATGGGTTAATGAATTGCAGCCCGGTGCTACAGTAATGTTTTGTATATACTCAACACTCTCACAATATGCCTCCATCTACCAGTGACTTTCAACCCATTTCGTTTATTATATTATTTACGAAATGTGTTATTATTTCCCCAAACAAATCTGTCTGACACCACTCTTACGTCCATCAACTCTTGAATCTGATAATTTAGGTTCCATACCTTGCCGCCATTATAAAGTAACAACGAGCATGGTGGGTGAACGGCTAACGTTCTGGCTTCACATTCGGGAGGACGCGGGTTCGAATCCCCGTCCGGGCATCCAGATTTGGGTTTTCCATGGTTTCCCCAAATCACTCCAGGCGAATCCCGGAATGCTTCCTTCAAAATTACATGGCCGAATTCCTTCCCATTCCTTGCCCCAATCCCATTCCGCCTCTAATGACCTCGCAGTCGACGAGGCGTAAAGCCCAAGCAAACAGAAAATAAAGTAACATCCCGCCCAGTTCTTTTGTATCCCAGGTACACTTCCTGATTTGAAACCTTTCTACAACCATTCAGATCCAGCGTTCTGGGGAACGTGGGTTCAAATCCCCGTCCCGAGAACCAGACATCGGATTTATATGGTTTCCTGAAATAATGCCTGGACAGTCCTTCCTATTCCTTGCCCCCAATTATCTCCCGCCTCGAGGTTTTAAAGCAATGAATATATCATGTGAAGGTAGTATTAGAAAGGCTGATTTGTGTAATAATTTTGAAATAGTAAAATCGTTAGTTGTATTTAAACTGTAAACTTTCAATTAAATACTTACTTTGGTTAAACAGTAGTAAAGTACAAAATTCGACTCAATATCTATATCTCATATTAGTATTTTCAAAAGTTTATAAAACCTTCAAATTTATTGTTTCTTGGTTTATTTTTATGCATCACCTGGTCTTTCTTGAAAGCATTCAACTGCTTTACTGTAATCTCCAAGGAGTTATGGTTACTGTAGATTTTATTTTTCACCGATTCCACGCTCTTATAAAACTTATATAGGTATTACAATATTGTAGAGTGGATACATATAATGTATTGCCAGTTATACAGATTGTACAACCAAATATTTACATTTACAGCCACTGACGATGAAACGCTATCGTTAAAACTATGTAATAAAACCATGGACATAAGCAGGCATTCGATTTCATGGACAAGGCATTGGGAAAGATTTTTTTGTGGGTATTGGAATAAATTACCAAGGAAATTAATGAATAATTTACTGAAAATGCTGAAGGAATTTAAGATTAAAAATCGTAAATGGAAAAAATAGATGGGTGGAGAAATTTAAAAATAGAAAATAATAATTAAAAAAAGTAATAAGAAAAGGGAAATAGCCACTGGAGCATGAAATTCATTCTAATTAAATTCAATTTAAAAAAAAGAGTTGTTAATAAATAGTGTCTAATTTAAAACATTAAAGTAACAACTGCGGGATATGGCCAGTAATAAAATTATTTTTACAAAAGTTTTCTGCATATACTCTAGTAAAAAGTTACCAAATTTTAAAGAAATACCTTTTTTTCTCAGCACTTCATTACGTATATATTTGCTTTATTTATTAACTGAGTAACATTCAATAAAATCGGTACGCAATCATTTCGATTTTTCATTATTCTCAGATTATTCCTGATAGCCAAAATGTGTATGCATTATAAATTGATTTTTACGTTAGTTATTTATTTTCGTGACTTTTCGCTTAGGGCAAATTTTGTTTCAGAAGTATTTTGTTTAAACAGGTTAATTTTTATTACCTGGAATAATTTATTTCGAGAACATTATACTGAAGCAGTGTCCGAGTGGCAGAGTCACTAATCAATTACATATATCACTTATTAGAAGTCATAAATTCATTTGTAATTTAAGCTCAAGATTGGGTTTCAACGAAAAATAGTTGTTAAGCAGGTCATCTAGTCTATATTTAATCCATGAATAATTTATTGCCAGTTAATTTGTAGAATTCTACCGCTGTCGTTTAATTTACTATTAAGCTTATATTAACGATTTCAAAGATGGAAGGATTAACTGATAAAAAATAGCTCAGAGATTTATTTATGTTTTCGTTTCCATCAACCCACATTCTAATAAGTGAAGACTATTTCTATTTACTGAGTTGTATAAAATAACTTTAGCAATTCACATAATAGAAAACATGATGTGGCAACCATAAATTAATTTATAAAAGAAAAGTAGAGCCCAGAATTGATAATAATTAAGCAATAAATCCGAAAACTGCACCTAACTTTGCTTCCAAACTTAAATTATATACACACAATTACAGGATGACATCATTAATTAGTTGGTTAATCACCTTCAACTACCGAATAATTAACTAAACAACCACTGATTTTAATCATCTTTTATGTAACGGGATAGATTCTTAAGGCATAAAAAAATACCGTTTAGCTGTAATTCCAGAGAATAATAAGAAATGTTAGATTTTGCCTAAACGGAAAATGCCAGAGACAAATAATGTGGGGCAAAAACTTACCATGGCCGATACTAGTATGTCGACAACAAAAGCATAGAAATTGTTAAGTAAGTTTATTTTCCCGCTTCATAAATCTTTATTCCCTTATGGCTAACGTAAATTAAAAACGTAAAATAACTTCTATGTTAAGTAAGAACACTTTACTGTCTGTATACGACAGAAAATGTCAGTTTCATTACAAATAATTTCTTAATCTTGATTATTTTAAATAAATTCGTATGTGATCTATCTGTATGAACCAATAAAAGCAGTTTCCACAGCAATTTGAAGCTGAGTGTTCGCCAGGAACACTTGGATTATCTTTTTTACCAGCTGCAAAATTTGATTCAGCCCACCGATACCTAGTTTCTACAATTTATCATCGCTTTCAGAAGGATAAGTAGCACTATCACACATAAAACTCTTAGAATAGTTAAAGGTTTTTTTTTTAATCCTCTTTTTAACTCTGCATACAAAGACAACAACGGAAATACATAGAAAGAATAAGATGTTTTAATACAGTCTGTTCAGAACCATTGAATTTAAAAAATTATTCACCAGTTTAGGGCTTTTAAATCATCACATGGAAAGTGAGTTCTATTTCATTGTTACTGTACAATGTCATCAGAAATTTAAAGACTTGTTTAACCTAATATCTTTCAATCGTATTTTCTTCTTCAACGATATCACTGTAAAAAACTTAATTAAGTCGCAGAAGTGTAATAAAAAACCGAAAAATGTGATAATCAGTTCTCAAAAATTTAGTACGCTATGATTATAGAAGATATACATAAATTTCACAGCATTGTATATTGGAATAACATTCTTTGCGCACAATATACGTACTCACAGTTAGTAAAGAAGAACGGTCAAAGTGATAACAGTAAAAAAAATAAATATGATTACGCTTCACACCATTAATTTTGATCTAACACGTGGCACGAGAAATAGGGCACATCACCAAAAACAAAACTACATCAATGGTGACGCTTATACAGTTTGATTGAGTATTTTTGAGATAATTATGTATTACTGACTGTTATTTCATGAAAACTGGCTTTTGCTGAAAGCTAGAAAGTAGACATCGTTTCATGTTAATCAGTCTAACAGTTGTTTGAATCTTTTGCAAGTCATTAAAAATTTTTTGGGGGCACAAGGATTCTGAAAATAATTAACTAAGTTTTGTGAAACTGGTATTCAGAATTTAATGCTATATTTTTACATGGCTAATCCTGAATGATTATATTTGAATTTTAATGCTGATGTCTTGTAATAATACAGTACAGAGTCGCTCATTATTATTATTATCTCCTTAAATTAATTACCCATTGGCATTGGGCATCAGTCTCCGTATATTTTAGTCGTATTTCACAGTGTAAAGAAGGGGATATCTGGATAAAAAATGTTTATTATTTCCTGTAATACTGTAAATTGCTTTTATTTCTTTTGTTAAATGTTCATAATCAAATGAATGATAATACGTCTATTGACAATGTGGAATTGTTTTGTTAATGTTGTGGTTGGTTATAAGAAATTCTGAAAGCCGGCTGGCTGACGCTCTCGTATTTTCTTTCCATCGAGAAAGTTCAGTAATAAAAACATTTTGCTTTCTATACCTGCGAGATACATTACGCCAGCAATGTAATGAGCTCAAGGCCAACGTCCATCTAATAAAGCTTAGTATCTCCGAGAAAAGTCAGTCTTAAATATATTTTTACCAACTGTGCAAAATGGTATATCTTCGCAAAGAATGTCAGTTGTAACTATTAAACACAAAAAGGTAATAAAACAAGAAGTTCACCGTTTTTTGGAAATAGTAACATTGTTTGGTGAATGTAGTTCCACCTAGTCAATGTAAATAGAAGAGCATTTTAATAAAATCTCCAACAAAATAAAGTTTCATTAATTATTTCTACTAATTTTTTAACTTCAATAAATAAATTAAATGTAATCAAAATTTAGTATTTAGAGACAAGGTTGTGATTTTTTTTCTCTGCAAATGCAGAACACGATGGAGATGTAGTGTTGTAGCCAACAATATGTAATAAATTTAAATACCAATACCGTATAATTGTTGATTGCAAAGGGCGTGGGGCGGTACGCTCTGGCCTCATATTCTGGAGGACGTGGGTTCGAATCTCCTTCTGGTCATTTATATTTCTGTTTTCCATGGTTCATTTATTCCACCCCCTTTTTTTATTTTAGTCTACGACTAAAATTTCAACAGAATAGGCAGAGCACAAATTGCTGATGAAATTATAAAGCATTGTACTGCAAAACGTAGTGCGACCGAAATACAATAACTTAGAAAATTGCTGAGGCCTGTATTGTCTAACTTGGGTCCATAAATTACCATTTAGTCTCCTTTTTTTCTCCCTATGATCAGATAATTTCTCAAGAGGTCTTAATGGAATTGTCGAACAATTAAATAGATGTTTTTGTGTTTCTTAAAATTAAATCTTGAACATAACAACTTCTCCCTCTCTATAAACTATTTTTGTAATATTTTCTGCATTTTTTTCTTATGGCTTTATGACTGGTTGGCTTCGAAGTGATTAGATGCCTACAGTCATCAGAGGCGGGAAAAAACTAGCGGTAAGGAACGGAAGGAATTCGGCCAAGGACTTTAGAAGAAGTCATCCCGGAGTGATTTCATAGAAAACCGAAGTCTGGATTACCGAGCGTTTCCACTCACTCATCTGTTTCATTAAAATAATATTTTTCCGTAACACATCTAGATTTTGAAGCCACTTGTGAGATAACAACCATAGGGTTAGTTAATTGTAAAATTCCTATTGTAAGTGATAGTAAAAAAATACTATGGTGGGATGTTTAAGTTGGAAAACATTTAATGCCAAGAGTTATACAATGAATATCGCTGACTGCATTCATGTTTTATTTTTTTTTTTTTTTCGTGGACTGATGGTTGTCATGGATGTTTTAGTAGTAGAGGTTTGACTTGAAAGTCATTGAATTAAGATTTGTTAAGCTTGTGAGAAATTCAATACTGAATGTGAAATAAATAATCAATGTTGGAAAAATGAGAGAAGAATTATTTAGTGAGTAATGAATAAAATTTATCAAGATAATGGTTTGTACTAATCAGCAGCGAGGCGGCTATCGTTCGTAATTTTTGGTTTAAATCCAGAATTCATAACGGGCCATGTTAAACGGAAAAAGGAAGCATTAACCTCGCACACTCCAAACGATTTGTCTCAAATCTGGAAGTTCATAGTTACATGAATCGTATTTAACCATTTCTTAGAGGTATTTTTAAGAAATCAGATATATGAATGTTTACATCCAATGTAAGCTTGTAAAATAACGTTTATTCTCTCTTGCTGAAACGCACATTTAATATTTTCTCATTCTCAGAAATATATTACAGCCTTCCAATTCATTACATACAAATTTTCTTGTGCTATTATAGTCTTAACAAGAAGAGTCTGTAGGCCTAGATACGTCAAGCAACCAGTTGTTTCCATATTGGTTCCAGAAGACGCTATTCTGTCTACGTTTTTTATTTCTGATGTTTCCTAGCTAGTTGACGTTTTTCCCTCGTGCTCTGTGATTGTCCGAGGTCCCATCCTGGAGGCGTGAATGGAGCGCGTTCTTGGTCTGTACGCTGCACTGCCGGAAGCAGGCCGGGCGCCGCTGCCTCTCCTGGGCAAACAGCCTGCCGCCGTCTTGTTTATTGCCCCTAAAACACTGCCTGACACCAACTTCCAGCTCCGCCACCACGCTAGCCTTTTCCCTCTTGTTTGCTCTCCAGTTTGCACTTTTCCTCCGATTTCTCGGCCAAACAGTGCGCTTTATTTCGCCAACTTTCACGCACTCACAAATACACCACTGCGGGATGCGAAAATAGTCGTCTAAATCCTGTAGATAAGCCGCGAAATATAATGCCTTATCGTAGCAGTTCGTTATTTGCTGGTTACAAAAAAAAATGAAGTTTATGTCATTCAATTTAATGTTCCCTACGAAGCACAAGGTAAACCATTTCTGACATAACTTGATGATACTTGAAGTTTCCCCCGCTAATCTGCCCTTACTGTTTTATCACCATCGAATTTTAAAAGCGTGGTACCTATCTATATTGCTAACAAAAATAGCACTAAATAACTGAACTTCAATGTCTAATTCCAACAGACGATCTATGTCTTTGACACAAGAGCTGATCTTCGGATCCGTTTTAATAAACTCAAATGTCCAAGAGCAGTTTTGATGAACAGTCCACATCAGTTGCCATAACTTGCTGAGGGAACTAGGTTACAAAACATTGGCTTGAATATGATGATGTAGTATGGGATCCACATTTTGGATACCAAATACAGGAGTTTGAGGGGCTGCAAGGAAGAGCTGCTAGATTTGTTTCTGGAAATTACGGCAGAACACTATCATTAACTGATATGCGACAGGACCTGGAATTGGATTCATTGGAAGACATAAAAGGATGAAGAGGGCGTATATTGATGATGAGGCGTGGGAAGATGATGGAAGAATTGAGAGGGGTGTATGAAAGGGGAAAAGATGACAATGACCACAAACTGGCAATCGATTTCAGGCATAAGGGTATGTGAAGATTTTCTTTCGCAGCTAAGGGGGTCAGAGATTAGAATAAATTACCAAGAGAAATGATGAATAATTTAGCAAAAACGATTAAATTCGTACAGGGGAAAAGGAGGTAGGTACAAGAAACAGGAAAATTGAGTGTGTAGTGAAATTTTTACCGGAGCGTGTACTCCATCGCAATTAAATTCTACCAAGTGAACAAATATTAATTAGATGCATATCTGACGGTTGCCGACAGATTTAAGCGGAACTATCTTGTCCACATTGCACATTTAATCTCCCGCTTCTGTCAATTATTGACTTTTAAACAAATCCGATTATACTAATGCTTAACGGCAGCAAGATAATCCATTGACCAGTTCACTTGTGTTCTCTCGTTTGCTTACGAAAACATACCTCTTTCAAGTTCAGCAGATTGTATCTGAGGCAAGTGCAGTGAGCCTTAAAAGTGATAACTTACAAAATATTAGCTGAGTCGGAGAGAATCTTCATAAAACACGCCAATTTGTTATGAGTTAGAAGTAAAAGGTCCCAAACATATAATTTTAAATTAATTAATTAAAAAATAGTGGTCGTGCCATTCAGTTTGAAATGAAAATGATACAGCATAGACAAAATTATGAAAATGCGTTGTTGTTACATTATTGTGAGTAGATATTATTCATGACACATACGTGGAAATAAAATTAATTATTGGACGTACTGTATAGATGCTGTTGCACAGACTTTCTGTGAACTTTAGAATATAAACGCTTATGTAGATCTACGGTGTTCACATCATTTTCATATATTACCCTCCCTCTGCAGTGATAGGAATTCACTTAGGCCACATCGTGGCCACATTTTATTTGTAGCTATTTTTTTTTTCCTCACAGTGAACAGACAGAAGCAAATGAATCTTTGTTTATAATGAAGACTAGAGACAGTATCTAACGGCTGAAGAAGGAATTTTGTTAAATTTCAACATTACTATTAAGTTATTGAGATATCTGGATGTAATTATACTGAAACTTAAGCACACATTGTAAATTATATTTACTTTCAACATTTTCTCCCCTCCCACAACTTGCAGAGATCAACAACATGTGAGTGTCTAAACGTTTTGTGTTATAAAATTTATCATAATCAAAATTTCCGGAATAAGAACAAGAAAAACCGAATTGGCACATTTAAGTGCACTTATAACCTGGTAACTCAATAAATTCACGGTGATAACTAAAAATTAACGAACTAGTGTCTGAAAATTTCATTACTTTTCACTAACGTACTACTGTTCTACTACTGTGCATATTGAAACACTTTCCCTGAAATCCTTATACGCTAAGCTAAAACTCCAATGATTAAATGTAAAGCAAAGTACTAAGCATTCTAACTTCCAAGATTAGCGTGAAAATAGAAGCTTCTCTAAACTAACGTATTCTTTCATATATTACATAGAACATAACAATTTTGTATTCTATTTGTTGTTGATCATTGTTATGTGGTTCCTAAATTCAACTGAGATTCAAAGAACTATTTCAATACCATTTATTTTAAAAAAATAGTTGCTGATTTCTTTCTTCGTACTTCACTTATTGTATTAATACAGAAATTCACCACAAAATTCCAATAAAATCAAGATGTTAAAACATTTTTTAAATTTGTTTTTATTTTCAGTCAATCAAATATTGTGTATTAGTGAAACTAATGATTTATCGCATGCCTTTGTTAGATTCGAGTAGTAAAGAATTTAAGTATCAGTCTCGGCATAGACTTCGTAAATATATGTATTATTTAAGTGACAAATTTAATTTAATAACGCAAAAAGTATTTTCAAAAGCTTATGTGGTTTCTAGACAGATCACAGCACTCAGTAGCACTAATTATACCAGTTCGTTCTTAACTACCCTGGTAGTCGGTAGGAATTTCGGTAGAACTGAAGATTTTACAATACCTTTCATCACTTTTTTTTCTTTCTGGAAAGATTCAATTTTGTCTTTGAGTTCGGTGATTGTTTTCTAGTGAAAACGTTACGAATGTTTTATGACAGATCACTCAGTGGATGTCTTAGCCTAAACTTATGCGACCTTAAGCAAGAAAAGAAGTTAGAACATTCACAGCTAATCAAACTAATCGCATGAGAAATCGCACCTATCAAGCCACAAGAAACAGGTAATAATCCCTTACACGATTTTAGCAGCACGACATAATCGAATGTTCGGCGTTACGTAAGCGGGCTAGTGCCAGCTATTTAACTCCACTACACACGAATCGCATTATGAAACGCACTGTGAGGCTAATTCTAGGATTTCAAGATAAGCCCTATTGTGTACAGTACGGGAGACGCCATTCTGCTTCAGAATTATCTCGATTATTTGTTCCAACTGTAACACGCCACCTGATAAAGCCTATTGTGTATTGCAAAAGACAATGGATTCCCGTACAACAAAGGATTTCGTCACATTAGCATCTAGCCTTGCTTAATGCGTGCGCGCGGCGACTCATCAAAATGCGCGTAGCGACGATATCGCGCGACGATCACGGGTCAACGCAGCCAGACACTAAGTTACACTCGCGCGCTTGCCGCGGAAATGGGTGGCCTCGAACCGTGAAACTGTACTACCATAAAAACAAGTAACATCACTGAATTCATAGTTGCCTGTTCCACAGCACTTGCACCAAAATGGACATTTTTCGTAAACATAATAACATACCAAGCAATAGTACACTTTATAAAGCCATAGCGAGTAGTTTCCGAAATTAACTCCCCTTGGTACAGAATGTCTTTATCAACTTTTGATGCATAAGGGCATAGCACCAAGAAAGTATGCTGTCACTGCCTAAGAATGTCTAGGAGATTTGCTGCAGCAATCGTCGTACTAACATTTAACTATCGTAATTTTTTATATGTTATTATGGAGATGCAGAAGAAGAGAGCAGACATCTCCGGGTCTGGTAGCACTTTGTCCACTTACCCGAAACTGATACTAACCAATTGAAATTTGGATTAACTGCTTCATTATAGTCCCTTCACGTTTTGCCCCTTCTTTTTCGGAAAAGTCACCACAAATTGAATTAAAAATTCCGAAATATGATAAGCCCACGGTGCTGCAGAATCAATGACAATCTCTTGAAATGTTGGTTAAATCCTTTGTTGTAATCCTTCCGTTGTAAAAAGTCATACACAACTTACAAATAGAAAATATTTATCGGAGGTGTAGTACAGCAACGATCGATACAAAAAATCGGAGTCAGTCAATTGCTTCCATTGCAAACAAATACGCCATTACCGAGATGGATGCCAAAGAAGGAAATTTTAGGTTTTTTCCCCCTTGTTCCAGACTGCATTTCAATCTAATCACGACCTCTATGACAAAACAAAACTGTTTAAATAGCTACGATCCCTTTACAGATAATTTTGTCATTTTAGCAGTGTTTGTAACATTTAGCGGTTGCGCAGCGTCTCATATTTCGACATTTTTAATTTAATTTGTGGTGACTATTCCGAAAAAGGAAATAAAGAGGCAGTTAACGAAAATTTCAATAGGTTAGTACCAGTTTCGGGTAGGTGTACAAAGTGCTACCATCCCCATATCTCTTATTTCAGAGGAAGAAGAAAAAAAAATAATCGAAAAAAAAATTATGAGAGCTATTACAAATCACCAGCGTCATATTCCAACAAGTTTGTATAAGATGTAAAAATCTTCTATTCTTATAAAATGCTTATTTGGTCATGTTCTGTCACGCGGTGACGTCACACTATGACGTCGCGCTATGACATCATGCTTTTCGCCTTCATTGCACAACATAAGACCAGCAATGTTGTTCTAGGTTATGCACGTTATTTAATAACATTTCTATTTAACTAAGCAGCAGTAAATAAATTAATTTTCAGAACACTAAAAAAAGTATGTATTGCGTTTAATTCGACATAATAATTCTTAGTTGCTTATATTTATTTAAGATTGGTTCCAATTAAAAGTATTCGTTAAAATATTTGAAATAGATATGTTAGATAAAACCTTTTAATTTTCAATTAGCAATTAGCAATTAGCAATTAAATTAGATTGTTGTTATAACCGGCACTTGACTTTAAAGTAGAGGGCGTGAGTAAATTGATTTTTTTTTTTAAATTATTTAAATTGTTTTCATGAATGTCCTGATACTTAAATCATTACTTCGTTTGAACGAAAGTAGTTCCATAGTGATTGCAATCTATACAGCTTAGACTACAATTTAATCTAATATTACCTGGCATGACGTAAGTCGTTAAAATGTCTTTTTTTTTTAATTTCATTGCTTTCACTGATGACATGTTCAGCCGTATGTAAATGCATCAGCCATTCAACCGTTGTAATATCGATCTGATGACAAAAGAATGTTGTAAGAACCGGCGAAGATTTTTGTTTAGTTTATATCGCAATGCATTATTGCCATACAGTACTTGTACAAATATGCGTGTGATTGAAGTATTGTTTCTCTGGTGGCAAGTTTAGCGTAATATGTGATAAAGTTTAAGTAAAACCTGGACCAGGATGGCAACGGAAACCTTTTGTTACTTCGTAAGGCACTAGCAATTACATTGAGCTTTTTTTATAACAATTCTATTTATTTATACAATTACTAAAAAATGGCTTGCTAGAACACTGAAAGAAAGTATGTATTTCTTTAAAATGGCATATTGATCATCAGTTTCTTTTTTAATGAAATCATTGGTTTGAATGAAAGAAGTTCCAAATTAATCGCGATATATGTGGCCTAAATCAGAATTAAAACTAATATTACGTGGTATAACATAAGTTGTTGAGATTTATTTTTAGCATCCTTCCTTTTCACTGAGGTCATTATTTCAGAAGCATGTAAGCTGCATCAGCAGTTAAATCATCGATCTTCATCACAGATAATAAGAAAGAAAGATTTAAGAACCCGTGAAGAGTTTGAATCAAATTTATTTCGCGATGCATGATGACATTGACATGCGTTTCAGGTAAGATATTAATCGCGTTTAATTGAAACGTTGATATTGTATCGGCATTATTATCGGAGATTGTGGTTAGGCTGAAATGCAACCTGGACCAAGTTGACAGCCGAAACTTTCTGCAACAGTACAAGGACAAGAAATTACTATGAGCTTTATTTTATAACAATTCTACTCAGTTGAACAACTGCAAAGAAGTTAACTGCCAAAACACTCCGTTAAGCCTGTCATTTTTGACGGGCTTTGAGAATAAATCGTTATAAAAGAAGAAAATTGTAAACCTAAAAAAAGAAATAAAAAAAATCTGGACAAAGCTGACAACACATCGGACGAGACAAATCCGCAGAGGCTACATCTAATTGAAACAAAACAATAAGAAATATTCTTAAATTCTACCAATCAGTGATTTGGTCGTACTGAAATTCCACAAAAAGAAAGACTCTACCAGCAAAACTAAACGCAGTTATCGTTGTTAGCTCTTGCATTGAACGTACTTATTGATGATGTTCCCATTTTAAGAAGCTTGTATTAATTTCACAGGTCCGTTTTATATTGAAAATCTCGAAATCGATGTTTTTACCAACTTCGCTGTGTCCAGTTGACATGAAACTTAACATACATAGCTGACAAATCACAGCTAATAATAACTTCATTTAAGAAAGGGTTATCAGGGAATAGTCATTTGGCTTGGCTTTATTTCTGTAGATTAAATTCAAATTTTTCATGCGTTTAAGTATTTTTTATTCAGGCATCAGAACCTACCGGGTTTCTTTTTTTTTTTTCGCTTAATAACGCTTCTGCTAATTTAGTTAATAGCGATTTTACACTCATAACTTTGATGGCTGTCGAACAGTAAGAAGATGTATCTTTCTTTGTATTAATGTACAATATCGCCACGAAAACTGCGTCGCGTTATTCAGAATAGTGGTGATTTCCTCAAGTGTACATTAATCTAGCGTAAATTTAAAAAAAAAAAAAAAAAAAAAAAAAAAATCATAGAAAGAAAATTAAATGAATAGAAAAAATTGTAGAAGGTATATTAATACCGTATTCTGGTATCCATTTCAGAAATGGAATAATTTGTGCTGTTTACGAGATAAAATAAATACCTGCTTATTAATCAGCATATCTGACCGCTTAAGAGGCCACTGTACTAAGTTATGTAGATCCTATTTCATAAGCTTTATGCTCATGCGTACGACTCATCCCTGTAACTACTTTACGCTTTCCTATGAGACTGGTAAGACAATTCTCAATTTACATCTCTAGAATCTTTGTATACGGATACAAAGGAGCTAGTTCGGATAATACCGAAACGATGATAAATTAAAATGATTAAAGAATAAACGTTTGTTCCTCATAAATCATTTACATCAGATCTGAAGTCTTCCAACAGAAATATTTTTCCGAATGTAACTTAATGTAATCAGCAGCAAATTAGGCTAAGACGAATTTTTCATTTCCAATCAACAGTGCAGCTGGTAATTCACGCATTAATGAGTTTATTTCTCGAATGATAAAGCTACAGAACCATATTCAGAAAATTACGTTATAAATATATCTGATTGTATGAAATTGAAACAAGATATTTAAACCAACTATATCTCTAGTGATAAACTCCTTGTATTAGCGAGAAATCAGATGTAATTTTATAAATTTGTATGTCAAGTATAAATGATTTGCTGTCTCAAATGTGGTGACTGAAAATTGATCACAGGTTAAGATGAATTTTCGAAGTGAACATTAATGTATTATAAGGTAGGGAACCGTCTTTCCTGCTGCTCCAAAATCTCAGGGAGTGTCCATAAACTATGTGTGTAAGGGGGGGGGGGGGAGGGGGAAAGGCCAGAGACAAGCTTTCCATTAATATTATTTTTCACAGTAAAAGAAAAAGGCGCAGAACACGCAACAGCATGTAACTATTTATTTCCGTCATTTAATTATCTCCGTATGTAATTTACGACGGTCTGATAAAAGTAAACAGTACAAAATGTCTCCTGGAATCAATAGGGAAAAAAGCTACGTGCCACGCGGAGGAGGTTGGGGGGGGGGGGGTTGAAGATTTAGATACTAAAGCCATTACGTTTGGAGGAGTGGGAGGGTTCACATGAGGCCAAAATGGAGCTACGTAGTTTATGGACGCTCCCTCACTGACAAAGAATACCGGTACGTAATGTCTATGCTTTCCAGGTATCTTGGTACTGAATGCCGACGTTTAGGCTTATCTTCTTTGGAATTATTCTGGGACGGGAATTCACCATAATTTGCAAGAGAACAAGGAATATATTTTTTCCGGTCGAGGCAGTCTTCGATGTCATAAAAATATCACATGTAAGTACCCTTTAATAATTAGATTGAATTTGCTGTCTAGGCTGGTTGCCATCAATCGGAATCGCTGAAGACTGAAAAAAAAAATCTATGACAGCACGTAATTACTTCGCGATTTTGTTTACAAAATAAATATTTCATTCATTTCACAGGTATTTAACTGCTACATACGTATATTTGTATTTCGATACAAATTCGATATTACAATTAAGAGAGGAGACTGAAAATATAAATCTAAACAAGAGGATATTACAACGGCCCTTAGACCCAGACCTTCAATGAAATTGTATTTTCAGAACTTTTTGTAGCAAGCTGGGAGATGAGTAAATATGATTTTGTATATTTTTCTGGCAATTAATAGTGAATTTGTGTAAATGAACATTATTTTATGGAAATAAACTATGTAAATAATATTTAATATGTTCAAGAACAGTACTATGCATGAAAAATTGATTAAAAGTTTGTAATTCTAAGTATTAAGGTGAGTTACGATGTTTAGAGGACAATTTGCGACAGTTTGAACTGATTTATGTGGAAATTATTGTGTGTAAATATCTTTAATTTTCATTTCCGTGCATTTCATAATGATTTTGTATTAATTCTGATTGTTTTTAATGTTATTTTAATTGTTTAGATATTGTTAGAGTTCGATAAATATCTGTCGGAAGTCTTTGAAATATTCTGGAATTTTCTGTAAAATCTATATAAGCGATCGGCAGAGAAGAATTTTAGTTTTGAAAGTTAGTTGAGTTTTGGTGTTCAAAGTTATAATAACTGGGAATTTGCTTACGTTTGCATCTAGGATCTTTGAAGTTCGATGTCTTAAAGGAAAACAAAACCGTCTGGTATCTGAATTTTCTTGGACTAGCTATTTCATTTTAAAACGAGTTACCTGTCAATATGATAAAGAACAGAATGTTTAGGAATTTATTTTTTTCTTTATTAGTATTATAAACATTAAATTCTTTATAAATGTTTTATTTAATAATGTTGAAACGATAAACTAAGCAAATTACCTTATCATTGACTCGGGACTTCGAAAAATTTGTTGCTACTATTATTCCAAACACTTCTATAAATATAGTGAAATGTCTATTTCAACCTTACGAAGCATGGCGGTTTAAAAGACTTCAAAATTTCGATGTACATTTTTCAACACATTATTTGTTGATTACTGTGTATCAAATACAATTTATTGTATGCGTGGTGTACTCTGCGTAACAAACACCTCCTCTGAACACGTAAATATAAACTGCTGTTAACTTATATGAAAACAACAACCACTAAATGTTTTCTGAGGACATTTTTAAAATGTTTTAATTAATAATTCGAAAAACATTGCGAAATAAATAAACTAACCCCTTGACTTCCAAATGGCTAACGTAAAAAATACTGTATCAAATAACATTCTTAATATTTGACACAAATGAGCCTAGCCGTAACAATACCTAAAATAATTATTTAAAATATCAAATAAAATCCGATACTTGCTTATTTATTACTCAGAATGAAAAATTATAGATAAATTATTAATTAATTAATGCATTTCAAGTATAAACGCTTCGTACCGAACACATTCCCTGTAAGCGTAAATAAACCCAATAGCGAGGAACTGAGCTATAAGCATGTCGCAGGAAAAAGGTTCTGCTTCGATGGTGGTAAAAATATTACATATTTCAGACGACATGGTGCAACTTGTAGACCTAAAATAGCAACTGGTTGCTCCTCGTAGCCAAAATACTGCAAGCGGGGTATATTATAAAAAGCTAAAGATTGATTATGAATATAAAGTGGGGAAGGAGCTACTTATTGAAGACTCGAAATGTAAATACCTCGGCATAACATTTGATAGCAAACTTAACTGGGCAGGACACATCGGACAGGTAGTTGGGAAAGGGTTCAAAATTCTTCACCTATTGGAACGAGTGATGAGGGGATGCACTAGAGAAGTAAGGGATTTGGTGTACAAAACTTTGGTCAGACCACTGCTGGAATATGGTGGTGTAGATTGCGACCCACATTTTGAGTATCAAATACAGGAGTTGGAGGGGGTGCAGAAAAGGGCTGCCAGATTTTTCTTTGTAAATTACTGCAAAACACAATCAGTAACTAATATGATTAAGGAGCTGGAGTGGGATTCATTGGAGGATAGAAGGAGGGTGAAGATAGTCATGGGAGTGTACAAGGCCTGTACTGGAGATGAAGCATGTAAAGATATTGGTGGGAAAATTAAGAGAGGTGCTTGGAAGGGTAAGGTTGACCATTGCCACAAGCTAGCATTTGATTTCAGGCAAAAGGGTGTGGGAAAATTTTCTTTCGTAGGAAAGGTTGTAAGGGATTGGAATAAATTTCCAACAGAAGTGATGAAGTATTTACCAGAAACACTGAAATAATTTAAAGTAAAATTAGTTGAGGGCAAAAGTGGGTTGGAACAGGAAAGGAGAAAGATGGATATGTAGGAAGATTGCCACCGGAGCGGGCGCTCCGTCGTCGTTATCTATTATTATATTATATTATTATTATTGAATAATACGGTCAGTGCCTGCAGGCAACATGGTAGCGGAATCTGCGGAGTCTTCACCGCTGTTTACAAACCGGCGATGTTTCAGAAACTGCTCCTTAAGTAACAAGAAACTGGACAACTATAGATGTGAGCGGCACTACCACAAGCAAAGTAATAGACTCGATCGAACGAATCGAGTCACAATATGCAAGTGCTCTACAGATTGGTCCAAAGGTAATCTGCAACGACGGAATTAACGCTTTTGGAAGCCCGAAAAGGTGAATAGTTTAAAACCAAATTTCCGAATTGTCCATCAAGTTTACAATGTCATAACTTTGCGCCAGCTTGTGAATATAAAATTTGGAAAATAGCAATGAATTCTGTGGAAAGAAGGTAATTTACAACAAGTAGTTGCAGTGACTTCAATATTTTAGACTATCGGCTATCAAAATACATCGAGCACTGAAACTAGATACAATTTTAACCAGTTCTAGAGTACGTTGTGGTCGTTGATCATATGGTAGATTAAAGGAAATTACTGATCGAAAGCGTAGTTCTATTTCATATTTATCACCAGACATGTCACAATCAACACCTTCACATCAGCAGAATCATTTAAACAGAAAGTGTTACATGCTGTGGTTTTATAGATTATGAAAAAAGAGTAAATGTTTTATTAATCTGTACTTAGTGTAACAAAATATTTCATGAATATTTTAACCCATTTTTAAGTGATCAAGCTAAACTTTCACTAGACGAAAACAAATACTACATACACTCTAGGAACAATAAAATTAGATAGGCATATTTGAAGAAAAATAAGTTATGTAGGGATTCGTCTCAGTATAATTCGTATTTATAGATACGTTTGTAAATTTCTTTCAGCTTTTTAAACTATTTAAATTTAAATTACGTGACAAGATTGTCACAATCCTCAACAAAAATCGATGACGCGAGACCAAATGGAATGGACCCCATTGTAAGGTAAATACAGGAGTTGACTAAAAGGAGACAAAGTATCTCCAATTTCGAGTTTCAATTACGCTAAAAAAAATCACGTGGTAAAAGATTTTAACTGGTGTGTCACCAGATTGTGTTACATTAGTACAATATTGGTACTGCTGGTTCTATCATCTTCATTAACTACAAACATTTCAGGCGGAGATCACCAACAAAATAATTAGTATATTGAACATAGTTGAACAGTATTTTTGAAAGTATCAGTAAAGAGAAATTTTCAAATTTAAGACTATATTGCAGTCTACCGGAAAGAAAATAGTGTTTTTGTCTAATGTCTCAAAAATAGAGTAATAAGTAGTTTATTCCAACTAAGCTAAGAAAAAGAAATATAAAATAATTTGACATTTTAGGTTACACAATCAGGTAAACAATTTTTTTTTTTTTTTCAACTAAATTACTATAAGTTTGCAACATTTCATTTATTTAATCCTGATTTCACAGGTATGAAAACAGAATGATTATTCCAAAATAAACATTTGAATGGTTACATGCCTTTTCTCTTATGGTTTTGCGTATCGCAGACGTCGAAATCAATAAAGCTGGAGGACAAGGAACGGGAAGGAATTTGGCAATGTCATATTAAGAAAACATCGAGGCATTGGCTTGAACACGCATATATTCAAGAAAAACCTTTCTGGTTATTAAACTTTTGCGAAAGGCGTTGTTGTTTAATTTGATTTTTTTAAAATAATTTAATTTAATTGCAAAGGAGCAATTTCAACATGAACCTATTTTGCCATTTAATTATTTTCTACTGAGCTTAAATCGTTCTCAGTGTAATTTCAGTTGCTTCCTACTTTTGTATTTGACTCACACAGTGCTTAAATTCTTTTTGTGTTTTGATAAATTGCTCAAAACTTTCCTTGTTAATTGATTCAACTCGCCGACTCCGTTACCTACTAAATGAAATAGTTCCACTACTCCACAACTGAAATTAAGCGCCAGGTTGTTGATGTTCTGATTATCTCTTCCCTTTAACATATCACTTCTCAATCCTTTAGCAATATTCATCCAAACATCATCACAAATGTACTCCTTGTACACTCCAAGCAATATCTTCGACCACTTCCTGTCTTCCAATGATTCCCAACCCAACTCTTTTATCCTATTAATCACTGATAGAGTTCCAAGGCACAAACAAATATATTTGAATTTTTTGTATTCCTTCCAAATTCGAATTTTAATACCCAAAATAAGGGTGCCATACTACGCAATCAAAACCAATTGTCTGGCCAAGGTTTTATTACTCAATTTCCTCGTACATACCCTCATCATTCTCTCCAATAAATGAAGAATTTTGAAACCTGTCACCACAAACCGGCCCAATGTGTCCTGCAGATGTGAGTTTACAATCAAATTTTATGAGAATATATTTACACTTAAGGTCTTCTACAAACAAACAAAAAATTCCTCCCCCACCTGTAATCATAGAAAACCTTTACCTTCTACATGCTGAGATTTTGATGTATATCAACATCCAGAACATTGCAACTAAACAATACTGTCATTTAGGGATACTAGTTTCAATTTAGCTATAGTTACTGAATAAAAATGAAATCTTAATGACTGTAAAGAGACGAGTCTTTGTACAGACAGAGCTTAAAAACTATCAGACTTTATCTGACGGGCTGTTAAAAGGTGAAGCATACAGAAAAAATGCAATATCAGCTACAAAATGTTGAGTGGAAAATTGCCTGGCATACCACACTGTAGAAATACAAAACGTGTAACAAAATCATCAATCCGATAAATAGAAATCAAGCGGGTCAACTCTCTATAAATAATGAAGTCATTGTGCAAATATTTTTTCTTTATTCGTTAAAAACTAGTATAATGTTTGTTAAAATATTCCTTATAGGTTGTTAAAAAGCAGTCATAGTGCAAATATTTTTTTTATTTGTTAAAAAATAGGATAATGTTTGTTAAAATATTCTTGATAGGTTGTTAAAAATCAGTATTACCTACAAACATCTAGCAAAATGTAACTGGCAAGGCAAAGACTGCAGGCTTTGTATAATGTAACACAACTACGAGCTCAAAATACACTAACTCAGAATCCCTTAGATAGCACAAGGACTTAAATTATCTAGTACAGGCAACATAAGATCAAAGCTACACGAAGCTTCATAATTGGCAATACCATAACATTTGAATAATGAAATCGTTTCTGTGTACGAGTAAATCTGTACTAACGCCTTAAAGGATTTAGGTTAGACAAACAGCCAATCAGCAACCAAACGTCCGTTGGACGCTCGGACGAGTAATGTCCACTTCATCTTGCAGCACATCGTTTGGTCCACCTGAGACATTATCATCTTCTTTATGTGAACGGGTGTTTGTTACCTCGAACGAATGACTCCCCTTGAGATACGTACCTCCAGAGCGGAGACGGCGAAGACCGCAGCGCGGTGACGAGATCTCGGATAAAAGTTGCCAGAAATATGATAGGGCTCTCCACCGCATTATACGACGACATAAATACGGCGGTCTCTTTGAATGGTGCAAGTTTCGACCACGTATAAACATGCAGCCGCCTGCTCGGGCCTAAATCACGGATCCTGCGGGGACAACAATGGACAAAATATCGCGGCGTTGCGAGCTGACCCGGCATCGGAGAGTGCACAACAAGGTGATAACTCGCCGGGTACCGAGCGCCTCCCACGGCCGGAGAGAAACGATGTGGGGAGAACCAGACACCTACAGAACAACACGCTCGGTCCGGGAGAGTGCTGCTCGTACGTTTCATTGCAGTTTACTATTCTCAGTACTTAGATTATTTTTGGACCATATGAGAAAAAGAAGTCTTCCGCGATCAGAAAGCGTTGCTTCATTGTATTTCTTACAAGAAACTTGAAGACTACCTTAGCAACAGGATTTTTTTTTTTGTTTTATTTATTGCTTTACGCCTCGTCGACGGCTAAGGTCATTAGAGGCGGGATAAGACTGGGGACAAGGAACGGGAAGGAATTCGGCCATGGCCTTTTGAAGGAAGCATCCCGGCATTCGCCTCGAGTGATTTGGGAAAACCATGGAAACCCAAATCTGCATGCCCGGACGGGGATTCGAACCCGCGTCCTTCCGAATGCTAGGTCAGAACGTTAACCGTTCACCCACCACTCTCGGGGTATTACACCAATTTTTGAAATGTGGCTTAATTTAATCCTTTGGTAATAATAAGCCACTAGAATTTTTATTTAAATTTTCTGAATACGGTAAGTGCCTTAAAATGTCATTTAAATCTTACGTTTTAAACTTCAGCGCGAAACGCTAGGCGCCATGCTGCTTTGGTTCATGACGTCACTATATAGTCAACAACAGCTGCCGGCCGTGAAACAACTTCGAGAGTCAAGAACAGAGCAATTTTTAAAAGGAACTAATCTAACTATTTTGTAATTTAAAATCCATCAAAAATAACAGTAACAAGATTCCCATCAACGGCTGACTCCGTAGCATTTAGAAGCTATTCTTCTTCCATATCTGAGTTAATGCCGTAAGCCAATCTGTCTTGATAGCGAGTATCTTTTTCTGTATTTTCTACGTTGTTCTTATGAAAAACCTATAGGAATAGCGCAATATTATTTAGTTCAAAGTGCGGGGGTTATAATCAGTATTCATTAAAATATAAAATAGTTAACAAGCAATATTAATCAACAGAAAGCATTTTTTTTAGTAATCATTCAGATGTATATGTTAACGAATCATGGAACAGTTTGATAAAAGAAGAAGTTATTTTCTTGGAGCCATCATTTGATCGGTAGCAAACCTGTAATTCAATCAAAAAATTCGGGAAGTTATAATTAGTCTAATTATTATGAGAATGCTTTTTTTCTGTAGTAAATATCGACTTCTGTTTGGCATGCGTGACAGCGAATATAAACTTTGTACATTTATTTATTTTTCTACAGCTCGATATTCTTATCACGATTTTTAAGATCATAAATGATCGTTACCTTTTCAAAAATTTCTTTATTTATCCACTGTACATTATGTAGGAACAATAGACAACATTAACATCGTTATCACTTGATGAAAAACTGTTTAAGAAGCCAATGCGGGGATGTTTATAAGAACGACATTAACCACAGGTAGAGGCAGACTGAAGAAATTGTAAGGTTTCACAGCATTCTTAGGGTGTGTTACTAGGTCCCTTCAGGGTATTATACTTACAGGCAGCTCAAATTGACTATGCACACGAGACGCATCGACTGGTAATTGTGCAGTATGAGGAGGGCCATAGTACTTACTATAAGATGACGTCACATAGGAATCCATTATGGCTGACACCGTATCGCGACAGATGAAAAACATTGAATCTTTTAAATTAAGTCAGTTTTGTGTTTCGTATTTATATGAATTAAAATTAACGAATTAACATATTTAAATTATTTACGGTAATAAGTACCTCATTTATGCACTTCTATATATATATATATATATATATATATATATATATATTTTTGTCACACTGTAAAATACCTTATTCCGTAGAGTAGGCCTACTTATGGAAATAGCTGAAAGATTTTAATAACTGTAGCCCATAACCAGAAGACTAGGAGTTATCTTGATCGTACCTTAACAGATAATACATTGAGGTCTCAGTGGTAGACCTATTGGAGACAGAAATCCGTATCTCTTCCGTGTTCTCAGCATTGCAATGGAGGTAGTACCTCAAAATCCAACCCCCAATTGCTCTGCATACGCTATTGTTAAACATATTTTAATAGGCATCATGAGTAGGCCTTAAGGTTAGAGACGAGAACTGCCCGAGAAGAAGGCCGTAACATAACGGTCGAAATGTCGGCTTTATACTCGTGCACTATAACACGGTATCACCCGGACACTCAAGAGACATGCTAATGATTACCAACAGTAATGTTAAATACCATTTCTGCTGCGTAAATAATATGTTGTATCTAGTTAGGTGTTCATCAAGTAACTATCACCATGTTAGGCACTATGTGATAGATGTTGACAACATTTTAGGTCTAAATTACCTTCGACGACCATGAGGTTGATTTTTCGATAGTAGGTGGCACCAGAATGGATCTACCCGCCGACAAAGACGAGATCTTGGAGTCCCAAACCATTTTTGTTGCGGCACACCAGGTCGTCTGAGAAAACAACATTCATCTGTCACCATCCAACTCATTCTAGGGAAGAAACCGTGTGAAATGGTTAGTAAATAAATTTGTTAAACTGTTCGAAGGAGTTGAAAATTTACAATGATGGATGAGCAGGAAGAACGATTTACTTGGGCTACTGTATGCTACATTTGTGAGAAAGACATTGAACCAGGGACCGTCGAAGCTGGCGATCATTGTAATATCACAGGTGCATTTAGAAGAGATACGCCTAATGACTGCAGTTTACAGAACTAAACAATAATGCATACACCCTTCTTTGTCATAATGTGATTCACTTTGTGGATATGGTTTGTGGTCTTCTCATAAACGTGAAACCTATAGTTCGTTTGCTACGAACGATGAAGTAATTTCGATTACAGGTAGCTTAGCATCCTCATATCACCGTACCCAGCCCCCATTAGCCAATCTTGTTGGGACCCTATTTACTGTTGACATTCGTACTTCCCGCACGCAATTTACGTATCCTGAAAATCTCCTTGTGGTGTTTTCCGTTGTGAGTATTTGGGTACGTGGAAAAAGCTCTTCCAGGCAAGGCCTCTTCCAACATCTTTGTCAGAGTCTGGAATTTCGAACAGTAACATTGAACACACGACTCGCGCGTTGCGGGGTTTCGAGTTCCAATCCTTGAATAAATATCTAAGTTTATTCATTTACACAGATGGGAGAATACTTGAGGTTCTGTGGTCCTCACCCATTACTTCACAGGAATTGGAAGCTAAGTTAAGAAGCATGCGTGTAGAACAGAATATTCTGACAGACATAGACATACTTTTCGAACACGGAATTCGTATTTCCCATTGAGTCCACCCGCGCGCCAAGGTAAATAACTGGAACATGGTGGAATATAATCCACAGGCGCCAGGTAAATTGATAATCCATTTCGTTGTAAACATTTTATAGGTTGGAACATTGTAACAGCCCTCAAATCTAAAATTTAACTGGAATTGTATTTTATGAAGCATTTGTAGCAAGCGAGTGTGTGATTGAAAATGGTTTCGTATGTTTGTCTTGTATTTTATTGTAAGTCAGTGTAAATGGATTATGTTTTGTGAAAAGAAATTATGTAAATACCATTTAATATGTTTAAGGACAGAACTATGCAAGAGAATTGCTTAAATGATAGTAATTCCAAGTATTAAGGCAAGTTACGATGTCTAAAGGACAATTTACTACAGTTTAAAATGATTTATGTTGATAATTTTGTGTTTAAGTATCTTTAACTTTCATTTCTAAGCATTTTGTAATGATTGTAAATGATTAAGTATTAATTGTGATTGTTTTTAATATGTTTTCAATTGTTTAAGTATTGTTAATGTTCGAGAAATATCTGTGGAAAGCCTTTGTAGTGTTCCAGAACTCTCAATAGAGCTTATATAAAGCGACCAGCAAAGACTTTGTATAAGTATCTTGGCATTAGTTTACGTCGGGCAAGGACAGTGTTGAACGAACAGTTTTGATAGTATTGTCTTTGGATGAAGTGGTGAATGTAATCGCTGGAGTTGTTTACGTGTGTCCATTATCTTTGGAGTTCAATGTCTGACTTGCAATAAAAACAAGTTAAAATTTGAATCTGGACCGTAGACTAGTTATTTCACATATTAATAAAGCCACGAACCATCTAATAACATGTCGGTGTATATACCATTTGAATGGTTTCAGTGATTGCTAGCATAGCTTTCATGAGAATTACAGCCAGCTCATCATTGGTTTCGTTTCCTAGAATAAAAACGATAACCTTTCGGACCTGCCACCATATCCAGATCACAAACAGAACCCCTGGTTCTACCATTACCGAGGTTAGTGCTGCATTCGAGAACACGGTTTGGTATGTTCTCCATTACCAAGTTTTCCAGCAATGTGGGAAAAAAGTAGTGTAAGGAATAGATAACGCTGACGACAAAAGGTTAAACAGCTTAAGAACTTTGTGTAGGTAATTCAGTTTAATTCGAAAGTTGTCGTTAAAATTGTCCCTTTATATTTGTTTCGTATCATGGGTATTCAAGAAAAAATATATATATAGCACGGATTTCTAACAAGTAATTTCTAAGAGTGAGATAGTTCAGCGACTGCTCATCTCCTACACTCTTGGCATTGTTTCAGGCAGCGTATTTGATTTTATTATTGAGTCGGTTGCAGAAAACAATTGCTAAGTATTTCTTAGGTAGATTGTTTAATTTTTCAAATATTATGAAATTTATGTCACCAACTATCCTCTCTCAAAAACATAGCAGCTAAAGTAGGGTTGAAGATTTCCCTAATCAAAACTGAATTTTCACCAACATCAGAAATGCGCCCAACTTAATGCCACAGGGGAATATAATGATACGAAGAACTAATGCCTTCAAATATCTTGGAGAAGGATAACTCCAAACATCAACAAGGTCTTAGCCATGAACAGCAGAAGCGCCAGACCGGAGAGAACATACCACATTTGTGAGAACATGTGTGGATCTAAATCCCTCTCCCTTATTAAACCTCAAACTCAGGCACTACAGTACCGAAGCTCAAACATCAGTACTGTATGCACCAGAGTGCTTGAACATGATTATAAAAGGACCTCACAGAAAACTGGAACTAAAGGATCGAAATATCTTAACAAAAATCATGGGAATTGTCAAAAAAGAAGGAAAATATAGACCCAGGCATTATAGGGAACTATACCAACAACTGGAGAGCATTACAACAGCTATGAGAAAAGGATATTAATGTTCTATGGTCACATAGTTCTGAGCTCTAAAATCTTCAACACCATCTCTAGAGGCAAAGCGACTAACGCAAAATGCACAAGGTTACTCAGAAAATTTCTCGAACAACTGGAAATTGGCCACAATAAATTGTATAACGGATAAGTACAGAACGTTGATTCAGGCATCCAATTTTTTCCAGACACTAACAGCCAAAACACTGCGCCCCGGATCTGGTGTGAAATGGATCCAACAAAGAAAAGATAACCATAGTGGGCTATGAAGAAAGATCGCCAGTGTTAAGGGCCAAGTGCAACATAAAACATAAGGGGCAAAACCGAAAAGAAGAAGTAAGAGTAATAAAATAAAGCAATTTCATGGAAAATACTCTGCTTTCAAAGATTTTAGTGCTACGGAATGACCTAAACGGGTACTTATGACAATAAGCACATTTAAATCTAGTCAATTAATCAAATAACAGCAAAAAAGAAATGGCAGTAAGAGGTTAAGAAATATATAACATCATAAAGCCTCTAGGCCCTTTTTACAAAGAGCTTTGCGTTCAACACATGGCTCATTGTTCTGAACGACGATTACGAAGACTAAATTCTTTTTTTAGACTTTTGAGGCTCTTCAGCGTCGAGGTCACCACAGTAGGGAGAAGATTAGCAATAAGAAATTCGGCCAGAGCCTTCTGAAGGACACATCACTGCATTCGCAGGGAGTGGTTTCGGGAAACCAGGTAGCTGGATCGGGGTTCAAACCAGTGTCCTTCCGAATGCCAATCCCGAAAATGCTGCGTCGCTGAAGACTACATGGCATTAACCTTGCCGCAACATGAATTTTATATACGTAGCAATGTGTGTAGTTTACAGGTTCTCCCTCCATACCTTACCGAAATCGATAAATGAGGTATCATTTTAAATATTAAGGTATCCGGTTGGTCACATCATATTTTAAGAAAGTAAATTTTCCAAATTCGACCCTAGAAGGGCAAAAATTACAATATTTCAAATATGCTGTTTTTTTTTTTTTTGTATCACTAACCATTTAACTCCCAGTATTCCTAACCGAAATAGATGAATGAAGTATCATTTTAAAGATAAATAACTTAACTTTGGTGACATAATATATTAAGAAATGAATGTTTCAGAATCCGACTTTTAAGAAGGCGAAAGTATCAATATTTCTACAACGCGTTTTTGTGTCACGAGGGTTTTTTCTCCCTAGATATCTAACCGATACAGGGAAATGAGGTATCTTTTTAAAGATTAGGGACTCCACTGTGGTCACAACATATTTTAAGAAAAGCATTTTTCGGAATTTGACCCTTAAAGGGAAAAGGTATCATTATTTCCACAGCGTATTTTTTTTGTCACGAGCTATTTATCTCCCTTGATATCTCATGGAAATCGAGAAATGAGGTATTATTTTAGAGAGTAAGGTCTCCGCTTTGATCACATCATATTTTAAGAAAAGAATTTTTTGGATTTTGACCCTTAAGGGACATAATTATCATTTTTATCATAAGCAATTTATCTCCCTCGATATCTATCCGATATAGATAAATGAGACAAAATTTTAAAGATTAATGTCCCTGCTTTGGTCACATCATATCTTAACACTAGAATTTTTCGAAATTCGACCCTTAAAGTACCATTATTTTCATAAAGCCTTATTTTGTTACGAGCGATTTATTTACCTCGATACCTAACCGAAATCGATAGATAAGGTATCAGTTAAAAGATTAAGGTCTCAGGCAACATTATAAATTAACAACGACTTTTTTCGGAATTTGACCCTTGCAGGACAAAGGTAATAACTGTGAAAGTCGCGCCAAGCCGCTAGATAGCAGCAGCAAATATCACAATGGTTTTATTTCTTCACTGGCGTCGACGCTTGTTACGTACCTGTTACACTAAACAAATAAACAATTGAGGCGGTTCTTCTTTCATCCAATTACAAACCACCGACTTTATTATTCATTGTATTCGCAATATTTTCGCATGGGTCACCTAGTCATTCCAAATAACGACAGTATTTACGCATCTTGAATGGACCTTGCGGAAAGGCCAGTTTTTAAACAACAAAGACCCGAACTGGTGAGAAAACCGATAAACAAACCTTGGAAGATGCACGGTTCACTGTAACGACACACAAAGGCCACTGAGACAAAACCCCCATTGTTACGCCAGACCCGAGGTGAGAATGACGTTTTTGCCACGAAGACATTTCCAGTCACAGTCGTCAGTCGTCTCATCAAGTACAGAGCTCTTGTGTTCCTAATGAAACAACTGATTTAATTACTTTGATTCCAGCTGTGACAGTGTTTACAGGGGACCCTCTTTGTCTTTTTCTCGTCGACGCCGCTTTTTCTCATAAGACACCCACGGTAGGTGATCCTAAACAACTCGTCACGCCAGTCGCATCACTGCACTCGACTGACAGCGGCGGTGCGTCACCTGCACGTTCTCCGCGATTTACTCTTCCAGCGACCAACGTTTTTCGTCTATCGGCAGAGAAGCCTCATTTCCTAGGAAAGAGGACAAAGTAGAACCATTGTTACCAACAACAAAGTCTCTTAAAAACTCCAAAATTATAACCTATCTATAGTTATAAAACGCATGTTACGTCATCCGTCATGCCATGACGTCACACTATGACGTCGCTCTATGACGTCACGCTTATTGCCTTCGTAGCCGAACTTGCGATCAGAGATGTCGCTCTCGGCAGTGCACAATATTTAATAAATAATAACATTTTTAAGCATCGGCGAATAAATTAACTGTCAGAAAACTAAAAGTAAACTGTCTCTCGCGTTTAAATCTACATGTCAATCATTAGATGCTTATATTTACGTAATATTCATTTGATATATAGAAGTATTCCTTAAATTCTTTGTCCATAGATATGAAAGATAAAAGCTATGATTTTAGAGCATCAGTGTTAGCGAAAGTTTTGATTAGATCATTATTTAGCATGGGTCAGAATTACAATTGGCATCTTATGTTACAGCAGAGGGCATTAATAATTGTTTTTTCGAAATAATTTAAACTATGCCCTGTTATTGAAATTATTAATTCGTTTGAACGGAAATAGTTGCGCACTGATCGCAATCTGTGCAGCCTAAATTACAATTAAAACAAATACTACTTGGCGTAATGTAAGTTTATAAGTTTTGTTTTAATTCTCTTTGCTTTCACTGGGAAATATTATTGAGGCTATTATTTCAGCAACATGGAACTGTATCAGCCATTCAAACGTTGTAACGTCGATCTGAATCACGGATAATAAAAACCCACGAAAATTTTTGAACAAATTTATATCGCGATGCGTTATTGCCACTAAAATCCGATACCATACATGTATTAATATGCATTGGATTGACGTATTGTTATTCTGGCGGTAAGTTTAGCGTAGTTTGTGGTTACGTTGAAATGCTACCTGGACCAGGATGACAACTGAAAGTTTTTGGTACAGCGTAAGGCACGAGGAATTAAATTGAACTATATTTTGTAACACTTCTATTTAGTTAAGCAACTGCAAATAAATTAATTGTCATAACACTGAAAGTATGTATTCTGTTGAAATCGGAATATTAATTATTATTTGCTACTTTTTACTGAAATCATTAATTGATAGTTCCAAATTGAACGCTATCTTTGCGCCCTAGACCACAATTGGAACTAATATTACATGGTTTAACTTAAGTTGTTAAGATTTATTTTTAATATCTTTCGTTTTCACAAACTTCAAATTACTGGTGTTCTTATTTCAGCCAAACGTAAGCTGTGTCAGCCGTTAAAACATTGATTTGTTTCATGGACAACAAAAAATAAAGATACAAAACCCTGTGACGATTTTGAATCAAGTTTATATCGCGATGCATGATAACATTAACATGCGATAAAGGGAATGTATTAATTCACGTCTGATTGCAGCTTTGATTTTCTAGAAGCAATATTAACAAAGTTTTTGGTTAGGCTGAAATACAATCTCGACCAAGCTGACAACTGTTTTGCTACAGCACAAGGGACATGGAATTACATTGAGCTTTATTTTATAACATTTCTATTTAGTTATGTAGCGGAAAAAAATGAATTGCTAGAATATGCCATTCAACCCGTTATTTATGACTGCCTTTAGGGCTAGTGTTTTATCCTCTTCAGTCCCGAGCTCATAATACAAGTGAAAGAGAACTACTATTGTCTTATTTAATTTGTGTTAATGCTAGTTAACAATGAATGACCATAAATGTTTTTTTTAAACAATAATTAATTTTTTATAGATGGTATATATATGATACCTCGGGAGTCAGGCAGGAAAATTATACACACAACTTTACTGCTTCATGTTACTTTACTTCGTGGAAAAAATATATGTCTTTACCTTTATTTCGAGGAGCCATGTTGTACAGCTGCAGGATCCCAAGTTTCCAATCAGGGCTGCCAAAAGCAGAAGATCGAACTTATGAGCTGTGAGGAGTGCGATGTAAATTGTAGATGATATGATAGGCCAGAAAAGGTCCAGCTGTGCAGTGGCCCAAGAAAAAAATAATTTCTGGAGGTATCATATGATACCTCGGGACTGAAGAGGTTAATCGTTTTTATCTCATCTACACTGATTCAGCAAAAAAAAAAATTCACCAAAGTTATTTTTTTTTCGCAAGTTATTAGAATGGGGAAGAGATTGGGGGCACGGAACAGGGAGGAATTCGACCAAGGCCTATTTGAAGAAACCATCCCAACATTCGCCTGGAGTGATTTTGGGAGATCGTGTAAAATTGAAATCTGGATGGCCACACGAGGATTCGAACCTGCGTCCTCCCAAATACGATCCAGAGCGTTATCACTCTCCCCTTCTTCATCATGCTCGGTACCAAACTTAAGAGAGAGAAAGTATTGCTACTGACAGAAATGTCACTGAAGGTCACTGTGTTGAACAAGGAATTTTAACAACAACGTGTCGTTAAGTACTGATAGAATCTAATCGTTTTATAGCCATAGTGAACTGTAGGTTTGAGAGCTGGCATCACCTTCAGAGGACCAAAGTCGAAACATATTGCACTGGTCGTGTTTGTTACGTGTTGAGTTTACAGATGGTTGTATTTATTTCTAATTTAAATGATCGAGTTAAGGTGCTTACAGATTTCGATGTTCGAAATCCAAAGACTATAAAATGTAACACCTTCAGATGGCTACTTCGTATATGAAGCGCATGTGAAAGGGATTATTTATTTTTCGTAAGCAGAAGATTGTTTTTAGCTCGAAATTTCCGAATGGGATAGGCGATTCTGTGGATATTTCATGGTAAATCTTAGTGTCATGATTTCCTTCATTGGGTATATCAAGATCTTGTAGGGTCTTGTAAATTTCATCAATGTTTCGTTATCTACCTATGAACATTACGATTTTCGTGATATTATTTTACGTCTCTACTCACTTAACATCCGGAGATGTTTTTCGGTTATGAAACGACGATAAGGTACAAATTCTTTCGTATTATTATCACGACCAAACAGTAATCAAATAGCTTCGAAGACAGACCAAAATGAGGCACTGACTGTCACTGATCTGTTTTACTCTGTCATGTTTTACCGGTGGGAATTATCTTCTCCCACTATCTGATTGGTGAGCAGTTAAGGTTCAACTCTGGCAATCAGAAGGACGCAGGTTCGGAACCCCGAACTGCATTCCAAATTTCGGTTTTCCATTGTTTCGCGAAATTATGCTAAGCGTATTGCTAGATGGTTCCAAAGTCTATGACCTAATTCCCTTCATCTACAAGCCCTGGTGACATCGACAAATAGTAAAGCGGCAAAAAGAATTGTTGTCTAGTTTCATATTGTTAGCACTATTCCTTATTGTGTCCCTTAACAATAGTTACCATACGGTAATAAATGAATGCAATTTTTCTAGGCGGTGTTTATTTATAAACGTTTCTCGGGAAACAAACAAAGTAATATCATTAGTGACTTCAAGACCTACAACTGCACCTGAAGATGGCGACGGAGAATAAGTCGCCGAAATATTGTGCATCGATAATGATATTACTCGGTTTGTTTCCCGAGAAACGTTTATAAACATACGGTAATAGTTTATTAAACATTATTTGAATAGTTAAGCAAGTAAACAAACTTATTTATTCCATACATTTCAGAAGTGACTGTAAATAAATGAAGTGGTTTTCAGATTGGCATAACAATTATAAGCCTAGAAAGGGGGTTGGGGGTGGAGGGTCGGGGGGGAATACAAATAAGTCTAAACGAGCCGCTCTAAGATTTCCTGTAAGTTGTGACAGCGAATTCAAAACGCTGTCGATGGATTCGTGGGGATATACTTCAAGCTGCTATATAATTAATAGGTGACGGAGAATTTCTACGCGGTTGATGCCTACACGTCCAGACATGGTCGAAACGCGATTTGTTGGTTGAGTATTGATCATTTCTGGAAGCAAGCGGAATAACATTGTCATGCTGGCACATAGTGACTGAAGTACCTTAAAGGAAAATATAACTTCTGAACTGCTAAATATCCTTTTAGTTACTGGAAAATAGAACCTGATATCGCCCCCCAAAGTTTCTCGCGAAAATTTTAAACAGAATGGTGTGATAAAATCCACAAAGAAAGAAAACGGTCACCATACAAATGTGGTCATCATTACCGGGTCGTTTAAAACAGTCCCAAAGCATCATATCACCAATCGGATTGCTGTTGTCTGATCCAAGGGTGCCCGCCGCCAAATGAATGAGCGCAATGCCTCTTCTTTCAATATATCAGTGCTGGATAGTGGCAGCAGGCAATGTCACACCTGTTACACTACCCAGAGTAGGTATATTATGCGAGCTGAGTTTTCGTCTGCGGCCGAAGCCGTTCCCGTTACGTACGTATTTCGTTTTGCTAGCGCACGTCTGTACGAATAAGCAAATATTCATTCAAGCCTTTAAATGTTTCTGTGCATCATTAGCTTATTGTTAAATTCTCTATTTAGAGGTTACTTGTCCCTGATAAGTAAAGAACTTATGACGTTAAGGAACAATATTTTCCACAAATGCGTAACCGTAATCTGTCGATCTGTGGTTGTCCTTACATTTGATGATCCACTGTCGAATTTTTAATCCGCTATTCGGAGAAACTGGTCCACCATTCCATATGTGCATTAGTGTTCTGCCGGTATGTAGAGTACGTATAACAACGTAGGGTAATAAAATCCATTTTCACTCAGAGAAATCATTTATTCATTTTGAAAATCTGTCATCCAGTGATATGGTAATGCCGTAGTATATAGTGCATACTGAATATGATGACTCTTTCACAGCTCGCGTTCGTCTAATGTTCCACTTCTGTGGCACCTTAAAATGGTTTTTGTTGCACCTCCAATACGATACATAAAGTTGTATAATGGCTTGGGTATACTGCAACTGCCAAGCAAATACTGAAGTTTCTATAAAGTATTCCGGATTTCATAAGCGTTATAAGCTGCATCTAACACGTTACTGGTAAGCTTGCAACAACTAGAAGTTGATTTCTTCAAAATGTAGCTTCTGTTCTCTTTCCCGTAACAACAAGGCTTGGAAATTCTTTTCCATTACGTCTTTTCTGGATTAATTAAGTCTTTTTACTTACTATATGGACCTCCTAATATTTAGTGAATGATGGATGTTCTCGATAATTATAAAACAAATCGAATTAAATTGATAAGATTCTGGAAGGCTGTTCACAACGAAATAAATTAAAAACCCAAACATTTAGACAAAGTAATGTACTTTCTCCGATGCTATTGAAATATTATTTAATGAATACTTGTAAATCTTCATAGATATCGATATATGAAGATAGATTTAGAATTATTTATCACAATAATATTTTATCGATGATGGATTTGTGGAAAGCAGTGACTGTGATATCAAATTTGTTGATATTAAAAACAGCAACCACTCACAGTTTGTTGTTATTATATTTATTAACGATTTCCGGTTTCGAACAAATTGTTCATCATCAGATGATTTGTATTTATATTTATAATGTATTCAAATATGCAGCTGCAAA
>JARYHS010011408.1:285215380-285344553 GCA_031002005.1 Vandiemenella viatica | reverse complement strand
AAACGCGATGATCGTTCTACTGTGAAATAAATATATTGGAAACATGTGTGTCGTTTGAAAAGGGACAGATGATATGATTTCGGCGCGGCTTGAAACCCGTGTAGATTTTCGTCAGTTCTGCTGCCGCAAATCTTTCATGCTTACGTCGGCTATTAGTTACGAAACATTGGGTAGTTTCGCAGATGTTTATCTTATTTCCTGACGCAGTTAGGAAAGAATCATGGATACCTTATACTAATAAGCAATGTGCAGTTTCGGTACGCTTAAAAATAAAATACAAGTAAAGATAGATTTCTAAATTTAAAAAAAAAAAAAAATAAGAACTACTTGGATTTGAACTCGGAACCGCTCGCTCAGCAACCCAGAACGCTAACCATAGGACCACTTTAAGCTCGGTGCTACTTTCCTCGAATAGGCGTATACAACGCAGCGTAGGAAGACTGTTTCATTCAATCCATCTTGGAGAGAGACACTTCCGAAATAATTTCTTGTTTCTGTAGTTTCGTAGTACTAAAAATTCTACCTCAGGGAACATGATTATCCCTTGGTTGTGGACTGACCAGATATATGAGTGAAATATTATCCGAAGGAATTATCAAAATGAGTATAACAATCTTATCGTTATAGTTTTATGCTAATCAACCGTAGTAATATACAGCATTGAGCCTGTTTCCTGCCTCACTTTAATGCAATCCTGTTAATTAGAACCTTTGGCAAACGTTTCAAGATCTGAATTTTGGTAAAGTATTATAGAAATGTAATGGTAGGATGATGAACTGTTCGGCCAATAAGAATCGTCAGTGGGAGGAGCTTAATTCCTACCTGTTGGCCAATTGTTTCCTGCATTGACTTAAGGAAATGAAAAATCTGCAGTATAGATGGCTCTGAATAAAATATCCACCAATGAAATTGCGAGGAGGCGGAGCCAGTATTGCGTTCCTGTTGCCTGGGATGACATTGATGCCAGATTGTGCAAAATAAGAGTGATAGAATTTTTCACCGGCGGCCAGAAATAATGTCAAAGACTGTACACCATATCTTTTATGAAACCCCAGAAGAAAAAATCTAGCGGTGTCAGTTCTGGGGAACGGGGGTGCCATGCAATTGGCGCATCACGGCCAATCCATTGACCTGGAAAGCGGTCACTGAGAAAATCTCGGACGTCAGTCAGATACTGTGGTGGTGCGCCATCTTGCATAAAGATAACATTTCGTTCTCGGTCATCCTCATCGATCTGTGGTATCAAAAATTGTTGCAACATATGAAGGTACACTATCCCGTTGATGGTTCTCTCTAGGAAAAAAAAAAAGGGGGCCGTACATTTTCCTCTTGCTCAACGCACAAAAAACGTTCACTTTAGGGCTATCACGAACATGTTGCAATGTTTCATGTGGATTTTCACTGCCACAAATCCTACAGTTATGTGTGTTAACCTTGCCACTTAAGTGAAAAGTTGACTCGTCAGAAAAGATTATGTTGTCCAAGAAATGTTCATCATTATCCACTCCATTTAACATATCCACACAGAAGTTCCTACGTGCAATCTTATCAGTGTCTTTAATTGCTTGGAAAAGCAAATATCGGTATGGTTTCAAATGCAAACGTTTTCTCAACACACGCCAAACCGTCGTATGTGGGACTTTCAGCTCACGAGATGCACGCCGGGTCTATTTCGTAGGGCTGTTGACAAAACTTTTTCTCACTTGCTCAACGACCTCGACAGATGTGCTTGGACGACCTGAGGATTTTTTATGTTTTACTGAGCACCCTGTTTCTACAAAACATCTATGCCACTCATAAATTGTAGGTCTACTAGGAGGATCTTTAGCGTACTTGGTGCGAAAATTACGCTGCACTGTTGTCGCAGACTTCGATTCTTCAAACCAAAACACACAGCTAGCACGCTCGGGACCAGTGAAGGCAGCCATCTTTAACGTAACTGCTGCTAGCGCTTGTGCGGCGCGATCAATCACTAGCGGACTACGCGAGTAAAAACTTGAAGTGTTTTCCTTTAAAACAACACCAAAACCAGCTCTGTAACCTGTTTCATAAAATTTATATGAATTTTCAAAGTTTTAAAGTCCTTTTTGAAACACCCTGTATACTACTGTCACAAAAAAACCTGTGGTTCAGGTGACATTTTGGGTCATTTAATAGCCGTATACCAAAAGTGACAGAAACATAGAAAGAGGTATGAATCTGAGGACCATTGAGAAACGAATCAGCCATAATATTGTCATGGAAAAGTGATAAATTACACTCCTGGAAATTGAAATAAGAACACACTGACGCCGGTGTGTAAGACCCACCATACTTGCTCCGGACACTACGAGAGGGCTGTACAAGCAATGATCAAACGCACGGCACAGCGGACACACCAGGAACAGCAGTGTTGGCCGTCGAAGGGCGCTAGCTGCGCAGCGGTTGGGCACCGCCGCAGTCAGTGTCAGCCAGTTTGCCGTGGCATACGGAGCTCCATCTCAGTCTTTAACACTGGTAGCATGCCGCGACAGCGTGTACGTGAACCGTATGTGCAGTTGACGGACTTTGAGCGAGGGCGTATAGTGGGCATGCGGGAGGCCGGGTGGACGTACCGCCGAATTGCTCAACATGTGGGGCGCGAGGTCTCCACAGTACATCGATGTTGTCGCCAGTGGTCGGTGGAAGGTGCACGTGCCCGTCGACCTGGGTCCGTACAGCAGCGACGCACGGACGCACGACAAGACCATCGCATCCTACGCAGTGCCATAGGGGACCGCACCGCCAATTCCCGGCAAATTAGGGACACTGTTGATCCTGGGGTATCGAAAGGACCATTCGCAACCGTCTCCATGAAGCTGGGCTACGGTCCCGCGCACCGTTAGGTCGTCTTCCGCTCACGCCCCAACATCGTGCAGCCCGCCTCCACTGGTGTCGCGACAGGCGTGTATGGAGGGACGAATGGAGACGTGTCGTCTTCAGTGATGAGAGTCGCTTCTGCCTTGGTGCCAATGATGGTCGTATGCGTGTTTGGCGCCGTGCAGGTGAGCGCCACAATCAGAACTGCATACGACCGAGGCACACAGGGCCAACACCCGGCATCATGGTGTGGGGAGCGATCTCCTACACTGGCCGTACACCTCTGGTGATCGTCGAGGGGACACTGAACAGTGCACGGTACATTCAAACCGTCATCGAACCCATCGTTCTACCATTCCTAGACCGGCAAGGGAACATGCTGTTCCAACAGGACAATGCACGTCCACATGTATCCCGTGGCACCCAACGTGCTCTAGAAGGTGTAAGTCAACTACCCTGGCCAGCGAGATCTCCGGATCTGTCCCCCATTGAGCATGTTTGGGACTGGATGAAACGTCGTCTCACGTGGTCTGCACGTCCAGCACGAACGCTGGTCCAGCTGAGGTGCCAGGTGGAAATGGCTTGGCATGCCGTTCCACAGGACTACATCCAGCACCTCTACGATCGTCTCCATGGGAGAATTGCAGCCTGCATTGCTGCGAAAGGAGGATATACACGGTACTAGTGCCGACATTGTGCATGCTCTGTTGCCTGTGTCTATGTGCCTATGGTTCTGTCTGTGTGATGATATGTTGTATCTGACCGCAGGAATGTGTATATAAAGTTTCCCATTCCTGGGACAATGAATTCACGGTGTTCTTATTTCAATTTCCAGGAGTGTATTAAAAATCAAATTAAGTGAAGAATTTTATTATTGAGAGAAATTTTCATCACTACAGAGGTTTTATTCCAACAAAACAATAAAACTCTCGGAACACAGAAGTTCTCAAAATATTTCTCCAGATTCTTCGGTCTTGTGTATCTCCCTCATCTGCACCAAACCTTCTCATTACTGTTTCTACACTTTGGAGCCAGGTAAAAATGAGCCGTCCCCTTTCCCTCTTTCCTTCTACTTCCCATACCTGTACAAGTTTTGGAATCCTAGTATCTTCCATCCATCTTATATGGCAATACAGTGCAGTGTGATGTTGTTAGTCTCCCAACGGGCGCTTCCCCAGGTGGCGAATATGGGAATGACCACCAGATACGGTGGGTACCGGGAATTAAAATATTCGGAGTGGCCCAAAACTAGCTGATTAAACCCTTGAAAAAAATTCATTAGCTCTCCAGGTTGTGGGTTTTGCAGTGGGCCAGCTCCCCACTCATTTAAAAAATGCAAAAACCGAACAATATATCTCGGAAAAATTGGAACTTTGGACTGTAGAATTGCGATGGAAAAATGAAAATGGTTTTGGATGCTGGAATGTACAAGGTATCTTTACTTAAGTGAATATATTGCCCTCAGAGCTTGACACATTCAAAATGGATGTCACTGAACTCTCTGAAACTATGTAAAAAGGTAGAGAAAGTGAAGAATGCCGAAAATAAAAACATCTGAGAACCGAGTTAGACTTAATATTTGGGTGGAATCCTGTTCAAATAATAATACAAAACTAGAAGCGTCCAGAAAAAAACAAGATGAGGGAGAGACAACACGTGTGTAATATAAGAAACAAGTTTGTCGTACCACTGTCCTGGAACCCTGCTGTTTAGGTTGCAATAATACTGGGAATTTTATGTTCTAAAAGGAGTTATTGTAGAAATTGTAGGTAGTTTTGAAATTTCTGAAGCAGCATTTGGAAGCTAAGTTTTGTGCTGTAGTTGGAAAGACGTGAGGTGAAGGCAGAATAACTCGTGTGCTTAATTTGCCTTTTCGTTTCCGGAACTAGAAATTTCTCAGTCTAGTATTGAGCTGTGTCAGATGCTTCTTTCTTGTGAGTCGGGGGTACAGGTGGCAGGACAATTCGGACCGAGCGCGCTGGGTGAGCAGTAATTCTCTGGCCTTGCATTCGGCAGGACGCGGTTTCGAATCCCCGTCCGGGAATCCAGATTTGGGTTTTCCAAGGTTTCCCAAAATCACTCCAGGCGAATGGCGGATGCTTCCTTCAAAAAGGCCATGGCCGAATCCCTTTCCGTTCTTCATCCCCATTTCTAACCCGCCTCTTATATGATCTCGACGTCGACGAGGCGTAAAGCCATAAGCAAAAAGAAATGACAGTTTGGGTAGATCAGCAGGTGTTTCATAGTTTGTGTTGTTCCGCAGTCATAGTGTACATCAGCTTCATTTATAAAACCGCACATTGTTACGCTGGTTTTATTGGAGTCACATATGACCTAATACTTTTTAGTGTTTGTTTTTCTTAAGGTGGGGTTCCACCAAGCGCGCAAAATGTTTGCAAACGTTTGAAATGTTTGCGAAATCAGAAATTGTCGAGTGGAGACGAGAATAGAGCGCACGAACAAAGATTTGCTGGTGTTTGCAGGTGTCCCGGTCGATGTCGGTACATCAAAGGAATTCATTGTTCGTGCGCGGACAGTGCGCGTTCAGTCGAGATAGGTTGAACAACAGGGGTGCGTGTTCCCAACAGCTTCAGTTTTAAGTGCATTTTAAATTTTTTAAATTATATAGCTATGGACTCGAATAGTGAAAAGTGTTTACTGTTAATAAGTTATAAATTAAAGCTGCAAATATGGCAGAGTAGTTACCAATGTTACCACAGCAAAATTAAAAATCATGATGCCTGGAGCGAAATCGCAGCAGTTATGGGAACCACTTCTGATGATAAGATACATAAGACTTATGTAGGAATCTCCTGTAGCCAAAAATCGAAGTGCTAATGCCAGTCTAGCTTCCACAAAAATAGTCTCTGTAATTGTATCTCGTTTGCATGTTCTTGGACCAATCAGCAAGTTACGATCTCAAAATCTTCTGGTGACATACGACAATTTTTTAAAAAAATGATAATAACCACAGCAATTGCGAAGAATTTTTTTTTTTTAATGCGATATCCGAAATTTAGGTTTCTTCTTTATTTTTTTAATAACGTCCTATTTTTCGCTTAAAGCAGATATAATTACACAAGATGCAGTACCAGCAAAAAAATTTCCTCTCGGAGCTGTTTGGACATTGCAGGTACAGTTGAAACGACGACAAATATTCGCACACGAACCGTTGTTTGCGCATATTTGGTTGGCGGAGACAACAAACAAAACCACCCGACTGCAAACACATAGACGTTTGCAAACTATGCGCACTTGTTGGATCCCAGGCATTTACTACCATTTTAATGCTGCTCCATTGGGTATTTCCGCTGTAGCTGGGTAGTCGGGTGGTATTCATTCAGCGGGGTGTTCACAAATCTTCCTGATCTGAACATCGCGCAACCACTTTCCACTCCACGAAGGGAGTTTTGTTTAACCTCTCCGTAATCTTATCTGTGCAGGAGGCAAGTCTAGCGAACTCAGTGCAGTGCATTTTATTAATCCTGTAACTATCCTGCATGTCGCTTTGAGACTTAAATCCACCTTCCGTCGCGGTGAACATTGGATAGGCGCATTCAGCTGTGTAGAAGCATAGCGCTTGATCAGTGGTTTCGATAACTGTTGCCGTTGGTGCTTACATCTTAGGGCAGCGGTTCCCATTTTTTTTTAGCCACGGAACCCTAATTGATCATACATTTATTGACGGATCCCCATTTTTATCAGAGTAAGCTGGAAAACTAGTCTGGCATCGGTAAGTCGTCACAAACGGATAAAGAACCATGATAGCCTTCTCACGGCGCGGTTATGACTCTTTTCAACGAACATTTTATTTAATTCTCGGACGAACCACGGAACCCTTGTGACCCTTCCACGGAACCCCAGGGTTCCGCGGACCACCATTTGGGAACCACTGTCTTAGGGAACTCCCACGTATGTTCGCTTTGCTGCGTGTTCTAGATAGCCTCAGTTCCAATTTATATACAATTTCTGCTGCATCACCTGTCGGGAGCGAATGTAAAAGGCATCTACTTGAGATTTTGTCGGATTTAGTTGCAGGAATTTCTTGCTATAATATTCATACAAATTCAGTGGTGAGTGCACCACTTGTTATGATCGTCTACGAATCCATACGAGGACCGTGGATTATAAGATTGAGGTCACTCGTTATATTTTGGCCGTAGAGAACAGTTGTTAGTCATTCGTCATATTTTATTCTCGGAGAACTTTGATTCCAACACAGTGTTAATTTCTTCGTCAGCGATTCTTCATACTTTGTTTGAAAGTCAGTCGTTATCTTTGATCAGTTATTCGAGTTCAGTGATTCGTCAGATGTTTTTAATTCGCAATTTTTTTCTTCGGCTTAACTAGTTAATATTTTAATGTTCATTGTAGCTTCTTTCATGTTTATTTACGAGACGTACATGCAGGTTGCGCATTAACGGAATTACGAAAAGTTGTGGTCGAGGTAAATATTTAACTCGTATGAACATTCAAAAGTGCGTGAGAGAATAGAGAATAATTTAAAGGGAAATCTCAAGAAAGGTTCCAACTTTAAGTCTATCAATATCCCGCATCATCAGGATCTTCTGTTTAATTTTGTATAAACAGTTTCGTAGTTTTTCGCTTATGGCTTTACGCCTTGTCAATTTAGAGGTCCATAGAAACAGGAAACGATTGAAATGAAGAATTAGGACATGGCCTTTTGAAGGAACCATCCCGGCTCCTCGGGAAAACGACGGAAATCCGAAATCTGGATTACCGCACGGGGATTAGAACCAAAGTTCTCTCGAATGCGTTCAATTGGTACCAATTACACTAGACTTCAAATACATATGTATCAAGATATAAACCTGAGAAAGTTGGTTAATTTGTAACCTTCCTATTGCCAGATAGGCGAAAATAAACTCATTTTTAAATATATTTTTTGTATTTGTGACGAGGTAACTATAACGGCCCTCAAACCCACACCTTAAATGAAATTGTATTTTATGAATTATTTGTAGCAAGCTGAGGGTTGAGAAAATATGGTGTAGTATGTTTTTCTTTCAATTAATTGTAAGGTAACCGATTTTTTTACAATGAAAAGGAGGACGAAATATTTAAGAAATGAGTACAACGTAAATAAATGAAACATTTTATTAATTCAAACGAACATACACTAATTATTCTTACATCCCTCTTAATTATTTAATTAAACGAGTATTTTTCCTTCTAATTAATGTTTTCTGTCAATATACCATACTTTTTGATGAAGGACAGAACCTACAAAAGGAGGACGATTGGTCACTTTATAAATTGTGAATTCGTGTAAATGGACTATGTATTATGGAAAAGTAAATAATATTTAATTTGTTCAGGGACAATACAATGCAAGAAAACATTAGTTTAAAAGTTTGTAATTCCAAGTATAGAGTTGAGCTGCGATGTTTGGAATGATTTATGTAGATAATTTTGTGTGTAAATATAATTAATTTTCATTTCTGTGCATTTCATAATGATTGCGAATGATTTTGTATTAATAATGATTGTCTTTAATGTGATTTTAATTGTTTAAGTATTGTTAGAGTTCCAGAAACGTCTGTCGGAAGTCTTTGAATTATTCTGGAATTTTCTGTGAATTTTATAGTAGCGATCAGCAGAGACGAGTTCATAGTACTCAGTATTCAATTAAGAGTTGTATTCTGAGTAGTTGTTTGAACGTTATAATCGCTGGACCATCTGTTTTCGTTTGCACCTAATATCTTTGGAGTATGATGTTTTATATGAAAATAAACAAATTTGAATCTTTTTGGACTAGCTATTTCTCATTTCATTAAGAAACGAGAAAACTATTATAACACTTTGTTGCAGTCACTTAACAGACGTAACAAGAAAATAAAAAATTTACAAAGGTAGTAATCGTATGTGAAATAACGGCAATCTGGAGAGTACTAGGCAACTGCTGTTTTGGTGACGGGCTGAGTAGTGAGCCGACTCGCAGGCATGTGTTCCGCGGGACAGGCCTCGGGCAGTTCTGTAACGAAACCAATCAGCGCGCCTCGGCTCCGGGATCTCGTGCTCATTATGCACAGCGACCCCGCGCCGGGCACGGATTGTTAGGGCATCGATAAAAAAAAAGTCCCACCTCGGGCCGTAAATCAGGATCTAGTTTCCCCGAGGAGGCTGCGGGGGAGGTTATGAGTGGAATTCATTAGCGTCGCTCCTCTCACGATCATCGGAATTCGTGTGGCGAGACGTTACTCCGTCTGCACTACCATGACGTCATGATGAACAGAGACTGCGACATATATGCAACATGCAACCAGCCCACACCGATCCTTTTATTTTCAAGTTGCAGATATTTGATCCAAAGTTCATCGTAAATTTTGTTTTCTTGCATTAGTAAGTCAAATAATAATAATGAAGTCTTGTTTCGGAACAGGGGACCCTATTGTTGTTGTGGCGCAGCAGAGACTCGCTGGCTAGCTACCGAACAGTACACTCGTCACTTAGCTACAATATAGTCATTGCAGTTCCCGGGAAGTTGTACAGTACAGACACGAGATAGGATTAGGGATGGCGATCCTTTACGAAAAAGATCGATCCTTGAATCGATTGGAATCGAAATTTTATAAATCGATTCACAAAAAAATCGAGGTCTAAAAGATAAATTTTCTAAAAATCTATCTTCTTTCGATTTGGTTCTCGTGTTCGTATTTTCAATATAGTTTCAATCATGGAAAACAAAAAGGACACCATAATAATCGATCTTTTATCTCAGTTAAAATCTCAGGTCATTTTAGAGGGGGGTTGGACCAGAACTTACCAAGTTTCACCAGAGGGGAGGGAGGATCCGGAATTCCGGAAAAACACCTCACGTAATTAAAGGACGCCCCCTAAGACATTTATTTCACAAATTTGTTGGTTTCATAAAGCAGTTTTGAAATAATATAGTTTACAGTTCCAAGTGCTTAATGTGCAAGCTTTTCAGGAACAACAGTCTGTTCAGTCTACTAGGATACAAGCGGTTCCGCTCATCATTTGCGATGTTGCCGGCAATAAAAATAAGGCGTTCGCAAGGTTCTGATGATTGGACTATACAGATATACTTCTTGGCTGTTGAGTAAAAGTGATGATAAATTGTTTTTTTGTTTTTTTTCATACTTTAGGGCAGGGGTGGGCAACCCAAATGATCTTGTGGGCCACTTTGGAAATGCGTCATAACTCCGCGGGCCGCATATAAAATTAGATATTGTATATTATATTAGATGTTCCGAGATACACGCGCATTATGAGTTCGCAGAATATAACATAATTATTCAGCGAACTGATAACTGTAAACTCATAAATAAAACAGGCAATATCTGTCATATATTCACAAAAATATTATTTTAAAATCAAAGTAATTTTTTTCTCATAATTTAGACAGTTAATTTTGAAATATACGAATGCACAAATTTTTTAAATACATTGGTTTTCACTTCACTGCCAATTATAAACTAAATATAATTTGAAAAAGTGATGAATCACGCGGGGCGGAAAAATCTTCAAGGCGGCCGCGGGTTGGCCAACCATGCTCTAAACCGAGTACGATGCTTATTTTTATTAATTTACATGATTGAAAAAAGCTGCTCACATTTATACGTGCTTCCGAATGTGCAAATTATTTTTCGTGTGAAAACTCTCAGCTGTGGATATTTTTCTTCGGAAAGGTATGTTCTGTATCTGAAATTTCTGAACCTCTCGCGGGCCGGATTGAAGCTGGTGAAGGGGCCGGATCCGGCCCGGGGGCCGGGGGTTGCCCATATATGCTTTAGGGGCACAACTGCCTGCGATGAATAATTTTTCAATTCTTCGTTTAAACCCTGACTTTCATGTGCAAGTGCATTACATGTAGAAAGTGCTTTTCGAATTCGATTTTAACGGCTGAAATATCGATTCACTTGATCGATTCAGTACTATAAATCGATTTTAAAAACATCAATTTTTTGGAACAAAAGATCTATTCTTCGATTAATCGATCTCAGATCACCATCCCTAGATAGGATTGTAGTGTGCTGAAGCACAAGCATCCACTTGAACGATTGAGTAGTATGGAAGATGTGTATATATGAACTGATAGAATAGTAACAGTAAAAACAATTTTATGAAGAATTTGTTCTTCAACAAGAACGTAATAAAACGGAGTTAAGTGTATACGGTATTATTACTTATTACAATAATAATACCCATCAACAAAGTTTGAGAAAAAGACCTGAGGTGAGTAAAGAGTAGAAAGTAATTAAGTTTGTTGAAAGGAAGAGCTGTACGGCTAGCAGTGTTAAGGCGCGTTCCCACGATCACTTGTAACGAAGGCGAGACGGGACGGGACTTCATTAGCTGAAGTGTTGGGACGACCACGGGCCGCAGGTTAGTCCTAGCTTACCTCGCCGCCACCGCCGCACCACGTTGCCTAGTGTCGTTTGGCACAGACCACTTTACAGAAACAGAGGGGGTGCGCACCGCTGCTGCAAACCGATGGCAACAGCGCACAGCTACACACGCCTGTGATGTTTACCGACTCAGAGTGGGTAGCTGCGTCTCGCCTCCGCTAGCAAAGGCAGCCCTGTTCCCAAGGCGTGTGGTTGAGTATTCGTCCCGTCCCGTCTCGCCTTCGTTTACAAGGGATCGTGGTAACGTGCCTTTAGAGGTAGTCAGAGGGCCAACTACCCACAATAAGCCGTAAATTATGTAATTAGCAGCTCATACGCATCAACGGGAATGGGGATTTATAAGACTGAACTGTACTAGCCTAAAGGATAGGTAGCCTAAGCACTAAGTCACCGACAGAAATCTCAACTAACAAATGAGAAAATTGTTTCATTTTTGCATTTATATATTTATATATATATATAAATATGTACAGTTTTTATGTAACATAGTCGTTCGAATACAGGCAATGCAATCCCCACTAAGTTTTATGCAAAAAAAACCACATACCATAAATGCAGTGTTGTTGTAGGCCATTTTTTCCGCAGTTGTTCTGTAAATTAAATGATAAAATAACGCCAATGTAACTTTTTTTTTGTTTTAATGCCGCACGCTTTTCGCCTCTCATCGAAGCATCATCAGCGACGAATCTATTTGAAAATTTTAGGTTTATATGGTCATTCAGTACTTGCTTGTCATTTTTTATTGCTTTCTGAATTTGATAATTTTCTTGGGTATTGAGGGTATTGTGTCCGTGATTGTTGATTGTGAGGATTTGCATGTCTGTGTTAATGTCTGTTGGTAAGTGATCATTTTCTATTAGATGTTCAGCTATTGCGGCGTGGTTGCTTTACTTAAGTGCCCTGAGGTGTTCGTTGCATTTGAATTGTCTTCTTGTCTATCTTGTGTATATTGCCTCACAATTTTAAAATGTCAGTTCACTGCACAAGAAAAAAGAAAAAAAAAAGTGTCACTTAGACAGAGACAACTGTCAAACTCGGCATTTATCAACTGACATGTCAAAATTTTGAGGGAATATACACAGGACGGACAAGAAGACAGATTGAAACCAGATACAAGGAACACAGGAGGGTACTTAAGCACAGTAACCACTCCACATTTGCTGAACATTTAATAGAAAATGATCACTTAACAACAGACATTAACACCCCGAGTATTTATTTGAATGATAATACGCAACTCGTAGTATCTGATTTTGGGTCTAATCATCACGACATTATCCATTGCAGTCATTTTCCTAAATACTATTTCCGTTAGCACTCTCATGCGTATAAACGCCAGTTGGAGTCTTCTCATGGCAAGGGCGGTTTTAATTGTGTGTTGTGTGCAACTGTATTTCAGCGCATCAGAAATGCAATGATAAGGACCAATACAATAAGTTGACAAAGTTCCAGTAACAAGAAACATAACATACTACTTGTGTCAAAGTCGCGCCGTACGAAGGAACCTGTTGTTTATAGCATCCAGAATAAAATGCAAATTAAAAAGTCATTGCTTTTGGAAACAAATACATTGTTTGAAGCATTTAAGATGTTTAAGTGATATTCTATTAAAAATAATTTTAATCCACTTACCTACTAATTTGCTTGAGAGTCATAAAGCCCCGCCACATTCTACAGTCGGAGGTACAAAGGTCACGCTCCTATCGCCCTGAAAATGGTTGTCGGGAGGGTGGGAGGTTCTGTAGTCATATGCAGGACGGTTTTCATAATTCGGATTAATACGAAATATACAGAAGAAAGCTCGCTCTAGTTGTTCCTGTTCATTTGTGTTCGTCGCCATTCACGGTGGAAGAAATTTTCACCACTAACGATTACGCCGGCATGATGGAAGTGGTGGTGCATTTTCGTAATAACCAGATTGTGTACTAAATTGCCGGCTAAAACACCACGGTTAAACACCTTCCGATGAGGACTTCGGTCGCTTTGGGAAGCGTGAAATTGTGCAATATTTTGCCACTTGCTTTCTTTCAACCTGATATACACAACACACCAAAACACATCAACATATCTACAACAACTTACGCACATGGAGTAAACGAAATGGTAAAGTTCTCTCAGCATAAGTCGTAATATGACACACATAAGAGTCGCTGAACTGTCCCAGGACAGAACACAATACTTACTTTACCAAACAGAAGAAAGTTGCTACTTACATTGAGCTTGATAAGTCAGTGGTCAGCGCTCGAGTCTGGCATCCCGGAGGCTGCAGGTTCAATCCCCGCTTCGGACATCCTGATTTCGGTTTTCAATGTTTTCCCTAATTCACTTCTGGTGATTGCAGAGGTGCTTTCCTCAAAATACCACGGCGGAATTCCTTTTCGTTCTTTGAATCCAATCTTCTAGTGGCTCTAAAGGTCTCCTTGTCGACGAAACCTACATAAAAAGGGATACATCGGTATATACAAATATAAAACGTATCGCATACGGGGATTACGCCAGAACTGCCAAGAGTAAGAAATACGTTGTCCGATGGTGGACCACAAAGGCTATCACAATAATGAAAAATTCGGCTTCGTTCTTTCATTCATAATTGTAGGCCTACACTTTCTTATAGCGTGAATCATGAATATTTAGTTACCTATTCCAGAAGTAATGGACACTTGGTTGTTTCATCCATTATTTTATATTGATTGATGACTGAACGATTATAATTCGTTTGTAGCTGTGAAATATCAGTATACTGTAAAATATTTTGAAAAATATTTGGGAAACTGGCAATATGCCAGATTAGCGAAAGTATACTCTGGTACCCTTGTCAGTGCTAGTAATGTGTGTTGCGTTATTCTGTACCAAACAGCGTATTTTTCAGAAAACTCGTGATAATCCCAGAATTCTCGTAAGCCAACTCTTTTACATCTGCGAACTGGCGAAGATATGATTAATATTTCACTTACCGACTCACTAACAAGACATAAATAAAAACGAAGGAAGATAATATTTTATTTATTATATCTGATGTTATAAAATTGCAGCTCGTAATCAGCGAAATATTTCCGTCATCTACTTTCTTTTAGAATTTTATGTACGTGGATGTAGCGTAGTTTGTTACTGACAAAGAACTACAAGTGTTTCATTTCTCTTTAGTTTTTTTTATTAGTAACATGGTTAAAACAACACTTTAACCGCATTTCACATTTGAAAATTGATATATTGATTGTAGTATTACCTGCACGTCAGAATACAATTAGATTTGCTTTTAAAATTCACTAGAATCAAATTCCAATAGTTTTATGTGTTCCAGAGGTTACATTTACGAGAAACCAAGTTTTCACATAAATAGGTATTAAAGCTTCCAGCTGATCCCTTCACTGCTGCTGCCAAACAATGTAGTTTTTATATGCTAGTGGTGACATGATCCTAGATAAAGTTTTCGTAGACCGAACCTAAGGTTGAAGAACTCCACACACAATAAGGGAAACCCCCTGACGAAACTTGAACAAGGCTGTCGGCACACTGTCATCTACTGGATTTGAACGAATGCTCTTATTTCCGAAGACCGGTACGAAACATAAGGCCTGACTGTTGTGTGACTCCGTTGAGTATCAGACTGTGGATGGGTGCTCTGTTTATCTCATTACTGTCGTAACGATGGCAGCGAACGCGAGGGGCGTAAAAATAACGCGACTTTAATTCGTTGCTAGCGGCTCTGCCGACCCCGTTGTTTATACCCGACTGCCTCGCCCGTCCCGCGGGGGTGATTTACACGAGGGTGAGCCGTGAACACAGCCGCAACACCAGACGTAAGACGAACTGTCCAACATCTCAGCAAATGCGAGAGGGTACCGAAAAAAACCGGAATTAATTTTTAAAAGCTTTTTTTTTTTACAAACAACCTTATCCCCTTCAAAATACTCTCCATTACAACTAATACATTTGTCCCACCGGTGCTTCCACTATTCGAAACATTTTTTGTAGTCATCTTTAGAAATGGCTGACTATTTTCTTGCCCTTTTTAATGTTGTCAAATCGGCGTCCTTCCATGACCCTTTCCATGCGTGGAAATCAGAAAAAGTCGCACGCAGCCAGGTCAGGCGAGTAAGGTGCGTGGGGCAGCGGAACCATGCTATTTTTAGCCAAAACTGCCCAACGCAGACAGCTGTGTTTGCAGGTGCATTGTCGTGGTGGAAGAACCAGTCTCCTGTCTGCCACAAATCTGGTCTTTTTTATCAAATACTATTAAAACTTCCAAATAAAAGATTTGATTGACGGTCTGATTTGGCAACAAACTCTGAATGAACTACGCCCTTGGCTTTTGAAAAATCAAATGAGCATTGTTTTGATGTTTAATTTGATGACATTTTTTGTGGACGGAGTGACAATGACGTCTTCCATTGACTCGACTGTTGCTTTCTTTCTGGGTCGTAACCATAGCACCATGACTCATCACCAGCAAAGACCTTTGACAGAAAATCTGGATCAATTTCAAGCTGTTGTTTCAAAGCACGACATGTTTCAACTCAACGTTCTTTTTGCTTGTCAGTCAGAGCCCGAAGAACAAACTTGGCACCAACCCTTTTCATTCCAAAATCTTTGGTTAAAATTCGCTGAACCGATCTCCAAGATAACCCACTAACCAGACAGTTGTCTGTCGGCGGTCTGAGAGCACAATCTCTCAAATGTTTTCAACATTTTCGTCGATTCAGGCAGTTGATGGACGTCCAGAACGAGGTTTGTCATCAATCGAAATGTCGCCATTTATAAACCGAGCGAACCACTCGTACACTTGAGTTTTTTGCCATGGCGTCATCTTTGTAAGCGGTTTACAACATTAAAACAGTTTCAGTAGCATTTTTATTGGGTAGAAAACAGCTGCTCGTTGTTCACTTAACTTGCCATCGTCAAAAACGAAACAATAACAAAACACCGCTAGCAAAAACAATCATTTCAGATTAACAGAACAAGACAGGTCGACAACACAGGTGGCACTGAAGTGGCAATGAGCTGCTCTATAAAACGCATAGCGGCAGAATCGCGTACTACACAAGCTCCGCCCCCGGTAATGCTATTCCTGTTATTTCTGGGTACCCCCTCGTACTCTTCCGGACACACGTTGTCCTTAAAACATGTAATTGTATTGGAACACACACTGGAAATTAATATGGCGGCGAAGTTTCTAACAGTGACGCGCAACCACTTACATAATATGAGTTCTGTTTTCTTACTCAGTTACAGATTTCAGTTCACGTGTTCGAACCCCAATGTACCAAATCATCTTCGCTCTAAACCGAACATTCTAAATAGCACCCCCTAGCCTGTTGTCAAGAGAGATGCCATCATGCACCTCAACGATTTGGGATTTGATTATTAATAATTGCACCTCTACACTAACTTTCAAGCTTAGCCGTCTCTAACAAAATTATAAAAAATTTCAAATACTAATTTTTGGGAAAGTTTTAATAAACGTACTATTTTTCGAATTTTCAATCTGAAATTATACAGGCATTTTAAAGATGGTATTAACGATTTTGCTGATATTAGTGAACTACTGAACTCCTGTACTTGCTCCTCATAAAGGGATTCCATTAGAATGGGGTAAAGAGCAGCATAAGCATTCCCACGACTAAAGGACGATTTTCAGGACAAAGGAGACATTTAAAAAGTCCGCATGGCAACCCTCAGATTCTTGATCAAATCCAGTTACAGTCAATCCTAAACTGGTGTGCCAGTTAAATATTTGTTACATACTTGTTAACTGATAATGGGAACAATTTTGACTTTTTGCAAATAAATTCAATTTAATTTCTTGTGAACCCATTTTTTTTAGTAGTCCTATGAGAAGTGAAAAGCGATTACCGACAATCTCAGAATAGATAACAAATATTTAATTTCTTGTGAACCCATTTTTTTTTTTTTTTTTTTTGTAATCCTTTCAGAAGTGAAAAGCCGATTAATGCCAGTCATAGAATGGATAAAAAAATGTATAACGTACATAATCTGCCACGCATGGTATGTTTAATTGAACTCTGTATACTAGAACGCAGCAGAACTGTTTTTAAACAGGCGCCCAACGTGGGGTGTCAGTCAGTCTAGATTGTCTGCTGAAAGTCTCTTTTCACGAGATCATTCTTTGGCACTCAAATTCCGTCTCCACTTCTGCTCTCGCGCAGCATGCAGGAAACGTCATACCCAGCGCGGGACGGCCTCCATTGACTCGCTTCACAAACGAAACATACCAAAAACACCTCTGAGTGGCAAGCAACTTTCAATAATTGCGTGTCTGCTCCCCACTACTGTTATCACAAACGCAAAGCCCTCCGGATAAATTTCCTTCTCGAAACTCGGCTTGCTTCCATCTCAACAATCTTGGGGTGGCTCGATGGCCTCCAACAAAACAATAAACCTGGGAGGACATAGGCAGACAGGTATTCACCTAGCCAACAATACACTTCCTGCCGGGCCAAATACCTGGTCATTTTCACTCGGCAGACAGCATTTAGCCAGAAATCATGAGATTGTCTTATTGCCCACTGTGGCGTGTCAAGCTGGAATCAAAGCGCACCGTACTTTTTCATTACATTTCTGTCATCCAGGGACGCTCTACCGTCGGCACATAGAACACGAGTTTTTTTTGTAAATACGCGTCTACTTCCATCTCATATCTTCTTAATGCAATAATTCAGAGACAAACATAACCCATGTATTTACATACGTTTTAATTTTTAAAATAAAAAAATTATGTTTTCAACCTGTAAATGTCGGATGATATCCTCAAATAAGGTGCACCGGTTATTTAGTAGGTATATCACACTGACGGAACATATTGAAGTAGAGAAAAAAGGATGCACGTGGTTAACAGTTGGCTGATATTCAGAGCAGATTGAGTGTGAAACGTTGCATCAACAGGTAGGAAGGACTGCATTTGACAGTGCTCTCCCACATAGCAAAACCCAGCGTTCAAGTAATTTTGTTTGGAACAAATGCAAACTTACTTTATGGACCTCATTTCCTTCTAGTTTTCAGTATAAAAAATAAATAAATAATAATGTCCAGTATCTGGTATTCAGATGATAATTAGAAAGTTTTAAATATTAATTATTCCTAGTATAAGGCAGGTGCAGCAAACGACAAATTATTAAAACCGCAGCTAATTATTAAACTCATTGTCTAGGAGTCGTGTCTCTGGAAACTGAGATTCAATGCATCCTCGGAGCAATTTATTACATTCTCTCACCCGAGAGTTGCCTCTAGCAGTATATGCACAAATTGAAATATCTATCAACGTTCATATTTTCGAGATGAACCCTGCTACACGAGCAGAGTGTAACTGCATAGAGTCTTTGTCCGAGGAGGTTTGGCAAAAACTTCTATACAAATATTCTAGACGGTATATTTGCCCTCTAACAATGGTTAGGAACAGATTGCAGCATACCATGGCAATACATTACATAACACGCAATGGATATGAAATTTGCGCATATCAGTTAGGGATTACAATAATGAACTTCTATTGATACTTTATGCACAGCTGATCACGAGTAAACAAAGAAAAAGTAATATTGAGTACAGCACAAGGCGCGACTGCGTAGGTATAAGGAATGAAAGACTAAAACATTCGGCAAGCTCCTTCGTCAGTAAACAGAATATTTGTATGGATATTTAACAATAGCGGTTGAATCATTTGGTCTAATGTGCAAAATACTTAGGGGGAGATGGCTTGGGGGTTGAAGAGGATTTTCAAACCGAGCGTGGTGGTGTAATGGTTAACGTTCTGGCCTCGCATTCGGTAGGACGGCGGTTCGAATCACCGTCCGGGCATCGAGATTTGGGATTTCCATGGTTTCCCAAATCACTCCAGGCAAATGCGGGGATGCTTCCTTCAAAAGGCCATGGACGAATTCCTTCCCATTCCTTGCGCCCTCCCCCCTCCCTATCCTTTCCCGTCCCTAAAGACCTCGCTGTTAAGAGACGTTAAGCAGGGAAAAAAATGATTTTTAAAGATATCTTAACATCGGCTGTTTGGGATATTAAACACTTTTACAAGCATGGAAAGATTAAATAACAAAAAAGCTAAAATATATAAATGATTTAAGGAATGGAAAGCTATTTAGTATTGCTGTCGACGGTTAAATAATTGTTTTAAAAAAAATAATTATTGAGAAGAGAATTATTACAATTCCGTCCTTGAATATTCCCAAATGATTCCGAAATAACACCATTGTAATACACGCATGGTCCAGGTAGTGTTTCTCTTCGAAGTTGTGTATCGATAATGAAAAAACAATAATTGGGATTAGAAGGCCAAGACACTAGAGACGCCCCCAAAGGCCAAAACCAGGGACCGTGAAGCAAAAGACCGCCTCAACAGTTTGTTGATGGCTTGGTCAACGTTACGGAGAATTTAGTTTGCAACAAGACACTCTGAAAATAGGTAGAGCCAGTTGAAGTCATCTAGGAGAAGAGTAAACTCTGAATTCAGATTAACTATAGGCACATACTACGTAGAGAGTCCAGAAGGAGATTAAGAAGGACAATAAGAAGAAATCGGAATGGTGTAGTGATTGGTTGCATAGAATACTATATCTTGAAAGGTGGAGAGGAACGGTGGATGTGTGAACGAGAGAGTAACTCTATGGGCAGTCAACGAAGTGAATACATGTCTAACTATGGGAGTACTAGTACAATAATTCTTTGTTTATCCGTGGAGAAATTTCCATATGTAACAATCAGATCGATTTGAAGCTCAATCATAGAGTTCAAAATAAAAATAAAAAGTTTACCGGGATTACTAATTTTTGCTCCAGATGCGGGACCCAGATACAAACACAGGGAGCATCTTCGAGTACGGGTTCTGACATTTTCAAACCCCATTACATTCTTCCCTTTTTTCAGTGCACGCCCGTTTTTCAGGAGTTGGTATACAGCGATATGGACCATACAAGCGGTCACATCATAGAAGGAACTGGCGACCAGCGGAAAAATGAAATAGAATAAGACTATGTTAACCGAACTGCATTGCAGAGCACTTTTTTTACTTGTTGCTTTAGCCTCGTCGACGTCGAGGTCATTAGAGGCTGGATGGGATTGGGGACAAGGAACGGGAAGGAATTCGGCCATCGCCTTTTAAAGGAAGCATCTCGACATTCGCCTGGAGTGATTTGGGGAAACAATGTAAAACCCAAATCTGGATGCCCAGATGGGGATTCGAACCGGCGTCCTCCCGAATGCGAGGCCAGAACGTTGACCGCTCACCCACCACGCTCGGTATTACACAGCAGTGAAGACAATCCTTCAGTTATATCATTCCGCCTCCTGTGTCGAGATTGTGCAGCGTAATGCATAAGAACAAACGCGAAACTGAGTTGTGGTGCTGCCCAATACGCTACGTAAAATTTTAGAAATTGAATCGCGATGTTTCGCATAGGCAGGCAGCTGAAACTTCAGATTTCTTCAGCGATATTCAGTTGTACATAGGTGAACAATAGCTAAAAGAACATTTTAAACATACACTACAAGTGAATCTGTACAATTAAGTACGCTTTTTTGCATTTCATACGGATACAGTTTCTGTCACAGTCGTATTTCAAATATTTTAAAATGAATACCAAAACCAGCCGACTCCGTTAAAGCACCATATGTCGCAGCCAGGGTAGGTTTAGTTAATGCGAAGAAAAACCAATGCAGCTTTCAGTTCTGAAAGGCATGTGAAACAACATTTGTGCATGGCCGCATAACTCTGTAACACCTGAAACATCTACGGGTGAAGATGATCAATAAACCAACGATTGTAATGAAACAGTGTTTTAAGTTATGAAGACTGTATTTTCGAAACCTATAAATTTAACCACAGCAAGAAAAACTTCTCTCTGTGAACTCATATACCAAGAGTAGCATCTAAGGAATGACATTAGAATAGTTAATTTCGCGTTTGTTGAGATCCTAAGTGGTTTATAATTTAGACATGGCTCAGAAGAATATTTTTTGCCAGAGCAGGCAAGTACATTAATGCCTCTGGATTCGCCTTCGGGAGGACGTGGGTTTGAATCCCCGTCCGGGCATCCAAATTTGGGTTTTCCATGGTTTCTCCAAAATCTCTCCTGGCCTTCAAAAGGCCATGGCTGAATTTCTTGCAGTTCCTTGCCCCCGACCTATCCCAACTCTAATGGAATCGACGTCGACGAGGCGTAAAGCTATAAGCAAAAAAAAGAGAAATAATTAATGCTGGTTTTCATGTTCTATTCCGTACTAATGGTTTTACCCGTAGCTCTTAGGTACTTATTGGACTGTTGGTAAAGAGCCGAAAGTGGATTTTTCCAACAGAAATATTCGATTACATCATTTTCGCGGTTGTATTTTGAGTAACGATGGAAGACAGAGGAATTGCTGCTACGAATTCGATTTAAAACTAACCGTAAGTCCCGTTTGACTTGAGAACCGGATTTAATCACTAATCGGTGTATGTGAGCTGTACGTTGAGGACGTGGGTTCAACTGCACGCAACTATACTCCTTGAACTCCGACCATACATTCAAGGCTAATCCCAAGTCAAATAAAGAAATAACCGAGTCCAAGTGTTAATTACGAAGTGTTATCATTATGTATACCATCTCTTACACAACGCTCTGCAATGTTGTGCACCCATCTACCTCAAAAAGCTACGCAGTAGAAACGCTAAAAGGCAAATGATATTTTTGGTTTAAAAATGTCTAAAATATGTCTAAATGTAATAAATCTCTTTATTGAAGATTATAATAGATTCCGTACGTAAACAACCGCTACTCAGAAATTACTTTACTTATAATCATCCAAATATATACAGGAAAAAATGTGATGTTCCCTCGGATGAGAGGCAGAATTCATTGAAATGATGGATGTAAAAATGCACAAACCATTTTTACATCCACTTATTTTTAATAGTTTGTATATTGACTTGAAAACTAAAATTTGGTAGTGGTAAAACATTTATGTAATAAGGAAGTAAAAAGAATGTTAGCCATCATCGATAAAATAATGTTTTGAAAACAAAAAAAGGATAAAAATACGTTGATTGTGATCCATTATAATTTTCTTTCATTTGTTACAAGTACCACAAGAACATTGAAAGGTGATATGGCAATGAGACGATTAAAATGAATTCTCTAATATATTTAAAGAAGGTGTCAAATTGGTTATTCACATATTTATGACGAAACGCTTATTTCATTTTAGTGACCAGAAATTGCCATGTGTATTTCGATAGTTAATCGTATTCTTGTCAATGAAATAAATTTTATTCTTCTTTGATAACTGATATTATTGACATTTTAAATTTATTAATTTCACTAAACATATTGATACTGGCTTCCTCACAGTATCTATTCGGTTAACAGTCACTGAATATTTTCTGGAGAGATAATTCCCGACCGTTTGAGGGGGAACAAATAGTCTTGAAGACACAAGGAAGACGTCTTTAAAAATTTTTGCTTCATACCTGTAGCTGAAAGCCGTGAACTGAAATCTTTTATCGTAAGTGGAGCAATCCCTAACTGATATTAAAACTAGATAGGTGAAATTTCAAACTGAATTTAAAAAAATAACAAACTGTAAATACTAATGTCGATACTAACACGATAAGCAGTGGCAAGAACAATTTCAGACCCTTGATAGATTTCTTTTAGTTATAAACAACGAAGAAATGACACAACTTAAACAAATACTTTAATTATGCTTATATTATATTTTAGATTTATTGAAGTTAAAAACAATAATTTGCTCAAGCTCCAAATGAAGAAGTGTATCACAACGCAGGCGTTAATGCATTTCCCAATATCCAGCTTAATCCTCAAATCCCAACGTAATACCTTGATTTAATTAGCCATAGAATATGAAATTATATTACGTCTATCTCACATTCCTTAAAGAGACATGTTACAGGTGAGAAATTTTATGCATTTTTATGTCTGTGCGTTATTTGCAGCGCATATTCAGTTTGTTCTAGGGACATTAAATTATTGCTCTTAGTTATAAATTCAGAAGGTCTTCATTTAACATTGTGCCATTGATCCTGTTAAGTATAAGACGTTATAAAATAAACAAGGTGAGATCGAAATAATTTGTTCGCAGTAGTGTACCCTAACCGAATGAAATCAAAGTGTCTGTGTTTAATTATAGAAGTATTTTCGTATTGTTACTGATTATTCTAAGCACCAAACAAATGAACATAATCTATTTTTAAAATTTATTCCTTACATACGTAAGTATACCATCGAAATAGCTAATTTCTTTTTAAAATTACATCCATCCTGATTAAAACCGAATGTAACATAGAGTAAATAAATTTATGATTCTAACTTGTAACTTGTACATATAAGGCGCCAATAAATCTATTTTTAATTAACTTTGTAGTGGAAAATATCAATTCGGAACTTCACCAATGTACTACATCGTGAAAGCAGTTAAGTTATTTTCTAATCGTTAAAACTGGACAAGAGGAAACAAAATATAAGGGAAAATCATTTTGTTTTCCGTCTGATTCTGAATTGTTAAGTTACAACACCAATACAAATCTTTCCTCATATGTGTTACCCTTAAAAGCAGATTGTTAAAGCTCTCAGTGCCAGCTTCATTTCAATTAAATTTGTGCTGGAGAGAGATAAAACTTTGATTAATTCTAAATTTGTATATTTTTCGTATGTCTGGGTATTTTGTAATTTATAGAAAATGTGAAAATAAAGTGTAATATTACTGAAAGCAGTATAGTGTTTGAAATGTTAGTTAATAGATTGCAATTACGAATGTTGTGTGGTGATTATAAATAATTTCGCATATGTTATGATTGTTTTTATACTGTTTCCACGGTTTGGAGCGAGTGTTCGCGATCCAGAAGCGTCAGGCAGCGCTTGTGATGTTGTGTTGAAAATTCTGTACTGCCTGTATAAACTCCTGTGATCTGGACCTGCCTGAAACGCTGTGTATCTGTGAAGTAATAACGTGTTTTAGAATCTTTGGAAGAAGTAACTGCCTTAGCCGTGTATATGTTCATGAGGACTTCGGCGGAATAAAAAGTTAGATAAAACTTGTACCAGCAGTGTTGTTATTTCAACAACTACCTTATCATTCACAAGTTATGGAAATTAATTATCATACTTTCACGAATGTTATACATCACATACCGAACTAAAAAACCTGTAAATATGGGGACTAATTAACTAACAGTGAGTAGTTTAATAAGCTACTGTTCCTCATTTATATATAAATTATTATTATTATTAATTTTAATGTCAAAAACAACAACCTGTTCACTTTACTAGAAATTGCTGAAATACTTAAAAATGAGGGATTCCTAGGTATATTATTTTTTGTACATGCTGTTGACAGGGAACATTAGACATCGTTAAGCAATTCTTGTTTACAGAGGTAGCATCCAGTTGATAAGTGTAGTATAACCGTTTATATGGAGGCAAAACCGTGTTGTAGCTACGGCCAATGAGAAGATAATTCCACTGAGAGATTACTTTAATTAACTGAACTCCATCGCATACGTTCATTTGAGACGGGGAACAGACACCAGCATTAACAAATAGCATTGATGAGTAAAAATCGCTCACTGATCCTGAATACAAGCAACGCGTTTTTTCCATACGTATTGTGAAATAAGCAATTTGGCAGTTACATATTAAGGCTGGTTTGCAGAAGTGCCTAGAAACAAAATACTTGATTACACCTTCAGTTTCTTCTGCATCAATTCTCCTAACAGCACGGTAAAAGAAAGACCGTTACGACCAATTCACGTGTTCCTTTGTTGCAATAGGTCTGGTTCATACAGTATTCGGACATCATCAGCGTTCTCAAATTAGGTGAATTCTGATATGGAAATTATTTTTTAGAGCAGAAAAGAATTAAAAGTTTATGGAACTGATGAATTGGCAGGTATACACTTGTTCTGGGTCGAAAACATTGCACAGCTACTGCAGACTGAATGGCCGGTCACTATGCAGAAGAAACACCTTTACAATGTAGCACTGAATTTCATTCCAGCTTAGCTGACGCGTAGTTTGTTCTAACGGATGGTATACATTGCTTTGTTGATACTATTATTGGCCGAAAAAAAATTATATTATGCTCGTAACAAGAATTTACTTCATCGAGCCGGGAGGCTGAGATGTCGTTTGTGCCTGAGAGGAACGACTTTTATTTAATGGATTTACGCTTCTTTAACGTCTATGTCTTTAGACGCTGGAAGAAGGACTAGAGTTCCATCCCCGTTCTCGTCAAACAAATTTCTGTGTCTCATTATTTACTCTAACAAAAAGCCGGTATGGTTCCTTCAAAAGAACATGTCCGAAATCGTTCCCTTTCTTTTGCGTCATATCCACTCCCAGTTATAACAACCTCGACGGCGACTGATAAGTATCTCGGGATTATTCATAAATTAATTCAAGAAACTCTTTCAGATCTAACTTTGTTTATTTCTAGAAGACATCAGACTCCAAAGATACTGGTTGCACGTGTAAACAAAAGCTCCAGCGATATACTCATTACTGCTTTCAAAGACAATACTGCTATACACCCTCACAGTACTAAACTTGCATACGTAAAAACTGTTCCAAAACTAGTCTCTGCCGATCGCTTATGTAAGTTGCATAGAAAATTCCAGAATAGTACAAAGGCTTCCAATACTTGTTTCTCAAACTCCAACAATTCTTAAACAATTAAAAACATGTTAAAAGCAATCAAAATCAATTACAATCATTACAAAATGCACAGAAATCAAAATTGAAGATATTTACACACAAAATTATCCACATAAATCGGTTTAAACTGTCGCAAATTGTCCTCCAAACATTGTAGCTCACCTTGATACTTGGAATTACAAACATTTAATCAAACTTTCGTGCATAGTTCTGTCCTTGACCTTATTAAATAGTATTTACATAATTTATTTTTGTAAGTACAGGTACACCAACTCACAGTAAATTGCAAGAAAAACATACAAAATCATATTTGCTCAACCCCTACCTTGCAACAAATAATTCATAAAATATAACTTAATGTAAAGTCTGGGTTTGAGTGCTGTTACACGACCCTCCCTAAATTCCTGAATAGCAAAGCTTTAAATCTATAATTTGTAAGATGTAAACCATATTATTTAAAACCCACTACACTCTGAAAGCTCTTGAGACATTTTTTTTCAATGTGAACTCTCTCCATAAATAACAAAGGACACTCAGTGCTGTATTCATTTGGAATCTATGGTATTACATATGAAAGAACAATGAATCTTCAACCGTAAAATGCATGAGGCTGAATGAAATTTGAAAAATATTTAGTAAAAGTTCTATTAATTCTGTAATAATAATCGCTCCTTCGTCTGTAATGTGCTAATAACCATAAAATCACATGTAATGGCAGATCGAGGCTGGTGGATGAGCTACAACGCTAGGGTCTGACATTTTTTAAGGACGTGGAATCGAATCCCTTTCCGACCCTGCAAATTTCGGATGCCCATGGTTCCCCAAACTCACACAACGCAATTGCTGGGATGATTCATTAAAATAAAAGGCTATGATTGAAGTCCTTATCGTCATTTCCAGCCTCTAATGACCTCGACGTCGACGAGGCGAAAAGAAGTAAGCAAACAAATAAAAATAAAAAAAATAAACTATACCATGTAATATGTCCACTACCATTTTCATTAATGATCTCTTTAATAGTAAATTTCAGCTACATTTTGGACAATTTGATTGTTTATTTCAATGTACACCCTTTATGTAACAATGGTCTTCTAAATCTATTCCACCACCAAAGTACTATAACATATCATTTCCTAATCTTACACCTACGCAAATCTGAAGCGTTATATGAAATGGTCCTTAAAGTAAAGGATTGATTAATAGTATCGTAAATGTGCAAAATGTCTTAGGACCGACGTAGAGATTGTAATGGGATTTTTTCGTAGAGAGGCGACATTGTTTGAGGACAAGTGTATTAAGTAAAATGGGGAGTGATGTTAAGCGGGGCTTGACAATGGAAGCAGTGCAAGCTTCCGAAACGTCGCCAGACGGCTCAATTTTGACGCGGCATGAAACCCGAGAAGTTTTTATAGATAAAATGGAAACAGTTTCTGTCATTTGCGAATGCAGTCAAATACGTCTCCCACCAACGTACTTGGGTTGTATGACAGACAGATAATATCAGTGAAATAAGGTGCCGTAATAATGTCTATGAATCCATTCTTTCCTCGTGCTGATAAAGATTGGATTGCGCAGAATCAAGCTTAGTCTCGGTGCAAAGTACTCTCTACCACCGTAAGTTTTCTGTGAATTGCTGCACTAGTGTTCTATCACACTATACGTCGTGCCTCGACGATTGTTGCGGGAGTCTGTAATGTTTTCGCTCACCACATTAATCCGCGTTCTCGCAGCAGTGATTCACTGCGACTTTCATCTCCGTTGATCCACACACACAAATCGCGCTCATGAATAATGCAAGATCGCAAATCATTTTCTTGATGTTTTCACATGACGGCTGTGCAGACAAATTAAATTATGCTTCAATTCAATAAGATTCGCCGCGGGATACGCAAGCGAATACGTCTTAACGCCATGGGAATATTTACTGCCAAAATTCCTAAAAGACTTCAGCTTAATTTAGTTTTCGTATCAGCTATGAAAAATTCACATCCACAGCATTAGCAATCAACAAAGCAGTGAGAAGCAAATTAAATAGAATTGATTCTCGCAGCGAAACTGTGAGGATGTACAGATATAAAATTAAGTTAATATCAATAATTTAATACATGAATTTTTCAAATGTTTGTACACCTGAAGATCACTTAACAAAGCAATGTCCTGTAGTTAAATTATTTACTAGGCCGTCACAATGGACATAAATATAGTTAATGAATCAAAATATCTTCAATGATGCACAAAGGCAACAAAATATTATAGTGACTGAGCGATGTAAATAGCCAATAAACCACGAATGTAAGCATGTGGTAGAGGGGAAACTAATAGAAGGAAAAATTTTACCACTGATTCTTTTACCAACAGCTAATTTGAATGCCAATAATCCAGACGTAGATTTACCCACAAGTCACAATAATACACAGTGCTATCATTCATGAGAGGACTGCTAAGGTTAGAAAATTGGCAAATTTCTTGTTTAAACCCACTGTAAAGAAAAACGTAGAAGACAGTTACTCATCCCTTTAGTTATGTAAGTACTATGAAGAGGCAATGAGGCAATTTAACTTTTACGAGAATATTTCGATGAACAGGTACTCTGCATGAATGATTGCACGTGTTACACAAATGAGCCTGTTGCAAAGATCTGATCCAGAAAATATTCGTGAAGTGTCTCATTTGAACAAATCGAGTTATAGAAAGAGGAGTACCTACGCAAATCTTATGAACAGTGGAAAAGGAGGACGAACGTTAATGCCAGAGAAAATAACAGCATACAAATCAGCAGAATGATGAGAAAGCATAGAAGAAAAAAAAGTAATGATGCTTGTTTATCCGACCTATCTAGGATAACGTGTTATATAAACTTTCAAATAGAAAGTTTTTTAAGGACTAATGATATGCTTCGTTCCAAGAAAGTAATTAATTATTTTGGTACGTTTTTCTTACAAAACAAATTTGAATACAGCGATAAAGTGTGCAATTCAAATTACCACACAGCTGAAAAACTTTAATTTTTTTTTTTTTTTTTTTTTTTTTTTTTTTTTTTTTTTTTTTTTTTTTTTTTTTACACTCTTAATCAAAATATCTTGCAGCAGACTGGTGAAAAGTATTTTGCTTCTGCATATATATTTGTTGCATAAGTTTCTTTAAGAATTCATATAGGTCCTGGCTTGTTTGTGTTAGTGAGATTTCGTTTTTTAGTTTTTTTATACAATATTTCAAAGTAGACGTGGATTCTTCGAAATACTGAATTTGAGAAATCTCAAAAACGCGTCTCTTTCTTCAGATCCAAAAGGAAAGACTAAATTTTATCTTCAGAGTAAATTCAGTAATAGCGAAGGAACCGTTAACGTTTTAAACTAAAAATGAAATAGTTTGCTCTTCATATTTCGATTTAACCTACGAACGAATTTGATTTAAAAAATGTGGTTTTGTATATTTTCTTCTCTCAAAACATTCTATCTCTTGGTGGGTTATAAAGTGCTTTCTCGTCTCTGTCGTTGTGTACATACACCGGCCTGGGATTTAGTTATACACGAAGATGGAAGCGAATGTGTTCCATAGGTCCGTTAACTGTCCAAGCAACATTATGCCTGATAACAGTTTATTTGTGTATTATGTAAATTTGAGAGACTGCCACACCATTTCCCCTGATGATTGCACAGAACCACATTAGAACCGCAACCAGGACGGTTTGGACCGCAAGACCACACAACTCTAGTACTTAAACTTAACCTGTACAACAAATATTAACAAACAATGCACAATAACGATTAAATGTCGATTAACTTCAACAAATGCCTAAGCATCACTGCAGTTTTCCATTAAAAACGCAATATTCAATTGTAGCCTACAATTATATGATAGAAACTCCCTCAAAAATAAATCTCTTTTAATCTAACATCTTTTAGCGTTTTGTCATAGTAGCATTCTAACTAAAAAAGAAACGAGTGATGTGTGATACGATAAATTTGTAACTTAGTATCATATAACTCTTAACAAACAAATCTCGTGTCAATTGGTAATCAGCAACTTCAAAACAATTTAGACCTATGAATACAAGTTAGACGCATAAGTTCAGGGTTGATAAAGCTCTCCATTATGTTTGTTCTTCAGTACTCCTCTCTAACATCACATAAAGTTGTAAGGATTTTTTATCATTTTTCACAGGGACACACACAAATTTTATATTTCCATCTGTTGATACAGAACCAGACCGTTTCAACACTCCAGATAAGAAGAAAAAGGACAACTGTAATGGGAAAACAAATATTGTTGAATTTTTATTTAATCACCGTTTCGATTAATTTCTTTTAATTTTACATTGCCTGCAACCATTGACAAAATTTTTAAAACGAGATGTATAGGGAGTATCAGCAACGGATACCGAGGACCCTTGAGATTGCTGTTGGGGTAGTTAACCTGTTGAATGCGCAGTTAGCATCGTGTCTATTGAGTACTTACAGTTTCGGACGTCGCGTACCCGCACCGTGCTGTGGCGCCAGAGGACTGAGAGGACTTGGATCACTTGTCACAGTGGGAGGCCGCACAGCAGCTGCTTCCGGTCGCCACTTTGCGCTTCCTCGCTTATTGTCTCGGAGCGGCCACTATTACCATCAGCAGCGGGCCCGTAATTAATGAATGGTACCGGCCGTGCGTCGGGCGGTAGCGGGCTTCCCGCCGTTCCAGCGTATCAACACATGCTTCACACGAATAAAAGATAACACATGCAGAATAATGCTGCCAAAACGTAGAATTTATTCTACCCTAAACAAATCAGCCCGAACAAACCTTAGGGCTATTTGGGATTAGTTTTCTATACCCAATTTCTTTAAAACTGATGTAAAATCTTTCTTAAATTTCGCAAAAATCCATTTTGTTTTATTTTAATGTCTTTTGAGTGATTTATAGATTTGCCTGCCTAATATTTTATTATATTCCATAAAGTTTTCATTTAATTATTAGAATACTTCATTTTCTCTAATACGTGCATCTTCTTTTCTTAGTATTTAAGAATAAAGTTTATAGTGACCTTTCAGTGTATTGTTAATCTCATTCTCCTATTTTTATTTAGAGGTCGTTTTTTGTTTTACCAGAAATTCTGATAATATCAGGCGAAACTCACAAGTTATTGATACAAAAGGGGAGAAAAAAGGAGGAAGGTAGTATTGTTTTAGTTTTCGTATATTTCTCCTCTATCGTGTCTGTTTCTTAATGTGCAATCTGACTCACGGAAGCTCCATAACGTGATGCACATACATAAATAAGGCTTTGATAGAAATTAAGGTGAGATGGGCAGCTCGCAAAAATTTCAGACTTTATGAGAAATCAAGGACCTTCAATTATTATTATTATTTATTTTTTTAATGTACTGAAGTCTCCGGATAATTTATTATGCTGTAATACAGGTGACTTTTTTTGTAACAATATAAAACATGGAGCTACTATGAAAAGCAAAATGAGAGAATTAAACTCGCTTCCAGCACTTAAGGTCATCTCTTACCAAGAAGGGCATACAGACCGACAGACTTAACCTTTCCTTTCGGAGGTCAAGTGACCTCACTCCAAATCCTCTGTGGAGACATTAGGAGAGTAATCTAGTGGTTAGGAAACAAAGATTATTATCTCATTCACCCTACTTTTCGATTATCAAATGAGGAATATTTATTCCTTCACCAGAACTTGAGATATCTAATATCGTTTCATCGATATCTATCATTGTTCTTTTTTTCATGTGATCTTTGTAAAGTAAAATACTTGTATGGTATAAATTTTTTTAATTTACAATAAAAGAATCAAAACTTATAGTATGAATGTAATTGCTCATTTGCAAATACATCTTCATTACTTTCAGTTAATACTAGAAGATTGTGTAATCGATCAAAAAAAAATTTCCCATGTTTAGGGATGGCTTATATCAGCTACCTTTTGCATTTTCGTCCGTATGCATGTTCGAGGTATTGCTACAGAAACAAACCTGTGGCATACACCAACTACCACCCATAGTGCCTCCGTCTGTTTCTATCTTGTTAGACGGGTAATCAACGCTTTCTGTTTACTTATTTTCGATTGTGAATTTTCTATTTATCTTCTATAATGATACATTATGGTTAAACTTCTGACTGTCCATTGCCGTATATAACACAAAATAGCAGAACAGAAAGGTGATGTTAATGGCATGTGTGACGTCTTCTGAAAGGTCACGTCGGATAAAATTCTTGCTAGTATTTGGTTATTAATTTTTCGATATAAATTTGATCGACGTTAATAAAATTCCTTATTTTGTGCGTTATATAAAATAAAATACAGAACAGAAAAGTGCGATTAATGTCATGTACTGCACCCCTGAAAAAGCAGCTTAGACCAAATTATTGCTTATTATTTGGTTATTAAATTTTCAGTGTTCGTTTGGTCAAAATTATTCAAATACTTTCGATCTTTGCTAATAATTTAACTGATAGTTTTAAAATTACACCTCTTTCCTTAATGCGAGGTGACTAAATAAACATTTCGAACCGATCTGCAGGGAAAAGCATTAATTAACTTCAAATTATGTGTATTTCTCATATTTTTCGTCATAAATTTGGCAAACATGCAGACATCACGATATATGAAATATTGTTCATAAAATGTTTGACTAAATTTTCGACAAGTTCCAAAATTATCTTTAATCTGAACCATGAACATTGAAATACATGTTATATTGTAACGTGAGTGAAGGAACTCCTCTTAATGTTTAAATACAGTAGGGGAGCTTTATATGCACGTATTACAATTCATATAAAATTATATAGATTGAAATTCCGAGAAAATTGAATTTAACAGCATTAACCAGCAACAGTCGCGAATTGGTTGAAGAGGTTGCTATCCACAACTCTCAATCGAGCAAACATCTCTTTGCCTATTTTTAGCTGAATAGCACTGCATTAAATTAATAGCTGATATCCATACAGTCTTCAGTGTACTGTTATAACCGATTGTTTCACTGTTCGATTCAATATTTTTATGGTTAATTATTTAATTACTTATCTTTCACCGTAAAGCTTAACAAAAACTCCTGTTGATATGGACGTGGTTAGCAGCATTGGAATAAGTTGTTAGTTACAGAATTAATCCTCATCGTCTCCTAGCAGATGAGAGTTTTATTTCCTGTGATAGTGCAGGAAAGGCATGACACAGACCACGGTCAGTCTTATACGTATTCGAGGACTTGGTGGTGAAGTTTAAAACAAAATAGGCTATACCGCAAAAGAACTGTTCTAAACGACTAAAATTTATCTTCCTATAGAGCAATGAAATCAGTATAAATGATTAATCCGAAATAATTATTGATACAAATTATAAATACATCACAGACGTTCATTCACATTGGCATCATAATTTCTTAATAATGTACAGTCGAAAGATACATTAACAGAACATCGTAAATACAACGGCTGAAGGCGAAATGTTAAAAAATTAAATGGAGTTGTTTCTTTATTTAATCATCCACCCAAACTAGTGGGAAACAGCTGGCATGTAACATTAAACTTCCCGTCAAGGTACGTTAGCCTTAGAAGAAATCAGCATATCCGACTTACTTACACATATTACAAACCGATTAACTAAACTATATCAAGTTTTATAACGTCTTTGGTCTTCTATCGGTAGAGGAAGTATAATATCGTGAGATAAAACTTATTTAAAAAAAATTGATTAATAACTGAAACACGGAAAACGGATTTTTTTTCTTTTAGAAACAAAGGGTGTAATTTTTTTGTTCTCATCTGCTGGAATATAGAACTACTTTCACCAGATCTAAAACATATTCAAGGACCCGTATTATACTGTTTCAAAGAAATTATTCTCCAAGTCTTCAAATCGATATAATTACAGTTTCTTGAACAACGATATTTTCGTATTAAATTAGATATCTGTCTTTCAGTCATTCATTTTATACTGCAATCTCATTGATTCCAGTGAGTAGTAGTGAGTATATAGTGACTTGCGTAATGCCTCTAATCAATTTCTGGAAATGAATGGTGGAATGAAAAAAGATTTTATTTTGAAAAATTAATTTAATCTTCCGTGTTTTAGACGTAAATTGACCATTGAATAGTACGAAGTTTATCGGTGAATAAACTTTACAAGCTATTTTTTGTGTGTAGTAAACAGATTCAATATACTGGAATACTTCTGTAATATCGCAAATGGTAGGAATTCCTGTTTTAAACCGTGTCATCAGATATATCTAAAGTACACAAATTTTGTTCAAATCTTCAAAATAATGGATAACCACTAAATATCATATTTTATCATTATAAAGCCAGTGATTGTGTTTAGAAATTAATATGATTAACTCATTTTAAATAACAAAAGCAAATTAAAATACTATTGATTATCATGGAACATATCATTGCTACGTTGACTAAAAATATTTTTGCTTTATATAATTATCGTTTGTCTCAGTATAGCATGGTAATTTCAGAAGAGCAAAGTAACGATCTTGAAATACATACGTTAATTTTAAAATATAATAAGATGGAAATTCCATAAACGCTTAGCTAAATATGACTTGACGTGTAACTGTGATCATTATCAATCGAGTTAAAATGCTCAACAAACACCAACACAAACACACACAGAGAGAGTGATAGAGGGAGATAGAAAAGAGAGATATTCCAACACATATGCATAACGTAGGAAAAAACCTAGGTCCAATTAGTTAACGTGTACTGTATTTAAATAACGGAATTAAGATATTTCGCGATCTGGTATATTTTGTATACTATCTTAAAATGATCCTCATTGCCATTCTAAGTGTTTCCTGTCACAATATTACTAGTAATTAATATTTATTTATCAATCTTGTTCCATGGATCCCTGCTGAGGAAGGATTTCTGGGATGTGAAACATGTCATGGTTAATACACGTATATACAATATGATTCATAAGCATATTGAGAACAATTATAAGTTACATAGACAAATAAAGAGAATAAAAATAAAAATTTACTTTTACAATTGAGTTTTGCAAAGGTCATATTGAATACGATAATTTTTTTCAAATAATTATAACGTCAATGTTAATCGTATATCTTTACACGTAGAGTGTGATAATATTTTTCAGAAAACATTCTTCCTACGATACTGCAGCAAAAGAAACACAAAGAACAGTTTGGGTGGAAAGTGGACAGTTAAACAATTCGAAATATCAGTTTTTCTTTTGTAGGAACTAGGTTATGAAAATATTATTTTCATTCCGATGTATTCCATAAAATTTTTCCATCTACAAAATGTGAATGGTTAATCAATTGCTTATTTTTATAAAATTGCATATTCGTCAAACTTTTCTTCTTCCAATTGTTTTCACAAATGTTATGCCCCAGATCAGTATACATATCACAGATAACTTCAGTTCTACCAATTGATTTTTTTTCTTTCTTCCTTCTTTTCCGGTTTGGTATATTCGTCACTTGGAAAACGTTTCTTGAACTTAAAGTTCTTTATCCAACTAGAAATACTTGAGTACTTTAGAACTGTATTAGTTCAAATAAAACGCTGTACCGATGTTTGCAGCTATGATTGTTACAACGTGGGTATCAGAAGATGGTGGCTGAGTACGACACCGAAAACTCGTCTTTCATCTATATCATCCGCGAAGATTATATCTCACTTTACCGACAGTAAAAAAAAAAAAAATTTATTTACAAAATACATAGTTTTTAGCCTGCTCTTCCAGTGAATTATCTCAAAAATAATAAATATTTAGATTAATGTCTTCGCGAAGATATAAGAACCAAAATGTAGTTATCACACAACTTCCTACATCATAGCAGGTACTAGTACTTTAATGTTATCCAAAATTTCCCTTGTAAGTAAACTAAACACCGGTTGCTGATGATTTAAAAGTAACTCCTTCACGATCTGATTTATCAGTAGTTCAGGTTTAATGAACCTTTATTCTTCTTGGTCAATAAGGCAAAATACATAAACAAAAACTGTTTCTTGCGAACAAAGTGACACGAAGATGCGGCTTACTGAATCACACTAAAAGTCCCTTTATGAGTTGGTAATCAGAGATATACCAGCAACGTCTATTAATAGTTTCAATAGCAAAATTCCGATATAAAAAGTAATATAATACCACAAGAGATTTAGATTTTTCACTAATACTAATAATGTATTGAGATAGTTGCCATTCTCACAGGAACTTATGTTTTATGGTAATAATTAGTAATTATCTTATACGAAATTTTAATTTATTCATATCCAAAGAAAGTATTAAGTCTCGTACTCAATGTCCTGAATAAAACATTTGAAAACAATACAATGTCTACTGTGGTGCAGTTTTGGACAAATTATGAAATTTGTTGCAAATCAGATCGTCTCTTGGTAAAGGATTGAAGCTAAACAGTGAACCAGTGGTAAAGTGTTATTAATTCTCTCTGTCGCATTTGTGCTGTTATAAAATTTAAGTAGAACAAAACAGTTTAAGCCGAATGTAAATTATACGGTAAAAAAGAACTAATTCCATGTTCCAGTTACATATTTCTAAATGAACTTTATTTATTGCTCAGCATCCTCTTAATAACTAAGACAACATATCAGTAAATTTAAGCCTAAAACGAGAGTTAAATGTTTTCCTGGATAATTTATAATTTTTGATTAAAGATCAATGAACAGGATTCCCTAAATTAACTATCTATATTTTCATAGTTCTTGTAATCCCATCAAAAATAACATCATGGAGTAAGCCAGATTCTGACACCATAAACCTATATAGCAGTACAAAATTTGTATTATTTCAATTTAATAGAAGTTAATAGTGAAATGTCGCAACGCACAATGTAAATGGTAACTGTATAAAATATTTTATTATTGCTTTATCAGAAATATTTAGAGCTTTATCATTACCAACTTCTGAGTGGAAGAAATATTTTGGTGCCTTATTTGGCGGATTTGTTTCAAAACATCGTTGCAATGGAAAAAATCGGTAACACTGAGTTAAATGATGTTTATTTTTCGCTTTTTTAATATATTGTGTCTTTATGAGTTCTGTCTGTATCTATTAGTTTACATTACGCGCTATGTTTTGATGCAACGTTAGTTTAATAGGGCATATATAGTTCTAATACTAGAACATGTGGCGGTCACGAAAATTCTGAGGAACAACTACATTTTGGAAAAAAAACAAATAAATAAAAGAAACACGGAAAACAAAGTCTAGTTACTTACTTAAATTTTAAATGCATCTGTGAAGTATTCTACATGTTTCTTTCACTCAAAAGGGCTAATTTATTTCTGAAGGTGAATTAAAATTTTATTAATTTAGGAAAAAAATGTAATGCAAAAGTACGTTTTGGCTTCTTTTTTACAAGAAACAGAATGCAGTTCTAATTTTGCTATGAACATTCTGACAAATTTGCTACAAACTCCTCCTAGAAAAATTACAACTTCTAAAGAAATATTTGAACACTAGCGATTTTTATAAACAATATATTTAAATAATGTCAAAAATCAAAGAATTAAAAAATTAGTTTTGCTATTGGCTTAGTGGAACACTAACTGAATTTTAATATGCACTCCACTACTACAATTCTGTTTTATTTCTTATATAAAAAATTGAACCAATGTCTGATTTAATGTCCTTTACATAAAAAAAAAAAATCACTTGTTCCGTAAAGTGTTCTTTTCCTGACAATGATGTAAAGAGATTGCAATATCTGATATCATTTAAAATCCGCTAATTTGATCAATTTTAGATGATTTGTGAAAACCTGAGTAGGTTGGAGAGTTAGCGTATCGATATCAGTCTGTTAAGAGCGTAGCCGAAATTAATGTGGAATGTAGGCATAATTTTGACAAAATTATAAGTTTGGAAATAGAGTCGGTTACGTGCGCACAGGGCCGGCGTTAGGGGGGGTTAAGCGGGGCAAAAGTACCCGGGGCCCGAGCCACCAAAGGGGGGCCCGACGGCCTGAGTGCCTAAATAAATCGAAATCAAAGACAAATTTTAAAATCCGCACCAATAATTTTGAACATTTTTTTATTAAATTTTCTGCGTTTATCGAAAAAAAGTATAAAGTAAAAATATTTGGGGGGGGGGGGACAGAGGGGCCTAACATCGCTTACCCGGGGCCCGAGAATCCTAGCACCGGCCCTGCGTGCGCATATAATTCAGAAGTTACTTTCTATCAATATTTATAATTGAATAAATCACTAGTATTTTAACAGTATACCTTCCAGTACGTTTGAGAAACTGCAAGAAAAGTCTATTTACGTAATGAAAACGAATGTGTCCACCGACGTTAGAACAATAGTAGCTATTATTTGACTTCTTCCACTCCGACATTTTTCTTTTACACGCGATTATAAATAGGTGAATAAATGCTCTGCATTTTCACGAAACAATTTTCCACGCTGAGGGCAAATAAATCGACCAGTACGTTCTAAACCAAACGTAGTCTCTCCTTAAGAGATTTGTATTATAACAACATAGTATTGAAACGCAATCATTTCATACTTCAGAATCAGCAGTTAATTGGCGGCTGTAGAAATACAATAAAACCAAGAAGATTAATTTTTTTTAAAAAATGTACCTACATCAAACTGGTTAGTTATGGCCTAACTGGAAGTAAAAATGTCCGAAGTAATTCGTCATATCGTAATATTTAAGTAGACGCTGTAATGTATTTAGCGATATAACAGAGCGTTTTGTTTGAAGTGACGTGGCGCCGATTTTATCTCGCTCTGTGATATCAAGATGGACGAGAGCGCCGTTTATTGTGAAGACGCGACACGCCGCCCAGCATTTCGCTCGGAGCTCACGAGAGAGCAGCACTTGTCGGCCGCGTCATTACGTAACAGTCTGTAACACGAACCGCACTTACTGCGCAATAACAATTCTTTATAATTTATTACGGGACGTGTATTTAAACATATTCTGGCAGAAACAGTTTTATATATATATATATATATATATGTATATGTGTGTAAAGATTTGTACACAAACTAAGATTATGAACAGGATATTACGAATTAGTTCACGAATTCTCTGTTAGTCGACCTACACAGTTTGCAGAAAAATTTGACATTTTCCATACTTAAAAGTAATCAGGACAACTCCCTAGTTCAGATATAAACCAAACAGTACTAGGGATCAAAAAGCAAAGTTGGTTATCCTAGGTTATTTCCCATGTAACTTATCATCGGGTGTTCCTACTAAAATAAATATTTTAAAAACTCTGTGATATTAACATATAGAGGTTAAAAGTATTTCCACTCGTGTCGTTATCTTTTCACCATTTTAGATACGTTTCTGCTTTAAACGCCATTTTTTGTTCCTTTTCGTTTCAGCCATCTATGGACTACGACGACGCAACTTCATTTCCTCTTCTGAGTTTCCTTACTCCGTCGCCAGTACTCTTTCATTCTCTGGCTCTTTCTTTTTCTTCCTCTGAAAATGCCCTTTTTTCCTGATTGGATTTTCTTTAGTCAGATCCTTTAGCTCCGCAATTTTCCCTCTGAATAATTCCCCGTCTTGTATGTCTTCCATGCTGATCCCACATCTTTTCAGATCCTGATGGACCTCATTCACCCATGGAACTTGAGTCTTCCTGTTCTCTTTAAAGTAGAGTATTTTCTTTGCCATTCTTTCTGGTTCCATTCTCTTGATGTGTCCATAGAAATCTAATCTCTTTTCTTAATTGTGTTTGATACCTTTTGAAACTAAACTTGTCGTATAATTTTTGGTTCTATCTCAACCGGAAATTCCTGTCACTTTTTTTGTCCTAAGATTTTCCTTAGAAAGTTTCTTTCTTTCTTTACTACTTCCGTCAATCCCTTTCTGGCTAGTGTTTCTGCTGCGTATAAACAATCTGGTCCACTTCCGTACTATAGAGCTTGTTTTTCGCCTGATGAGAGAGTAATTTTGATTTGTATATCTTTCGACAAATCCTGAAAGCTGTTTCTATCATTCTCGCCGTATTTTCAACTGCAGCCTTCAAATGTGACGAAAATTTTTATTGTTATGTGAACGTTTCTATGCAAAATTTGATGTCAAAACCGAATAACTTGTATTTATTTGAGAGATATAAGTTATTTCGTGATTACCTACGTTTAGTGTAAATTTACTCTGAGCTTCCCTGTTTCTTTCCGTCTGATAAAAATAATTGTTAGATTATTGGATGATCTGTTCCTAGTCACCTACACAGAGAGCAGATCATGAACATCGGGTAGTCTTCTCAATACATGAATTTATTCATCTAATAATCGTAAATAAACAAAGGCAACAAACAAATTTAAACAAGCGTCTTACTGTATAATTTTTATATCTGGCCTCTGTGTTTTTGTGCACTTACTTCCGCAGTAGACAATTGTCTTTTGTCTGACATCACACTTACGCTTGCTTTTAACGATATAAGTGGAAATAAAATAAAATGCAGTTACTTATTTGAAATTTACACCTCCTTCTAACAAGATAAGTGAAAATAATATCAAACGCAATTATTTATTTGAAATTTTCTGGTTAGCCAAGCAGCGTTATGGCGATAGCCAGTATAATTAATATTTCGGGCATCTTCAACTCCTCGAAATTGCAGAACTATTGAGGTAACGTCCAGTCGTCTGGTACAACGCAATTTATTAAGAGGGCATTCACGAAACCGTGTGTTTAATTTTCCGTTCAGCCAATAATAGTGGCGTGCGTAAATGTGGCACATGAACTTACAATATATAACATACGTTAGTAGATTAAGCACGAATTATGCAAGTCAAGTTTGTACGGTTTTGAAGACCTGTTGACAGTAAATTGAAAATAAAATATGCGTCTGTTATTCATCTCCTTCGCATATATACGAACTTAAATGTTAAACTTCATCACTTTTGGTAAAAGAAGTTTCTCCATTTTCCTCAGTGCACATTGACATTGGTTGTAAATTTTTTAGCTGATTTTGTACCACATGCTTCCCGCATGACTGTAATGCACCTCAGTTTTATGTCCCTACCCTCACCTCGCTGCGTAAATAGGAAGTTTGCGAAATCTGTTTCGAAACTTATTCCTATCATATTGTTCCTTCTAAACTTACGTGCGATTTTGTCGTGTGAAAACAGTCCTTTGTTTCAGTATCAGAGAAATACGTTTGATGACAACATTTTCGACAAATTTTCAAAAAATTTGGTTTATTTTTTGTCTTGCTCAAATTGAACACATTGTTCAGAGCAGTGGTTATTTGAAGGCAGTATATTTTGTTACCTGTCCTAGAGCGTATAACCTATGTGCCAATGTCTTTTGAACTGTGCTGTCTGTGTATCGTGGTAGCCGAAACTAATGACACTCCCATCATCCACCTAAAAGCTTACCGAAAACCTGCCCGTACGTGTAATAAAGACGGCTGAAGTTATTTTATCTAGTTTTGCCAGGATCTGGTGTACAGAGAGTTAGGCTCCAAAGTTTCCATATTAATAGAACTGTTATATCCTCTCGTATGAGGAAAGAAACTGTAACTTCAGGAGCTAAAAGCTAAATATTTTGGAGATATGATTTATTATTTGACTCTCCCGATCAACTCAGTAGTGTGTATCTCAATAAACAATAGACCGATCTGCCAGTTTACAACAGAATATTTACTTTTTTTAGGAAACTGTTATAATTTCCGGTAATTTCAAAAAATATTTACAAATATCTTGTGTTTTATTTACTGTTCTCAAATGTTCAGTCAGATTTTTGGCATTATCAGTGATACAGTAATAGCTTTTACAAAAACTGAGAATATTTTTAGATAGTTATTGTCCATATTGTTCTAAAACGCAATAAGCGATCAGAATTTTCTAATAGTTTATACAGTCGTGGGCTGTATTCTTGTTTTTATTGATTCACTTTATTTTATACTTAAAGCGAAAATATTAACACAATTTGGATGTAGTACTCAAGCACCTTTGAATATTTTTGCATCATCATTATGTCTTTGCTTCCAGGGAAAGTAGGCCTAATGTGTATTTACGACATTGATAGTTTTGTTGTCGCTATGATGTTTTATGACTAGCAAAGATATTAATGCTATTTGGCATTGAGAAGGGAATTAACGTCACAGTGTTGTTATAATATTCTGAACTTAGCAACAGAACTAAAACGAATATTGCAGTGCTAATAAGAATAACTGCATATTAAACGTCTATTAAGTAACAGATTGAGTAAATTGAATATGCTCTTCCGGACACAAATATTTTTCGTCTGGTGTAATAGGGGGAAAAGAAATTCTCTGATTTTTTAAGGCTACAGATAAATTAAAAATTGCTATTTTTGCTGAAAATGTGATCGAGTTTACAACAGTCTAATGAAGAAATTGATTTCCCTAAATTTATAACTTACCAACCAAGTTTGTAGCAGTTTGTAGCAAACTAAACGATAAATTCATTAGCAAATTACAATACAACATATTAATTTCTGTATTATCACTTGCGCCGGAGAAACATTAATAAATTTTTTTTTCTAATTCAACTTCACAGAAATCTTTGTCAGTGATAATCTAATCACAGCAACTGTACCTAAAATATTTTATATTTGGAATACGAACTATTCTGATTTAATTCATTCAATTACACCCTGATATGACAAATGACGATATTAGCAGTCAACAGTAAAAATTTAATTCGTGTGAAATAATATTTGGATTCTGAGCCTTTATTAAACTCATTGTGGTTATCTACAATATAATAAGATACCTCGAAAGTTATTCACAATCGAGTTACATTAAGAGACCTCTACGCCTTTCATTTGAAAATCAGTCATGACTCTGCCAATCAAATAATTCATGATATTCTTGGGTTTTGAAAAGTGTTTGCACTAAATTTAAGAGCATAAATAGATACATTTGCATATCTGCACACAACATTTGTATCGGCGCAAAATCGTTACGAGGAGAAAGACTCAGATAAATGAAGGTAGAGGTGAATTCGTGGCTCTAAGCTCAGCCTACAACATTTTTTAATGGGGAATGGGAATCCTTATTGACAAATGGATAAAATGTGTTGAAAACAAGTTGATTATGTCGGAAAATGATTTATGTTTCTTGTCTAAAATTTTATTGAAATGCAATTAGAATTCACGATGCAAATAACTTTTGACTCATCCTCCTAAGCCATATTGTACTGAAGTAAAACAATTAAATACTGTAATGGAGTTCTTTAGTAAGTAAACAATGATAGTGTTTTGGTAAAAACAGTATGCGTTCAGTAACTATTTATCCAGACATTTAAAAGCAAAAAAATGTAACTAAAAACGAAAATATTTATCCAGTATTCTTTGTTATCATTGTTATAAATGTAAATTCACCTCACATCCGGTTCACTGCAACCGATAAAAGTAAATAATCAATTAAAATAAAACAACCCCTATGATGTAAACAGTTGCAGGGTGATCTGGACAGGATATCTAATTAGGTTGGTAAACATGGGATGAAGATAAATACAAAGAAGAGTCAGCTTATTAGATACACAAATAAAAAACAAAATGTTAATTATCAATATAAGGTGGGGAAAGAATTGCTTGCTGAAGACTTGAAATGTAAATATCTTGGCATTACATTTGATAACAAGCTTAATTGTGCAGATCACATTAGACAGGTAGTAGGAAAAGGTTTCAAAATTCTGCATTTGTTGGAGAGGGTGATGAAGGGTTGTCCGAGAGTAGTAAAGGAATTGGATTACAAGTCTTTGGTCAGACCATTGCTCGAATATGGTAGTGTAGTATGGGACCCACATTTTGAGTATGAAATACAGAAGTTGGAGAAGGTGCAAAGAAGGGCTGATAGATTTGTTTCTGGAAATTATCGCAGAACGCAATCAGTAACAGATATGATAAAAGAGCTGGAATGGGACTCATTGAAAGACAGGAGGAGGATGAAGAGAGTCATGGGAGTGTACAAGGCTTATATTTGGGATGAGGCATGGAAAGATATTGGTGCAAGAATTGAAAGTAATGCATGCAAGGGAAAAGATGACCATCACCACAAGCTGGCACTCGATTTCAGACACAAGGGTGTAGGAAGATTCTCTTTTGTAGGAAAGGGTGTCAGGGATTGGAATAAGTTTTTTTTTTTAATGGCTTTCGGCGACTAAGCCATTCAGCCAGCTCAATGTGTTTATGATATCTCTTCATGTGAATTTTTTTAGTTTCTCCAGTGCGTTTAAGCTTCCTATGTATAGACACCACAGGACGGAGAGGACATTCACAAAGACACAGAACACTTAAACATCCATGCCTGCGGCCTTATTCGAACCGGCGACCTTCGGCACGTGGAGCTACTGCTCTATCCCCTACGCTACCGAGGCCGGCATTTTGGAATAAGTTATCGAGAGAAATGATGAATAATTTGGAAAAAACGTTGAAAGAATTTAAAGTTAAAATTTGTAAAGGGAAAATGAATGTGGATGCAGAAAAGGGGGAAGATGGGTGTTTAGGGAAATTGCCACCGGAGTGCGCGCTCTATTGTAATTTAATTTAATGACCACTAATCATTGACGTCATTCACGTTTCTATCAAGATTACCAATTTGCCACTGCGGGGCTGCAGAATAACAACGGATTTTTCAGTACCGTGAGTTTATTTTTTTTAAAACTATTTTTCTGCATGTTTTCTGTTTAGTGTAAAATATTCCAGAAGCTGAATCATTTTTAGTTATTGTGTTGTGTATGCGATAAGATCAATGTTTTTCGCATAATAAGCGATGAGTAAAACGTGTTAGGCTTTATAGCAAGACTTTTTAGAGTGGTTGGAGGTAAAACAAAACAGCTTGTCACTGTCAGATGCTCGACAGATTCTATAATTTAATCTTCCACGGTTTAAATACAACCAAAATTATCGCAGTCATCGCGGAAAAACGTTAAATATAATTAAAAATGTAAATGTCATTAAGATTACGGCAATTTATCTGGGAATATCCATTAAAGACAGTTTTATTGACGACACTTTCTATCCGTAGGACATTTACAGCCACTCCTTCCAATTAGTAATTTAAAAAAGAAACGTCCGGGGCCGGCAGACAGCCTTATGCAAATGTCCCGCCGTTTTACTACTTTCCGGCGACGTCGCCGCGGCGGTAGGGAAGACGCCTAACACAATTTGATGTAATCTCACGGATCCAGAACGAGCTCGCGGGGCAGCCAGATGCGGGAAGTGATGACTCACACTAATTGTACAGAATGGAGATGCCAGCACCTGATTAATCCGCCGTAATCCACGGACCGTATAACGACTCCACCGCCTCCCCGCTCTGTAATGTTATTTTTTACTGTGCCCGCCGGCACACAATGCCCCCGCAGCCTAGGCAACCCCCGGCGCTCGACGCCCGCCACTAAGTTTTAATGTTATGTCCCTCCGTCCGTCCGTCTTAGAGGCCGAGGAGTTTACTTCCTGCGACCTGTTGCTCGCAGCTGCGGCGCGTCCCAGATGTTGTCGAGCCCACTGCCCACAACGACATTGCGTAACGTGCATTACGAAAGAACAGCACCAATCAACAAATCGCCTGACAGCCTGTCCTCGTCTCCACCCAAAATCCTTATCCTTTTTTTTTTAATAAAAAATTATGGCCGGTATGGTAAAAGCTAAGACAGCTTAAGCAACTGTCTGCGTGAATGAAAATGTCATAACACCTTCGGCTGTTCTGAGATCTCTTTCCCAAGACGTTTGTGTTGCCGAGTTTCACCCTTGGCAGTATACCCTCGTAACTTAATGTTTGTGTGTTTCCCCACGTAATTCGTCCGTTTTCTATCTCCACTGCTTCATATTCTGTTCCTTCATGCTTGGCCAACGAACTTTTTTCCATTTTCTACCCAAGATCACACCATAGTGTTGTAAAAAAAAGGTTTTTTATGACTTGAGAAAAAAAACATGAAAAAAACTGTCAAAAAACATGTTTTTTTTTTCTGGGACATGTTTTTTTTATAACTACCAAATTTCATATGTTTAAGGCATTTATCGTTTAATATGACTGTTTTAGAGTTTATACTAAGTACTTATCTTAATTTTTAAATCTACTATATTTTTCTGGTTCAGTAGAAAAAACAAAATTACAAAAATATTGGCAACATTGACTGAAGTATTCTTTTACGAACCGGGATTTCCCGAATAGGCTAGGTTGCACGAGAAGGAATCCCCGTTGTTTGGATTGATACTCACTATTTGAACTAGTGCTACCAGCCCTACAAATTTATCTGTAGACCTACGGATCTTTTCAAAAAAATTAGGAATTTTAAATTTATCAACGGTTTTTTGCCTCTTTTTATTACTTATTGTGCTTTCCTTATATTCGTATTCTTGTTAAACTCGCAGCATATAGTGATACCGATTCATTAAATTGTCAGTTATTATGAATCATTTCCTTGCAACTGTTGGCTTAAACCAACGACTGAAAAAATAAAGTTCCTATTTTGTATGATAATAGATTTAAATTCAAACTTAAAAGACCGTAATATGGAACTATCGGCGCAGTCTTTATGCACAGTGCGTACTTTGCTAATAATTTAAAATTGCAATCTCAAAATCTTTTGTATACTATACAATCAGTAAAAGAAAATGTAACTACTTCTGAAGTTATGGATCTAGAGGAGACAGAAGAAGAAACAGAAAATTCCGACTCCGACCGCACTAGTGTTGGTGTTACTGATACTAGTGAATGTGGTACTGACCAAGAGAATGGATAAAAAATTATGTTACCTATATAGATACATTTATGAATCATTATGTAAGACATTATATGATTTAGTAAGATTTAAAACACACATGTAAAATGTAACTTCCGTAAATAAAACTATAATTTATCAAATATATTGTTTTCTGAAAAAAAAAAACAAATTTAGAAAAAAAAAACAGGGTGCTAGGTTTTTTTTCATGTTTTTTCACAAATATGAAAAACAAAACATTTTTTTTTCAGTTTGCAACACTATCACACCATTACAAACTAGATTTTCTCAGATACTTACACTTTCCGTGCATACTTTTTTCTTTTGTTTCTTTATTTACCCCTTACCGCATACTGGGACATGTATGGCAAATTCCACTTTCATATTTGTGGAACCATTATTTGAGCACATATTTCGAAAGTGCATGTTGGGACAGATATAGACCACAATCAAGAAGAGCTGTGCAAACAGCAAATGTGTTCTGTTGAGAAAATAAGGAATTACGAAGTATGAATCTTTGCTTTGCGCTGTGAGCAGTTTACATCCAAGTTCGGCCATACAGACAGTTGTATCTGATACAGTAAACATTTGATTTCAGTGTTTATATAATTTCTAGGAGGAAAAGGATATCTGTGGACAATTATAAAGAGGCAAGTTAACACTTCATCTCCAGCACCAAACAACTTATCGATCGCTTGACAGCTAATCCTCGTCTCCACCCTAAGTTTTATCCTTTTTTTTTAATTTATGGCCGGTAAGGTAAAAGCTAAGACAGCTTAAGCAACTGTCTATGTGAACGAAAATGTCATAGAACTTTAGACTGTTCTCGAATCCCTCGCCCAACCCGCTTGTGTTGCCAAATATCATAACGTAGCTGACTTTTTTTTGTGGTTAGACATATTGCAACGCGCTGAAAGCTTAGAAATTCGACAAGAAAAATTGTGAGGTTTTGTATACAGCGGATGTGTCTGAATCTCTGAATGATTCGTCGCTGAGCCCCAACAATGTATTCACCGTAATGAAACATAGGAACTAACACAGTATTTCTCAAGAACAATTTAGGAGAGTCTTGTTACGTGTGCTAGGATTAGACAAACCTTAAAATTTCTGCCAAAGCAGAACAACAATAGACGGAAAGGAGAACGAACCATGAAAATACCGCTACACCGCAACATGCACAAAGCTAATAAGGTAAGTACGCCTACTCCAGGCATTACACTCGACATGAAATTGTGTCAAGTTCGAATTCAAAGAGATACGATGATGCAGAAAAGTGTGCAAAAAATCGTCAGCAGTGTTAGATTTACTCGTCAGTGTGAACGGATACACATCTTCTATATTGATCTCGTCTATCTATGGTGAACAGTTTTTGTAGAGCGTTTGCTTACCATAGCCGCAAGAGCGTACCTTGTTACCAAACTCAAAACGTAGGGAAGTACCAGGCAGACAGTAAATTCATCACTTTCTAAATACTTCATGTGAAGCCAGCAGGTATTGCAAGGGATAATCTGAGAGACTTTTTTTATTAAGTGTTTATTAGTGTAAAGTAGCTTCTCTGAGTCTACTTTATCCCACAGTAGCTCATGCCTTATGGGACCGGGATATGGATTCGCACCCATGGTGAGACTTGAATTGCTTCTAATTCGGCCTTTCCTATCGATCACCCGTTGTCAGCTCTTGTGATCCCGGTGTTATTTTGGGTTTGTTAAAGGTGTGTCGACTTCAGGTACAAAATGTGTGGAATTTACGAGCACATCTGTTTCAAAATTTTGAGGTCAAATGCAGAAGTTAGTTACATATACACGTTTGCACTAACAGTTTACCCGAAACTGTCATATATAATGGAATAGAAACATTCAGGCTGCAGAAAATTACTTTAGAATGCAGAGTTATCAAATAATATGGTCAGACACTTCGATGTTTGAAAAATATTCTTAACGTGTCGAAAACATACGCGCTTACCTTAGGTACCGCTAAACGGCAGGTGACATTAATTCGTCGCACCTGCTTGACAGATATCTCGGTTGATGACTTCAGCGAAGCCATTGTCACTGCAGGTAAAAATACTAAATTCATCCCAAAGTGACACAAGAACCTATTAGACATTTCACGTTTTGTTCGTGCTTGTTACTACTAATGAAGACACTGAGATTCCGGATATACAATGTGGTGACTTCAACCTACAAATCAAGATAAACAATTTACTTTTAAATTAATAAAATTATAATGCATTTTGGACGTCTATAGTTCAACGTCTTCAACCATTGGCAAAACATGCATTGGTATAAGTGTTCAATAGAAACGTTTGTGTACAAACTTTTTTATATAGACCAAACTTTTTATAGACGTATAATACATTCACTGATGTTAATTAATTAACAATAAATTTGGTCAGCTAAAATTTAATTTTATTTATTATTACCCTTAACTCTGTGTTTCATTAAAAACTAGGAGTGGTTCCCCAATATAGTCTAAATTTCTTTTTTTTTTAATATTATAACATTTCAATTTATGATTGTTATGTTAATTTGTCACGTCAATCAGAAGATATGCAATAAGCGAATTTAACAATAAAAACTTGAAACACCTTTCAAAAATATGTAAAATAGTAAATTCTTTTAGCAAAAAATATTATATTTTGGTGGTGTAGATTGAAGCTTTCATTCCATAACTCGCCTATATCAATCGTTACAATACATTTGACCACATAAATCCAGAATGACTATCGTTATAACCTCATAACATAAACAGCCATCTGTTGTCTGCGACATAATGTATTTACGTAACGTAAGATTCCCTGATTTGATCCTAACCTCTTGTTGAATAAGTAGATCTACAGGTACAGGGTCGAATTAAATTTTTTGAAACGTAATTAGCAAAACGTGAATTTGAAATAATCCTTTATAAACACACCGTAGCAGTATAGCCTATGCCTTTATCTCTCCTCCATTTCATCCTTTTTCTCACCTGATAATTCTAGTTAAAAAAAGATTGGAGCTGTAGAAACATTTTGCTTAGTGTATGGCATAACAGTAGATACGTAGTTTTTGTTATCTCGTGACCGGATGTAGGATACAGACTTCTTTCCGCGTTACCCTCTGGAATGCAGCTGGCTGTAGGCTGCTGGTAAGGCCCGCTCGGTTCGCCGGAGACAGAATTAGTTAGCGCCCTTCGCCTTGGGAATGCGGGGAGATATGCGCGGCATCCCATCCTGCACTCCGTTACACTGTAATTAAATTCCGCTCCCGTGTTCGGATATGAACTCACTCCCTCTGGCTCGGGGAACGCCGGAGCCAAGCTGCACTCTGTCCAGGTACAACTGATACTCCCTTCAGTGGAGTTTCTGTGACATGCTGATGGTAGAGGCGGCGAAAGTAGCTGGTAATGCCGGAAGTCAAACGGCAGAGCGGCAGACAGGGGTTGAAAATCCGATGGATCTGTTGTTTGTTTCCTTTAAACTTCAGGACTTTTTAAGTTCACTGAAGGTGCTAGCAAATGGTAACAAACTACTAGGCTTTATTCCCTGGAGAAAACTAGTCGATTTGTGGAACAACGTCCAGTCCATGGCCGAATTGCACCTCTCCTACCGTACCCATGGGTTTATCTTAATTTTTACGTATAGAAAGCAAATTATAGCTTTCACCTTCTTTTTTTTAATTGAAAACTTATATAGGCGCGTTAGACGATGTTTGGAAAGGGTCTAAATCTATGAGAGTTTGCAACTTCCCGTCACCGACATGCAATGACGTGCTGTCACCGTCACGTTATGACATGCTGCGCGTATGATATGCGTGTTGGACGGTTTTGGATGGGTAAAGTATTGACATGTTGCGCTTGGACAGCAGTGAAAGTATATTTTATACTCGTATCTAATATATAAAAATGAATGCTTGTTTGTTTTTTTACAAGGTTCTTCATATAAACACACAGTTTTTATCGAATTTTGATGGAACTTTGCATACGTATTCTTTAAAACTAATAGAAAAATATTGTTTACGTTTGATTTACAAAAACCTCCTACACCCCCCCTCCCCCCCCCCACTTAATTTCTGTCAACGTTGTTCATACAAACCCACAGATTTTATCCGATTTTGATAATACTTAGCACATGTATTCTGTAAATTGTAAAACAAGGCGTTCTGGTAGCTCAGCGGTTAAGGCGATTACACCCAAAAGTTTCTCTCTCCGGCCGCTGGTTCAAATCCCGTGAAGAGCATGAATTTTTAGGAGTTGTATTTGACTATACGAGTTACTCCAGGACGTTCCATGGTTCTGATTCCACGTTAAACTGTAGTCTCCTGAGGAAAGGAATTGGCTTTTCTGCCTCTGACACAATAGCTTGGTACTGTTTATCTCCTTCGAGATGATTCGAACAACTTTTTTTTGTAAAGTGAAAAATTCTTTAGGCGCTTTGGGCGATTTTTTGATGGGTAAAATCTTATGAATTTGCGTCACCAACATGCTAATGCTACAGTATATCTGTTGCCGTGTGGTATCTCAGTGGTTAAGGTGTCTGACTGGTGAATGAAAGGTCCCCAGTTCGAATCTCTGTCTCGGGGTTTTTCATAGGCCCTTTACCTTTGGCACAGCTTGCTGTGTAATGTGAAGGGCGCCAGAACTCTTTCGTGGATCGGATTCCAAATTAAACTGTAGGTCCTATGTACCTGGTAAGAATTACCGGTTTAGGTTAAAGCGGCTAAGAGAGCTGGGCGGAACGTGCAGCCAATAGAAATCCTGTCAGTAGGTCATTACGATCACACGGAATTATTATTATTTAGTATATCTGTTGCTGTAAGTGCGGAGTGTTGCGCGCATGATATTCATAGTTTAAGTTTTCAGTCCCCAATGACTGCCAACTGTTCCTTTTTTAATATTTGTTTATTAATTTTTTGCTCTATTCGCCCACATTTTGGACTTGAGAATCTCTGCCTGCGACGAAAGAGATTAAACCCGATTTATAATGGGTGTGTTTATTTGTTACCCACAGCGAACTTAATCTCACAATCTGAGCAGCGTTGGATTTCTATTCTGCAATCGAAGCACACGATCGAGGGTAGGACAGTAACCTAAGAAATAAGATACGAAGTTATGTCGAACGAACATAAGATCAAGACATGTGCTACAGAAAGTCGTCGGATCTCAGTGTTGGATACGCAATTTTGATTGAAAGTGGCTTTCACCAACTCAAACTGAGATGGTGATCACATCCACTCTGAACCACACCACAGCCTCGGAATTTCTGAGCGGTGGGAAGTGTTGGATTGTGAACGTAAAAATGGCAGCTTGGGACAATAACATACCGATGGTGTTTGGTGTCCCATCTAGTTCCACATATACTGATCTCATTATGAATATAAAGTTCGATTCGCAAACCATTTTTGCACCTCATACGTATTGAGTCGATGAGGCACGATGGAAGCTGATTGTGCTTCTCTCTTTGAAATGTCGGGAGCAGACCGCCAGTGATCGTGTATAATACACATTTTCTTTCTTAGTTATCTTATAAACATACGTAGTTTCTTACACTTCTATGTTCTCCTGGGTCTATATCTTCTTCTTCCTCTTGTTCTTGCTATTCTTCTACGAAGTTTCTAATACCATATCCGTATAGACCATCCTTTATCACCCATTTAATTTTTAATTTTTCTCTTCAGTTCTATCAACCATATCTTCCTTCAACTTAACTCAACCTCTTCTGTTTTCGTTCCGTGTGTAATCTATTCCTGTCATTCCACAGCTTCTTCTCGTTACATCTATCGTTACGTCTCGTCAACGTCGGAGGCGGGGAATGATTCGGCGCAAGGGACAAGAAGGAATTCAAATTTGGCCTTTTGAGGAACCATTCGCCTGAAGTGATTTCATGAAAAAAGAATTCTCCTTGCAACCATTTTTAATAATAAGCCTTGCAGTTTCCTTTTGTCTCAGGCTGACTCAGGACAACTCCTACCTCCTCTAATGACCTTAACCGTCGACGAGGCGTAAAGTAATAAATAAAATTAAACAAAAAATACAACTCCAGGATTTGCATAACTGCTATCACTATCACTCCTGCTACGCGATTCACTAGAAAGTGAACGCGAGAGGATGCTATGCACCTACCGTAACGTGTAAAAGTAGTCTATTTGCGTAGCGAAAGAATACACGTGATATGACAACTCCTTTAATTGCGTTTCCTTTTTTCTTATTTTTTCTTTTTGCTACTTTTAATTTATTTAATTCAAAATACATTTTAAAGCATTCTGATCTTGACTTCCTTCGAACACAATATTACAAATAAAAATAGTTTAATATTGTTATTTCATACGTATTACTTTATTCCGACAAGAAGCGTGTATTCATATGATATTGTTTTGAAGATAAATGAAAGTTTCTGAATAATGTAGCTCCACTTTCAGAACGATCAGTCAATCAACATTTTTATATATTTACTTCTAAAGTAAAACAGAAATTTGTGAACAAGTGTTTCTGAATAAACATAGTCACCTGTCAGCTGTGGAAACTGTTTGCTGAACTCGAGAATTCATAGGAGTTTATACAGCAAAACGTGTTACATGTTTTTGTTGAGTGTCTGAATCGCGTTTTTGTCAGTCTGTAACGCACTCATGCAACAGGAAAAAAAGTTCCGCTTGACATCGAGGTTCGGGGTTAAGCGTATTTCCATACGCGGCGGTGTTTATCCCCGGGCGGCATCCACTGCGCTCAAAAGGAAGCACTCTCTCTGTCTGCCCCCAAGTGCGCTGCGCGGCGCGATGCGTCGTTGTTTGTGACGAGCGACGCCACAGGCGCCCGTCCTGTCGTCCTGCGTCGGGACGCCAGGCGTCTCCTGCTGGTAGACGTCCATATCAACGTCGCTCCGGATAAAGCGCGACACTCAAAGATACGTTCAATGCACTCACTTACTTTTTGTTGATAAACATTTTGACCTAACAAGTGTTACATATAGTAATTCCTCACCTTCATCTGTAGTGTCCCATCTCAGCCTATCATGTGACAGTCCCCTCATGTGAACCTCCACTTTTTTTTTCTTTTTTGTTTTTTTTTGTTTACGCCTCGTCGACGTTGAGGTCATTAGAGGCGGGATGGGACTGGGGAAAAGGAACGGGAAGGATTTTTGCCATTGCCTTTTGAAGGAAGTATCCCAGCATTCGTCTGGAGTGATTTGGGCAAACCATGAAAAACCCAAATCTGGATACCCGGATGGGGATTCGAACCGGTGTCCTTCGGAATGCGAGGCCAGAGCGTTAACCGTTCACCCACCACACTCAGTCTCAGTTGTTCCTTCATTAATCCTAGTCATTGGATTCCTTTATTTTCTTTCACTCTATTTCACCTCCCACCCCATCTAACAAATTAACCAATGTCGCTTATTTTAAAAACTGACCTAAAAACCTGTTTCTCTTTTTGTTTTTTTCAGTTAGTTTTTACCAGGGCGACGAGCCTCAGAACAATTACATCTACTTTTTGTGAAATTCTTCGATACACTGCTCTTATCGTCCTTAAATGTTAATACATTTTTATTTCGTACTTTATCTGTGAACTTCGTTTTCAACTTCATTATTTAATACCATATTTCGAATATTGTATTTTTAATTCTTTCAGGCTGCATTTGCACAATGTGCTTAAATCCAGAAAAATAACCTAAAATATTTCTCTTTTTTTAAGCTTATCCTTTTAATTGCTGTTATTCCGTTTCAGAAATACTTGTCACTTCGACCATCAGTTGTTATTTTTTGTTCATGTGTAACAGAAATCTCACTTTTATTAATATGTACAGTCGGGGACAGAATTCGAGAGACCCCTCGCCTTTCGATTATGCTTCGTTCTAGACACGAATACCGCATGGGACAGCATAACTGGTAGGTGGTACACTAAATTCATGATAAAATAGACCTCTCATACCCAGCACTTTATCCAAGACTAAAAAAAAAAGCCCGCGCAGCAAGAAACTCGCAGACGCTCAGAGGGAAAGTTCGGAGTTAAGCAGTAAAAATAATCACGAATATCACCATTTTAGTCATAATAATTATTTAAATAACCAAATTGATTAATTATAGAGAGATGGTAACACTTTTTTCGTAATTTTGATAACCGTTGCGTATTTTTTTTTTCCCTCGAATAAACAGTTAACAATTCGCTAGCAAACGCAATTATATGGCGAATACAGAAAAGAATCGCTAAATTACGCACGGAAAACCAATAAGAGAGTTTGAATGGACTTAGTTACACTTTCTAACGCTGCAGCGTTATAGAACTGTGCGTGTGACAAATACACATAAAGGTTAAGGGTAAGTAGAGAGAGCATTCACGAAAGAACTCTAATGGTAAACTAAGTCACGAAATATAAATAAATATTCCCAGAAAACTAAATGGTGCGGAATATTAACACCCTAATTTTGTTTTCATTATACCATATTTAGAAGGTAAGCTAAACTTGAACGCAGTAGCAACAGTTTTAGTAGTAAAAATAATCATTAAGAACTGTAAATAAATAAAAAATCCGTCTGCAATGTGAATTAGCGGTTCCACATTTTAAATCTGGTAGATGGAAGTAGTAAAGCTATCATCTCTCTCTTTGTTTCTAACTAACACTGAAACTTCTATAAAATTTTATGTCAATCTTTATTTCCTGCCGTCCAAGCCCGATGGGTTATAGGTAACACTGTTGCCTGGCATTAGGTAGGACGCGAATTCAAACCCCGTCGGGGATCCAGTTTCAGTATTCCATGATTTTCGTAAATCTCTCCAGCTGAACTCCAGAAAAGTTCCTTCAAAAAGCGGTGGCTGAAATTCTTAACCGATCCTAGTTTCCAATACTATCAGGATTCATATCACATTGCCGCCGAAGATATGACAACAAAAAACAAAAATACGTGGTGGATATGTGGTATCCGGCTTTCGGGAGGTCGTCGGTTCGAATACCCATCTAGCCATCCAGGTAAACGTTTTAGATGGTTTCCCCAAATCACGCCAGGCGAATGCCGGGATTGTTCCTTCAAAAGGCCGTGGACAAATTCCTTCCCATTACTTGTCCCCAGTCCTTTCCTGCCTCTAATGACCTCGATTAGATGTAAAGCTAGAAGCAAAACATAATTGCTCAAATAAAAATAATTACATCTCTGTGGTGTGTTTTAGACATTTTCCTTGTTGGATTTATCTTATTCAATGGCCGAACATGGTAGCGAAGGGACTAGAGTGCTATTTCCACATGTGGAGAGTCTCTAGTTCGGTGTTGTTTTAGGGCTGGTCGACGTGGATATCATTATAGAGAGAAAAGGACTTGGGGCATGTTTCGGGAAGGAATTCAGCCTTGGCCATACCAGAGAATCATCCCAACACTCACGGAGTGATTTCGATTAATCATGCAATACCGAAATACGAATGGATACATGATGATTTCAACCCCTGTCCTTCCGGATGGGATGGCTTGGGCGTTACAGGTACTCTCGGTCACTGGTGCGATTCCGGCCAGAGGCATGGGTGTTAAAGTAGGTATTGTGGTATGTCTTGTATCGTCTTTCAATTGTATGAGCAAAAAGCATTTGGAAATACATCAGTACACAGGATAAACACACAAAACGGTTTAGCTGGATTAATGGCTATCGGGAGGAATGCCATTAAAAATTTAAAGACAATTTTATTGAACCAAAAGGCAATTGGCTGCCTTCAAAAATATCTCACAGGTCCACCTCATCTCACAAAAAAATATTCCTTATTTGGTGCCAACTAGTAACATGGCTGAGTTCTAAACACGTATTAGGATAAAAAATTTGGAAAGTAGGCGTACTATAGTGAATCTGTTTAGTGCACACGGGAGGGGTATTTAATTTCAGTTGAGTGTATAGGATTTAATCTCTTTCTACATCTACATCTACATATATACTCTGCAATTCACAAAATTGTGGGTGGCAGAGGGTGCTCAGCACCAAAGCTAATCTCTTTGTTGTGCATTCCAATCCCTAATGGTACTAGGGAACAAAGAATTCATATACGAATCATTGCGGCACCTTATTTCTCTAATCTTATCTATCCTGTCATTCCGGCTCAAATAGGTTGGTGGACGAAGTATTTCACTAAACTCGTGAGTGAAAGTGGGAGTACGCATGCTTACCAATAAGTTTAAACGAAACGTGCGTCGTCTATCTACCAGAGACTCCCAGCCTAGTCTACTAATCAGTTCTGTGACGCTTTCATAACGACTGTAGCAAGCGGTCACGAATCGAGCGGCTCTTCTCTGTACTTTCTCTATACTTTCGATCAACCCCTTACGAAACGGACCCAAAATGGCACAACAATAGTCAAATGTGGACGCACAAGAGATTTGTACGCTATCTCCTTTGTTTGTTCATTACAATTTTTCAATATTCGACCTATGAATCGCAGCCTAGAATTAGCTCTACCTACGAACGAATTAATGTGTAACATTATGCGTGGTTATTTCGTAAGAAGAAGATCTTCCTGCTGGCTCAGTTCAGACGCAAGGAGGAAGTAACCGTCCGACAAACGTTTCGAGGAAGTGTTTATTTACCAGTGGCTCTGAGGAAGTGAAGAACACTTGTTCAGTAGAATTAGCTCTAATAAAATTTGTGAATATGACCATCCGTACACGAAATATGCCCATTTTCGAATTACGAGCACCTACAAATACAGTGACAGTCATTTGCCGAAAGTAACAGAAACAACTTCAAATAACATATTAAAGTTACTTCATCATAATTAGAAGACCGATGAAAATGTTGAAAAATAACATTGAACTAATATGTATAGGTCATTAAAAATTTCTGAAAATTACTTCTCGAGGATTTTAACTTCAGCATACCCTCATTGCGTCTTGTAATGTTCTACTTGCACTATTTGATTACAAAATTATTTGATCAATATTCCGTGATAATGGAGCTGTTTAAAAGAAGAAGGGGGAAAAAAACAACTCGAAGTGCACGTGTGCACGTTATTGAAAATTGACATGCCTCCATCTACTGATGTAAATATTTTATGACCTTCCGTGCCTTTGACCATTTAACCTGCTGACTATTGTGTCAGCCTTTGTTGAGGTAATGTGGAACTCTATTGTGAAGTCAACACAAGACGAACACTACACTCATTCAAAAGCAACCATATGCGCAGAAGAACTCGAATCAGTGACCTTTATTATTATTAATAAATTTCTCTCGGGCTTCCATCCGTGTTAAGATGTTACATTTGTGGGACGTTTCGAAGGCGTCCAACTCTGCGTTCATTCTCAAATAAATATCAATCATTAAGGCAGAGTTGGACGCCTTCGAAACGTCCCAAAAATGTAACATCTTAACACGGCTGGAAGCCCGAGGGAAATTTATTAATATACAACGCCGTGAAAGATTACGATCTTACTTTATTATTATTACTCCACGATTCACTAAAAAGTGTGTGGTGGAGGGTGTATTGCTCCTATCCGAAAGGGTTATGGTTTGGAAGGGATATACGGATATGGCAGGAGGCCTTTACAATGCGATGACAGTGTTCTAGCCCCTACACTGTTAGCGCCAGCTTAAGTATCTTGGTCAGGACTCTTGCGAAGGAATTTTTATTTTTTTTTTTTTATTTTTTTTAATGGCTTTTGGCTTCGAGGCCATACAGCCAACTCAAGTGTAATTTGAATCATCCAGTGTATTTCATTGCTTCACAGTGTATTATTTTTCCAAGTGGTTCTAGACACAACACGATGGACATGACATTCACAGAGACACACAACACTTAAACACCCATGCCCTCGGCCGGACTCGAACCGGCGACCTTCGGCACGTGGAGCTAACACTCTAGCCCCTACGCTACCGAGGCCGGCTGCGAAGGAATTTGTGATGTGTCTGCGGTCGTGGTTTGCCAACACGGAAGACAATTCCGTAGGGCCCACAGAACAAGGAAATTATCAGACATTTCAGGCATGAGATTTTCCTCATCCTCGTTCAACTAACTTGCTTATATTGCTACCTGAGGCTCACACAGATAACAGACGAAAGAATTATACAGGTTTAGAACCGTATATCCTAGAGGAACTTTCTGTACTTTTTAAAATTTGTTTCCACCTTGACATCTCGACTTTGAGGTCATGGGAGACGGGAATATGGACTTTTTGGTGAACTATACCGACGTTCGCTTAAAGTGATTTGGAAAAACTGCAGAAAATCCAAATCTGGATGGCCAGAAGCGGATTTGAACCCGCATCCTCTCGAATGCCAGGCCAGAACATTATCGCTCGTCCACTACGCTCAGATTTTTCAACTGACCGTAACATATAGATATATAGGAACAATAATTATAGACTGACTCGGCCATGAATCATTTTAATATATCTATTTTTGCAGCCTAGTAGTAGACGAAAAAATATTAGATCAACTAAAGATGCCAGATCTTAATCACTTCGTTTATCACGAACCCGGAAACAACCATAATACACCCTTTTATAACCACATATGTAACGTTTCAATTATTTTTTCGAAGACAACATCATTTTACTTTTACATATCCAGCGTATTCCAGTTTGAAAAGCAATCATTCTTTTCCTTCAGAATGCAGGCATAAGAATTTAAAAAAAAGCTCCACTGCATATGGAATTAGCCAACGTCATTAACTGTAAGACTGACAGCAGTCTTTTTCCAAGACCATTCTTGCTTGTAGAAAATGACATGGTGGCTCCCGAAGTGAGAAGAATTATTGCGCCGGTTCAAATTCCTGTCGACTATCAAATTTCGTTTTTTCCATGTTTTCTCAAAACCTTTGCAGATTAATGCCAGGATGATTCCTCTGGAAGGCATTTATCAACTTGTTTCATGTTCTTTGTTCACAGTTCTCTCCTATATTTATTTACCTCGACCAGTAACGAGGCGTTTAGTCCTAATTATTAAAAAATGTTTAATGTATATAAAAGAAGAACTGATGTGCAGTTTTCAGACGTTAAATTTTAATTCCAAAATACTGTAAATAGAAATTCAAATATACACAAGTTATATATATATATTATTCTGTATTTGACAGGTATTTGACGCATATATTATCACAGCAATATCTGAAAACTTATTTCGGATATTTTTTAAAATATTATCTGTTCTAGGCAGGATTAGGGTAGTAAAGATTCTTGTTTAATTTTTCTGTAGCGCGTCACAGGCCTAGTATTTAAAAGTTATTCACACATCGATACGAGATAATTCTTTGCAGTTATCATTTTGTAAACGAAATCTAATCCAGCAGTATTCTTGTCAAACTTTTACAATTACAAAATTTTATTTTGATACTGCTTTGTCTAGGCTCTAATGAAGGAATATGTAATTTAATCTCGATGGCAGATAATTCCGAAGTCACAATGTAAGGAAATATGCATTGTTTCCTGCCAGAATACTTCCTCATCGAATGTGCGAGTTATATTCAAACACTAGCCTCGTACGCGCGATTTCGTACGCGTGAATTAAGAATTTCTCTGCCAGAATTAAATACAGTAAGTTTTTGGTAACTAAGGATTAGTCCCAAACAATATCGAGTCGGCATAATATGACAGGAAAGCTATCACTATATCATTCTACCGTCGAACCTGCCTCTTGAAGAGAATTAATTTCCAACATATTTCTGTCACTATTCGATAAGATCTCAAAATTTCGTGACTACAACTGTTAATCATACTGGAAAAAATATCCTGTGCCCTTCATACAGATTTCCTTATAAAATTCCATCACAACGATATAGCCATTTGGTCGTCATAACGTATCAAAAAGACAGAGACTTACATCCCTAATTATAATAATATTACTGTGGTTCACACTTACCACACTGACTGCGAACAAAACCTGAGGGATCATTATAACGAAAAAAGTATATACCTACAACATTGCAAGACTACCTACGATTTGCCTCGCATTGCACCCCTAACTTTCTAATATCTACGGTTAACGTTCAATCCAAATAACCTACGGCCCAGATCTGACTCTTACGATGAAAAACAATTTTTAAAATCTTATCCCTGACGGAGATTTGAACCGGAGACCACGACGTTCGTAAGCCAGCGCTTTAGCCACTCGCTGCCAGGTCACTACGAGGAAGCTCGGTACGGAGTCGTCCACATCCAAGTGTCCGTCTACCGCCGCATTTCGAAGTTATGAGACATATGTGTTATTTATACAGATAATTTTTCAACCAAATGTAGACAGTATTTTCTCCTTGTTTCAAAGTTAGTGTGCAAAGTTTCATCCAGAACGGATAAAAACTGTGGATTTGTATGAAGAACAAACAAAAGAACAAACGAACAAATGAACAAACAAACCAACAAACAAACATACATCAATCTTTATATATAAAGATTACTGTGGTTCACACTTACACACTGACTGTGAGACAAATGTGTAATTTATCATTTACTACCCTAATCCTGCCTAAGAAAATTAATATTTTAAAAAATATCCGAAATAAGTTTTCAGATATTGCTGTGATAATATATGCGTCAAATACCTGTCAATACAGAATATATATATATATATATATAAATATATATATCTTGTGTATATTTGAAATTTCTATTTTACAGTATTTTGGAATTAAAATTTCACGTCTGAAAACTGCACATCAGTTCTTCTTTTATATACATTAAACATTTTTAATAATTAGGGCTAAACGCCTCGTTACTGTCGAGGTAAATAAATATAGGAGAGAACTGTGAACAAAGAACATGAAACAAGTTGATCAATGCCTTCCAGAGGAATCATCCTGGCATTAATCTGCAAAGGTTTTGAGAAAACATGGAAAAAACGAAATTTGATAGCCGACAGGAATTTGAACCGGCGCAATAATTCTTCTCACTTCGGGAGCCACCATGGCATTTTCTACAAGCAAGAATGGTCTTGGAAAAAGACTGCTGTCAGTCTTACAGTTAATGACGTTGGCTAATTCCATATGCAGTGGAGCTTTTAAAATTCTTATGCCTGCATTCTGAAGGAAAAGGATGATTGCTTTTCAAACTGGAATACGCTGGATATGTAAAAGTAAAATGATGTTATCTTCGAAAAACTAATTGAAACGTTACATATGTGGTTATAAAAGGGTGTATTATGTATGGTTGTTTCCGGGTTAGTTGATCTAATATTTTTTCGTCTACTACTAGGCTGCAAAAATAGATATATTAAAATGATTCATGGCCGAGTCAGTCTATAATTATTGTTCCTATATATCTATATGTTACGGTCAATTAAAAAATCTGAGCGTAGTGGACGAGCGATAATGTTCTGGCCTGGCATTCGAGAGGATGCGGGTTCAAATCCGCTTCTGGCCATCCAGATTTGGATTTTCTGCAGTTTTTCCAAATCACTGTAAGCGAACGTCGGTATAGTTCACCAAAAAGTCCATATTCCCGTCTCCCATGACCTCAAAGTCGAGATGTCAAGGTGGAAACAATTTTAAAAAGTACAGAAAGTTCCTCTAGGATATACGGTTCTAAACCTGTATAATTCTTTCGTCCTGTTATCTGTGTGAGCATCAGGTAGCAATATAAGCAAGTTAGTTGAACGAGGGATGAGGGAAAATCTCATGCCTGAAATGTCTGATAATTTCCTTGTTCTGTGGGCCTACGGAATTGTCTTCCGTGTTGGCAAACCACGACCGCAGACACATTCACAAATTCCTTCGCAAGAGTCCTGACCAAGATACTTAAGCTGGCGCTAACAGTGTAGGGGCTAGAACACTGTCATCGCATTGTAAAGGCCATCCTGCCATATCCCGTATATCCCTTCCAAACCATAACCCTTTCGGATAGGAGCAATACACCCTCCACCACACACTTTTAGTGAATCGTGGAGTAATAATAATAAAGTAAGATCGTAATCTTTCACGGCGTTGTATATTAATAAATTTCCCTCGGGCTTCCAGCGTGTTAAGATGTTACATTTTTGGGACGTTTCGAAGGCGTCCAACTCTGCCTTAATGATTGATATTTATTTGAGAATGAAGGCAGAGTTGGACGCCTTCGAAACGTCCCACAAATGTAACATCTTAACACGGCTGGAAGCCCGAGAGAAATTTATTAATAATAATAAAGGTCACTGATTCGAGTTCTTCTGCGCATATGGTTGCTTTTGAATGAGTGTAGTGTTCGTCTTGTGTTGACTTCACAATAGAGTTCCACATTACCTCAACAAAGGCTGACACAATAGTCAGCAGGTTAAATGGTCAAAGGCACGGAAGGTCATAAAATATTTACATCAGTAGATGGAGGCATGTCAATTTTCAATAACGTGCACACGTGCACTTCGAGTTGTTTTTTTCCCCCTTCTTCTTTTAAACAGCTCCATTATCACGGAATATTGATCAAATAATTTTGTAATCAAATAGTGCAAGTAGAACATTACAAGACGCAATGAGGGTATGCTGAAGTTAAAATCCTCGAGAAGTAATTTTCAGAAATTTTTAATGACCTATACATATTAGTTCAATGTTATTTTTCAACATTTTCATCGGTCTTCTAATTATGATGAAGTAACTTTAATATGTTATTTGAAGTTGTTTCTGTTACTTTCGGCAAATGACTGTCACTGTATTTGTAGGTGCTCGTAATTCGAAAATGGGCATATTTCGTGTACGGATGGTCATATTCACAAATTTTATTAGAGCTAATTCTACTGAACAAGTGTTCTTCACTTCCTCAGAGCCACTGGTAAATAAACACTTCCTCGAAACGTTTGTCGGACGGTTACTTCCTCCTTGCGTCTGAACTGAGCCAGCAGGAAGATCTTCTTCTTACGAAATAACCACGCATAATGTTACACATTAATTCGTTCGTAGGTAGAGCTAATTCTAGGCTGCGATTCATAGGTCGAATATTGAAAAATTGTAATGAACAAACAAAGGAGATAGCGTACAAATCTCTTGTGCGTCCACATTTGGACTATTGTTGTGCCATTTTGGATCCGTTTCGTAAGGGGTTGATCGAAAGTATAGAGAAAGTACAGAGAAGAGCCGCTCGATTCGTGACCGCTTGCTACAGTCGTTATGAAAGCGTCACAGAACTGATTAGTAGACTAGGCTGGGAGTCTCTGGTAGATAGACGACGCACGTTTTCGTTTAAACTTATTGGTAAGCATGCGTACTCCCACTTTCACTCACGAGTTTAGTGAAATACTTCGTCCACCAACCTATTTGAGCCGGAATGACAGGATAGATAAGATTAGAGAAATAAGGTGCCGCAATGATTCGTATATGAATTCTTTGTTCCCTAGTACCATTAGGGATTGGAATGCACAACAAAGAGATTAGCTTTGGTGCTGAGCACCCTCTGCCACCCACAATTTTGTGAATTGCAGAGTATATATGTAGATGTAGATGTAGAAAGAGATTAAATCCTATACACTCAACTGAAATTAAAATACCCCCTCCCGTGTGCACTAAACAGATTCACTATAGTACGCCTACTTTCCAAATTTTTATCCTAATACGTGTTTAGAACTCAGCCATGTTACTAGTTGCACCAAATAAGGAATATTTTTTGTGAGATGAGGTGGACCTGTGAGATATTTTTGAAGGCAGCCAATTGCCTTTTGGTTCAATAAAATTGTCTTTAAATTTTAATGGCATTCCTCCCGATAGCCATTAATCCAGCTAAACCGTTTTGTGTGTTTATCCTGTGTACTGATGTATTTCCAAATGCTTTTTGCTCATACAATTGAAAGACGATACAAGACATACCACAATACCTACTTTAACACCCATGCCTCTGGCCGGAATCGCACCAGTGACCGAGAGTACCTGTAACGCCCAAGCCATCCCATCCGGAAGGACAGGGGTTGAAATCATCATGTATCCATTCGTATTTCGGTATTGCATGATTAATCGAAATCACTCCGTGAGTGTTGGGATGATTCTCTGGTATGGCCAAGGCTGAATTCCTTCCCGAAACATGCCCCAAGTCCTTTTCTCTCTATAATGATATCCACGTCGACCAGCCCTAAAACAACACCGAACTAGAGACTCTCCACATGTGGAAATAGCACTCTAGTCCCTTCGCTACCATGTTCGGCCATTGAATAAGATAAATCCAACAAGGAAAATGTCTAAAACACACCACAGAGATGTAATTATTTTTATTTGAGCAATTATGTTTTGCTTCTAGCTTTACATCTAATCGAGGTCATTAGAGGCAGGAAAGGGACTGGGGACAAGTAATGGGAAGGAATTTGTCCACGGCCTTTTGAAGGAACAATCCCGGCATTCGCCTGGAGTGATTTGGGGAAACCATCTAAAACAGGGATGGCGAACCTTCATCGATCAACGTGCCATTTTTTCTAAAGAAATGTTGGACTAAGCTATGACGTGCCATCAAACAATCGTGACTTAGTGATTAATGGGAAAAGAAACAAAACAAGATACTATCACCTTAAAACTTTATATTTTCAATCAGAAAAACACATTTTTTACACTAGTCAATAATAACATCAACAGTTTTGTGTTTATTTAAGTAGATATAACTAGTGCGACTTCTGTAGTTGCAAATTAGATGCCAAATAACTTCTATTAGGTTCTCATTCTGATACGTTTAGCAGAATTCAAGCTGTAGTGGGTTCATCTGACAAAACGGTATGGCGGAAAATCCGTCGTGGTCGTATATCACACACACCAGTTACAATTAAGAAGATGTTTTGGCCGCCAATAATGTTTTATTACATTCGAATCAAAGATTAAGGTCACCCCGATACCATACCAACGTTTTGCCGTGTTTAACATCAGAAAACTTATCCGTGTTTTTGCATGTCTAAGAACTATCCATGTGAGAACAATTCACAAGTTTCTCAACACACTACTTTCCAGACCACGTTGCGCTGCTGTACCTCTTAATTCTTTTTTCTTCTTCTTCTTCTTCTTCTTCTTCTTCTTCTTCTTCTTTTTTCTTCCTCCATCTTTTTTTCCCACTTCTCCTTTTTTTCACTGTTATATTCCTCTTCAGCCAGCGCTATCGATGGTCAAAATATCGGTATGAGAGGCTTTCTATGTTACAACGGTTTTGTTATTCATTTCTGAAAATAATGACTCACAGACATAGTTAGATGAAAATATTGTTAAGATACCAAAAATCAGCTAAATGTGTCTTGAATTGAATTACAAGTTTTCATAATTACAGTGTTGGATTTAAATGAATTAGCAAGACTATCAAGCAATATGAGTAAAAATGCCAACTTCTTCCTCATTTTGATGAACTTTTGAGTCCACTACCCAGGAACTCAATCAGATGCATTTCAAAAATGTGTGTGGAATAAACTGATAAAACCATTTATTTTGTCCACCGTACTTGGAACATCATCAATCGTTATCGAAACAATTTTGCTTAAATCTACGTCTTTCTTAGTAAGTGAATTTTTAACAGCCGTACAAATATCTGTGTCCTTAGTAATTGTTGGTAACGATGTTATAGCAATCAATTCTTCCTTGATCTCGTTTACTACACAAAATCGAGCTAAAATAGTTAAACGAGCAGATTTAGTTACAGCTGTACTTTCGTCGAGACGCAACAATATAAAAGGAGATGACTTGATGTCATTTGTTTGTTGTTCTTTTACATTTTTCGCCGGTTTTAGTATTCTCTCTTTTATTTGACACGCTGAATTATCTTACCTTTATTTTCAAAGGCTTCAGAAAGCGAAGGGGAGCATGATAACCAGGCTTCCTTCAAAGATCGTCCCTCGTTAGGTTTACCGTGCCGAACAATAACATTTGCACACGAAAATCGTACGGCACCATCCTTGATAACATACTTAATCAAAGACGTCGATTGCTTCTCTCATTAATTCTCAATGAATTCTTTATGCCCTTGTTCGCTTTTATATTTCAAAGCGCCGTTTTACAGGTCATGTTGTACATAACACTGCTCCAGAACATAAAACACACCACTTTATCATCTTTATTAATCATGCCATATTTATCACTCCACCAAGGTTCAAATTCTCTCTGACACTTATCTTGCACTTTTTTTTTTACCAAACTAGCCATGCTGAATAGTTGTAAAAACAACTCAAACAATTTTAAACAAGCAGCTGTTTTAGCGAATTTAGTTTAAAAACCTCAAAAACTCTGCGTGATTGGTAAAAGCAGTCAACTACGTCAGCAAAAACAAATGAATAAATAAGCTTAGCGCCCCGCCCGCGCTTGCTCCCTCAGTTCGTTCCGTCAGAAATTTGCTTGAAATATACCTCTTTTGCCCAATCTGTAGACGTTCCGTCAAGGGTAGTTTCGTTCACGATGAACTTTTTTAATGTGATGTCAAATTATGTAGACGAAAAAAAAAATACTTATATCGATTAAGTACCTAGTTAATTAATGCCGTGCCCAAATTATTTGGTCGCGTGCCATCATCGGCACGCGTGCCATTGGTTCGCCATCCCTGATCTAAAACGTTTACCTGGATGGCTAGATGGGTATTCGAACCCACGACCTCCCGAAAGCCGGATACCACATATCCACCACGTATTTTTATTTTTTGTTGTCATATCTTCGGCGGCAATGTGATATGAATCCTGATAGTATTGGAAACTAGGATCGGTTAAGAATTTCAGCCACCGCTTTTTGAAGGAACTTTTCTGGAGTTCAGCTGGAGAGATTTACGAAAATCATGGAATACTGAAACTGGATCCCCGACGGGGTTTGAATTCGCGTCCTACCTAATGCCAGGCAACAGTGTTACCTATAACCCATCGGGCTTGGACGGCAGGAAATAAAGCTTGACAGAAAATTTTATAGAAGTATCAGTGTTAGTTAGAAACAAAGAGAGAGATGATAGTTTTACTACTTCCATCTACCAGATTTAAAATGTGGAACCGCTAATTTACATTGCAGACGGATTTTTTTATTTATTTACTGTTCTTAATTATTATTATTACTACTAAAATTGTTGCTACTGCGTTCAAGTTTAGCTTACCTTCTAAATATGGTATAATGAAAACAAAATTAGGGTGTTAATATTCCGCACCATTTAGTTTTCTGGGAATAGTTTATTTATATTTCGTGACTTAGTTTACCATTAGAGTTCTTTCGTGAATGCTCTTTCTACTTACCCTTAACCTTTATGTGTATTTGTCACACGCACAGTTCTATAACGCTGCAGCGTTAGAAAGTGTAACTAAGTCCATTCAAACTCTCTTATTGGTTTTCCGTTCGTAATTTAGCGATTCTTTTCTGTATTCACCTTTTAATTGCGTTTGCTAGCGAATTGTTAACTGTTTATTCGAGGGAAAAAAAAATACGCAACGGTTATCAAAATTACGAAAAAAGTGTTACCATCTCTCTATAATTAATCAATTTGGTTATTTAAATAATTATTATGACTAAAATGGTGATATTCGTGATTATTTTTACTGCAGAACTCCGAACTTTCCCTCTGAGCGTCTGCGAGTTTCTTTCTGCGCGGGCTCATTTTTATAGTCTTGGGTAAAGTGCTGGGTATGAGAGGTCTATTTTATCATGAATTTAGTGTACCACCTACCAGTTATGCTGTCCCATGCGGTATTCGTGTCTAGAACGAAGCATAATCGAAAGGCGAGGGGTCTCTCGAATTCTGTCCCCGACTGTACATTTTTTTGCTATTTAGATATGGACGTTTGTTTATATTTCCTTTTCAATGTGATCAGAAAATATTAGGCTTGTGTATGATATCTGTGCTTCCAATATAAAACTCACAAGTTGGCCGTCCTAAGCAGAAAGTCGCTGTTATAGTATGTATGTTCTGGCGGACAGTCGTGAATGATAAAATTAAAACTGGTTTGCAGAAGTGTGATAATCTTTTGGTACTGTAGTTCGTTCTGTTTTTGTCCAAGAATATGAAAGCGATATATTATGTACGATATACTCTGAAGAAACTCGTTGCAAAAGGGAGCAGTATCTTTTAATGTGCAATCTCTTTCATAAAAAACATTAAGTGATATGACACTACTGTGGTTATGAATGTTTTATTTACTGGCAAAAATAAATAAAAGACAAAATAACTTTATTTTTATCTCTGTCTGATACGGAAAGTCGTGTTTAGTTTCATTCTAGACTTTTATGTTCGTTTTATGCGAAAAACTTTCAGCATTTCACAGGTATTACCTAACAGCCGTAAAGAGCTGAATGGACGATCATGAGGTGAGCTAAACTACTAAATATTGGACGAGTAACAGCCTATTTATCACAAGCCGTTCCTACTAAAATAACTATTTTTATAAGTTTTCATTTATGCAAAGAATCGTGAAGCTGATCTTTCTTTCCTTTATATTTAATCCAGATTCTTCTCCCAATATTTTCTTGTTGCCTTCAGTTGTTTACTAATAATCTCTTAAATACTAACAGTAAAATTTCATTTGAAAATCAAAGCATTCTGCTTGTTTCTTCTTGTTTCATCTTCCCTCTTTGTAAATGTTGAATACAATCGTACCTAGGACACAACCCTGGCTTATTCCCTTATTAATAGAAGCTTGTTTTTCGATATTGTCCATTTATTAATCCCCATCTTAGTAAAAAAAAAGTTTACATCATTCAACCCTCAAGCTTGAGATGTTCTAATGGTTGAAGCATAGGGATAGTATAGGCACAGGAGTGAAGAGGGTAAGTGTTTCATAGGCCGTTGCGGTGAGTGTGTTGCACAAAATAAAAATAACGTCTATAACGAAATAGACGTATCAATACTTTATGGAACGAGATCCAGGAACTTCTGCACAATTCTGCTTGTGATACGTAAGATAGAAAATACTGTTTCAAGATTGCTGCGGGGAGTAAAAAATAGTGCAGTTAGATCGTTCGGAGTTTGTTACGTGACGCGTTATGCGGTATATCCTGTGAAGTGAACAGTTTGTGAAGAAGAGGGCGAAGGAACTAATTTGCATTATTAAGTTATAGGGAGAAAAGTGGAAACATTATACAAGAGATTTAAATAAGATATTACACATACGAGTATAGAGGAAACAAGCTACTTGGGAGCAGCGTCACAATTAAGTTATAGAGATATACATAGAGAGAGAGAGAAATTCATGCAATCAAACTTTTCAGAATGAAAAACTCTACGTTTCTCTCAAATCGACCGCAGTTATTTATTTCTAGAATACAAAGCAACAATCGTTTGAGTCACATTCATCTTTCGTTCACGCTCGATTTAGACGTGTGTGCTATACAGAAACCCGATCGCAGCATGGATGATTATAATGTCTACTCTAGTATTAAAAATGCAATAGCGTGAAACGGAAAGTAAGTATTTGCCTGGAAAAGACTATTATGTTTGGCTGAAAGAAAATGTATAGTATTTAACGTGAATAAATGAAGGAGAAATAAACTTAAAGACTGTTGTTGTTGCTTTAAGTAGTTTTACTCTGTACTTAATCAGACATTCTCAATACGTGTGATGTCTAAGGATCTGAATAAATTTTAAGCTCCTGCTTCAAGCACACACAGTGTAAAACCGTACAGAGAGCAACACAACGATTACATAAAAGTTTTTTTCCATAAAAAGATTCGCGATGTTCAAATTTTCGCCGAAGTTTATCTTCAAAGCAATCCCCATCAGGTGCGTTAACAAACTACACTCGCCATTCGTTAGATATTATTTTCAGCAGTAATTTTTATTGCTGCGAAGAGAAAAATTGTGGTTTTCAGTGACAGCCATGTAGAGTTGCAAACTACCATAATTTTTAAGGTAAATAACGAGGATATACAACCTGTTCCTTACTTTTGTTGTAAACATACTGTACTCTTTTAATGACAGTTGATTGCATATTGTGCCAGAATGTTCTTACACTGGATATTACATCAGTGAAATAATAAAAAAAAAAAACATGAAATATTTCTACGCGATGCAGTTGATGAACATGACATTTTACTCGGGAGGGTTAGTGAATATGTTTGAAAACTATTTGGAGGAGGAAAACCAGTTTACAAGCAGAAGAAAATTTGTCAAATTATCCTTATTCAAATAATTTTTTTTTTTTTTTTTTGTTCTCAAAAGTTTATTCGCACGGGTGGAAATGCGACTGTAACAATTTGAACTTATATTTGCTCCAAAACTCACTTATCATCATTGTTGTTTGTATACTTCGTGCTTAATGGATAAACCTCTCTCAGTGAGAATGGTTATGATAACGAAGGAGAATACCAAATTTCAAAATAAATTTCAGTGCTGGTTTCTTTTTCACATTTGTTAAAAACAAATCAATTCATATGCTGTACTCGGTTACCTACAACTATTTGTCGTAAATCCTAGAACGTACTCTTAACTCAATACTGTTGACAACACGATGTTTTATCCTATCTCAATAATTAAGATACCATTTGTTAGATCATCCGTGGTTTTGTGAAAAATTTAGAATGCGCTAGCAACCTAAATTTTTTTTAACAGTAACGGGATCGGATGGGAACACCTTTCAATAGCCACAACCTTACAATAGAATAACCACTGTGCTCCATTTATTTAAAAAAATCGGTTATATTAATGTTAGATTCTTTCATACGACGCTATTAAAATCGACCGATTTCAATAAGTTTTAGTAAGATGGTCGACTACCATTTGAAATTAAGGCCGGTAGAAAGGTTAACATCAACACTGAATAGTTATCGAGAAAATCAGGGTCAAAAGTCGATTCATAGGATCACTTTCGACTCATGAGACCGATAGATTACTTAGAAAGGAATAATTTTTATAATGTATGTAGGGTCCGCATAAATCAGGAAAGTTTGTGACTTCCTAGTATTTCTTCATGTAGCGTCAAAGTTGAAACATTTTCGATTGCCTGCGTGGAATAGTGGATAATGCTTTAGTTACTTATCTTTGGTGCTCGGATATGTTCTTGCCGATTTTTTCAAATTTTTGTTTTAAATTTTTCGAATAATTTACATTTTTTAAAATCTTTTTTCTGTGAAAGTACTTTTCGTAAAGATATGTAGAAGTTGGAAGGTGACAAGTCACAATAGTTGTACTGATTGCTCGGTTACAGTTGAGGATGTGCAGCCACCTGTGTTGATCAGTTCAGCCTATATATTTCACAACTAGCTCAATCAAAATAAGATCAACGTGGGATGAGGATTGACGATACTGTACAGTATACCTACTGTGGCGCGTAAGTTTCCGACTTGTAAGTGGCTTTACGTAAAGTGTGTTCACCATGAAAAAGTATTGACGAAATAGATCACTCTCTAAAAATTCACAACGAACGTTTAAAAAATTACAAGAGCAGATCACATCCGAGCATTGACAATTATACAGTATTTTTCTATTACGTTGTACCGCATTCTGGAGGACGGGGGTTCAATTACCAGTTCGGCTACCCATATATCTTTTTGCATAGATTCCAGAAAACACTCCAGAAGGACGCGCGGATGATTCCTTCGAAAAAAAAGTTTGATAGATTTCCTTCCAGTTTCTAGTCCGTCAACCTCTCCCAGCTCAAAAGACGTCAACATTGGCGAGCTGCAAAACCCATAACAAAAAAAAGGGGACATTAAACCAGGAGTGACCAACCCAAATGACCTTGTGGGCCACTTTGGAAATGTATCATAACTCCGGGGGTCGCATATAAAATTATTTATCCCCATATTAGATTTATAACCACTGTAAACATTTTTTTTAATGAAAAATTGAAAAATAATGAGTCATTATTTTTGTGTATACTATTATTCTTACATGTAAACATAGGTAATATAATAATAATGATACTAAATACACGTTGTAAAGATATATATAACACTAAAAATGAAATTTAAAAAATATTTTTAAAAGTGTGATGAATCTGTCTGGCCTGAAAATGTTTAAGGCGGGACGCGAGTTGGCCACCCCTGCACTAAACCATAGCAAGGACCACCGGTGGCCACTGTGAACCATGAGAGAGGAATTGGAGGAGGACTGAGTTCTTGCCCAACATCTAACTGGGAGTAACTGGGAGCCCGGCCATCTAGTATATTCGAGGAGAGTCTTGTGCTGCCATCTGGCTGCAAAAAGTGTAACAGTGCGTGATCTGCATGATTGGTGTTTGTGTGTGTGTGTGTGTGTGTACTAGCTGGTGCCGACAACTTCGTTCGTATTTGTAAAGAATTTTGACTGACAGCTACCGACATGTAACCACCATAGTGCTTGATGGGAGATTCGAGGCTAATACCACACACAAACATCAGCGATCTGCGCAGGGTATTTACGGCTGCAAAGTGAAATATAGGGACATATATATACATGGTAGAAATATGAAAATGCCCTCCGTCGACCGATTTCAACCACCATATCTCCCACAACCCCATTGCTACCGGCATGACACCACCATGGTGCACGTTGGGAGACATGAGGTTATTACCACACACAATCACCAGTGGACGAAGCTAGACAGTTTTGGCTGTATAGTGAAATATAGGGACACACAAGTCTATTTTTATATAAGGTCCACCACTTTCAACCACTACATCTACCACATCCCCACAGCTACCAACATGCAATCACCATAGAGCTCGATGTAAGACTCCAGGCTTCTACCACACACAAACGCCCAGGCTGCAAGGTAAAATATAGGCACACATACGTCTTTTAAAAAAATACGATATTAAATGCCCTAGGTCGACCACTTTCAACCACCATGACTCTCACACCCCCATAGCCACGGACATCTTACTACCATAGTGCACGATGTGGGACTCGAAGCCACTACCACACACTACCAATCACCAGTGGTCTGCGCTACGTAGTTGAGGCAGCACAGTCAAATATGCAGACACACGTATTTCGTCGAAATATCTAAATGTCATTGATCGACGACTTTCAACCACCGTATCTCCCACACCCCCACAGCTACCGTTATTCGGCCAACCTTGTGCACGATGGGCGACTCGATGCTACTACCATACACAAACACCAGTGCTTTGAGCTAGACAGTTGTGGCTAAAAAGTGAGACATAGTGACACACACGTCTTTGGTCGAAATACGAAAGTGCCCCAGGTAGACTACTTTCAACCACCATATTTCCAACTTCACCATAGCTACCGACATGCAACCACAATATTGCACGATGCTACTATCAAACAAAAACACCAATAGTCTGGGTTATGTAGTTGTGGGAGTAAAGAGAAGTATAAGGACACACAAGTCTTTGGCCGAAATATGAAAATGCCCTGCATCGACCACTTTTAACCACCATATCTGCTACACCCCCACAGCTATCGGCATTCGGCCAACGTTGTGCACGATAGAAAACTCCTACTACCACACATAAACACCAGTGATCTGTGCCATGTAGTGGTGGGTTAAAAGTGAAATATAGGTAGATAGATAGGGGACCGTCCATTTATATTAAATAAATTGTTTGTTTTATTATTAGACCCTAATCTCTCGATAGCTTTTAATCCTATAATGATCCGAAACCATCACCTTTTTTAGCGATTTTCTTGAAAACTATCGCCAGTTGACTTCAACACTTTTACAAGGGGTAGTTTTGAATGCTACGCGACCACGATACAAAAATACACTCAAGTCGGTGTTGCAACAACCTGATAGATTCTTCGTGGTTTAATTAATACGATAATTAATTAGTCCACGATAAAGTTCAATTTAATATTTGTTTTTATTCTCAAAGAAAACGACGTCAACGATACTAGTTACATGCGTTCATACCATCCAGAGATTGCATTCTACACTTTTTCACAGACAATACAGTACTTCGCCATCGTAAATTGAGTCTGTTTAAACTTTGCCGAAAACACAATTAAACTCTCTGTCTTGGACATTCGCTTTATATAATCTCTACCGAATTTTCTAAAACACTTCAAAAGCTTCCACCAGATAATTCTCGAACATTAACAATACTTAAACAATTGAAATATATTAAGAAACAATCCGAATTAATACCAAATCATTTACAATCAATACAAAATGGTCTGATATTGAAATTAAAGGTACTTAAACACAAATTGTTTCCAGAAATTGTAGCAAATTGTCCTTTAGACATCGTAACTTGCATTAACATTTGGAATTACGAAAATTTAATCAATTCCTTGCACAATTCTGTTCTTAATAATATTAAATGGCCTTTAAATAAATTATTTTCATAAAACAAAGTACATATACACTAATTTACAGGAAATTGCAAAACAAACCTACCAAATCATATTCAAGCAAACTCTAGCTTACTACCAATGATTCATAAAGTATAATTCCATTTAATTTTAGGTTTGAGAGCTGTTACAAACGCCTCGAGAACGTAATTTTACCGTATCTTCACGTTTCTCCGAGAGGAAGTGAACAGCTCCTTAGGGTTTTTTCACCGTGCTGGCCGTGCCGGGGGTCAGGCCTAAGTCAGATAAATCAGCCACCGGGCAGACATGCGGCCGGCAGAAGTGGTCTGCGCGGTCCGCAGCATCGCGCCATATATTCTCATCAGCGGCCGCATTGAATAATGCAGCCTCAGCTGCAATCAGAAATGAAGCAGTAGCCGGGACCCCGGCGGCGGCCTCCGCATAACTCAACCTACCTGCCCGGAATATTCATCTGCATAGCGGCGCCCCGCGGAGAGAAGGCTGCTCAGCTCCGCTCACTGTCACGGACAACGACACCGGCATTCTACAGCACCTCAAGTCACGCCTACCTCAAACCTTAACATTACATAATTAACTTATACTGCTAGGAATTATGAGTGTATCTTATATCTTTAAACGAGCAGTTCTCAAATATATATATATATATATATATATATATATATATATATATATATATATATATATTGAAGTGTTCCCTATGTTAGGAAAGCGACTTCTCGACCTCACTGTGGCCGTCTGCTACCTGTCATTGATTTCAAAATAATATTAGGTACAAAAAAAAAAAAAAAATCAGGTAGGCGCCAGAGATTGGAGTGTACCCTATTCTGAGGGAAGCGACATCCAGATATCAAAGTATTGTTATTTAAACATGAATTATTTAACAACTAGAATTATTAATAAAGTCAAATGACACATTACATGATTGGATGGGATCTATTGAAAACAAGGTTCACAATCCGACTTTACGATTTACTTATGTATTTTAATTGTTTACTTGACACGATTTTACAAAGATTAATTTTCTTTTTGCAACACAAGGGTACATAACTTTCTCGGTGGAGCAAGAGAGTTTGTCTCAGGGCTGACTAGGGTGAAAACGACGATGATGCAAAAGTTCCTTTTTCTGAATGGTGGTTACCGTGCAGGCGAATCTACGTTGTGCAGTCGGTGGGTTGACCAGCTCTCCATCACGGCCGGCTGCCTCACTGCTGTCTCTCCCGTGGTCAGCTGGTCGGTCGATCTACACCTCTCAGTCGGTAGCCAACAAGTCCCCTTATCTTCCACGCTGCCTCGAAGAAGCGTCGCTTTCTGCCCCTTCTTGATGACGTCTGCCAATGTCTGTCTTTGCAGGGAAGCACTTTTCGCTGGTTGGCTCAGGCCATACAACAAAACCGCCCTTTTTTTCATAATAAAAATACAAATTTTTCCTATTGGCTGTACTCCCTGGCCTCCCTTCACCCTTCATTCTTGGATACGGATTTACTTTTTATTTTATTTGTTTACCGAAACAGTTCAGGCTGCTCTTGAGCTGTGGTCCTGTCACGGGACTGTTTTCTGCCATCCGTCACATCTAATGGCAACACTCAAGGGCTGGCGTCCTCCAAACACAAGCAGAACCTCCCCTGGGACCGACACACTCACGACGAGGAAAGAAACACGAACATATGTTTTCTATCTGGATCATTACAATATATATATATATATATATAGTTTCGTAAGCTCACTCACCTAGATTAGCTATTGGCTGGAGAACGGTGTCACGTGTCAGCCTTCGCTCGCAAATTAACAGCTACCAGAGATACCATTGCTACAGTCCTTATGAAAGCGTCACAGAACTGATTAGTAGACTAGGCTGGGAGTCTCTGGTAGATAGACGACGCACGTTTCGTTTAAACTTATTGGTAAACATGCGTACTCCCACTTTCACTTACGAGTGTAGTGAAATACTTCTTCCACCAACCTATTTGAGTCGGAATGACAGGAAAGATAAGATTAGAGAAATAAGGTGCTGCACTGATTCTTATATGAATTCTTTTTTCCCTCTTTCCATTAGGGATTGGAATGCACAAGAAAGAGATTAGCTTTGTGCTGAGCACCCTCTGCCACCCACAATTTTGTGAATTGCAGAGTATATTTGTAGATGTAGATGTAGATGTAGATTAGAAGAAATTCGTGGTAATGTTCACAGTTTAATAGCTAAGCAACTGCTATCAAATTAAATGCCATAATATAGTTTGCTTTTCATAGCGATTTATAGTTAAAAAAATTAACAAATTTTGCAGCTGACAAAACGTGGATTTGATTTTCACTAACATGTTGCTAATGAGAGTAACTTAAAAAAACTTTAAAAAAAATTTAATTACTCACGGTCTCTGCTGTAACCACGAATGCCAATTGTCATTACGGCTTCAATGACCTTTGAACAATCATACGACTGAACTATCGTCCCATATCGTATTTAATACCTATCTCTATTAATGCTTCTGAGATCTTGAAGCTCAACAGATTTTATTCATCCTGAAACACAGGTCAAGTTTATGGTCTAACCAGGTCAACCAGTCACAATCTTTCATTCTAAAAACTGGAACTATTCTAGATCCGTGAACTGTCACGAGCTTACACTAGTAGGCTATATATTTAAAAAAAAAAAAAAAAAAAAAAAAAAAAAAGAGCTATTATTGTCTTTGGTACGACTCTAACTCCATCTTGCAGAAGTTTCGGGTACGAGTAAGCCTACTGACGTTAGTTAAGTTTCTCTTTGATTAGAGCAAGGAACTTTTATATCTTTAAACAAACAATTATTCTATATTAGCTGTACCGTGGTCAGTCACCGAATCGTAACATAGTAATGAGGAAATAAGTAAATGCAAGTATATTTATTAATGAAAGATATTTTATTTTGAATAGAAGTAATAAATATCACCTTTATTTTAAAAATTTGTTATAATTAAATGTTACATGTTTAATTGTAAAAAATTGAAAAAGTAGATATTTAAAAAAACAGATATTGGCTTTGTCAGATGCGATTTATTCAGACTTCTTTACAAAATTAATTGAAAAAAAATTTGCGGTTATAATGTGATCATCGTCTACTTTTTAACCATATGTGTCTTTAACGTTAGCATAAATATTATTGATTCGTATAGGTGTCCAAACGAAAAAAAAATCAGTTTATGATAAATACAACCCTGCACTTTGAAACGTCTGACCTTGCGTTTTATTGATGTTCATAGCGAAGCATACACTTATTGAGAATTGTTTTCGCATCATTTGGAAAGATACGTACAATTGGATCAGAAGGTGGGAGGTTAATGCGGGGTATGAACATAGTTTTATCGGACTGAATTAATTTAGCACTGATGATGTACTCGTCTAAGTGAATTACCACTAATCTTGCACCATTAATTGTTCCTGATTAGCATTAAGATTAAATAGAAAAGAGAACTGGGATTAACTATTTAGAAGTCCATGAAACAAGAACAGTTTTTGCATAATCTGTTTGTTTGTTCGTCTACCTGTTTTTTCTTTTTCCGCCAACATGAAAGAAGAATTTAACTGATTTTCGCGGGATTTTCATAGTTTGCAATTTAAAATCTACCTCACCTTGAAAAATTAAAATCTCATCAAAAAATTAACAATAAAATCCTGATTTAATTTTTATTAATAGTCTTAATTTTCAGCAGTTTGACGTATCCATTATGACTCAGTTCAATCATTTACTGATGTCATGAGTTCAGGTAGCACTTGAGCAGTCTTCTCCGTGTCGCACGATCTTGGGCGATCCTCTGCCAGTTAACTCCGACAACCCTGCGTGTGTCCTTGTCCCATTGGTCTGGTGGTCTTCCTCTGGTCTGTGGTGATCTCTTGGGCTCCACTCCAACACTGTTTTTGTCCACCTCTGGTCTTTTCTCCGCGCAGCATGGCCGGTCCATTACCACTACTGTCTTCTCTAAGATGTCCGTGACTTTCTTAACTGGCCTAATGCCATCTTTTGCAAATTCAGGTCTCACAGCTGTATGTCAGCACAGGAAGAATGCACTGGTCAAAGACTATTTTCTTTAGATTTATGAACATATTATATTTGAGGATAATAGAATGCCTCCCAAATGCTTTCCATCCCAGTCTAATGTATATAGATAAATAATACCATAGTATATCTATATTCTTCACATAAAAAGAGATAATTAGTATTACTATGTCACAATCGAATAGAGATACGTATAATTTTATATTTCGCTATAATTCCGTAGGGATTCAAAATTCTGAAAGTAACATATTGTAGTATACTTTTAAATAAACCTTAACTATATTTAAATTTTTCAAATTGTAATTTTATAGTTACTTATTTATTTGTACTTGTATCATGAATCGTTATTAGAGGGAGTGAAATAGTGGGCAAACTGTAATTACATAATTTGAAAGCAATACAACGATTAAATGGTTATCGCACAGTATAACGAAAGGTAGGATTGTATTGAACCAGTCGAGAGACTGATGACAACAAAGAATTAGTAAAGCGGCATTAGAGCTGCGTTTTCGTTGCTTAACCGTTGCGTAAGCATCACACGCTATTTAGTTGGAAAATGGTTCCCACATGATTAAAACAGTAAAAACTACATACAGATAATCATGACGTTGAAGTAACTCATATAAATCACATACAAACAAAAATATTATTTCTCGTCCTAGACGGATAGATTACGATACACGAGGTCATGACGTCATTAACATAGTACCCGTAAAAATTACTTAAACTCTTCTTAAAAGCTAAATTCCTTGAAACTTATGCTGTAATACGGTATGTTAAATGCCATTCTGCTTGAGGCTACATTTCATCATAGCAATAACCTCCTCTAATCCACTCGAAAATCCAAACATCTACGCTCATTTATACATTAACTGTGTTGAGCACATAATCACAATTCAAAGGATGCTGAAACCTGAGACATGTGTTTCCGGTACACAGTTCTCGGATTTTTTTTTTACTGCTTTTCGCTGTTCGAATCCAGCCAAATTAGTCTTATTTTTAACACCATAAATATTAGATAAAAGCCTAATTAATTTACATTTATAAATTCCTGTATTTCTTCCGTTAATTTCGAACCATAGCAGACATGTTTCCAAGTTGAATACGAACCTTTTCCGAGCTAGTGAAGCCACAGGCAAAAGTTAGTCAATCATCTAAGAAGATTCATACCTAAACGCTAAGAAAAATCATTTTTATTTGGCTGCAAGGAGAGCATTAATGCACGTCGTAACTGGTAACTAATTTTCTAGCGTAACAGTAGCTCATTGATGAAGGAATTTGAAATGGTAAGTGCATGGAATAAGACGTATTGCTATTGGTCAATTTAACTGGGATTCTGTTTATGGTTTTTATTTGTCAGCGGAGAAATAACTACCGCAAAACTCCATATCTACCAATAAAATCATTCCTTTTCAATCTATTCCCGAACTGTAGAAGAAATACTTCACATTTCCCTAATCGTATTTCTACAGCGTTATAATTCTGTAGGTATATGCAATACTCGCTGATGGAAGGAGTATTAACTGATATTAACAGAAGATACGCCTTTGACAACACTCAGTGAACCTACAAAGCATTATTATCTATACTTTTATGTAAAAATTTCCTTATATATTCGCAAAACGATTAACTTGTTTCGTAATTTTTGTTGGATGCCGCTTGTGCGTTATTGCGTCTATATAATTTGACTCAAATATCAAAACAAAGTGAGAATAAAGTTTGTATTTGGAGTTGAGACCGTATTCGCTACCTCAGCCAAGATTTCTAATTATTATTACGGGTAATTGTGTCAGATAAACATACTGCAGACTCTTAATCTTTATCTACTTTTTCCTTTATTAATTCTAACATTTCTTTTCCAATATTTGATATCAATTACGGAGCAACATTAATAGATACAGAGAAATACAGAAATATATATTATTTGTTTTTAGCTGATAAAATTTGCAAAATCTTAAATTGCAACCCAAATTTTCGATTGCGTAAGTACTGTTTTTAACATCATCCGTTGGAGATGACAAAGCGATCATTTAAAGACAAGAAAGAAAGAAAGTATTTGTCACGTTGCCATAATGGAAAGCCCTCAAAAATTCCGAAAGATCTCACCGACAAATGGCTGGATAATTCCCTTCATCTAATATTAATGACAGACTCGGTAACGAAGACAGCTGAAGGCTGACAGGAAATATGCATGAGCTTCGCTTTACCGTTCGAATGCACGCGATTTTCTCCCCGAATTTTATTAGCATTTTTAAATTTTCGTTGCGTCTCTCCGCTGTCAAATTATCCCCACCGATACCGCTGAACTGAGAAATCAAAAGCTCGTTGTTTAAATGAGACTTCTTTCGTGATTTACAGCTGGACTGCCAGAGTCGACCGATCACTCCCATTAAACACAAGAGCTGTCAGCAACTTGTGGTACTGTCCCTTACTGCGTGCTATGCCTGCGTAGGGCTGTTACTAGTCATCATTCAGAATTTATTAATGACTCTCCATTATGCAAGCGTTATGTCACCAAGACACTAGTGTTTTCTCAAACAAGACAGGCCATTAGTTAGTATCTCCCACCCAGATTATTGGATTTTACGAAAAATCATTCGCCACTTATATCCTTTGTCAGGTACTATCACCTACGGAAAGAAACGTTACGTTTCGATCATGCTTTTATCCCTTAAAGTGTCCTTAGCAGAAATTTTATGTTTGATAATCTAATATATAACATCGTAAGCTCATTCACTCGTTCGCTCATCTCGATAGCTATTGGCTGGAGAATGGTGTCACGTGTGAGCCTTCGCTCGCAAAACAGCGACCAGAGATACCATTAGCAAAAATTCTTAGTTATGTAAACAATTTAATAGCTGAGCAACTGCTACCAAATTAATTTCCATAACACATTCATTAAGTTTGATTTTCGTAGCACTTCATATTTAAAAAATTTTGATAAATTTTGCGACAGGAAAAACGTGGACCTGCTTTTCAGTAACATGTTGCTAACGAAAGAAACTTAAAAGAACTTTTTTAAAAAATAAATTCCTCATGGTGTCTGCTGTAACCACGAATGCCAATTGTCATTCCGGCTTAAAATAAATTTCAATTCAATTAAAACTTTCACTAATGTTGTTGCTCTACCAAAGTTTATGCATTATGGTTTATTTGCTTTTTAGATATTTTACTGACCACTTTCGTCAGTGGTCTTTGTTCATGTTCGCTGTACGTGGGATATTATGTTATTTTAAGGCAGACATCATACCAAATATGTTACCTAATCGAGTATTCTGGCAATTCATTTCTTTGTAGTTGCTCAACTGTTCAATAATATGGATTATGTATTAAGTTCTCTGCCTGTTACAGATACTATGACCAATGAGTAGATTATGAGTGTTTGCCCAGTCTCAATAAAAAAACAGGATTTTTTAAAAACTTTAAGGGTCAAATATAAGTCAAGTTTGTATTTAAGCAATATATGAACTTTGAAACAATTATGCGATTGCGCTATCGTCTTCGTGTTTAATACCTACGTACCGAGAGTGGTGGTGTAGTGGTTAGCGATCTGGCCACGCATTCTGGAGGACGGCGGTTCGAATCCCCGTCCGGGCATCCAGATTTGGGTTTTCTATGGTTTCCTAAATCACTCCAGGCAAATGCCGGGATGCTTCCTTCAAAAGGCCATGGCCGAATTGCTTCCCATTCCTTGCCCCCAATCCTTTCCCGTTTCTAAAGACCTCGATGTTAAGAGACGTTAAACAGTTTTAAAAAAATACCTACGTCTATTAATGCTTCTGTGCCCTTCAAGTTCAAGAGATTTTATTCACCCTGAAGCACAGGTCAAGTTAATATTTGGTCAAATCAGGTCAACCTTCGTCCTAAAAACTGGAACTATTCTATACCCGTGACGATACGCAAAAAACAGTCACGGGCTTACACGAGTAATATATAAAATTAAGGTAGTTTTCCCATCATCGATGACAACCGAGAGAGGGCAGTTCAAGAGAGACAAAAAGATATCTGCAATCTCATTAGTAGTTACAGATACACCTAAAGCATTTTTTTTTTTAGATAGTAATAGTGAATATTAGGAATTAAAACACATTACTAAACTAAAATGGTTTTTTGCTTCATAAAGGGTGCTCCCTAGTGTTTCACGGCACAGTAGATTTTTGTTTCATCCTTGAAGAATTCATGCAAGCAACGACCCACCACGGAAGCGAAGACACTGCCTGAGACTCGATAAACATCGGGTGTTCTGTCTTACTCGACTAAAATTAGAAACGCTTTCTAGGACATCATCTTTATTAAACATCATCAGTCTAAGTTCTTAATACAATCGATAATATCCATCAAGAACTACAAACGGTCAGCTCTTGCATAATTTTCGTTGTCTTTCTCTTTGTTTCCGTCTTACACAGTATGAATTAGAGAACTATCAAACGTAAAGGACGAGATACGATCTTAAAGCGATTTCAGACATCCTGTTACAGTTTTGTGTATGCATACAGCTGAAAACAATGACGTTCTTCCTCTTTGCCGATACTGGTATACTTATTGATTGAGAAATACCAATGACGTCATCGCACACCAGAAAGATAAAAATCACAGCACTTCCTCGGCTGTTGTAGAGTGGTTTACTATGAATCAAATCCCTGTTGCAAAGAATGCGAAAAATACTGTTTTATCTGATTTTTAACTTCTCCTATGCTTGCAAAGTCAACATTACACAGTAAAATGTACGAAATAATTTCAGCAAACTATCGTTATAAGCCTCTCGCTCCGATAAACTTGTATAGTGCGCTATTAATATTTCTATCAGTCCATCTACTCAGAGGCTTGTGCCAAGCAAAAGTTTTTAGTAACAGATTTTTTTCTCAATCCACCCAATTTCTAACCTTAAATTCATATCACGCAAAGATTGCCATGTCTCTGTGAGCAGTCTTCCATCCACTACCTGTCGTCGTTTCACCTGGTGTCCGTTTATAGTTATTGTCCTGGTTTTCTACGAAGCGATGATACCTATTGCAGCGATTCCAAAACAACTGGATCCCCATTGCAGTGCACCATCACAACCCAGCAGCAAGAATACCTTAAAAAAAATGTATGGACGGCAATTTCACAGCCGCGGATGGCCACGGAAAAGATAAATGGAGGTGAGACTTTTAACAGAGACGACAAAACTGGGAAGACTTAAAATTACTCTCCTTTTTTTAACTGCTTAACGTCTCTTAACAGCGAGGTCTTTAGAGACGGGAATGGATGCGGGGCAAGGAATGGGGAGGAATTCGGCCATGGCCTTTTCAAGGAAGCACCCCGGCACTTGCCTGGAGTGATTTGGGAAACCATGGAAAACCCAAATCTGGATGCCCGGACGGGGATTCGAACCGGCGATTTTCTGTTTGTAAATACGAAGAAGCAGTTATATGAATATCCGGGAAGAACTTTTCTTGAAAAGCAATATCTAATAATAAAAATAATACATTACTTGCAACCGATAACGATAAATGTGTCAGGAAAATTGTCAGTGCGTTTTTTTTCCGCAACGACAGAGAAAAATGACTGCAATTATAGCATCACCTTGAATTCATATTTTATCCACTACCGAGTCTTGTGGTATTAGGGAAGGAGCGGGTTAAAATCCCTGTCCGGCCATCCAGATTTGGGTTTTCCGTGGTTTTTAGGAGAATGCCCGGACGGTTTCTTCAAAACGTTGTTGAAAAATTCCTTAGTATAGGTGCTTTAATTACGTCGATCAGCCGTAAAGACTGCAGAAAAAAATCCGTCTAATTGTATCAAAAATTCTTTGAGAGCACAGATGAATTATTCCTTTCATATTCATCAAAATTACTGTTTAAAGTCTTTGAGTACAGAAGTGTAAATAATGGATACAATAATGTAAAAACTGATTATAACAGGATATAATTGGTAGGCGGTAACTCCGTGAATGTTGAACAAAGACAAATGTCTGCAAAGACACGGTGATATATGATATTTTCAATAGCATGGCATATCCACTGAATCATTTTGATTATTAAAGATAATCAAGCTTGTAGTATTTCATTCCACAGCTTGTACAATACATGAAAAACACAAAATTTGTTCAAACCAACCTTTTCCCACCGTTGGAATCGAACTACTGACATATCAAACGAAACGAAAGAACGGGCCTGATTGTATTTAAATTGGGAAAATTACACGGAATTTATCAACAAGTTACTACCAACAAAATTTCTACATCGGTTTTATAAAAAAACTAAGTTAGTCCACAACCCGAAGGTTGGTTGGATCCTCCCGAAGGAGGCATACTACGCCATTGTGTCAGTGGTAGGACGGCCAGTTCCTTTCCTCTGGGACCTACAGTTTAACGTGGAATCCGAACCACGGAGCGGCCTGGCATAGCTCATATGATCAAACACAACTCTCAAAATGCCAGCGCCTACCGGGATTTGAACCAGGGACCGGACCAGCGTTCCTTTTTGAAAACAAACGCCATTACCGCTTTTTTAAAATTAAATTTTATATATTACAAAACAGCACAAAAAAATACATAACTCACATAATTGCTTTCATGCATAATGCAACTCAGAGTAATTAAATTATATACTTTTGTATCTAAGCTAGATTCACACGCTAGTTATTTTCTTCCTTTGCTACTTTTCTTGACTGCCAGATGGAGCGCATATCAGATGTACGTTGCAAGCAATATTTGGCGCCAAACACAGTGAAAATCACATGATGGCATTGTTGTCAATTCAGTTTACTGGATACTGGATTTTAATTACTTATATCTGAATATGCAGCACGACAAGTTCTACATCGAACTGGAAATCATCACGGGCCGTTCGTATGAGTGGTGAATATTCTCATTATTCATTTGAGGTAGGTTTTCTGTCATTATGATGCGAAACATCCTCGAATGGCATTTTTTTGTAATTTTGAAGTTTTACAGTTTCATAATAGACGACTTTGGTATATCGAATGTAATCTTCAAAAAAAATTATTCATCTTGTATTATACAGCGTGATTAAAAAAACGTGGACAAAATGACATGGTAGGTCTGTCATACAATAAGGATCAAAAATCGCATAGGAACAGAGGGTCGCAAACTCCTGAATACTGGATTGGTCGCGGTGGACCAATCACATGGCCACCACGATTACCAGACCTGTCTCCCTTGGATTTTTTCTTGTGGGGATTTTTAAAGGGACTTGTGTATGAAACACCTGTTGAAACGCTGGAAGACTTGGTAGGAAGAATCGTTGCGGCAGCCGGATGTGTTCCAGTTACACCTGGTATCTTTGAGAAGGTGCGCCATTCCATGCAACGGAGATGCCGGGTTTGTCTCGATGCATCTGGTAAAAACATTGAGCATCTGCTGTAGGCTCAACATTTGGCTTGCATTAGTCGCATATGAGTAATTATCAATAAAATGATCTGTAATGGTTTTGTTTCTTCTCTTTGTGTCAGTATTATTTTAGACGCCCTGTAGCGGCTCCGGATCGCAGTTGCGACCCTCTATTCCTATGCGATTTTTTATTCTTATTGTATACCTGATCTACCATGTCATTTTGCCCACGTTATTTTGAATCACCTTGGATAGATAGTGGTGTTTTCTACTAACCATAGGATAGTATTTTGTTTTGTTGCGGGGAAATCTGATTTTTTTCTGGTTTAATAAAGAGGCAAGAGGCGATGTCCTATCTAGGAGAGCAATTCTTCTTCTTGTCCAGATCCAGATCCGTTGATTTTGTCCTAACGTTATCCTATGTTCCAGCGTGTCTGTGTTCCCACGATGTGGGCATCTGTCTGTTACCGATAGGTGTATTCTAAGGTGGCTACACACTAGGCGAACGGATGCGACCGAATCTATGCGGCGTTTGTTATGAATTAGCTTGCTGTCCACATTACAACGAAAGAATGAGTTGTTTGTCATTGTTTCGTGTTCGCTGGTTTATGCGGTAAAATCAGTAACCGATATGATAAAAGAGCTGGAATGGGATTCATTCGAAGACTGGAGGAGGGTGAAGAGACTCATACAAATGTAGAAGGCGTATATTGGTGATAAGGCGTGGAAAGATATTGGTGTAAGAATTAAAAATAATGTATGGAAGGGAAAAGCACAATCTGGTACTCGATTTCAGGTACAAAAGGGTATTGGAAGATCAGGGACTGAATTAAGTTTTCTGGAGAGTTGATGATTAATTTACCAAAAACGTAGAAACAATTTAAAGTTGAAATTTGTAGAGGGAAAAGCAGGGGAAAAATGGGTGTGTAGCAAAACTGCCACCGGAGAAATTAAATTAGAAATTAAAATTAAAGAAATACGAAGACGCAGGAGATCAAAACGGCGGTGGTGCATGACTTCTTTGTTCGAAAGTAGAAAATTGTATAGAGGGACAGACTTGATAGATGATGTTACAGCTGAAATTGGGTATGGATTTTTTCAAAGTTTCTGTTACATTATTGCAGCAGATTGGTACGAAGATTTCAAAACGTCAGTATTTTCTCTATCCCTTGGTGCAAATTTATCCATCAAATATAACATGTCTTAAAACAAACCATGTCGATTTAAAATTAACGTCAGCTACAGAATCTGCTTTAAATGAATTTTCGTTCTCGTGTGAAGGATCCCAATTGAGATTTCATTTTCTTTTTAGTGTCTTTCGAGCCCCATTTCATAATTCACTAATTTCGTTGCAGGTATTATATTTTTTAATTATATTTTTATAATCATTATGAGTAGAGTTCCATGAACACTGTTGTTTTCTATATAACTCTATTTATTTTAAAGAATCCTAGACAGACGGCTCCATGTTCCCTACAAAACAACAAAACCGTTCGTCTCGACTTACACACTTTAACTAAGCTGAGAACGTGTGGTCCGCATTTTGCTTTGATGTACCGCCTCCCGAGCGAAACGGAGCGCAGGCAAACGAATGCGGTAGCAAGCGTTCATTCGCCTTCGTTTTCAGGTACACACTGATTGAACGTATGCGTTTGCTCATGTGCGTTCGCCTAGTGTGTACCCAGCCTTATACAGGGTGTTACAAAAAGGTACGGCCAAACTTTCAGGAAACATTCCTCACACACAAACAAAAAAAAAAATGTTATGTGGACATGTGTCCGGAAACGCTTACTTTCCATGTTAGAGCTCATTTTAGTTTCGTTAGTATGTACTGTACAGTACGGACCAATTCCATGGCCCCCACGGTCTCCTGACCTCAACCCTCTTGACTTCCATTTATGGGGGCATTTGAAAGCCCTTGTCTACGCAACCTCGGTACCAAATGTAGAGACTCTTCGTGCTCGTATTGTGGACGGCTGTGATACAATACGCCATTCTCCAGGGCTGCATCAGCGCATCAGGGATTCCATGCGACGGAGGGTGGATGCATGTATCCTCGCTAACGGAGGACATTTTGAACATTTCCTGTAACAAAGTGTTTGAAGTCACGCTGGTATGTTCTGTTGCTGTGTGTTTCCATTCCATTTTTAATGTGATTTGAAGAGAAGTAATAAAATGAGCTCTAACATGGAAAGTAAGCGTTTCCGGACACATGTCCACATAACATATTTTCTTTGTTTGTGTGTGAGGAATGTTTCCTGAAACTTTGGCCGTACCTTTTCGTAACACCCTGTATAGTTTTTTTTTTGTGGCGATGTTTTGACTGAGCTACCAGACCACCAAGAGATAATAAAGCTTCAAGACTACTTTGCGGTTATTATTAAAAGGTAAGTTAGAATTCGACTGGTTATGTTTGCGATCTTTAAAGGTCAAAGATACAGAAATCAAACACGCTGGTTGGTAGTTCTGAAGTGGCGGACACGTCAGGCAGTACTCTGGCAGCCGTAATCCCCTGTATGGACGGCTGCTCCACGGGAGCGGCGGAGCCGGTGTTTGTTTTTGGTCGGCCGCTTGCTGCGTGGCGTGCATCCCGCTTGTTAATATTCAAATAGCAGCCACTCCCCCGCGGGGAAGCAAATAGCTCCTTCGTGTTTACCGAACGACGAGCGAATGCGACAACGCGCCGGCGGTGCAGCGGCCGCAACGCACAACAAAACGCCCAATCGCAGACCCACACCAGGGCTGACAACATTCCGCGGCAAAACTCGAATCGCTGGGTGCCATTTAATATTCGCAATAAGTAACCTGTTATTACTATGAGGCATAATACCACAATAAGTATCATTTTTGAAGTGATATAGCCAGAGGACAGAGTTTCACCTTTTGTGATTTTTAACATTAGTAAAGATGTTTTTTATTTAGTGTTTGTAATTGTATATACTAACCTTGAATTTGTAAGTTCCAAGGTACAATGTCAAGATGAATATACGAGATCTTTGGCGAATAAAGAACAGTTGGAAAAAATATTGAATAAAAGGTTTTGTTGGAAGAGGACGAGTTGGTTTTGGAGAGAACATGTATTTACAGAAGAGATGAAAGAGAAAAGCTCGATGGAGAGGCCGCGAAGAATCCTGGCGGGATTAGTAACAGGACAATATTAGCCTGAGGGCAGAGAAATTAGTGTAATGATAAATATAATGGAATATGAATTTGTAATTGATAATTGGTTGTTTAATGGAAAATAGAAGATATAAGATAAGTAGAAGGTGTCTTATTTAATACTGAGATTGAAATATAGACAAAGGAGTTGATTTAAAAGTTCGTGTGGTAAGATTTTGTTAATAGTGGTTTGATTTACAGCGTAGGTATCGAATTAAATTCAGCGAGGGACAAAGAGAAATAATTGAAATTCCTATGTACTGGTCTAATGCTGGAAATATAAACAAAATTACTATATTTAAAATATTATAAAGTAACATTCACATATGTTCTATAAAATAAAGAGAACCATACAAATGAGACGTTACAAACACCTACATTACTTTGACAGTATCGTCTTTAAAGAGTACTACGTCGAGGAAAGAAATAGAGCTTCAAACAGTATGTAAGTTAATATATATCTTTGCCTGTGGAATTTCCCGTATTTGACTTGCTCTGGGTTTGCTTTGGGTGGTAATACTCACCTCAGAACCCAATGAAGCAATATTTATTCTCGTAACATAAATGCTGCGTACCTATTTATGTAAAATCAAATAATTAGTACCTCTTTACTTAAATCAAATTAAACTAGGTGGTTAATGAGTTCACTTTTTAAACACAGCTTACAAAATTACCAAAACACATTTGTATTTTTTTCATTTTAAGAAGAACAAGGCACCAGAAAAAATAATTACTTCCCACAGATTTTTCTATTCCATTGTTTCAAAAACAGAATACTGAATATCTCTTTTCCTGACCGTTCCACCACTGATACAGTTTATTCAACACCAACACCATAAGTGTATGGTTCAACGTTCTCCTTATTGTACCACACTTGTTCTCTCAACTAACATACTCTTTCAGTATTCATCATATAAATTAACAGTTTATCCTGACGTACGATTCGTCCGCTATACTGCCATCTTTTCTTGCCGGACTCTTTCTTCATGAAAATTAATATTCAACCTCCAAACATGCTCTACTCCACACGCTCGCATACTAAATATCTTCGTTTCTCTTACAAAAGAAAATAAATTAAACCAAAAAAATTAATTAAACTGATGGAAACCTTGAACAATAAACTTCTTATCTTTCAATATGTAAAAACAGAAACAATAAAACTGAAATAAAAAAATTGTAAAGGACTATGTTTACTTACAAGAACAAGTAGTATATCGCGAAGTATCGTGATGACGTCACATAGCCTGGTGGGTGGCCTGACATTCGGGAGGGCACCGGTTCAAAACCCAGTCCAGCTATCCTGAAGTTTTCCACGATTTTCCGAACGGTCATGGTCAAATTCATTCCCGCTCCTTGTACCCAATTCTTACTTTGACGCGGCTAGAATCCCGAGAGATTTTTCTACAGTGTTGCCGCCGCGAAAATGAACATAGTATAGACTCCCTTCTCGTTTGATTCCATCATCCACCACTTCTTACCAAAACTAACCTCTCTATCTGAACTTGCCTATTACAATTTACATTAACTTCTTTGAATGTTCTGATCTTATCCTTTCTATGCAGTACCTTCCCTTGTCTATTCCTCCACCAGCAAGTCAACCAATCCTACATATATTTAGAAATAACCCACTATTCTGCGTCTTCTCTCTGTGAGACTCTTCCTCAAGTTTCCTTCCTCGCCCTACACTGAAAGAATTTAAAACCAGACTTCTTAAAGGTCAAAATTTGATGGGAGACCACACACATCTCCGTGTTCACTATCCGCCTTTCCACCGCTCTAGTGGCACATTCACAGTACAACTTGTAGGACCTACGATGGTCCGATTTTTCGATGTAGGACTCTTGTTGGGTGGTGAAAGGGGCTACAGGAGTACGTACAGGGCGAGTTGGACGTGGCTGGACTATCACTGTACAACAATCTTTGGCATTGGATCTTGATAGGGGAGGAAACACTTAAAAGCTTCAAGATAAAAAAAAAAAAAGAAGAAGAAATGAGTAAATTTGTATGTAGAGAATGACTGCTGCAGTTTTCTCTCCATCCCAATTAAATTAAATCAATTATTTTCCAAACACGTCATTTTATACCTGCCCACTTAATTTTGGGAATACTTTTGTAGTGCCACGTTTTAAATGATTTAATTTTCTTTCTCCTTGATAGAACTGAAGTACAAGCTTCTGTTCTATAAAATGCTATGCTTTGTACTGGGGTTGTAATGAAGGTCATCTTAGCGGATGCAGATGTTTAGTGCTTGACATCCGCGAATGCGGAAGTTTTGTGGAAGCGGATGCGGATGTGTAAAAATAAATTTATAATTATTTAGATTTAATAATTTTTATCAAAAATAAACTTAAAATCAAAATAAGTATATTTTTATCATAAATTCTACATTTTGCGATAAGAACCGTTTATTTCCATTTAATACTGCCTCATGTTTCAATAACAAAAACATTAGATGATTTATCAAGTGGATTAAATTATTTAAATAACTACGCACGCGTCAGCAAAACAATCTTTGTCGTATGAACTACTGTATGCGGAGTTCGCGGCTCCACTAATTGAAGCGCCAAGCACAAGGCCACGCCACCGCACAACTCCGTGCCCGCCACCCGCCTTTCCACGGCTGTAGCGGCCCATTCACAGTACAACTTGTAGGACCTACGATGATCCGATTTTTCGATGTAGGAATTTTGTTAGACAGTGAAAGGGACTACATGACTACATGCAAGACGAGTTGGATGTGGCTGGACTGCCACTGGATCTCGAATGGATGAAACACACTACGAGTGTGCCGTAAGGACACTGGTGCGCCGAAGAAAGTACGAGTGGAAGGGACTGCTTGGGCCCCTTCTAGTAGCGTGAATGGGCGAGCGCATCCTACAGTAGTTCTACACAGATATCCTACAACTTGGACCATGAATAGGCCGCTTTATTACTTTATATGTCAGTTCAAACATGTATTCGCGCTTAAGTAATAACGCCGTACAGTTCATTGTTACTTTATTACAGTATAGTACCACATTTTTGTTAGCTAAGTGATGATAGGGCGATTCTCGTACAAAGAGAAAAGAGCAAGAAATAAATGTAAAAAAACATCCGCTATACTTCCGCATTAAAAGTTGCGGATGCGGATACGAAATCTGAAGCATACCACATTTTTATTAGCTAAGCGATGATAGGGCGATTCTCGTACAAAGAGCAAAGAGCAAGAAATAAATATTGCAATCTAAAAAAAAATCCGCTATACTTCCGCATTAAAAGTTGCGGATGCGGATACGAAATCTGAATTATACCACATTTTTACTAGCTAAGCGATGATAGGGCGATTCTCGTACAAAGAGAAAAGAGCAAGAAATAAATATTGCAATCTAAAAAAAAATCCGCTATACTTCCGCATTAAAAGTTGCGGATGCGGATACGAAATCTGAAGCATACCACATTTTTATTAGCTAAGCGATGATAGGGCGATTCTCGTACAAAGAGAAAAGAGCAAGAAATAAATATTGCAATGTAAAAAAAAATCCGCTATACTTCCGCATTAAAAGTTGCGGATGCGGATACGAAATCTGAAGCATACCACATTTTTATTAGCTAAGCGCTGATAGGGCGATTCTCGTACAAAGAAAAAAGAGCAAGAAATAAATATTGCAATGTAAAAAAAAAAATCCGCTATACTTCCGCATTAAAAGTTGCGGATGCGGATACGAAATCCGAAGCATACCACATTTTTATTAGCTAAGCGCTGATAGGGCGATTCTCGTACAAAGAGAAAAGAGCAAGGAATAAATATTGCAATGTAAAACAAAAATCCGCTATACTTCCGCATTAAAAGTTGCGGATGCGGATACGAAATCTGAAGCATACCACATTTTTATTAGCTAAGCGATGATTGGGCGATTCTCGTACAAAGAGAAAAGAGCAAGAAATAAATATTGCAATGTAAAAAAACATCCGCTATACTTCCGCATTAAAAGTTGCGGATCCGGATACGAAATCTGAAGCATACCATATTTTTATTAGCTATGCGATGATAGGGCAATTATCGTACAAAGAGAAAAGAGCAAGAAATAAATATTGCAATGTAAAAAAAACATCCGCTATACTTCCGCATTAAAAGTTGCGGATCCGGATACGAAATCTGAAGCATACCATATTTTTATTAGCTATGCGATGATAGGGCAATTATCGTACAAAAAGAAAAGAGCAAGAAATAAATATTGCAATGTAAAAAAAAAATCCGCTATACTTATGCATTAAAAGTTGCGGATGCGGATACGAAATCTGAAGCATACCACATTTTTATTAGCTAAGCGATGATAGGGCGATTCTCGTACAAAGAGAAAAGAGCAAGAAATAAATATTGCAATATAAAAAAAATCCGCTATACTTCCGCATTAAAAGTTGCGGATGCGGATACGAAATCTGAAGCATACCACATTTTTATTAGCTAAGCGCTGATAGGGCGATTCTCGTACAAAGAGAAAAGAGCAAGAAATAAATATTGCAATGTAAAAAAAAAATCCGCTATACTTCCGCATTAAAAGTTGCGGATGCGGATACGAAATCCGAAGCATACCACATTTTTATTAGCTAAGCGCTGATAGGGCGATTCTCGTACAAAGAGAAAAGAGCAAGGAATAAATATTGCAATGTAAAACAAAAATCCGCTATACTTCCGCATTAAAAGTTGCGGATGCGGATACGAAATCTGAAGCATACCACATTTTTATTAGCTAAGCGATGATTGGGCGATTCTCGTACAAAGAGAAAAGAGCAAGAAATAAATATTGCAATGTAAAAAAACATCCGCTATACTTCCGCATTAAAAGTTGCGGATCCGGATACGAAATCTGAAGCATACCATATTTTTATTAGCTATGCGATGATAGGGCAATTATCGTACAAAAAGAAAAGAGCAAGAAATAAATATTGCAATGTAAAAAAAAAATCCGCTATACTTATGCATTAAAAGTTGCGGATGCGGATACGAAATCTAAAGCATACCACATTTTTATTAGCTAAGCGATGATAGGGCGATTCTCGTACAAAGAGAAAAGAGCAAGAAATAAATATTGCAATATAAAAAAAATCCGCTATACTTCCGCATTAAAAGTTGCGGATGCGGATACGAAAACTGAATTATACCACATTTTTACTAGCTAAGCGATGATAGGGCGATTCTCGTACAAAAAGAAAAGAGCAAGAAATAAATATTGCAATGTAAAAAAAAAAATCCGCTATACTTCCGCATTAAAAGTTGCGGATGCGGATACGAAATCTGAAGCATACCACATTTTTATTAGCTAAGCGGTGATAGGGCGATTCTCGTACAAAGAGAAAAGAGCAAGAAATAAATATTGCAATGTAAAAAAAAATCCGCTATACTTCCGCATTAAAAGTTGCGGATGCGGATACGAAATCCGAAGCATACCACATTTTTATTAGCTAAGCGCTGATAGGGCGATTCTCGTACAAAGAGAAAAGAGCAAGGAATAAATATTGCAATGTAAAAAAAAAATCCGCTATACTTCCGCATTAAAAGTTGCGGATGCGGATACGAAATCTGAAGCATACCACATTTTTATTAGCTAAGCGATGATTGGGCGATTCTCGTACAAAGAGAAAAGAGCAAGAAATAAATATTGCAATGTAAAAAAAACATCCGCTATACTTCCGCATTAAAAGTTGCGGATCCGGATACGAAATCTGAAGCATACCATATTTTTATTAGCTATGCGATGATAGGGCAATTATCGTACAAAAAGAAAAGAGCAAGAAATAAATATTGCAATGTAAAAAAAAAATCCGCTATACTTATGCATTAAAAGTTGCGGATGCGGATACGAAATCTGAAGCATACCACATTTTTATTAGCTAAGCGATGATAGGGCGATTCTCGTACAAAGAGAAAAGAGCAAGAAATAAATATTGCAATGTAAAAAAAAAATCCGCTATACTTCCGCATTAAAAGTTGCGGATGCGGATACGAAATTTGAAGCATACCACATTTTTATTAGCTAAGCGCTGATAGGGCGATTCTCGTACAAAGAGAAAAGAGCAAGAAATAAATATTGCAATGTAAAAAAAAAATCCGCTATACTTCCGCATTAAAAGTTGCGGATGCGGATACGAAATCCGAAGCATACCACATTTTTATTAGCTAAGCGCTGATAGGGCGATTCTCGTACAAAGAGAAAAGAGCAAGGAATAAATATTGCAATGTAAAACAAAAATCCGCTATACTTCCGCATTAAAAGTTGCGGATGCGGATACGAAATCTGAAGCATACCACATTTTTATTAGCTAAGCGATGATTGGGCGATTCTCGTACAAAGAGAAAAGAGCAAGAAATAAATATTGCAATGTAAAAAAACATCCGCTATACTTCCGCATTAAAAGTTGCGGATCCGGATACGAAATCTGAAGCATACCATATTTTTATTAGCTATGCGATGATAGGGCAATTATGGTACAAAAAGAAAAGAGCAAGAAATAAATATTGCAATGTAAAAAAAAAATCCGCTATACTTATGCATTAAAAGTTGCGGATACGAAATCTAAAGCATACCACATTTTTATTAGCTAAGCGATGATAGGGCGATTCTCGTACAAAGAGAAAAGAGCAAGAAATAAATATTGCAATATAAAAAAAATCCGCTATACTTCCGCATTAAAAGTTGCGGATGCGGATACGAAATCTGAATTATACCACATTTTTACTAGCTAAGCGATGATAGGGCGATTCTCGTACAAAAAGAAAAGAGCAAGAAATAAATATTGCAATGTAAAAAAAAAAAATCCGCTATACTTCCGCATTAAAAGTTGCGGATGCGGATACGAAATCTGAAGCATACCACATTTTTATTAGCTAAGCGGTGATAGGGCGATTCTCGTACAAAGAGAAAAGAGCAAGAAATAAATATTGCAATGTAAAAAAAAAATCCGCTATACTTCCGCATTAAAAGTTGCGGATGCGGATACGAAATCCGAAGCATACCACATTTTTATTAGCTAAGCGCTGATAGGGCGATTCTCGTACAAAGAGAAAAGAGCAAGGAATAAATATTGCAATGTAAAAAAAAAAAATCCGCTATACTTCCGCATTAAAAGTTGCGGATGCGGATACGAAATCTGAAGCATACCACATTTTTATTAGCTAAGCGATGATTGGGCGATTCTCGTACAAAGAGAAAAGAGCAAGAAATAAATATTGCAATGTAAAAAAAACATCCGCTATACTTCCGCATTAAAAGTTGCGGATCCGGATACGAAATCTGAAGCATACCATATTTTTATTAGCTATGCGATGATAGGGCAATTATCGTACAAAAAGAAAAGAGCAAGAAATAAATATTGCAATGTAAAAAAAAAATCCGCTATACTTCCGCATTAAAAGTTGCGGATGCGGATACGAAATCTGAAGCATACCACATTTTTATTAGCTAAGCGATGATAGGGCGATTCTCGTACAAAGAGAAAAGAGCAAGAAATAAATATTGCAATATAAAAAAAATCCGCTATACTTCCGCATTAAAAGTTGCGGATGCGGATACGAAATCTGAAGCATACCACATTTTTATTAGCTAAGCGGTGATAGGGCGATTCTCGTACAAAGAGAAAAGAGCAAGAAATAAATATTGCAATGTAAAAAAAAATCCGCTATACTTCCGCATTAAAAGTTGCGGATGCGGATACGAAATCCGAAGCATACCACATTTTTATTAGCTAAGCGCTGATAGGGCGATTCTCGTACAAAGAGAAAAGAGCAAGGAATAAATATTGCAATGTAAAAAAAAAATCCGCTATACTTCCGCATTAAAAGTTGCGGATGCGGATACGAAATCTGAAGCATACCACATTTTTATTAGCTAAGCGATGGTAGGGCGATTCTCGTACAAAGAGAAAAGAGCATGAAATAAATATTGCAATGTAAAAAAAAATCCGCTATACTTCCGCATTAAAAGTTGCGGATGCGGATACGAAATATGAGGCATTCCGCATTTCGGATGCTTCATTTTGCAAGTAAATATTCCTTCCAAGATGCTGCGTGCCGGACGGCACTGGGCCGCGACGGGACCGCATGGAACTGAGCGGCTCGGAATGTGCTTACTCGATGGGGTTTGAAGGGACAGGTGCCGCGCCTAAAATTTTGCATTAGGCGAGAGAGAGGAACATATTGTGTTACAAAGATGGACAAAGGTAGCGACAGAGAGTGTGTTTAAGCCAATCACAGCCCCTGTGTGCTTTCACGTGAACTAATGTCCTTTCTGCTTTCCATGCAACGCGAGAGGAGAGGACTGTGCTCCGAGACGGCGGGCCGTCGGTTGCTTGTGTGAGCGAGGGAGCTTCCGAGCGGAGTCGACGTAGGTTCGATCCTCCGTGGCGGCTAAGACAGCCTTCCATAGCGACGGGCTGACTACAAGTGTGCGGCGTGTGCAAAATTGTGCCGCTCCGCAGTGTGTGTTGCCGAGAGTGCCAATAAGTGCATCAGTGCGACCTCAGACAAACGCGAGATACCAAGTGACGTGTCTGGCTGTAGTTACCAGCCGGTAATTCGTGATCTTTAGTGGAGATCTCTTGTGGTGGTTTCCTTCAAACCTCCTTCGTCGCCAAGGACCAGCTCAACGGTAAAATTTTCAACTATTTGCTACCGCAATTCTTTATTTGAAACTGTCGAGACCCCAAAACTGTGTTACAAAACCCAGTAACGGCCTTCATTGAGATAAAGAGACTCTCACTCCCTGAACAGAGCTTAATTATCATTGTAAATTATCTTCTATTCCTCTGCTTCGTGTTCATTTTGTATCTTTATTTACCTTTTTAATTTTTGTTTGCATTGGATACGATTTCAGTATCATAACAATTCTCGTGAATAAGTTAACTGTTTTATTTGCATATAATAAATGTATAATGTAGTTAATGGCAGACTACTTGAAATCTCCCATTTCCAAATGTTTAATAAATATAATTACCTCCTTGCATTGCTATCATTATTTTAATTATTGCAGGGAAAACATTTATTAATTTCATGTGGAAGTAATTCCTGGCGCCCATAAATGCAGGTTTTTTAGCAGACATTCACAGCTCTCAGCAATAAATTGTGCAAGGTGTAATGTGATAATTTATATCCAGGGTACACTACAAAGCGGAAGTAGAATTTCATGCGGAAGTTCCGCACTTGCGGATGCGGAGCTCCGTTACATCCCTACTTTGTACACACAGTTTTAGGAAGTTCTTCTGAGTTCTAGGTCAACGAATGACACTAAAATATTTCTGTTTTCTGCTTTTGAAATCGCTCTTACTTCGACTATGTTGTAATTTTACCTCCTAAATGACGTAATTCTCTTATTTTTCTTTTAAAATCTATGAAACTCCAAACAGTTGAAAATTTTTTTGTTGTGTTTTAATGACTGATCTTTGGATACCGAAATGCAAAATTTTCTTGTGAGTATGGTGACTCCGCGAGTAAGACGTGTGATGGTGGATGCTACAGCGTCGGACGCCACGCAGTTGTCTCCCTGGCGGGCTGACGGGCGAACTAAACGTCGACGCAGCGCGCACTGGAGAAACATTGAGTGGAATAAGCTTTGTTAGCGCAGCGGGACGTGACTCGGTGGCGATGCAGATGCAGCAGCAACTGTTCTAACGAGCGGCGTCAGCAGTCCAGTCCGGCCGGGCGAGATTGGCCCCATTACCGACCGGCAAGATGGCGGCGGGCGCCCCAAGAGGCGTCGGGACGCCGGCGTCGGAAACGCCTCTCACTCCAAGAGGAAGTCGAGCGACGCCACCACCCTCTGCCTCCTTACACAGGTAGCTTAAGGCAGACCAACAAAAGTTACGTTCGATATACATCCTCCGCGCCGTGTGAATTAACTTCCACCGTGACTACTTCCTATCTCGTTTATCAAGTTGGTATCGCTGACTCAATCAAAAACAAAACGGGCATATGCGAGTCAGGCACTCTTACTACAGCGTTCCATGCCATTCATATCATTATTATGTTATGTTCCCACTCACTACGTTCGAATAAACCAGTACTTACGGTGGTTCAAATGATAATTCGTGCTCAAATTTAGAAACTAAATAAATTATCCTTAACCATGTCCTATTGGTATCTATGGACATTTCGGAGCCCTAAGTCCGGAAACAACGAACATCAGTCACAGAACTTAGTAATTATTTCATTATTAATCACCGAAATGTCGAAATTTCAATAGAGAGACGAACGGGTGTATTTCACATTTGCAATTTAACAATAATATAAGCTAACTTGATTTTATATATATTATATAATGTAAGCAGTTCATCTGCGAGAAGCAATTTACCTTTCACTGTCCATGATTCTGTTTGTCTGTCTGGGTAGACGGTGGTCGGAATTTGAAAGCGTACAATACATGGTCGAGGTGGTAAAGGAGGGTATGTTTCTGTGAAGTGAGAGAGGTGAGATATTTAACAGAAACCTATTTACAAATTAGCAGCATGCAAAAAGTGCTGGTCGGATTTTCATGTGCTTTCGAATAGTGCATAGCCCATAGTCTCACGGGTAGAATAGGATACGTTTCATTTTGATACAGAGTCGAAATTTGAGATGTTTAGGATAAAAATGTTGATTAATTAGTGCCAATTATTTGCAAAAGCTTGGTGACAGGGTTTCTATTGGCTGCGCATTCCACCCCTGTCGTAGCCACCTTTACCTAACCCGGCAATCCTACCGGGTACAGGGGACCTGCAGTTTATCGCTGAATCCGAGCCACGGAAGCTTTCTGGCGTACCCCACATTACACAGCAAGCTGTGCCAGAGGTGAAGGTCGGTTTAAGGGCCTATGAATATCCCCGCTGAGACAGGGATTCGAACCGGGGAGCTTTCGATCTCCAGTCAGACGCCTTAACCACTGAGCTACCAGACCGCTCTATTGCGAAGTTATTGGTTTAACAAAAGGTGGTCCGAACTTTAACACTCTACCTGCTGACAACAGCTAGTAATTTAAATAAACGAATAAAGCTGAGGAAATTAGTTTAATAACTTTTAATTAAATGAATTCATAACTTTGTTCCGTGTTTAAAAAAAATATAATAGAATCAACGAAAAATTGATTAAAAATTATATTCATAGGAGAATAACGGATTGATAGATGCATTCACTCCGGATGTAAAACATCAGTTCTACAATTTTCTGTGATGGAGGTCAGTTGACTGGGTTGAAGTATGTACAGTACATTTATTAAAAAAAATAGGCAGGTTTTTTTTCAATGGTTCGAAGATAGGCAATGTTAGCGACTTTATGGCGGATATAACGGTCGTTGCAGCTGGGTGTGATTGCCAAAAAGTAAGTAGGAGCTCCTAAGGCGGCGAAAGAATTAATTTCGGGACCCACACGGCAACAGGTCTCTAGTAAGTAAAACTCTCAGGGGACTATATCTAGGTGTGCCTATAGTGGAAGTCCTGCCCACCACAAGCGGTTTATATTAAGCCCGTTAAGTGGAATCCAGCACCGTTTACTTACTGCAGCAAAACTGGGTTCTGCTCTTATTGATGGCAGCTGACAACGTCTTTGCAGTTCTTCGACAAAAGGTGAAGTCACGGTCAGTGCTGTCATTTCTAAGGATTTATCCGTAGATCTACGGATTTTTATAAAAAGTTAGGATTTTAGGATTATGTTAAAATATCTACGGATTTTTGCTATTTTTTACTATTTGTTGATTTTTCCTTTTATTCGTGTTTTGTTAAACTTTGAATTGTCAATAACTGTTAATCGTTTCCTTGCAACCGCTCGTGTGAACCCACGATTGAAATAAAGCTCATATTTTGTTTGATTATAGATTTTATAGATCTTAAAAGACGTAATACAGAACTATCGCGCACTCTTTATGCACGGTGACATACTCGTTGACACGGCTTACAAAGCAGTGCCTTCCGAGAAGGCTTAACCAATATCCGAGAGTAAAAGTGTAGGCAGTATTTAACATTTCCTGTTACCGAAGATATGCTTTTAGTGTCAACAAAGAAAATAGATAATATATAGGCCCCTCTCCCCCCCCAGAAAAAAAAAGAGTAGGCACAGCAGCAGCAGCAGCAGTGATGAAAGTGACGCTGTATAAAACATGTTCAGAGATATTTTTTACTTTCAATGTAGAATATAATTTTGTATTTAGAATTTTAAAGACCTGGAAATAAAAAGTATTCTTAATTTTGACTCTCTCTTCAATAATTATTGTTTTAGTCTTTTAGTTAACGAGTCTCCGGATTTTTGTACCCATTCTACGGAAATTTTAGCATCCATCTACGGATTTTCAAAGCGAAGAGGCTGGCAGCACTGGTCACGGTAAGCATTTCAAAAATCTCGTCTAGTTTTTTTTTTTTTTTTAATTAAACTAAACTGGCGCATGTCAATTTATAGTGTCCCCTTCTCAGGCATTGGTGAATTCCAGGTACCTTCTCAGATGCAATGGCTCGTGGTAAAAGGCTTTTGCGTCCCTCGAAGTACCCCTTTCAAAAAAAAAAAAAAAAAAAAAAAAAAAAAAAACCGGAAGAACGTGTACTCAGCCTTCCTACTATCGCTGGCATTCCGCACTACACATGTCACATTGTTCACAGAAATGTGATTAATTGCATGACGAACAAATGAGTATAAAACATTTGAGATCTAAAGTCAATTTTTATTGAAGACTAGATGTTTCTTAAGAAAACGTTTTTAGTTTAATGAGTATTCTGCCCATTAACTAACAGTTTTAAGCTCATTTATTTTCATTAGAATAATGCTGATGTGGAAAATAAAATTAAGTTTGTTGGTAATAGACTAATGTGAAAATTTTAAGCAGCTTGTCAATAAATATTATCCAAAACAACTTTTCAGGTTCTTATTAAGAGCCACTACACTGAATTTCTTCAAATTTTTAATTTGTACGGTTTGCAAATTAGAATAGGGAAAGGGGGAGAAGAGTTACTGTTAATGTCTTTGGGCTCTCATATCTCGCGAAATACAATCTATATAAATAAAAATGAATCGCCAAATGTGTTGCTAAGCTAAAAATTCGAGAACGGCTCGACCAATTGGGCTAATTGTTTTGTATATATTTTCGTTAGGGCACAAGGAATGTTCTTATTGAGAAAAAAAACGTAAGAATTGCGAGGAAAATAGTAAAAGCAACCATTTTCTTTTCCCATGCAAACCAGTCAATAAAACAAAACAAAGGGGCGCCGGGCGTTAGGATTAACTTTGGTATAACTTCAAGTTGATAGTTGATTAGGCTGTATGGATATTAATTTATGTCTACCCAAAATAAATTTCGAAGGAAAAAAAAAAAGCGTTTTCATGTCATCAACGAAAATAATATTATTGACGTACGTGTCATCATTACTTCCTCAGTGCGTGGCATTTTCTTGGTTGTTTTTAAATTATCACTTCTCTCAAAAATCAATTGTGTGCGACATATGAACCAACCGCGTCTTGGTAATGGCTTACGGCTAGTAGTGAAAAAATTACTGATCAATGTGATCGAAGAAACCATTCTAAAGGGAAAATATAAGGGAGAAGATGTGTTGATACCTGGCATCCCTATGGTACCAACTGACGTACCATTTGAATTTAAACGACTGCAATTTCCAGTGCGGCTTGCTTTCGCTATGACCATAAATAAATCCCAGGGTCAGTAGTTGAGTGTTTGCGGCGTTAATCTTGAAAACCCATGCTTCTCTCATGGACAGTTGTATGTTGCCTGCTCCCGCATTGAAAAACCGACAGCTTTATTTGTTTACGTGCCAGGTAATCAAAGAAAAAATATCGTGTACCATAACACATTAGAATAAAAATATCATTACATTATTACTAACGTCTTGCAGTGTACGAAATAGAAAACTTTTTTTTTATTAAGAAATCGATGTTTATTATTGAGACATTAAATCAATAAAGTGATCACTCTGAAATACGTTTTATTTATTTATTTATTTATTTCTATTGGAATACGACAGGCCAATAATTTTTGACAGAAAAAAGTCTGTCGGGGCAGTTTGTACTAAAATAAAATACTCCAAAGCAAAAGCGGCTGCATTTTTGAATACCGCTTCACCGATACCATATTGCATGAAATAATTTGAATCCCTCTGTTTCATGAATGGGTAATAACCCAAATGATTTTTAGCATTTCTCTACGGATCTTTTATTCGGTTGATATAATATACGTTCCTGGGGCATTTCGTCAGAAATTATGCTAAAGTCATTAAATTATGAGGTTATAATATACGGAGGAGCGGAAATGTTCCACTTTGCGATTTTGTATACGGAATTCTTAAACACGCTTAAACAAAATGAAACGTTAGTCGTGATACAAACATTCTGATTTGCATTAGACTCTACAATTATTTACTTTCGAAAAATACTTTCTGGTGGAAAACTTTTCTGAGTCTAGTATATCCACATATCAGTTTCTTGATATCTTAAAGGCTGTTATTATTAAATGAGGAACACATTCACAATTTTGTGCTGTCAAAACAAAGTAATCGCTTTAACAGGGATCGAGGTAACAACTGAAAAAAGTGGCAGACAGAGTAGTGGGAATTAACTCTGTTAATACAGGGTTTATACTGAAAATTCATGCACTTCTATGTTTAAAATTATTCTCCAAATAAGGACAGAATTTTCAATGTATGCTGAAAGCTTTATATGATACACAGCATCAGAAATACTTTTAAATGTGATTGGAAGAAGATATTGTCAATATTTTATGAATTACCCCAGCCAAAACATTTTTCTGAAAGTACTTTGTTCTACGAAGAGATTCTTTTGGGTTTTCCTCCGCCATAATGTGAGAATTGTGGAAGCAAAATACATCTGCATTTCCTCGTCCGTTAAAGAAATTAACAATGTGCATCTTGTGATCCATCATTAAATCCACAAATTCTAGCATCAACATATTATAGTTGAAAAAAGGGACTTAGACGGTTTGATAGTTGTGAGGATGTAGCTCTTGGTGTCTTGATATCCTTTAACTGCGACTATGAAAGAAACGCGTTCTGACATCCACGTATTTTACTGTTACGAGCGTATATGATTCAGGATCAGGGGCGTAGCTACTATGGGGCTAGGCGGTGCAGTGCACCGGAGCCCCTACGCTCAGGGGGCCCCCAAGCATACTTCATAGGGCCTCCAAGCGCACCTCTGGGGACCCCCAAGCGCAGTTCAGAGTTCACGTCGTCTAAGGGGGCCCCTGAGAAACAGGGACCCCCTCATTAAGAGGCCCTCACTGCTCCGGGGGCCCCCAAGCACAAGACAGGAGCCCCCAGCCTCAGCTCAGGGGGGCCCTACCAGCAACACAAAGCGCCCATATGGCCTGAGGGCCAAAAATATGCACCGGGGCCCTTGTTAACCTAGCTACGCCACTGTTCAGAAGTTTTAAAATGGAAAGTTCTATCACAACTCAAATACTGGAGAAAACCTAGACAACATTGAAGATCAGGTAACGACTCTGAAAAATATATAATGGTGAAATGATTCTAACAAAATTATTCAATTTGCAGTAATGCTCCTTACAAATGAGCAACTGAGATGAATCTATCTCAGAATCTGAAAAAAAAATATCATTCTAGCTGGATCTATGTTAAAACATACCGTTTCAACCACGTATCTCCCTCTCCAAAACACACGCACACTATTATGAAGATAGCCGTGATTTCATACAGTTGGAAGTTTATGATGTCGAAATCAAAAAAGCCGGTGAAACACATATTCTTCCACATATATACCTATACATAAAGAAAATGTAACAGTAGTAAAAGAAACTATCGAAAAGCGGAAATTCATAAACAGGGCCTTGGAAAGTTTGCGGACATTTTTCACTGCTAAAGTGTTTGTTTTATAAATCAAGTTCCGTGGGTATTTTGCCACAATCATAAAAGCAAATATTTACGAACAGTTTTACTGCAGATTCATCAGTTAAACGTATTGCGCATCAAATTTCAAACATATTTATCTCACATTCGAGAACTGCCTATGTGGTACACATTTGTCCTTTTTTAACTAGAATAAATATCTCACTGCAAAATTTTGCGTTTGTAATTCATTCAGTTAGTTCCCTTTAACAGATCACAATTCGGTTTGACAAAATTGTCTGCTAAATCATTATTCATGATTATAAACGTTTGAATTTCTTCCATAATTTTTTGAATACAGAGATAAGTATTTGCAATTTTTAGAGTTCCATAAAATTTAATGAAAGTTTTTGAAACTTTTAACTCAGATATTTTAAATTGTGAGCAAATCTGAAAAATGTTTCCTACTACTCACTGATAATCTTACAGGAAAACTAAAGCAGGCTTGTTTACGGCTCTGATTCTTCCTGAGATATTCTTTTAAGACAGAATATCTCAAATGTTACTCGATTAAAGACTTTATGAATCGTATATAACAAATTTGTTGTAAAATTTTTTTGAAAATTTTTAAACATTTTCAAAACCCTCCAAATGTTTTTTCACACCCTTCTCCTGCACTTTATTAATTAATTGAATTGGTAATAAATAATAGCCAAAAACTATTGCACATTTTTTTTCTGTTATAGTCGTTTCTCATTTCTTCGACTATCTCGCATATTTCATCAGCGACAAATCTGTGTTAAAATGCTGCGTAGTTTTACAAGCTGGGTTAACTATTTTGATGTAATTCTAAACATGTACAGTTTTTTTGATTGTTTTAGTTTAATTTAATTGAAGCGGAGTACACGCCCTAGTGAGTACACCTAATTTTGAATTTCATTTTTTTTTAAATTAACATCTTTGAGTACAATATCACAATCCAACTACTATCACCCCTTTAATTTTATGCCGGGACCACACGCTGGCCAAACATTGTCAAACCTTCACAAATTGAAACATGTGGACAGGGCGCTTGGCTTGGCTTGTCTAGGCTTGCAGGCACTTATGGCTGATCCGACCGAGTGTCGGTTTTTTTGTACAAATCAAAGGGGTTTGCGGCAAGTGCTTGCGAAGCGCCTACACGTTTGTGCGAACTTAGTATTGTTTTTGCCCTGAAGGCGGACAAAACGTGCGTTTCTTTTTGTTGTATAAAAGTGCTGCAATAAAAATGAATAACTGTTCCAACGATAATATTTTACTATTTCTCGAATCTACCAAGTAGAACCCTTCATTTTTTACCCGAAGAATAAAGACCATAAAAAAAATAGCTGATGCTTGGAGTCGTCTTAGTGAAGTTTTAAATAAAAGTCATGGAGATTAAAAAAAGATAGAATTTCTTATTGTCACATTTCGTAAAAATTTAAGGAAAAAATAAGATTCCATTCGCTATGGCTCAGATATAAATTTATTAATTTAGCTGGTATTGCTTCTCTGGAGCCTGTATTTTCTTTACAAATCATAGGTGAAATTTCATTCGGCAAATATTCAGAATCAGCATAGCTCATCCGGCAGAAGTTATCAAATTGCACGGCTGGCACTAAAAGCAGCTTATTAAATGTTTCTTTCATAAATTCTCTGCAATCAAAACATAATTGATACAGACGTTATAATGCCGTTAAAACAATAATTATTATACAATTCTAATTATAAAACAATACACTTATATTAAATCAAATACATACATGAAACTACATAGTATTCATAGTTGCATGGATGAAATTATAATAATTTCCTGGTACGATTTCTATAGATTTTTTAACATTCGCGATATTCTTCGTCGTCTCTCGTTTTTTAATTTGCTTTTTCTAAAAATAGCTTAGGGCAAAAGTTTTGGCCGACACAACCTCGATGTCCGTCATGCTTGCATCTCCACAACATGCAAGCGCATTAGCAAGCGCGTGGATGACGATGTTTGGCTCCCCAAAATTAACCAAGCGTTTGTAGAGGCTTGGAGTTTGTGACAAGCGCCAAGCGTGTGGTCCTGGGGTTAAATTCTTTCAGCGCATCTGGTACATTATTTTTGGCCCACTCGGTAATTTAATTCAATCTCTTACTACCTTACCAGCAAAAGAACAGGTAGGGTTTATAGCAGCACATTTTTGTCCTCCTTAGATGTATTGCTCCGTTTAAATACTTATCATACACCAGTTTTATGTAGAACAGTGCGGTTTGACGGTACGCTTTTGTATGCCGTTGCCATGCTGTCTATTTTTCGTAACCGGTGCTGTAATGTCACAGTGCCAGTTTTGAAAGTGTATCTGTGGTTGATGTTTTCGTGATCCTTCTTCAATTTATATAAGTATTTTGTGTGTGTTCAGGTAGAAGAAACACAAGTGTGTTGGTTTAGTAAATTTTTGTGTATGTTGTGTTTATCAGTTTGAATAAATTTTGATTGTTCAGATTTATGTGGTCATTTAGTATCATTGTTTATTTCCATCTGTATGTGATACTTTTCTGTAGGATTGTGGTGCAGTGTTTGTAGTTGACAATTAGGAGGATTTTCGTATCTGTGTTTTTCTAAGAGACGTCGTAGACTGGAATGGTTAAGATAGTTCTACACTCTCATGTGTTCTTTGCATCCGATCTTCATGCCTCATATTTTTTATATTTATATATGTAATTTGGTAAATACCTGTGTGGTGGTTTAATTATTTGTATAGTGAGTTGTCTGTTCGCATTGCAATGTTAGTGCCTTATTTTGTGAAAATATTATTAATTCGATGTGTGTATTTGATGAAAATGTCATTTAGTTCCATCTATTCTTATTTTCAGTGTCATTGGTGTTTTGTTTTCTTGTATTTTTATCACGAAAAATATCACTGTAAATTTTGAAAAATATAGGATTATTGGTTTCGGAAGTAAATGGATAAAACCAAATTTTTCATGTTTTTTTTTTTTTTACCAATAACTTGTTGATTTAAAAAATTCAATGTTTTCAGAGTAAGATACCTATGAGGATTATGTGGAAAACCCTTCAAACTCCAACTAAACCCCTACAACAATAGTCGTGTACTGATATTTTTTTTCAGATTTTGAGTTATAATAGTGCTTTTATTCCCCCTTTTAAAATATATAAGACTAGAGGTTTTCTCGGAGTTGAAAATGAATAAAATTTTCTGGCATAACTAGCCGAGTTAGTTCATTGATCAAACACGACGTTTCGGCGGTCAAAACCTCTGCCGCCATTGTCAGCAGTCACTTGACAGTGGTGGCAGAGATTGTGACTGCCGAAACGTCGCGTTTAAACGATGGACTAACTCGGTTAGTTAGCCCAGAATATTTTATTCATTCCCTTTTTAAAATGTCGTTGTCGTAGTTGTCGTTGTCTTTGTCGTTGTCTTTGTCGTTGTCGTAGTTGTCGTTGTCGTAGTTGTCGTTGTCGTTGTCGTTGTCGTTGTCGTTGTCGTTGTCGTTGTCGTTGTCGTCGTCGTCGTCGTTGTCGTCGTTGTTGTCGTTGTCGTCGTCGTCGTTGTTGTTGTTGTCGTTGTCGTAGTCGTCGTCGTCGTCGTCGTCGTCGTTGTTGTTGTTGTCGTAGTTGCCGTTGTCGTCGTTGTCGTCGTCGTCTTCGTTGTTGTTTTCGTAGTTGTCGTTGGTGTTTTCGTAGTTGTCGTTGTTGTTTTCGTAGTTGTCGTTGTCCTCGTCGTCGTCGTCGTCGTCGTCGTTGTTGTTGTTGTTGTTGTTGTCGTTGTCGTAGTTGCCCTTGTTGTCATTGTCGTCGTTGTCATTATTGCTGTGGTACTGTTTTTTTTTTTTTTTACAATGGCATACTCTCGTATAATCAGATCTCCAATAAATTGTTTTCAAAGAAGTATCTTAAGACTCAAACCGATATGATAGCTGTGATATGTCTAGTGGCTCCCACACGACTACTGGAGTCGAGAAGCTCGTGCCAGCCAGCTTGGCGGGACGTCCACCTGATCCTGAGTCTGCTGTCGCCGCGGGCGGCCTCCCTCCACTGCGACGTCTCTCAGGAGACGCGGCCAGTGCCCGGGGACGCGCAGCGCCGCGACGCCGATTTGTCACGCGAACGTCCCGGTCGCCCGCAGCACAGTAATTAGAACACGCGATATCCGCCAGCCAGCAGCCTCGCCAGCGGTCAAAAGGATAATGAGAACCAGCGCGCTCGCTTGATTTATGGATTCCGAGAGTGGGAGCCAGCCCGCGGTTATCGGCCTACCCCCACGTGCTCACGCAGCGCGACACTGTGCTGTGCGAATTTCGCTCCAACCTCGAAGTTCCGTTAAGTTTTAATTATTTTCATCAACTAATTGTCCTATCCAGATATCATTCGATCAGTGCAATCATAAAGACAGGGCAGGCGGACCCACTCCAGAAACTGAGGGTTGCTGAATTTAGTGGACAGGGAAATGATCGTCGTCATTCTACCAGCAAAAAGTGTTGAAGTTCCATCTCTGGGCTCACCACTCCACGAGGCCATAACAAGACTGGTTTGACTGATGATGGGCCACGGGTAGTGGGTGAGCGCTAACGCTGTGTCTCCCATTTGGGAGCACGCATGTTCAGTTCCCCGCTGCCCAATCAGATTTCGATTTTCCATTATTTTCCGAAATCATTCAAGGCCAAGGTCGAATTCTTTCCTGTTGCTTGCCTCCATTCCTTTTCCGCCTCAACTTCGGCGAGGCATAAAGCAATAAGGCTGATGTTGATGAATCACTGATTATTTTTGTGATTTTGTTACGACTCGTTCCTTTTCTGGAACCTGTAAACGTCAATAATCTGCGCGTTTTTTTTTTTTTTTTTTTTTTTTTTTTTTTTGAGGAATGGAATCACTCAACGTTATCAAGTTCCTCCTTATGAAGGGAACTGCTCCCAACAGATTAATCATCACCTGATAGATGCTTATTCACAGAACTACTACTAAGTGAAGAATAAACATATCTCCTGCACAAATGAACGTCACCAATGAACACTTACGCGACTCAGAAGATATACAATCTTGAAATGAAGCAGAAACTGGTGGATGTTGTCCTCAGAGGGAGACAAGTAACTAAAGAAATAATCTTGACTAAAGTGGAAGTGCGAGGAAAATTTTTCGTTAAAGGGTGCACACGTCCAGAATATTGCTTCGTCATGTAATTACCTCATCTCAGCAAAGAACTCCACATAGACATTCGCAGCAGGCGTTGACTCTGTCGCATTAGGATGACAAGAGTATCTTCATACGTCTGAAATTTATGGGTGATTGCTTGTACTATCCAGACCGTAGAAATTGAGAAGCCGTGGTAGCAAGAGTCTCTCAATCCTCCTTTCCAAAAGAGTAAGTGAAGATATCTGCCAGCAACGTTGAACATGATCGTAATTGATTAACCTTCTAAATATCATCGAGTCTGGCATTGGGAAGCACGCAGATTCAAAGTCCGTCCAGACATACTGATTTCGGTTTTCGATGAATTCTCGGAAACGTTCCAGGTGATTTTTGATTTTTTTTCTTTTACTTATGGCTATACGCCTTGTCGACGTCGAGGTCATTAGAGACGGTATGGGACGGGGTACAAGGAACGGAAAGGAATTCGGCTATGGCTTTTTGAAGGAAGCCTGCCGGCATTCACCTGGAATGATTTGGAGAAACCATGGAAAACTGAAATTTGGATGCCCGGACGGAGATTCGAATCCGCCTCCTCTTGAATGCGGCTCCAGGTGAATGCCGAGCTGGTTCTTTCAAGACACCATGACCGAATTCTTTTCGCCAATCCTTTTCTCGCTCTAGTCCCCATGACGTCATTCGCCTGTAGTGATTTCTGGAAACCATGATAAACCGAAATCTGGATGGCTGGACGAGGATTCGAACCAGGGTCCTCCCGAATACTAGGCTAGAGTGTTTTCACTCACCTACCACGTTCGACAATCGTGAAAAATAACTGCACAATTTCCGTCTGTATTGCAACAAATTGTTCAATAAAAGTAAGCTTACTTTCTGAATAAAGCCACAGGGAAATTTACTTTCTGGACGGACCTCGCATTCTCGTAAGATGAAACCAGAGTTACTTTCGAATTATTGTTGTCAGCAAGAATTGTTTTCAGATCTCATACAGGATTCATCGACGTCGGTGTCATTTGAGTCGGGGAAAAATGGTGGGCAAGAAATGAGAAGAAATTCAGCCACTGTCTTTTGAAGGAACCATCCCTACATTCATTTAGAGAGATTTCTGGATACCACGGAAAAACCAACTCTGGATGGGAGCCAGATATTTGAAACTGCGTCTGCTGGAATGTCTGGCTCGAGGTTGTTTGGACCATATCATTTCCTCTAAATCAAACTGACTTTTTTGTTAAAGTCGTAATTACATTTTTGACGCAAGTTTGCTACATAAATACATTTAACTTACAGTTTAGTCACGAACAACACAAGTTGTTGCGCCTGCAGTGGCAACGACAGTGATTGCTCATAACCATAGATTTGTATTCTAGTAGAGTGCCGTAAGGTTTATACCTCGGAACCCTGCTCCACAGAACGGATTTTTGTAAAACCATTTACACTAAATGCTAAAATTTTTACACATTTATTATTGCCACTTTTGATTATTTAGCTATTCAAGAAAAAAAATATTAATTATTCGTAGTTTTCATCCATTTTCTATTATAAACTCGAAGTTTTCCGCTAAAACTTAGACTTTACATAGGACAACCTGTTTTTAGGACCTCAAGGGATCTCACGTATAAAGGAAAATAAAATAAATAATATTTTCTTGTCAAGCAGATGCTTATGCCGATTGGTTAGTAATTGAAACCATAATTATTTTGCAACTCGAAAAAGTTGTCGTTTCCTAGGAAGCGGATGTTGTAGTTTTACTGACTGCGCTCTTACCAACAGATCGAGAAATTTACTTTCAAAAACCAGCCAAAAGGAAAAATACCAGAAAAAATGTTCTCTTCTAAAATTAGGAAACAATATTACCAAAGTGTAAACAGTATATCCTTTTCTTGCATGCTTTCACTGGCTGTGAGAGTAGAACAGATTTTTCAGCCATCAATTAAACACAAGTTTTTTCTGCTCTTGCTCTTGACTTTAATATTCATGTATTGATGGAGTGAACGTTCATAGCTCCAGTCGTCTGGTGAATACAATGAAACAGATAAAATTTGTTAATGCTTACAATATATTCGTTTCCTCCCATATCGCCTCTGAAAAGAGTGGCCAGGGACGCATATTTTAATATTTTGGTTTTAACTGACGATCATCTTTAAACACAGGGAGAACAAAATGAGAACGATAAAATGTAAAACTACTTACGCATGTTTTGTGAGTGCGTGTGTGTGTGTGTGTGTGTGTGTGTGTGTGTGTATGTGTGTGTGTGACCTACAAGGATGACTCAAATGTCATCCACCCCTGCGTTATTAAAACTCATGAGTTACATCACTTCATCTGTACCAGCGGTATGTGGAGGAGTAACTACCCATCTATCGATCAGCACGAACCATATTCATTAGGAACTGTCATAGACTTGATGGTCTGGAATTGTCTGACAGACCAATGGATTTACGGGCTAACATCCTAACAACTTCCTCCATCCAAAAATGTAGTGACACACTTTTTCCACCAGTCTACGCAGTAACAGGATAGATAATATGGGAGAAATGAAGCACTGTACTGATGCCTATATTTTTTTTTTTTTCTTTTCTCTGTCAGAGATTACAATGGCTAAAACAGAGATTATTTTTTTTATTAAAAGTGCACTCCGCCAGCCACAGTTTTGTGTGATTTATATGGATTAAGACATAAAAATTAGTCCAGCAAGCAGTGAGTGATTTCATTGTTGGGTGACAATGTGTATGACACCGATGTTTATTGTCCCATGGTACGACGAAATGTTGTTTCACGAAGAGTTGTGTTGGTGGATAAACATTTTTAAGAAAGGTCGTAAAAATTTGAGCGATAAAGCAGTTACATTTTCATTTGCTGATGACAGCATTGATCCTGCAAGTGAAAAGATTTTAACGTCTCCCGACAGAGAGTGGTGGCTGAGCGTTAACACTTTGGCCTCGCATTTAGAGGAAGCGGGTTCGAATCCCCTACCAGCCTTCAGATTTAGACTTTTCCATAGTTTCCCAATGCTAATCTCTCAATGCTTACGTCAAAATACCATGGTCTAATTCCTTCTAGTTCCTTGTCCTCAGTCCTTTTCCGCCTTTAATGACCTCGAATTCAACGAGATGTAAAGCCACAAGTAAAAAAAAACAATATATATATATATATATATATTTGCTCCAGGAGCATGCGCTTCATCACGGTTAAGTTAAATTAAATCTCACCAAACAACTAAAGCAGAAAATTTTGGACATCTACACATAATTTTTGCCCTTGTACTTGAAGGAATGTAATAGTTTATTATGAAAAAAAAATTATTGAAAAAACGAATATTCAACTCCGATGAAGAAATGATTACATTGTTGCATTTGTAATTTGTAACCTGGCCTAAAACTTTTATCTATACTGTCAGAATACTTTAAGAGGGCTGCACCTGTTTGTCCGTTTGTACAAATTTCCCGCAAATACTACCGAAACTATAAGGCAATGATGTAGCTTAAAATCTGCTCCACGTCACCGAGTAGAAGAGTAAGAAATGATAATTCATTCGTACCAAAAACAGATAAATGCCATAGATCACACTGCATCACAAATAAACTCTCCTTTACGAATACCCACCAAAGATAATACAACAACACATATAAACAATAAACCCTTTGGATATTGTAAATATTGTTTTTTGACTACGTTACATTGGTTATTTCTTTATTCACTTTTTCGAGATGTAGTAAGTTAGAATACATGGAAAATGTTAATCAAAGATTCGCATTCCAATAATCGTAAAGAAGTAGTAGAATAAATATGCGGTAGAAGTTACAAAGATACTATAATACTAGCTGATACCCGCGGACTTAAAATTTCATTGCCACAATTGAATGTCGTTAGTAACGTAGGATTGGTCCAAAAGCCATCACTATATCATTCTACCGTCGACCCTGTCTCATGAATATAATCAATTTCCAACATATTTAAAAACAGAAAAACAAATTAAGGTGCGGGGATGTGGGGGGGAGGGCGTTTAAACTAAGGGCAGCTTTATTCTAGCTTGGTCTTTTCATCTTTCTTCAGCATGAGCATCCGATTCTTGGCTTCTAATAACTTTAGCTGCTCGTGCTCTGCTAGAGGCCTTAGGCAAGGTTTACGCTCGCAAGGAATGTCACAAAAGAGGACAAAATAAACTGGTGCCAGAAACTTTTAGGCAGAAACAAATTAATAGTGCAGTGCAGAGCAAATCGACATCTATACTAAATAATATGTTTCGCCTCTAAACGAAATTGATTAACAAATCATACACTAACAGCCTGCGCGAGAAGCACAGCTTGAGCAACCGATGTAACATTACAGACTAACACACCCATCCGACTGTCTGTCACCATACTATAAGTTCTCCAAACTTCGTGACTAAACTGTTATTCATAAAGAAAAAAAAAATGTACTGTGTTCTCCTTACAGATACAAAGTATTTCCTTGTCAATTTCCATCAATATCAACATAGCCATTGAGTCGACAAAACGTAACAAAAAGACAGAGAATTACTTTCGCATTTATAATATTATTATTGCAGGTCACACACACACTGACTGCGAGAGAAACAACGGCTGAGTGATCAAAAAGTGTACACCTACAGCGTTGTTAGACCGCCTATGATTTGCCACGCATTGCACCCCTAAATTAGTGATATCTACAGTTTAACATGGAATCCGAAAAAGTGACCGTCAAGGCGTGGCTCATACGATCAAAAACAGTTCTTAAAAATCTTTGCTTCTATCGGGATTTGAACTGAAGACCACGGTCGACACATTAGTAAGCAAGCACGTTAACCACGACCTACCAGCCCACTGTATGGCTAGGTACTACAGAGACTTATACATCCCAAGCGTCTGTCTATTGCCGTTAGTAGTGTCCTCATAAGAGAGCTAGGATTTTAACCGTTACTCGATGACGTCACAGGGTAGGGGGGGGTGAAGACCACGACGAGAATGGCGTGTTTAGTTCACCAACCCGCCACCACGCGGCAGCATCGTACGGCGGTAACCTGAATATATCTGAGTATTCTGTGGAGCTTAGTCGGGCGCACAACCCCGCAGGCGACAACGGTTGTTGCTATTCCCAGCGCGCGCCACACATGACGCGTCGGCGAGCAATGGGTCCCGTTATACGCTATTCCTGGAGTGCGTACTTTCCTAGCGCAGCGCTATTTCCGGGTGACGCGTTGGGTCCCGTTAGGCACTGTACACGTCTTTCAAGAATATTTTCGTCTGAACATGCAGCATACGCTATTTCAAGCGTGATTTTCTGCCGTGGAATGTGCGCGTCATGTTATTCACTGCTAGCTGGTACAAATGATAGATCCCTCAGCAATCGTTATTACCAAACCTATAATTTTATTCCTAGGACCTTCGAGGAGCATTTTTTCAGGTCTTATTGATATTTCGAATCATTATAATTCGTTAATTGTTTAGTTACCATAAAATTAACTTCTAAAACTATTTTTTGGGCAAAACATATTGTTGCCTTCTGCAACCAGTATTATTGGTTCAAATAACAAGTCCTGTTCGTTGTACATTATGTAAGGTCATTTATTTGTAGCTGCCATTTTTTTATACCCACTCCAAGTTGTCTTATTACCTCAACACGCCTTTTGTGATATGTCACTTTTAAACGCTGTTCTCTTTTTATTTCTAGTATTTCATACTCGTAATAAAAATACTATACTAATCCATCATACTCAAGGAATATAAAAAAAAATTTGGGTAGCGGATTCGTTAAATAAAAAACATAATTTCTTGATAAATGTTACAGATTTATTGAAATTTTAAAATATATTTTATTGCAATATAATACATCATTCAATACTTATGATTCCATGTGTGTCATAGGCCTCTCTTGCATTCACATCCTGCCCCCCCCCCTTTTTTTTACCTGAGTCTTCACTTAATATCCATTTATTGCCTTACACGTTATGAAATTTCATGCCAAAGCATGTATACCTTTTAAACGTTGCTAATGTTTATGAGATGAGAAATATATTTATGTGGGTGACACATACTCACTGTCACACATTGCTGTGAATAACATAGACAAGCAACTTACGGGTGTATCTCAAACTCGAATGTCACGAGGGAAGAAAGAATTCGTATAAACATTAAATCGCAGCATCTCGACAGTGCCTCAGTGGTTAAGGCGTCTGACCGGAGACAGAAAGGTCTTCGGTTCGAATCCCTGTCTGGGACGGTGATTTTCATAAGCCCTTAACCCACCTTCACCTCTGGTACAGAACGCTTCTGTGGCTCGAATTCCACGTTAAACTGATAACAACTGTATGGTTGTGTACACTTTCAAAAGCAAAGATTCAAAACAGACGAAGGCCTAACGTGACCTAAACGAGCATTCATACTGCATTGAGGGGGAGGAGCAAACAGTCAGTCAGTCGGTTGAACAATTTTAATATCACAATCGTCTCTTGTCTCTGTTGCTATATACATAAAAAACACACCCGCACTCATTAAGGGATAAATTTTAGGAAGGATTTTGGTAGGTATAAGGCAAATGGATGTAGGTATGGGCCCTGTAGGTGAGACACCAGTGGTAATTGTAAATAATATACAGCAAACAGTGAGAACAATACCTGATGAGGATATATACACACTTTTTCTATAGTTTCATTAACCCTGGAACCAGAAAAAATCCATCAGTAACAGCTACCAGGTACCACACTGTTCACATTAGTATCGCCTCGCCTCTCACACACATCAGCCATCTTTGCCATCTAGTAGCATGTGCACAAGTATGAAACTGTTCACATCAGCATCACCCACATAGCCACAAGCCATCTAGTAACATGTGACCCCCTAGTACCACAAAGGCATGAGTAGATTCAAGAACATTTCTTAACACAGGTTGTAATGTCGTACTGTGGATGCTCACTCACAGCTGCATACGTCACAAAACACACACACATTAGTGGAGGAGATGAACCGCACATCCTACATCCAGACAAACGAAGGAAGGTCTGACCATATTTACGCATACATACGCAGAGAGAGACATACGCAGAAAGACGCACACACACACATTAGTGGTGGAAATGAAATACACACACTACACGCAGAAAGACGAGTGAATCACCATATTTACACACTAGCTACCTTCCCTCGCAAACAGCATTTCAATTCCAAAAACTGTGGACTCCACATTAACCATCTAACCAGAAAAAATCCATCAGTAACAGCTACCCCCAGGTACTAAACTGTTCACATTAGCATCGCCTCTCACTCACCTCAGACAACTTTGCTATCTAGTAGCATGTGCACAAGTAAGAAACTGTTCACATCAGCATCACCCACATAGCCACAAGCCATCCAGTAACATGTGCCCCTAGTACCATAAAGGCATGAGTAGATTCAAGAGCATTTATTAACACAGGATGCAATACCGTACTTTGGATGCTCACTCACAGCCGCATACGTCACAAAACACACATTATTGGTGAAAATGAACTACACACACTACACTCAGACTGGCGAGTGAAAGAAAGGTATCAACATATTTACACTCTAGCTGCCTTCCTTCGCAAACAGCATTTCAAGTCTCCAAAACTGTGGACTCCATATTAACCCTGGAACCAGAAAAAGCCATCAGTAACAGCTACCCCCAGGTACTAAACTGTTCACATTAGCATCGCCTCTCACTCACCTCAGACAACTTTGCTATCTAGTAGCATGTGCACAAGTTCGAAACTGTTCACATCAGCATCATCCCATGTCGCCCACATAACCACAAGCCATCCAGTAACATGTGTCCCTAGTACCACAAAGGCATGAGTAGATTCAAGAGCATTTATTAATACAGGATGCAATACCGTACTTTGGATGCTCACTCACAGCCGCATACGTCACAAAACACACATTAGTGGTGGAAATGAACTACACACACTACATGCGGACAGACGAGAGAAAGAGGTACCACCATAATTACACTCTAGCTGTCTTCCCGTGCACACTGCATTTCAAGTCCAGAACCTGTGGACCCCACATTATACTACATACAAGCAATGATCTGACAGTGGGTTTGTAACACAAGTTCTTCCTTCTCTGGTACATCCACTCATCACGATTTTTGCTCCGAAGGACATATAGTGAACAACCTGAGAAATAGTTCGTACCCAAAAACTAACGGCAGCAAACTGTAAACAGAACAGTGAAATGGAAGAGTGCTTGGATTCCTGAAATCACTCCAGACGAATGTAGGGAGACCTTCTTCATGGCCGAATTCCTCACCGTTTCTTGCCATACATCCTTTCTCACCTCTAATGACAATGACATCGACGAGCCCGAAAAAGGCCTGATATGCTGGAAATACTAGAATTTTGGATGGTCGTTGAAATTTGTCTGTATAACGACAGCACTGTGCCAGTAATAATACACGGTAGACTGGGAAGTTAAGATAGCCGCGACAAACACCTAATTTTAAAAATTCATTCACATACAAAGGTATGGAAAAAACACATCACACACGATAAAGTTACCATAATACTCTTAGCTAACTCATAGTTTCATGGTCATCAAACAGACATCATAACCCACATTTTCATAGAAGATCCCCACACATCGACAAGTATCCAAAACGTCACCATAGGTTCTATTACGCCTAAGATAGTGCTCACACATCTGAACTGTCGTAAATTGTTAGGTCAAAGTGGGTGTTTAGATATTTTTTCCACTCACGCCTCATCACCTAAAGTCTAGTGCGAGATTGTGGTCATGGTCAACTTAGGCTCCATACACCACTCAGAATTATTCCACCAATATCCATTCTAACAGCATTATACGCCACCTACAGCCCCTCAACACTCTTCCTATCTTCCAATGACATCCATACTACACCACACAAGCAATGGTCTGACTGTGGGTTTGTACCCAAGTCCTTCGCTTCTCTGGTACATCACCCCTCTCTGTTAAATGATTTTTATGTAGTGAGAATCAAAATTCACATGCCAACACAAACGGCAGTAAACTGTAAAGAGCACATCGAAATGGGAGATTGCCTAAGCCCTGAAACAATGGTTAGAAGCACACGTTGATGGTGAGCATAATTCTATAACCATATATTTTAGACTCAAATCCACATAGGAATGACACACGCACACACTTGTACATGCATACAGCGAGGTCAACAGAACTAACAGCAAGCATCATGAAACGATGAAGTGGGGCAGAATTGTCGTTACAACTGATTAACTGGACAGAACTATCGTTACAAAAATCATCAGACAGACGAGTAAGTCAGGTACCACCATACTTAGCTTACATGCACAAAGAGAGACGCAGATACACATGTCCAAGTCTACAGAGAGTTCAGTACAACTACCGGCCAATCATGGAAACAAAAAAGTGGTGTAGTACTCTCTTGCCTCATGACTGGCTGAAAAACAGAAGTCTCCTTACATATCATCAGCCTGGCGAGATAGAGGTGTGCAAAAGATGGCATGTTTATACCATAAATAGTGTTCATCACGCCCCAGTTGATTACATTTACCATCAACACGTCTCTCCCACACCGCAACCCTTTCTACCATTCAGTAAAAAAGTGACGCAGGTACCATGAGTTGCAATAGACACTTGACTATCAGATCTCACCCACAAATCCATACATCTCAATACACTAGCACAAACAAACATAAGTGGAGGGACAGCAAAATCATTCGTCCAGACAGACGTGTTTATAGAAGGTATCACCATATTTACGCATACAGACACAGAGAGAGACGCACAAACACTCACATTTCCATGCCTTCAGCGAGCTAGACACAACAACCAGCCCCAATCATGGCGACGAAAAAGTGGGGTAGAACCCCATGGCTCATAACTGACCAAAAAATCATCAGTAACATATGTTCCAGGCACCATACTCTTCACATCAACATCATCTCATTTATTTCACACTACAGACCTCACTACCATCCAGTATCATGTGTGCTAGGTACAAAACTGTTCACATCAGCACCAACACGTCTATCCCACACCTAAGCTTTTTCTGCCATTCAGTAACATGTGCCCCCATGTACCACGAGTAGCAGTAGACACTTGGTCATCAGACAGATATCATAACTCCCATATTCATACTAGGTCTCACCCACAAATCCATATGTCACCTCACACAAGCATAAGTGCAGGAACAGCACATCATACATCCAGACAAACGAGATAAAGGAAGGTATCTCCACATTTACGAAAAAAAACACACAGAGATAGAGACGCATACACACGTACATTTCCATGCCTATAGCGATCTCGACTCAACAACTAGCCCAATCATGGCAACGAAAAAGTGGAACAGAACACCCATGACTGGCCAAAAATCATAGAAAGACACACATACATACATACACACTCACATGTCAATGCATTCACACAGTTCCATTCATCACCACACATAACATGGAGGAAAGAGACTGAACATGCTAGATCCAACTAAAGAGTTACAGGATGTGTGAAGTTTGAAATCACAGCCATCTCCCACACCGCAACCCTTTCTGTCATTTAGTAACATGTGACCCAGGTACCATGAGTTACAATGGACACTTGTCTATCAGACGGATATCATAACCTCCATATTCATACTAGGTCTCACCCACAAACCCATACGTCTCCACACAAGCACAAACATATGGGAGGAACAGCAATTCATACGTCCAGATAAATGAGTTTAAGGAAGGTATCACCATACTTACGCACACAGACACATATATCCATGCCTACAGCGAGCTCAACACAACAACCAGCCCAATCATGGAAAGAAAAAGTGGGACAGAACCCCATGGCTCAAGACTGACAAAAAAAATCATCATTAACATGTGTTCCAAGTAACAAACTCCTCACATCAAAATCATATCATTTAACTCACACTACAGACCTCTCTGCCATTCAGTATCGTTGGTAATATGTACAAAGCTGTTCACATGATCAGCACCACCTCTATCCCACGCCACAAGCCTTTTCTGCTATTCAGTAATATTTGCCACGTACCACGAGTATCAGTAGCACATGGTCATCAGACAAATATCATAACTCCCATACTCATACTACCTCACACACAAAACATAACTGACATAGAGTGTGTGCAATGGATGACATGTTTTTGCCATACACCTCAGTACTTATCACATTATCAATTAATTACATCAACACATAGGTAGCCAGTCATTGTGAAATCTCAAAGTCGATATAATCCTATCGGGATAGACACACACCACATAGAAAGACACACACTCACATGTCCATGCATACACACAGATGACTGAACACCCTAGGTCGAGACTGAATAGTTACAGGATGTGCGAAATGTTTCATTTCTTTGCCACAAACCTCGGTGCTCATCATACCCAACTGATTACATCTACATAGGTGGCCACTGATGGAAATATCTCAAGTAGACTCCTACCACCATAATTACACACATAACCACACAGGAACACGCTCACACACATATGTCCATGCATATACCACAATTTCATAAGTACAAGTAACTGCAGGAAAGGGACCCGACACACGACATCCACACTAAGGTGTTACATGATAGGCAGACGTTAGCATGTCTTTACAAATACACCTCAGTGCTCACTACACATACTTGATTTTTAATGTGCCATCAGTATAGCTGGTAGCTGGAACTAAGCTCTTGGCAATGTTTGGCCAAAAGTCATTTGTTAATAGCAGCTCATCAAAGACAAATTTTGGGTGAACCTGCCCAGGCGGGCGCGGCGAGAGGTGATTGATTTCAATTAATTAAAATCAAATAAAAATAAATAAAAATGAAAAAACGTTGTAGCGATAATTCCACAGTAATGAAGCTTTAAAATAAAGGTACTAGACGTATATTTGCATTTCATGCATTCCCTATTCTTGATGAACGCGTAACGATGGATAGTAGCACCGGTCTGAATAGAGTCGTTCAGACGCTCTCTAGGCCCGCTCGGTTTGTCGCTGCCAGCGCGACCTATGGCGGCCAAATGCCGGAAAAACAGTACAGAGTACTGAGCCTGGACATAAGCTCGAGCCTGGCATGCTCTATTAATCACGGTCTGCTTGGGGACGAAGCAACGATGGTACTCGCTCCGTACAATCGTTACAGCCATGAACTACACCGCAGTTACAGTCGCTAAAGCGAAGGGTGAAATAACTGAAACATTAAAGAGTGGAGAGTCCTCTTATTATTATTTTCTACGTGCTGTTATATCAGTCTATAAGATTGTAAACTTTTGAAAAATTCGGATACTTAAAGACCGGAAACAACTCAATTTTTTAAAAAAAAGTAAAAATCGGCAGATTCCACCACATTTCAACATTTCTGTGGCGATGTTACAGCATTTCATAAAAAAGGAACAATCTTTCTCCTGAATATATAAACGATCTTTTGGTTATTTGCAGTCACGTATGAGAGTGATATCAAGTATGTTATTAAAGTGAGTTGAATGTTTTTCATCAATAGTCCTTACAAGACGTTACATATAGTTGAAGTTTCCATATAAAACATAAGCCACTAAAATGTGGTTACAGGGTATACTTTATGTATTTCAGTAACTTGAGATAACTTAATTATGTTATGGTTTTCGTTACTCTGTGTTTTGATCTCATGGTCTGTAATACTTCTGCTACATATGTTTATCAAACACATAGAAATTACACTTCATGTATACGACGATTCGATTGATAGAACTTACTCGGGCACAATATGTTTGCAATAGTCACTGATATACAGTAGATTCAAGAATCCTCCTGCTCTACAATCTAGTCCAATTTTCTATGATGTATCATACTCGTTACACGATTCGGGCGAGGAAGACACTATGCACTCTTCCTACTTTGCCGAGCCTTCGTGTATCCGTCGAGCCTTCATATAACCGTCGAACCTTCGTATATCCATCGAGCCTTCGTATATCCGCCGAGCGTTCGTATATCCGTCGAGCCTTCGTTTGTCCACCAAGCCTGGGGAAGTTCTAGCTGTCACAGCTCGCCCGGATTTTTTTTAAGTGAAACTTTTATTCCATCGCCTCAAATTTTTTCGTCCATCTATCGCATGTCGCATTACAGCCGGCCAGGCACATGCGCGCAGGTATCACGTGACCTAGAGCAGAGGCTGAGGCCTCATGTCGGTTAACACTCAGTTGAGATCTGTCTGGCGTCGACTACAGTTGAACTGAAGCAAGGTAATCGGCAACTGACGGGTGCTTTCTAATCTTCTCTTCCGAAAACAGGAAGTGTTATTTTTTCGTCCAACTATCGCATGTCGCATTACAGCCGGCCGCGGAGTGGGGATAAAGTGATAGGCGCTCGGCAGAGCAGCCAAGGCCAATATGGCGGCGCCCATAGCTCGCATCAGTTGACAGTTAAGCATTTACATTCTCACTTATTCGTACAAGTGCTCCGCGGTATTTGTGTGTTTTGATCAGTGTAATGATGTAAATGTTCTTATTCACTTGATCGTGATGGATAACTATACAGTCGCATCAAGAATTTTCACTATAGATGAAGCCAAACAAATGTATCGGTCAGGGATTAGATAATTTTTCAAGATAATAAAGTTGAGAATTACAACAATTCAATTCTTTCGAGTTTTGATATAAAATACGATTCAATCGCTGAGGACATAATCATGAATTGTGATGATCCTGTACTTGCTCGAAAATATTTAGATGCGTTCGCAAAAAAACAAAAACAAAAACCACCGGTTGATGCCGGTGGGCTGCCACATAAAATAATTTTTGTTAATAATTTACCGTATGTCACAATAAAAAACATTGACGTTTCGGACGGAATCGTTAACGGTAATGTAGGAAAGTTGATGCATCTTGAATTTGACGATATTAATTTAAATAGAGTATTGTTACTATTTCCGGACAAACGTGTAGCGAAAAAAATCCGACAAAAATTTGCTCATCGCATCGAGGAATTGAACATTGATAGATACTCCGTGCCAATTAAGTTAGTAACAACTTCGTCACCGATCAGCATTCATAACAGAAATACACTAATAAAACGAACACATTTTCCATTATCAGCTTTCAACGCATCAACGATTCATAAAGCGCAACGAGGAACATACGATGAAGTCGTTTACCATTATGAAAAAGGCCATGCTCAAGACTTAGTTTACGTAGCTCTTAGTCGCGTCACTAGTTTAAAAGGCCTTTACATCGTATCGGAAGATGGCAAAATATTTTATCATACTGGTCATCGAGTTACTAAACAAATTCAGGATTTAAGAATAGAATTGGAGCGACTTTCGTTGAATCCACAGATTACTATTGCCGATGCAATCTCGAATTTTATTATGAGCCAACGGGGCTTCTCGATGATAACATTCAATGTAGATCATTCAGAAGATGTTTGTATATTACTGACAAAATCAATCAACACCCTTGTTTTGTCCGAAACTAATTTAAGCAATACTGAGCAAATAAATATTCCCAAAGACCATTGTGTGAGTCGACAGAAACATATTAATTCTCGATGTGGTGGAGTAGCTATATTACAAAACAATGACAATTCATTGACAGTTCAATCGGAAATGCGCAAGTATACATAAATAACACGAGTATTAGTCAAGCAACTACATCCGAATCTGCTGTGGGAGATTTTTGTGCAGATATTTGTCAACTTGATGACAACAGAAAACTTGTAATCGTGTCAATTTATATAAAAGTAAATCAAAAAATAAATGGTATCATATATTTTCTAGGTTTTCATCTTACTCCATTTGCTACGTCTTCGGCACAAATTTTCCGTGCACGAGAAATATATTCGCGAATGCCTATTATTTTATCTGTTGATTTCAATACAGATTTTAAGAAAGAGGTATCTGCTCCACTTACTGAATACTTGAGAGAAGTATTCAATCTTGAAATGAAAAATGATAGAAATATACCAACCACGAGATATGGTACTACAATCGATGCGGTTTTTTCTAGATACATTGAAAAAAATTGAATGTGAGACATTATTTACTTATTTTAGTTACCATAAAATGTTAATTACATTTATAAACTATGAGACTCGAGGCGAAGATGAAGTTTGTTAGAACGATTGACGTTCAAAATTATTCAATGATTTAAATAAATATATTGTTTAAGTTTTTAATATGCGTCTATCATATAAATGATTGTATTTATTATGTATTCCGTACTCTAATACGTAGATTGAAATTAAAATTTATAGTAGGATATCTTGGTTACTATTGATTTCCTATTATCTAGGCTTGCCAGACGTCCCGGTTTGACCGGGACAGTCCCGGTTTTTAGACAAAGTCCCGGTGTCCCGGCCGGTTTACCTTCCGTCCCGGTAAAAATTAAATTTGGTTATAAACTATAATTTATAGATATAGATGACCAAAAATGTCTTAAAACAATTAACTGTGAAGTATAACTTAGGATAATTACTTTGTAATTTATTTAACTGTACTGTGTGAAAAGTGAAAACTATAAAAGAATGAGAGGCTGCTAATAAATAAATATAAAAATATTGTCATCACAACGCCTTGTCTCTCCAATCATGACCATGCGCATGCGCTCTCCGGGCGAGTCCAGTATAGTATTAAGGGCCCCATACACACAGCAACTTGTTGGCCAACTTGGTTGTGTTGTAGGTGAAGTTGGAGTGTGTATGGGTAGTTTGCCAGACCAAATCACAAGTTGGCCAACCAAGTTGGCGGTTTTCAAACTCTTTTGATATTTGTGGGGGGTCCTATTGTTGTGCCAACGTGTTATAGTGTGTATGGGCAAGTTGTCCAAACTGAATGCCAACATCAGTCCGCACCGGTTTCTCATCGAGGTAGTGCTAGTGATCTATGATAACAGTAGTATCCTGATGAATACTATTCAGAACAACGATGCATGGAACACCGTCATCGGAATGTTTCGCAGTCTATCACAGTTTTGGAAAGTGAAATCTGATTTATCTAATATATAAAAAGAATGTTGTTTGTTTGTTCGTCCTACACCATTCATCCAATTTCAATGAAACTCCACTAAATTATTGTGTGCAGGGCTGTAAAGGTTTCTGGGGAAAAAAAAAAAACCCGAGAACACCTAACTCCCCCCCCCCCCCCGCCCTCTTCTTTTACACAGCCTTAAATTTTTCAAATATTCTTTGTACAAACCCACAATGTTTGTCCGATTTCTATGGGGTTTTTCGTATGTATAATATAAAACAAAGAGAAAAATACTGCCTACATACGATTTAAAATTCAATCCCTCTTCCCCTTTCCCCCCCCCCCTTAATTTTTGCCAATGTTCTTTATAGACAAACAGTTTTATTAGATTTTGATGGAACTTTGCATTAGTATACACTAGAACAAATAGAAAAATACTGTTTACTTTTGATTTACAAGAACCGAATCTCTTCTCCCTTCCACCCATGTCCTTAATTTAATTAACATTGTTGACACAAACTTATAGTTTTTATCTGATTCCTATACTATTCATCCGATTAAGGTTTGGCGAGTTGTTCTGTGCCTGCCTGGTAAGGTTTCTGACCAAATAATATAAAAAAACACCCCCTCTTCCCCTACACATCCCTCAATTTTTTCAAATGATATTTGCATAACCCACAGATTTTGTCCGATTTCGATGGAATTTTGCACATGTGTACTTTAAAACAAATGAAAATATATTGTCTATATTTGTTTTGCACAACCCACCCTCTCCACCTTTACCACAACCCCTTTAATTTTTGTCAACGTTTTTCATACAAACCCACAATTTTTATCCGGTTTTGACAGTACTTATCACGTGTTAATTCAAAAAGAAAGAAAGAGACAATGCAACGCATGCCGGGTAAAGCCAGTATAAAAATATAAATTCAAGAATCAAGGGCTGGGAAGAATTGCTAATTGATTTCAAAGAAGTGGGAATTTTTGTAATCTTCAGGTGCAGCTATAACAGTAAATTTTTTATGTGAAAATTTGGGGTGTTTTTGGAGCCACTTTTTCGCCCAAATTTTTTTTTTTCTTTTCCCTCTCATTTTCCCGCTGGCAGTAACGATAATTGTGCATAAAGTTATTTCTTCTAGTTCCAACATTACTGGTATAAGTAAACACCTTGTTCTCTGTATGCTGGTTCTCTCTATACTGCTGTCGGCCAACAATGTTGTCCAACTTGTTTTTGTGTTGGCCAACCAAGTTGGGAGACATGGTTGGACAACAAGTTGCTGTGTGTATGGGGCCCTTTACACTCCTCGTGTGCAGTAACAATGTTACCGGGGCGCACATTGAGCTGCGTGGTGCAGTAGGGGCAACGCAGAGCAGGGCAGGGCAGCACATACTGGCAGTTACTCGCGCATATTAGAGCGCAGTTTCGTGCGGCAGTTTACAAAGCATTGTGTTGTGCGAAAAACCGACAATAAAGAGTAACCAAAAACATGTCGATGCAAAAACTCGATTTTTGATTTCTGAATCAGATTGGGATGCCGAGCTTGGAAAATTGTTATTACTTTAACAGAAGCTGAGTTAGATAAAACTATGCAAAAGTGAGTATATGAAAAGAAGAAACTCTCATCTGGCTTTTGCAATGACAAGAGAATTCTCAAAAGATAATTTCCGGATGACTCGAGCGGAGATTCACGGCATATGTAACCTGTTATTTTCTCGACAAAGCTCAAATATCTATTAGAACTGAAGAAAATCTCACTGTATTTTCGTGGTTATTTATTTAATTATTTAGAGTTTGACGGTACATGACATTTATAAGAATGTTTCTCTCTTTTATTTCATACTATATTTTAAGAAAACTACATACCAGAACATAAACACTTGAAACTAAAAAAGCAGTGTCAACAAATTATGTGTATCTCGGGGACACTATTGAATGATGTAGTACAAATACTAAGAAAACAAATAATGTGATAATAGCCTATATATATCAATCTTTTCCGAAGTTTTATTAAAAATGAATTCAAAAAAAGAAAAGTGAAAATTAAGTGGACAGTTGTATGATAAATAAATGCTGAATTTACTCGCCTCTTGTTGGGCTCATTGTCCAAATCTCTTGTTTAAATTTAATTTGTATGTATTTTTTATGACTGATATTGTGAATCGCAGGTTGGTTACGCACCAGATTAATCAATTTTTCTTATTCCATAGTTGAAAATGATTATAAGTAAAGCAAGATTATAAATAACGCAAGAAGTGTTTCGGCAAAAACCGGCACGAGTGAGCTGCGTGGCACAGTTTCTGTGTCGTGATCACAACGTGGCGCAGGCCACGTGCGGCGCAGTACTGCGCTGCCCTGATCTGCGTCTCAATACGCGCTGTTCCGCCCCAAAACATAGAGACACAGAAATTGTGCTGCGCTGCTTACCAGACGTCCCGGTTTGACCGGGACAGTCCCGGTTTTTAGACAAAGTCCCGGTGTCCCGGCCGGTTTACCTTCCGTCCCGGTAAAAATTAAATTTTGGTTATAAACTATAATTTATAGATATAGATGACCAAAAATGTCTTAAAACAATTAACTGTGAAGTATAACTTAGGATAATTACTTTGTAATTTATTTAACTGTACTGTATGAAAAGTGAAAACTATAAAAGAATGAGGGTCTGCTAATAAATAAATATAAAAATATTGTCATCACATCGCCTTGTCTCTCCAATCATGACCATGCGCATGCGCTCTCCGGGCGAGTCCAGTATAGTATTACACTCCTCGTGTGTAGTAACAATGTTACTGTAAGGCCGGGCGCACATTGACGCGCAGTCGGCGCAGCGCAGCACAGTTTCCTGTCTCTATGTTTTGGGGCGGAACAGCGCGTATTGAGACGCAGAGCAGGGCAGCGCAGTACTGCGCCGCACGTGGCCTGCGCCACGTTGTGATCACGACACAGAAACTGTGCCACGCAGCTCACTCGTGCCGGTTTTTACCGAAACACTTCTTGCGTTATTTATAATCTTGCTTTACTTATAATCATTTTCAACTATGGAATAAGAAAAATTGATTAATCTGATGCGTAACCAACCTGCGATTCACAATATCAGTCATAAAAAATACATACAAATTAAATTTAAACAAGAGATTTGGACAATGATCCCAACAAGTGGCGAGTAAATTCAGCATTTATTTATCATACAACTGTCCACTTACA
>JARYHS010011408.1:285180691-285214380 GCA_031002005.1 Vandiemenella viatica | reverse complement strand
TATCAAACTAACTGATATTAGAAACAAAGAGTCTAAATTTATTTTAATTCACATAGATAAAGGACCGGTAGCACAAAAGAAATACCGCAGACGTTAATGGGTTTCAAATTGTAAAGAAGACACTGTCTGTAAATCGCACTTTATATATATTTAATATTGCCGCACTGTCGTCATTACCGAGAGTTGGTGATGTACTAGCTGACGTCTTCCTTTTGATACTGTGGATCGGCCGTTCCGTACGCTGGCGTTATCTGAACGCGTGTCCGGACAAAACCGCGAAGTGACAAAACCGCGAGGAAAACCGCGCAGACAGAACCGCGAACGGACAAAACCGCGAAACGGACAAAACAGCGAAACGGACAAAACCGCGAAACGGACAAATCTACGAGTTATCCCCTCACTGTTTGATCTCTTATGCTCCAAAATATTATCCTAACGCAGTTTTTAAACGATTTGGGGATCGCAGCTAGGGTTACGTTATTATGGAGTACGGTAGTGTAATTTATTTTGTGTATATGTAATTTATAATCTACGAGATCTCTTATGCTCCAAAATATTATCCTAACGCAGTTTTTAAACGATTTGGGGATCGCAGCTAGGGTTACGGTATTATGGAGTACGGTACTGTAATTTATTTTGTGTATATGTAATTTATAATCTACGAGTTATCCCCTCACTGTTTGATCTCTTATGCATCAAAATATTATCCTAACGCAGTTTTAAATGATTTGTGGATCGCAGCTAGGGTTACTTTATTATGGAGTACTGTAACTCATTTTGTGTATATAATTTATAATCTACAAGTTATCCCCTCACTCTTTGATCTCTTATGCACCAAAATATTATTCTGTCAAGCGTCATCACTTCGCATTTGACGATTTTGTTTTGGTTGAGGTTAATAAAGAATTAGACCCGACGCGCGGTGGGAATGCAGCTTAATGGGGCTTCTGTATACCTGAGAAGAGTGACAATGGCCTTCACAATGGAGTGAGTGGGAAGATCCACTTATCTCCGGTAGGTTCGGCCTAACTGACCCTTCTCAAGTCGAGTGAACAATTTGCCTGGACGATCTTTTGTTGCCGTCGCAGGAGAAATCCCCGCATGCAAATGGAAAATTCGGCAGCCAAAGTCAAAACCCGGAGACGTTCGGGCATTTCCGAGGCAAGGCCGGTATGGCAGATCCAAGCATTCTGTGGTGGTCAGTTAACCGAAGAGATTGTGTATCTTCCTGAATAATGGCTCTCGTGTTTGTAAAAAATAACAAAGGGGGAAATCACCTAAAAATAATTGGGGTGTTACGTAGATCACCTCCTCGTGGTGCACCCTGGGTAACGCTAAGAATCTACGAACTCTTGTGGTTTTATGTATTCCTGGTTTTCTGTATTCGCGGTTTTGTCCTTTCGCGGTTTTGTCCGTTCGCTGTTTTGTCCGTTCGCTGTTTTGTCCGTCGCAGTTTTGTCCGTTCGCGGTTTTGTCCGTTCGCGGTTTTGTCCGTCGCGGTTTTGTCCGTCGCGGTTTTGCCCTAGAACCATCTGAACGGAGCCATAGGTCTTTCACTAATTCTGCGCCATCGGAACCTCGACACCGTTCAAGTACGCTTGATATTCGTGGCCACCCACTGTATAGTGAATCTGTTCCTGCCCAATACTGCGTGTCTGCTGGAACTGAATAACGACATTACAAAGTCTTCCATCTGAAGTGACACGTGCTAAGCGTTACAACCGAAAGAGGGAGACAATGTGGCCAAGGATTACTGGGGGTCACTCCCGTAAAACTCTTCTATCCTGACACTCGGTTTTTCGTTGTTCTTCTTCTATTTAATTCTCTTCACAGTTTTCCTCAGTGCTAAAATTGAAGTACCTGTATTGTGCACAATGATATTCTTTTAGTAGGTTGTTATTCAGTCTGCAGGGACTGCGCCAATCAATAAAATTTGTCATTTAAGTTTTGAACTTTGTAACTATGAACGTTTGGACACATTTATCATTTGCTTAGCAATCCAAAATTTTATTTCTGATTATTTGGTTAGTCATTACTTGGTCTAGATGATATTTTAGTGATCTTCTTGATTATTTAATGTGTATTCATCTTCCATGATTCTTAAATATTTATTTCGACACGAAAAGTTCATATTTTATTGAAATTTTAACAACTTGTTACCCGTAGAAATAGCTTCAATGGAATGGAAATAGCTTTAGATTGCGGATAGTAGATCGACTTTGTGACATATATGCCACATAACCAGCACATCCCGATCCCTATTATTTTAAAATTGCAGAGGTTTTGTTTTAAAGTTAATTGTAAATTTTTGGTTTTCTGGAATTAAAGTTTCAAGTAGCAATAGTGAAGCCTTGTTCTGGAACTCGGGAATTCATTGTTTTTGCGGATCGGGAAAGGCTCGCTAGCTAGCTACTGCACAGGGCAGTCTACATATAGCTACGGTACAGGACAGTCTGTGCGAAGTTATCGACAGAGTCGGTCGGTACACGTGAAGTTCAGTGATGGCATAGGCTTGTAGGGTGCTGAGACACAAGCCTCCACTAGTATGATTGGATGGTATGAGAGTTTTTGAAAAGATTGTGTATCTTATTTCATAGTAGTAAAAGAACTCTATGTACCTTTGTGTATTTGTTTTGCGACCAGATCCGTAATAAATAGAATTATGTGGATTTTCGTATTATTATTTGTAATAATAATAGTACCTATCATTGGAATTTGAAAAAGAGAACATTATTGAAAAAGAGTAAAAGGTAGAGAAAAGAGGAGAGAAAGGGAATGCTAGCTAGGTACAGACAGATGGCCGTTTGTGAGAATTGTTCTGAAAAACTTCGATTTTGCTAAAAAGTTTTTTTTTTTTTTTTTTTTTTTTTTTTTTTTTTAACTGCTTTACGTCTCTCAACAGCGAGGTCTTAAGAGACAGGAAAGGATGGGGCAAGGAATGGGGCCATGGCCTTTTTAAGGAAGCATCCCGGCATAGGGAAACCATAGAAAACTCAAATCTGGATGCCCGGACGGGGATTCGAACCGCCATCCTCCCGAATGCGAGGCCAGAACGCTATCCGTTACACCACCACGCTCGGTGCTAAAAAGGTGATAAATGATCAATACATCAGTGCATTCACTCTTATAGTTAAAAATTATTGATTTATTGGATTAAAGAAAGAAACTTAACCAGTTCTTCAAAGAGGTGCATAAAGAAAGGAGATCCCGAAATGTATAGCTGGCCCGCCCGAGTGACAGTTTCATTAGCTCCACTGTAGCTCTGTCATGGTGATGCAGTCGCTCCAGGTAATCGAGACATCCCTGGAATCCATGCAGGTGTCTACCGTTCTTCAAATACGCAGATGATTGAAGACTCGCTTAGGCGACTGGTGTCATGAGCCACTCAAGAAAAGCATCTTTAAAGTGGTATTGTTTCGACGATTTTTACAGCTAGAATAATAAGTTTTTCTTACATACTGTATGAAACATCGTCAGCGATTTATTACTAACTAGTGTAAGCCCGTGACCGTTTTTTGCGTATAGTCACGGGTCTAGAATAGTTCCAGCTTTTAGGGTCAAAGATTATGACAGGTTGATCTGATCAGACCGAACTTGACTTGTGTTTCATCCTTAGAGTGAATAAAATCTCTTGAGCTTGAAGAACTCGGAAGAATCAATAAACGTAGGTATTAATCACAGTTGGGTACAATCGCTGTATCGTATAATCGTTTGAAAGGTCGTTGACTTGAACTTGCTTAAATACAAACCTGACTTGTATGTGACCCTTAAGTTCATTCTGCAAAATTTGAAAATTCTTGTTTGCTTCGAAAGCATCATGTTGTTTTTTTTATTTTTTTTTTATTGAGGCTGGGCAAACATTCATAATGTAATCTTTGGTCATAGTGTCTGCAACGGCCAGAGAACTTAATACAAATTCCATGTTATTAAACAGTTGAGTAACTCCCAAGAAATGAATTGCTAGAATACTGATTCAGTAACATATTTGATGTCCACTTTAAGTAACGTAATAACTCACCTACAGCTAACATAAATAAAGACCATTAACGAAAGTGGTCAGTAAAATACGTAAAATGGAAATAATCTGTAGGTATAAACTTTGGTCAAGCAGCAACATTAGCAAAAGTTTTAATTAAATTGAAATTTAGCCTAGGCCGGAATGACAATTGGCATTCGTATTTACAGCAGAGACAATGAATAATTTAAGTTTTTTTTTAAAGTTGCTTTCATTAACATCTTACTGAAAAGCAGTTCCACGTATTTTTCAGCCGTAAAGTTTATCGATACTTTTTGTAAATTATGAAATGTTTCAAAAAGTAAACTTGCATTATGGTAATTAATTTGGTAGCCGCTGCTTAGCTATTAAATTGTAGACATAACCTCGAATGTCCTCTAATGGTATCTCTGGTCGCTGTTGATTTGAGAGCGAAGGCTGACACGTGACACCATTCTCCAGCCAATAGCTATAAGGTGAGTGAGTGATCTTAGGAAATTATGTAGTAGATATCAATAACGTACAGAGAAGAGCTATGCTTTTTTTTCTTTAGTTTTTACGAAAGTACTTGATGCAGTCAGTGGACGGATTCTCTGGCATACGGCTGATGTAGTTGTCACATAAATTTATTGTCTAACATGCGAACAACTTCTTTCATTTGCGAATGAAGTGAAATATTTCTCCCGGCAATGAATCTGGTTCACAATTATCGAGTAGTAGGGAAATAAGGTGTCATATTGATGCATTTGTATTTTTTTCTTATGCCATAAAGGACTGTTTTAAAACTCATGCCAGTAACAGTTTTGAGTGAATTACAGAGTGTGGATGGTACTTAAAACATTTATCCTGAGGTGTCATATTGATGCATTTGTATTTTTTCTTATGCCATAAAGGACTGTTTTAAAACTCATGCCAGTAACAGTTTTGAGTGAATTACAGAGTGTGGATGGTACTTAAAACATTTTTCCTGAGGTTTGTTGATACATGCGTTTGTGTATTTATCAACTTATTTACGTTATGCCGATTATTTATGACACTTAGAAAATGAAATTTGATTCGTTTAACTTGTTTGTAATCAAGGATACTGTTAGTAGCTTTTGTAATTAACGGCGAGTTTCATTTCGCAAGGTCAGCTTTAATTAGTTTTCGATCGAGTGGCCGTTTAAGGAGATGTGCCCAACCAGTTGCTGCTGAACTGAAGAACATTGTTCAGTCTATGTGGAGATGATTATTGCTACCCAGCAAGTGTACTGAAGGTTTAAAGCGGTTTGTAAAACACTTCTACTTTTCAGCGTACCCAAATAATATTTAATTGTTTTGGCAATAGCAATTCGACGCCAGTAGTGACTGAAAAAGTACAAGCATATTTCATTTTCTGACTATGCAAATTGATTGCTTTGTTCAAACTATCTTTAAAGTATTTACTATAATTTCTGTAAATATTTCAAATCATTTCAGAGCTGTATTAATCCATTTTTGTGATAATTAGATTTTTAGCAGGTGGCTTATTGTTTTTCTTAGCCAACAATCATTTTAACGTCTCTAATTGCTTCGTTTTAGTTCCAAACAAGTATGGTTTGTTGGGTTCGAGAAGATTACTCCGCATGATTTTTTACGCATCATTCTGTTGGCCGGTCTCATGTTACAACTTATTTTTTTCGTTATGTTTTTCTAAATCTTTGGAGACCATTTTCCGATGTACAACGAAAGATGCAGTGAATCATAAAACCGAAGTTAAAATTATTCATCATCTTATTGGTAGTGAAGTTGGATGCCTATTACAAGAAGTCATTTGCTAGAATTGAGAAGAATGCTTTCGTGAATGTGTAAAGCAACTCATCTGCAATCAACGGATAATGTTACTATTTAAACGGGTGGAGCCAATCCTCGATGTTCTCTAACAAGTCGTGAATTAAGGATCAACTGATTTACGTTTTCAGGGACTTAATACATAAAGACATCATTCTTTCATTTCAACATATTTTTCTTTTGGATTCTCTAATAGAAGCGTCGGGAATCTGAATTTCCGAGATCAAGCGGATTGATCACTTCAGTGACTTCATAAATTTACGAGGTGCTTACCAAACTCAGAAATTCCATAAGCACTGAAAATTTTTTTTGTACATGGAATTATTTGTGTTCTATGCAACATGATCTTTACAAAGGATTTCTCCTTAATCGTTGACAGACACACATAGAAAATTTCTCCACATGAGTGCACTTTTATAGGGGAGAACACGAAGTCGGGGTTAAAATTGGTTTTTGGAGTGTGGTAGTCAACTAAAGGAGTGCAACACCAAAGTGATAGGACGCCATATCCAACCACTCACTAGAAAAATTGATCTAAACAACTTGACGTCAGTAGCACCGAATTAGTTGCACTAAAATTCAAGGCTAAGGTGTCTTTTGGGGTTCAGTTTCTTCCGTCACAGAAATGCTTTTTTTTTCAATCCTTTATGAAACATTTTAACAATTAATATTTATTTAGTAATAAAACGTATTGCTCCGACAGTATTGATTTTTATATTAAAATTATTTGCCTTGAATTCAAGTGTACCTTTCAATTGCCTGGAAGGGTCTGTATAAAATCCAGATACTCCTTGTATAAGTTTCTATTGGGTAAAATATATTATACAATTTTGGATCAAACTTTGGAGAGCACCTGAAAAAATCTAAATTATTGATGAAGTTAATTTTACTTAATAATAGAAATTCATTGTTGAAATGATTTATGAAAGGTCGAGAAAAATAAATGCTGACAACACGTTACACGAGCATTTGTATCATCCTCTGAAAATCATTACAACCACCTCAGAATGTAGGGAGAGTGGACTTTTATAGAATATTTTTCTCGTAACGTAACTACATGGCGTGCTAACACTTTCTATCGCACCCCATCTTGTAAGACTAGTATGTACTTTTGATTTTACTGATTTCTTAGTTTCAAATTGGCTTAGATATGTAATATTTAGGTAACTGGTAATGGTGGGCTGCCAAACTTTTCTACAGCATACCTGTGAGAAAAAATCTGTGCTATTGAATCCAGCATGGTATTGTTCGAAGATCCTGATTTGATTTCCTTTCCGGCCAGCCAGATTTATTTTTCCGTCTTTTCTGGAAGTCATTGAAAGCCTAGATGGTTATCGACCAATTTCTCACCCTTTCTTTACTCAAAATAATCCTAATACTTTAATTACCTTGTCTTCTAAAAGTCGAAAAACTACTGATTTGTTTTAAATGCTTCTCTCGCCAGATGAACCTGTTTTTCTTGTTGATGAACTGTCAATAGGTCTTTCAGTTGAGATAAAGGTCTGTCAAGGCCGTGTCCGCTCAGTAGACGCACTCAGTGCTCTCCATATCTTCGAAGAGACATTTGAGTGGGAATGGCGTAATTTTCACCGTGTTCTAAACTCACAACAAAGATTTTATGAGTTGCATTATTAGTGGAAATATCTTTCAAAGTTGAAGTTCTCCAATCATGAAAGGTTTAAAATTCCACTAAACTTGTTTTCTCTCTCCAATCACAAGGAAGTTTCACAACGATAAGGTTGTCGATTACGTTTGATACATATTTGTTCAGGAATGATGTTAGCGTACAGTGATACGTCAAATTTTTCAAATGAAATCAATGCACACGGAAATATAATTATATAGTGAAACTTCCAACACAAGAAATAGCCCTGCTCGATAAAACTAGGCAACCGCTGAAGGGGAAGGCAAACAATCTGTTATTCTTAAATGAAAATTTTTAACCATCTCATTAATTGAACTCTAAATAGTATTGCTAAAATGGTCTTTAGTATTGCTTTAAAAATAACAAACATTTTGTTATTAATGAAAATAAGCAAAAATTTAGTATTTTACGCAATGCCCCTAATATTAGTTTTGAATTAAAAAGTTCAGTCTTAAAGCAGCTACTAATTTTTAGAACCCTCATGCATTCACCTAAATCAAATTTAAAATAGAATGTCACATATTAATAAGACTATCTTACACAAATCTCAATGTAGTATTCTATTTATCCACATCAGGTTGCGCCGATTTAAATGTGCAGACAGAACCCAGTTTTCGGGTTCTGAGCATGAAATCACCATAGGAGCACGGTGTTTTGCCGGAGCATTGAAGTATATGGACGCATGTCGTATTGTGAATGTGATTAAAACATTGAGGAAACTATACAAACGTGCCTGGATGTATTATCTCTTGCCGTACATCTTACAACAGAAAAAACAAAAGTTATTGTTATCACATGTCATTCGTTTGCTTAGCTTAGAAAAACATGGATGCATAATGTTATCGAAAGGACGATTGCAGTATAAAAAACAACAAATGTGTGCTTCCAATATTTTATACCAGACGAATTACTGAATTTACCGCCCAAGAAGTAGTTAAAACAGGTTCTGCGCCGAGTGTAAATCTTCCCGGAATTCTTTTTAATCCCGTGTTACATCTGCTGGCGGAAATAGTTTACCGACCAACATCATTAGTAAAAGCTAAGCAGCAAAACTAATGTACTATATATAAACCCAGACAGGTGATAAAAAGAGATATTGAAACCCTTAACCAGTGCATTTTGACCATAATAATTGACACTGACGAAGTTTATCATTAATTAATTTCGATGGAACTCATACCCTGATGGCAATTGTCCTGAACATCAACTTACAACTCATACTATTTTTAACTTAAATTCCTTCGCAGTCTTAGGTATATTGTTCATTACCTCCTTAGGAAATTTGTTCTAGTCTTCAATCCCCTACCCACAAATTAAAACTTTCATATTCCCTGATACTAGAAGTTAGTCGCTAATTTATTATTACTGCTTCTAAATCTTCCTCATCGCTAGTATGAGTCTTGTACATGCCAACAATACTTTTCGCCCGCCTTGTATCCTGCAATGAGTCCCAAGCCAAAACTTTTATCACTTCAAATGACTGCATCAAAATATCTAAAAAGTCAGTTTAGGTATCTAGAAGCAAATATGAAAAAACTGGATTTTTTCTTTTTTTGCTTATGGCTCTACACCTCGACGATGTTAATAATGGCAGGAAAAGAACGGGGGGCATAGAACGGAAAGGAATTCGGCCATTGCCTTTAGAAGGAACCAACCAGCCACTCGCCTGGACTGATTTCGCGAGACTTTGGAAAACCTAAATGTCAGTGTCCGGTCGGAGATTGGAAACTACGTCCTCCTGAATGCGAGGCCAGAGCGTTACCAGAGCTCACCCACCACTCTAGTTAAAGAAAAACTGGAAGCTACATGTTTGACACTGAAGATCATAAGCATATATCAGCAAGGGGACTGAGAGAAGCCTCCAGGAAGCAAAGAGCACTCCAAATAAAATAAAGAAGCTGGTACACAGCGAGATTACAACGGGAGCTACGGAAGAACATATTTTTGGAAACTCATATAAAATGTTTTCTAGTAGGAAAGAAACACGCTAAGTGGAACAGGTGTGATATTTGAAAATCAGTGACATTTAAGTGTGCTTTTTTTTTTTTAATTAAAAGTTTTTATCGGTAATAAGTTTGAGATTGTGATTGTATGTCAGAATAAAATAATATTGTGTAAAATAATTGAAAAGTAGCCATAGGTGCCAATGATTGTCATAAAAATGTAAGGCCATGTATGCATATTTATTTAAGGCACACGAAAACAAAACGGATAACTCAAAACTCGATCGCAGCACAGAAGAAAAAATCTCGTCAGTTGCTAGCATCATACTCTCCAAATACTGAAAAAAATAAGATTAAATTACATGTCCGTGTGTATCTTACTGTTAAATACTGATAAATTTTCGTATAATTAATTTTTTCGGCATGCGTAACACACATTTAAGGGGTTTTGAACAGCTGGGGGCTCCGCATAATTCTCTCTTGCATCCAAATGCTTCTGTTTGTCCCTACGATGACGATACACATAGATGTGCCTATAGATTTGATAAACAAAAAATTTCGTATTACAAATTGTACATATACCTGTATAGTAACTGATAGCTGGACGCTTTAATATGTGTGACAATTTTGCACATTCAGCTGCGAGAGTAAATTCTCTATTTAATCGGTCCTAGAGCCGCAGTTGTCCACAGCAGACACATACTCTCCCGACTTAGTTTAGGACCTACCCCCGAATCTGCTGTCATCTATTTTTAACCGACTCAAAAAAAGGAGGAGGCTCTCAATTCGTCTGTATTTAATTGTATGTACGTTCAGCGATATCTTCGCCAATTTTGAACCGATTTAAATGGTTTTTTTTTTGTGGATGGGGTATAGCTCCAAAGTGGTCCTATATGAATTTCATTGAGAAACCACCAATTCTACCCCCTTCCACCCTCTAATATTTATACAAATCAACATTTTTATTCGATCTCGATGAAACTTTGGACATACATAGCCAAAAATAAAGGGAAAAATACTATCAACTTTTTATATAAAGCTACCAATTCTTCCTGATTTTGAAGGAAGTATGCACATGTATACTGTAAAACAAACAGAAAAATACTGTCTACATTTGGTTTTGAGTGTCCAAACTCCACTCCTTCTTTTCCATCCTTTAATCTACAGTTTCCATCCGATTCTGAAGGAAATTTGCACACGTATACTTTAAAACGTACAGAACAATTGTCTTTTAAGCAGGTTGCAGAAGCCCAACCCCTCTTCCCTTCTGCCCCCACCCCTCCTATTTTCCAATGTTCTTTATAGATACCCACAGTTTTATCAGATTTCCATGGAACACTGCACATGTATACTTTAAAACAAAGAGAAAAATACTGCCACACAAGCTTTACAAAAACAAACTACTCTTCGTCTCCACACCTTAATTGTTTTTTATACATACCTACAGTTTTATCTGATATCAATAGAAATTTACACACTTATACTTTAAATCAATCAGAAAAGGCAGTCTACATTTGGTATACAAAAGCCCAATCCCTCTCCCCTTTACCCTCACCCTTTTAATTTCCAATGTTCTTTACAAAAATCCACAGTTTTAAATCCAATCAAAATCAATTAAGCTATTTTTAAGTCGTGGCATAATATTTATAAAATAAATTGTCATAATTTGTTCAGATTTCAACTTGGATCCCAAGCTTTCACGTTGTGAAAACCAATTAAAAATCATATTTCTGTGTGATGCCGGAGCAAACAGATATATTCCAGAGAAGATTTCTGTATGTGGTATGTATTAATGCCCAGATGTTACATGTTTCGGTTATCGACCAGCAGCTTTAACAGATGTTATGATACAGATCGAAACATAGCCTGGACCAAAATGTAAACTGACATTCCTTAACACCCCCAATTCACCTCGTTCTGGAAGTTGTTGGGTATTTAAAGACAGAATTCTTCTTTGAAAGCAAGCGCTTTAACCTTTGAGCTACCAGGAAGTTCGCCAAAATGGGAACTGCTGCGGCATATTTAAAATATAAAACAAACTATAATACCACTAAAAATTTAAAAATAAAATAATTGTTTAAAAAAACATAAAAACCGCCTTAAAAAAGCACTAAAAATTTTAAAATAACTTTATACCTTGCTTAGGAAAAAGTAAATCTAAATGGACAATATTTTACATTACTGTCATTGAAATTTTTACATTAATTAGTTATTTTTGGAGTCGGTGCCAGCGAAAGCAAGAAAAACAAAAAGATAAAAACAATAAGGAATAACAATAATACACAAAAAGTCATTTTACTGCTTACCTACAATTAATGCTAGAAACATGTTTCAACAAAACATACAGATGATACGCCGATATTATACTAACTGTAAATCGTTTACTGCAAGATGCAGCCTACCAACTGACACTGTAGCGCCAGAGATATGCCTGGATGACCAATAAGGCCCCACAGATTAAAATACTGTTAATTTGTTTCCCTAAGCTGTCTCCCGCAATAACACTATCTGCCTCACGACATGCTGTAAAATATTGGGAATTTTTGTTCATACTCCCCGTTTCGCCTCTAACACCAAAAGAAGTTCAGTAATTCGATCTTCGCGATGTGACAGCTGGCACCGACTCCAAAAATAACTAATTAATGTAAAAATTTCAATGACAGTAATGTAAAATATTGTCCATTTAGATTTACTTTTTCCTAAGCAAGGTATAAAGTTATTTTAAAATTTTTAGTGCTTTTTTTTTTTGAAGGCGGTTTTTATGTTTTTTAAACAATTATTTTATTCCCTTTATTTTTGGCTACATATGTCGAAAGTTTCATCGAGATCTAATAAAAAATATTGATTTGTTAATATTAGAGGGTGGAAGGTGGTAGAAGGGGTGGTTTCTCAATGAAATTTATTTGGGACCACTTTGTTGGTATACCCTATCCACAAAAAAAAACATTTAAATCGGTTCAAAATTGGCGAAGATATCGCTGAACATACATACAAAAAAATACAGACGAATTGAGAACCTCCTCCTTTTTTTGAAGTCGGTTAAAAATAGATGAAAGCAGATTCGTGGGTAGGTCCTAAACTAAGTAGGGAGAGTATGTGTCTGCAGTGGACAACTGCGGCTCTAGGACCGGTTAAATAGAGAATTTACTCTCGCAGTTGAATGTGCAAAATTGTCACACATATTCAAGCGTCCAGTTACGTAGTTTTATTTAGGTATATGTACAATTTCTTAAACGAAATGTTTCGTTTATCAAATCTATAGGCACATCTATGTGTATCGTCATCGTAGGGCCAAACAGAAGCATTTGATGCAAGAGAGAATTATGAGGAGTTCCCAGTAGGGATGGGCATTTATAAAAATATATCGATAAATATCGAAACGATATTTACAAACACTATCGATATATATCGGGGAAAAAATATCGATATTACGATATTTTTGGCTAAAGGGAGTAATTATCTAAAAAAAATCATAAATACATCAAAATATCTAAGAAAATTCTGAAAATTAAAGACACAGGTAGAAATTATACAAACTTTTATTAATTTATTATTTTTTTCAATCAATAAACCAGTATTCGTCTGATATGGACATCAAAAGGACTCTCTGTTTTATGTGCTCCCCGTCAATCTACTCCTGTTGTTCGGTACAGCTAAGTTGACTGCAGGAGCCACTCTCTGGACGACACAGAAGAAGCTTGACATATAAGGTATTTCAGCGCGCTGGAGCACTGGCAATTCACCCAAAACTTTACTGGGTCTGATTTTCTGTCTATTAATGGTTGGTCCAATACTGCTTAAGCTCATTAGGAACTGAGCCAGAGCTTGGAACCTCTTGCATACAGTATGCTAAGGGATAATAGCTTTTCATGTGCGGACCAAATTGATGCGTTATCTGCGATATATTGTGTTGCTGCTGTAGACCTTACTTCTGGAGAACGTTGTCCTCGTCGTCTAAGTTCCAAGCGAATATCATTACTTATTGTAGATATCGCATTTGACACACCGATTGGAGAAGTGAAGTGTATACGTTTGAAACGAGGGTCCAAAATGGTAGCTGCTGCAAGGAATGTATTTCTTTCTAAAGGACTAATTTCTCTTGAATTCTTTGGAGTAAACCTCTTTTACCGTGAATCCTAAAGTGGTCGAAGGAGTAGCTTGTTCCGTTACTTGTCGAATCAGATTTGTAACAGGAATGGCTAAGCTAGCAGTCACATAATTTGTACCACTAACCTCTTCAGTGGCTTCTTTGAAAGGACCAAGCAGGACAATGAGGTCACGTATTACATTAAGCTGTTAAGTTGCAACCATATCAAGTGTGTTTATATTTGACTGACTTTTTGTAGCTAATTTTAGCTACAATTGCAGAGAGTCTGACAAATCGTTCTAACATATTAAAGTAGGAGTTCCATCTGGTGCTAACAGCTTGTGTCAAAGTAACACCTCTCCTTCCTTTTCCCCAGATGCTTCTTGTTCAGATCTTAATAGATCCATAGCATTGACAGACTGCTTAAAATAAGTCACAATACTTTTTACGTGATCGCAGAGTGCTGAAAATCAATTATTTTCACCTTAACACTCCATCAACGATTTTCATCATCAGGGCTTGACCAGTAAGAAAATTTCTAATCACCAAACCTCTCTGCAGTGCGTATGTTGCGAGGGCATACGATGTTGTTGATGGAGATTCATCCGTCGGATGGGAATGTTAAGCTTGGCGACCCCTCTTGAATTTTTCGCAAAAGTAGGCCTGAACATGCCGACACCGGCTTCCACCCTCTCCCTTCTTTCATCTCTCATCCACAACACTCTATACTGAACCACACAGTGTCACTGTCATACACACTTAGGAGTACTGTCACACTGAGGAAGGAAATGGGGATTTTTTTTTTTTTTTTTACTGCTTAACGTCGCTTAACAGCGAGGTCTTTAGAGACGGGAAAGGATGGGGGACAAGGAATGGGAAGGAATTCGGCCATGGCCTTTTGAAGGAAGCATCCAGGCATTTGCCTGGAGTGATTTGGCAAACCATGAAAAACCCAAATCTGGATGCCAGGACGGACCCACCCTCCTCTCAAATGCGAGGCCAGAAAGCTAACCATTACACCACCATGTTCGGTGAAACGGGAAACCACCCCAGTTCATCTCCCTAGGACTTTCCTTGGAGGGATATACATCACCCATGGTAATCGCCTACAACCTGACATGGAAGAGGAGATCGAAGAGGATCTTACTATCAGTAAAAACTATTGGTGTTTCAGTGATTAAAAAACTAAAAAACCACTCTCACTACATCAATCCAAGACAGCAATCACAAGAAAGTTTTTTTTTTTTTTTCTTTGTAACCTGCTTTACGTCTCTTTTTAACATCGAGGTCTTTAGAGACGGGAAAGGATGGGGGGCAAGGATGGGGGCAAGGAATGGGAAGGAATTCGGCCATGACCTTTTGAAGGAAGCATCCCGGCATTTGCCTGGAGTGATTTGCGGAAACCATGGAAAACCCAAATCTTGATGCCCGGACGGGGATTCGAACCGCCCGTCCTCCCCGAATGCGAGGCGAGAACGCTAACCGTTACACCGCCCTGCTCGGTCACAAGAAAGTATTCTTTAGTGGGGCTGTAATTCACGAGAAAGCTATATGTCTTAATGCATATTTTAAAGAGCATAACAATGAACTTTTGGATAGAGGTTTTTAAAGCAACCCAGAAACTGGTTTTATTAAGTTCAAAGTGCGATAATATCTCCATTAAATCAAAATTTTTCTTTATACTTGGAACGTATTCCCTATAATCTTATACAAACTAACATTCTGTATTCAAGGTTTCCGTATTCAAGATTTTCGTATTTGCGGCTAATTTACGGGACGCATTCCTTGCGATTGAGGAGTTTTGACTGTAGACTAGATTGTAGACACTTTAAATGAATTAACAGTCATTCATAATGACTTGTGGTTCATCAACCCATTAATTGTTATTCGTAAATAAAATAAAAAAACTGTTGAAAAGATAATATTTCAAGTACAAAGATAAAATAATCGCTTACATGCTAACATAAAAATGACGTTAACGTAAAGTTGTTAAAATTTGACAGCTTTTTTTTAACCTCTCAACCGCTGATGAAGCTGTTATATTTCGACGAATTCACTTTTTAAGACACTTTAAGAAGATTGGATATGTATGTATATTTATCCTATATATATATATGTAACGATTAAATTGGATACTGAATTTTGTTCGTAGAAAAAATATCGAATTGGTGCTTAAAATCGATACACTAAATACAATATCGATGTATCGATATATCGAAAATAAAAATATCGCCAATAAATATCGATATTTTTTAGAAAAAATATCGATATATCGATACATCGATATATTTTGCCCATCCCTAGTTCCCAGCTGTTCAAAACCCCTTAAATGTGTGTTACGCATGCCGAAAAAATTAATTCAAACGAAAATTTGTCAGTATTTAACAGTAAGACACACACGGACATGTAATTTAATCTTATTTTTTTCAGTATTTGGAGAGTATGATGCTAGCAACTGACGAGATTTTTTCTTCTGTGCTGCGATCGAGTTTTGAGTTATCCGTTTTTTTTTCGTGTGCAATAAATAAATATGCATACATGGCCTTACATTTTTATGACAATCTTTGGCACCTATGGCTACTTTTCAATTATTTTACACAATATTACTTATTCTGACATACAATCATAATCTCAAACTTATTACCGAAAAAAACTTTTTTTTGAAAAAGCACACTTAAATGTCACTGATTTTCAAATATCACACCTGTTCCACTTAGCGTGTTTCTTTCCTACTAGAAAACATTTTATATGATTTTCCAAAAATATGTTTTTCTGTAGCTCCCGTTGTAATCTCGCTGTGTACCAACTTCTTTATTTTATTCTGGAGTGCTCTTTGCTTCCTGGAGGCTTCTCTCAGTCCCCTTGCTGATATATGCTTATGATCTTCAGTGTCAAACATGTAGCTTCCAGTTTTTCTTTAACTAGAGTGGCGGGTGAGCTCTGGTAACGCTCTGGCCTCGCATTCAGGAGGACGTAGTTTCCAATCTCCGACCGGACACTGACATTTAGGTTTTCCAAAGTCTCGCGAAATCAGTCCAGGCGAGTGGCTGGTTGGTTCCTTCTAAAGGCAATAGCCGAATTCCTTTCCGTTCTATGCCCCCCGTTCTTTTCCTGCCACTGTTAACATCGTCGAGGTGTAGAGCCATAAGAAAAAAAAAGAAAAAATCCAGTTTTTTCGTATTTGCCTCAAGATCCTTCAACTGACGTTTTAGATAGTTTGATGCATTCATTTGAAGTGATATAAGATTTGGGTTGGGACTCATTGCAGGAGAGAAGGTGGGCGAAAAGTATTGTTGGCATGTACTGTACAAGACTCATACTGGCGATGAGGAAGATTTAGAAGCAGCATATGGAAGGGAATAATAATTAGCGATTAACTTCTAGCATCAGGAAATATGAAAGTTTTAATTTGTGGGTAGGGGATCGAAGACTAGAACAAATTTCCTAAGGAGGTAATGAACAATATACCTAATAGCCCAGGCATTTAGGTTTTAACCTCAAAAAAAATAATGTAGAGCTGAAATTTGGCACAGACGTTCCTTAGTACCTAATAAACACGTACTAAAAAGTCCCCACCTCTAGGGTGTCGGCGTCATAGTTTTTTTTAGGTCAAAAGGGCTTAAATAGGGATTGAGTGCCAAATCTGTATAAACTCGTTGTAAAATTTAAAATGTCAGACTCAGTAACGTTTTATTGCACCCTAGGTAATTAGGATAGACTAACCACTGCATAAAAGTGCAATATCGGCACTATTATTATTTAAAAGTAAAAGTACAGTCACATTTTATCATGTAGGCAGTACGAAACATAACTTTTTTTTTTAATTTCTCTGCATTGCGGAAAAACTGTCAAAGTTTCCAGGTCGGGACCTATGATAAAAGTTGTAGTACACACTTTCAGCATTAAAATGGTATATCGTTCATCCCTCTGCGACATATGGTTGCCGAGATACGCGTTGAAACAAGCACACGTGAGTCAACGCTGGGCCGAGAGCTCCGCGCGCCGCTCCCCGGCCATTATGGGTATTAACCTGAAAAAATATAATGTAGACCTGAAAATTGGAACAGATATTACTTACTACCTAAGAATCATGTCTTGAAAAGTCCCTATCTCTGAGGTGTCCTCTTCATAGTTTTATCAGGGCAAAAGTTTTCAATTAGGGCTTAAATGTCATAATCAGTATAAACGTCTTGTAGGTCTTAAAATATCAGCTTTTGTATCATTTAATTGCGCTACAAGTAATTGGAAAGGCTAATTATTGAAAGACGGCGTAGTTTTGGACGTAATTATTGGACAGAAGTAAAAAATCTCACATTTGATAGTGAAACAGGTACGAAATATGACTTGTTTTGTAACAAAGTCAGATTTGCTAAAAACTTTCGAAGGCCTATTATCAAAGTTGCAGAACGCAGTTTCAGCATTGAAATGGTGTATTCATCATGTTTTTTTGACAAACGGTTGGTGAGATATCATCGAAATATTCGAAACAACGCGCAGATCTAAGCATAAACGCCGTTCCGCTTACCCTTCCTCTTCTGTCTGCATCATTCTAATCTCTTTGAACAGTGCGCTGAGATTTTGTGCCCTTGGCATTATATATAAACTGACAGAAAGAAACCTTGAAAATGACGAAACATTTTGCAAAATTATGAATTATACAAATTTTTATTAAAATCTTTGAATTAAATTTAATGTTCAGCTTCATCATCGTACTCATCGTCTGGACCTATTATAGGTGACTTTATCGCATGCAGATCTTCGGCAATGTCCACACATTAGTGAACACTCCAGCCCACAACGCACACATTCAAATCTATTTCGCAGATGTTCTTACAATTGCAGGGCATCAAATTGAGGAGATGATTCGGAGCAAGTGCAAGTCACTAGCACAAGAGTTCCATTCTGAATTTTCCAGTCCCAATCTTCAGGACCTAAAGAATTTGCTAGCCATTCTTGAATCTGTAAGTATATTCGTAGAGAATGGATGGGCAATATACCATATATTCGTAGAGAATGTCGCTCACATGCTGCATCTATTGGTGGAAGGGACGCAAGCTGGAAGGATGCAGTGTCTGGTTGGGTTGCGAACTTACGACTGTATTTTATTTCCAGAAGTTCATGGATATTTTGACACTGAGATATAAAATTGTCATAGTGGGCAACGGCAAACGATGGATCTAAACACATGACAACGGAAACAGAGGAGCGTCGTCGTTGTGCCGGGTGAAACATCTGCCAATGTTTTCGCTCACCACAACACGGCTGTCACTTCACTCCAAGCTGAGCTTTTGAAAAAGTATTATAACATAAATAAGCCAGGCGAATTACTTTAAAACAAATTCAAGACTGCGGGTCATCATGCCATTCAGTGTAAAGGAGATGCGGATGCCAGCATTGCATCGTTTGCACTTGATTATTGCAGGGGTCAAGAGGTAGCGGTCATTTCCAACTATACGGATGTCCTCGTTGGTAGCAAGACTTATTGGAAGCAGTCGTATAAATGTAGTTCACCTTGTCACAACCAAAACTGCTAGTAAGGTCTTCAACGCGGCAGAACTCTGAAAATCCATCACAAACATGAAAAACTCTGCACTCTATTGTCATGCATTCACTGGGTGCGATACTGCCAGCGCTCTTTTCGGCAAATAAATAAATAAATAAAAAAAACAAGGCTGGATGTTATTGAGGGTTCTGACGTATTGCGTGACAAAGTGGAAACATTCGAACATCCCAACGCACAGAAAGAAGACATAATATCCGGAGGAAAGACGTTTGCCGTTGCTCACTATGAAAATTTTATATCTCAGTGTCAAAATATTCATGAACTTCTGGTAATAAAATACAGTCGTAAGTTCGCAACCCAACCAGTCACTGCATCCTTCCAGTTTCCGTCCCTTCCACCAACATATGCAGCATCGTGAGCGACATTCTCTACGAATATGATGGTATATTGGCCAATCCATTCTCTACGAATATACTTACAGATTCAAGAATGGTTAGCAAATTCTTTAGGTCCTGAAGATTGGGACTGGAAAATTCAGAATGGAATCTCTTGTGCAAGTGACTTGCACTTGCTCCGAATCATCTCCTCAGTTTGGTACCCTGCAATTGTCTACATCTACATCTACATCTATACTCTGCAAATCACAAATACTGTGGGTGGCAGAGGGTGCTAAGCACCAATCCTAATTCTGCGCATTCCAATCCCGAACAGATCGAGGAAAGAAGGAATACATAAATGAATCAGTACTGCATCTTATTTCTCTAATCTTATCCTTCCTGTCATTGCGACCTAAATAGGTTGGCGGAAGAAGTATTTCGTTGCACTCGTAACTTAAATATTTTCGCATATTCTCCAGCAAATTCAAACGAAAACGACGTCGTCTGTCCGCCAAACAATCCCAGCCCAACCCACGAATTAGCTCTGTGACACTTACGTAAGGACTGTAACTAGCAGTCAGGAATCGAGCGGCTCTTCTCTGTACTTTCTCTAATGTGTCAATCAATCCCTTGCGATACGGATCCCAAATTCCACAACAGTATTCCAAATGCGGACGCACTAGTGTTTTGTACGCTATTTCCTTTGTATGAGCATTACAGCTTCTCAAAATACGTCCTATGAATCGTAGTTTGGAATTAGCTTTTCCTACAACGGAAGTTATGTGCAAGTCCCATTTCTTGTTGCTTTGTACTGTTACGCCTAGATACTTCAGGGAATCTACAGTGTCAACAACTGAATTGTTAACTTTGTACTCCAGAGCAAGCGGGGTCTTTTTATTACTTATGTGCATTGCCTTGCACTTTTTACAGTTAAGTGTAAGCTGCCATTCACGGCACCATTCCGAAATAACATCCAGATCGCGCTGAATTTCTAAGCAATCGTCGGAGCACCTCACTTCCCTATAAATAAGTGCATCATCAGCAAAAAATCGCATCCTGCAATTAACGTTGTCACCGAGATCGTTTATAAAAATTAAGAAAAGAAGTGGACCTATTACACTTCCTTGAGGAACGCCCGAAGTAACATCTAGTTTAGAAGAGGCCTCCCCGTCTATAACGACATACTGTGACCGACCAGTTAGAAAATCGCGTATCATTCGCAAATCTGATCAGATATACCGTACGCTCGGATCTTCGCTAAGAGTCGGTTGTGTGGTACAGGGTCAAAAGCTTTCTGAAAATCCAAGAAAATAGCATCAACTTGTGATCCCGCATCAATAACTTTCATTACATCTGCGAAATAGATTTGAATGTGTGCGTTGTGGGCTGGAGTGTTCACTAATGTGTGGACATTGCCGAAGATCTGCATGCGATAAAGTCACCTATAATAGGTCCAGACGATGAGTACGATGATGAAGCTGAACATTAAATTTAATTCAAAGATTTTAATAAAAATTTGTATAATTCATAATTTTGCAAAATGTTTCGTCATTTTCAAGGTTTCTTTCTGTCAGTTTATATATAATGCCAAGGGCACAAAATCTCAGCGCACTGTTCAAAGAGATTAGAATGATGCAGACAGAAGAGGAAGGGTAAGCGGAACGGCGTTTATGCTTAGATCTGCGCGTTGTTTCGAATATTTCGATGATATCTCACCAACCGTTTGTCAAAAAACATGATGAATACACCATTTCAATGCTGAAACTGCGTTCTGCAACTTTGATAATAGGCCTTCGAAAGTTTTTAGCAAATCTGACTTTGTTACAAAACAAGTCATATTTCGTACCTGTTTCACTATCAAATGTGAGATTTTTTACTTCTGTCCAATAATTACGTCCAAAACTACGCCGTCTTTCAATAATTAGCCTTTCCAATTACTTGTAGCGCAATTAAATGATACAAAAGCTGATATTTTAAGACCTACAAGACGTTTATACTGATTATGACATTTAAGCCCTAATTGAAAACTTTTGCCCTGATAAAACTATGAAGAGGACACCTCAGAGATAGGGACTTTTCAAGACATGATTCTTAGGTAGTAAGTAATATCTGTTCCAATTTTCAGGTCTACATTATATTTTTTCAGGTTAATACCCATAATGGCCGAGGAGCGGCGCGCGGAGCTCTCGGCCCAGCGTTGACTCACGTGTGCTTGTTTCAACGCGTATCTCGGCAACCATATGTCGCAGAGGGATGAACGATATACCATTTTAATGCTGAAAGTGTGTACTACAACTTTTATCATAGGTCCCGACCTGGAAACTTTGACAGTTTTTCCGCAATGCAGAGAAATTAAAAAAAAAAAGTTATGTTTTCGTACTGCCTTCATGATAAAATGTGACTGTACTTTTACTTTTAAATAATAATAGTGCCGATATTGCACTTTTATGCAGTGGTTAGTCTATCCTAATTACCTAGGGTGCAATAAAACGTTACTGAGTCTGACATTTTAAATTTTACAACGAGTTTATACAGATTTGGCACTCAATCCCTATTTAAGCCCTTTTGACCTAAAAAAAACTATGACGCCGACACCCTAGAGGTGGGGACTTTTTAGTACGTGTTTATTAGGTACTAAGGAACGTCTGTGCCAAATTTCAGCTCTACATTATTTTTTTTGAGGTTACCCCTAAAATCTGTCTAAAATGCCTGTACTATAAGACTGCGAAGGAATTTAAGTTAAAAATAGTATGAGTTGTAAGCCGATGTTCAGGAAAATTACCATCAGAGTTTGAGCTCCAATGTAATTAATTAATGATAAACTTCGTCAGTGTCAATTATTATGGTCAAAATGCACTGGTTAAGGGTTTCAATAGCTCTTTTTATCACCTGTCTGGGTTTATATATAGTACATTAGTTTTGCTGCTTAGCTTTTACTAATGATGTTGGTCGGTAAACTATTTCCGTCAGCAGATGTAACACGGGATTAAAAAGAATTCCGGGAAGATTTACACTCGGCGCAGAACCTGTTTTAACTACTTCTTGGGCGGTAAATTCAGTAATTCGTCTGGTATAAAGTATTGGAAGCACACATTTATTGTTTTTTATACTGCAATCGTCCTTTCGATAGCATTATGTATCCATGTTTTCCTAATCTGCAGCTCCTTCGCAAACGAATGACATGTGATACCAATAACTTTTATTTTTTCTGTTGTAAGATGTACGGCAGGAGATAATACATCCAGGCACGTTTGTATAGTTTCCTCAATGTTTTAATCACATTCACAATACGGCATGCGTCCATATACTTCAATGCTCCGGCAAAACACCGTGCACCTATGGTGAATTCATGCTCAAAACACGAAATCTGTGTTCGGTCTGCGCATTCAAATCGGCGCAACCTGATGTGGATAAATAGAATACTTCGTTCAATGAGATTTGTGTAAGATAGTCGTATTAATATGTGATATTCTGTTTTAAATTTGATTTCGGTGAGTGCATGAGTAGTTGCTTTTAAGACTCAACATTTTAATTTAAAACTAATTGCATTGCGTAAAATATTACATATATGCTTAATTTCATTAATAACAAACATTTTGTTATTGTTAAAGTAATACTAAAGACCATTTTAGCTATACTATTTTGAGTGCAATTAATTTAGGTGGTTAAATATTTTCAATTAAGAATAACAGAAAGACAGATACTTAGAAAAATATTCGGCCCCAAGATCCAAGATGGCATCTGGATGTGCAAAAGCTCAGAAGAACTGTATTCACTGACCGGACGATTCACCTCACTTGCGCGGAAAAGATGCATTAAATTCTACGGACATATAGCACGAATGGATAACTCACGACTGACCAAGAAAAGTTTCCACATCGTCAACGGATCCCGACAAACCAAAGCACGCTGGTTTATAGAAATCCAGAAGGATCTCACAAAAGCCAGCCTAGACTTACTGACATCTACACGTAGCACATCAAGTGGATCAGGGCACGAAGAAGGAAAGACTGTCGTAGCGTAGTGGTTACGCTAAGAGACTGTGGGACTCGTGGGTTCGAATCCATTGAGTGCTGTAAAATTTTAATTTGTTAACTTTGTGTAAAATATTCTGGAATATTCTTGTTGTTACTAGTGTTAATGTTCTAGACTGTTCTTCATCACTATATAAGCGATACTCCTTTCTAGCCGGAGTCAGTTCGCTCCGTGCTTCTGTACTGTGCCAACTGTTAATAAAGCTTCGATGCCTTAAACTGAGTGTTTCGTCTACGACCCCGCTACGCCCTAGGATTCTGAATTTGGTTTACTACGTGACAATATAGACAACTAAGCACTTCGCATAAATTTGCGCCTAAGATCCCAACAGCAAAAATTCTGAAACTCAGAAACGCCTGGACACAAGAGAGACGTCAATTCCGCAGCGAAATGATGAGGAGGTTTTGGGAAGATAAGAAGAACAACAAGAAGAATAAGAAGGACGATGCAAATTTATGGTTCCTCACACTCCTTAGTAGGCTAAACGATAAAATAAAAAATAAATTACAGATTGTTTGCCTTCCCCTTCAGCGGTTGCATAGTTTTATGGAGCAGGGTTATTTCTTATGTTGTATGTTTCACTATATATATATATATCCGTGTGTCTTGATTTCTTTTGAAAAAATCCGACGTATCACTGTATGGACGCTGACATCGTTCTTGAACAAATATGCATCAAAAGTAATCGACGACACCCCTGTGATTGGTTAGTTCAAGAAAACAAGTGTTTAAGTTGAGTGGAGTTTTAACCCTATCGTGACCGGAGAACTTCAACTTTGAAAGACATTTCCACTAATACTATAACTCATAAAATCTCGGTTGCGAGTTATACCACAAGAGGAGTATAAATGTAATTAGAGCATGGTATAAATTACGCCATCTCCACTCAAATGTCTCATCGAGGATATGGAATCCTCTTTCTCCATCTAGACAGGCCTCTATCTCGACTGAAAGACATGTTGACAGTTTTTCAACAAGCGAAACAGCTTCATCTAGCGAGAGATGCATTTCTTAAAATTTATCTGTAGTTTTACGGCTTTTAGAAGACAAGGTAATTAAATTAGGGAGAGTATTTTGAGCAACGAAAGGGTGGGAAATTGGTCGATAACCATCTCGGCTTTCAATGATTGCCAGAAATGATGGAAATGAATATCTGGTTGGCCGGAAAGGAAATCAAATCAGTATCTTCGAAAATTCCATGCTGGAGTCAATATCAAAGAACTAATCTGTTTTCGCACAGGTATGCTTCAGAAAAGTTTAGCAGGCCCAAAGTACCAGTTATCTACAGACTACATTTCTAAGCCGATTTGAAAGTAAGAAATTCAGTAAAGGATATTTAATAAAATTAGAAGTTCATACTAGGCTTACAAGGTGATGTACGATAAAAAGTGTTAGCACGACATATACACACATTTACGAGAAAAATGTTCTATAAAAGTTCACTCTCGCTACGTTCTGAGGTGGTTGTAATAATTTTCAGAGGATGCTAAAACTGCTCGTCTAACGTGTTGTCAGCATGATTTCGATTCCGGCCATCACTAACATTTTTTCTCGACCTTTCGTAAAACATTGCAACAATGAATGTTCATTCTTAAATAAAATTAACAACAACAAAATTTAGGTTTTTTGATGTGCTCTCCAAATTATATAATCTCGATCCAAAATTATATATTATACAATATATTTGACCCCATACAAAATTATAGAAGGAGTTTCTCGATTATATACAGACAGTAACCAGAAGCTACACATGAATTGAAGACAAATAATTCCAAGGATACACGCGTAATTTTAATATAAAAATCAATACTGTTGGTGCAATATATTTTATTACTAAATAAATATTAATGTTTAGAACGTTTTATAAAAAGTGAAATAAAACATATCTGTGACAGAAGAAACTGAACCTCGAAAGACACTTTAGCCTTGAATTTTATGAAAGTTGGCGCATATATATGTAATTTGTTATGGATAAGATTTCTGACCAAAAAATTAAAAAAAATACCCTAGCTACCTTCCCTTAATATTTGTACAAAACCCGCATTTTAATCTGATTCCGTGAAACTTTGCATGTGTATACTTTAAAACAAATAGGAAAAGAAAAATACAGTTCACATAACTTTCACAAAAACACAACCCCTATCCCCCTTTCTACCCCTTTAATTACTGTCAATGTTTTTTTATATAAAGCTACCAATTCTTCCTGATTTTGAAGGAATTATCCACATGTATACTGTAAAACAAACAGAAAAATACTGTCTACATTTGGTTTTGAGAGTCCAAACTCTACTCCTTCTTTTCCATCCTTTAATCTACAGTTTCTATCCGATTCTGAAGGAAATTTGCACACGCATACTTTAAAACATACAGAACAATTGTGTTTTAATTAGGTTGCAGAAGCCCAACCCCTCTTCCCTTCTGCCCCCACCCCTCCTATTTTCTAATGTTCTTTATAGATACCCACAGTTTTATCAGATTTCCATGGAACACTGCACATGTATACTTTAAAACAAAGAGAAAAATACTGCTCACACAAGCTTTACAAAAAACAAACTACTCTTCGTCTCCACACCAGTTAATTGTTTTTTATACATACCTACAGTTTTATCTGATATCAATAGAAATTTACACACTTATACTTCAAATCAATCAGAAAAGGCCGTCTACATTTGGTATACAAAAGCCCAATCCCTCTACCCCTTTACCCTCACCCCTTTTAATTTCCAATGTTCTTCACAAAAATCCACAGTTTTAAATCCAATCATAATCAATTAAGGTATTTTTAAGTCGTGGCAAAATATTTATAAAATAAATGTCATAATGTCTCTATATGTACTTCAGATTTCAACTTGGATCCCATGCTTTCACGTTGTGGAAACCAATTAAAAATCCATATCTTCTGTGTGATGCCGGAGCAAACAGATATATTCCAGAGAAAGATTTCTGTATGTGGTATGTATTAATGCCCAGATGTTACATGTTTCGGTTATCGACCAGCAGCTTTAACAGATGTTATGATTCGATCGAAACATAGCCTGGACCAAAATGTAAACTGACATTCCTTAACACAACACCCAATTCACCTCGTTCTGGAAGTTGTTGGGGTATTTAAAGACAGAATTCTTCTTTGAAAGCAAGCGCTTTAACCTTTGAGCTACCAGGAAGTTCCCAAAATGGGAACTGCTGCGGCATATTTAAAATATAAAACAAACTATAATACCACTAAAAATTTAAAAATAAAATAATTGTTTAAAAAACATAAAAACCGCCTTCAAAACAAAAAAACAGCACTAATAATTTTAAAATAACTTTATACCTTGCTTAGGAAAAAGTAAATCTAAATGGACAATATTTTACATTACTGTCATTGAAATTTTTACATTAATTAGTTATTTTTGGAGTCGGTGCCAGCGAAAGCAAGAAAAACAAAAAGATAAAAACAATAATACACAAAAAGTCATTTTACTGCTTACCTACAATTAATGCTAGAAACATGTTTCAACAAAACTGAAACATACAGATGATACGCCGATATTATACTAACTGTAAAGCGTTTACTGTAAGATGCAGCCTACCAACTGACCCTGTAGCGCCAGAGATATGCCTGGATGACCAATAAGGCCGATCCACAGATTAAAATACAGTTAATTTGTTTCCCTAAGCTGTCTCCCGCAATAACACTATCTGCCTCACGACATGCTGTAAAATATTGGGAATTTTTGTTCATACTCCCCGTTTCACCTCTAACGCCAAAAGAAGTTCAGTAATTCGATCTTCGCGATGTGACAGCTGGCACCGACTCCAAAAATAACTAATTAATGTAAAAATTTCAATGACAGTAATGTAAAATATTGTCCATTTAGATTTACTTTTTCCTAAGCAAGGTATAAAGTTATTTTAAAATTTTTAGTGCTTTTTTTTTGTTTGTTTTGAAGGCGGTTTTTATGTTTTTTTAAACAATTATTTTATTATAATATCTACAGTACGTTGGTAATTATTCTTCCAACAAAACAGCTCCACATTATTTAGAAAATCAGATATATGATATCAAAAAAATACTTTGCAACGAGGAGCTGACCTTCAGGTTCACCTGCTGGTAAGTGACCGAAGCAGCTGAACTTCGTATGATTGACCCCTGCAGCAGCAGCAAGAGGAAGGGTGGGTGGAATAAAGAAGGGAAGTAGCCGCTACTGTACGAATACAAGCAGACGCCGATGCACGAAATTGTTTTTTTGGGGCCGTAATTTACCGAGAGACGTTGCATGTGATTGGCGTGTGAATGGCGAGGACGTGAATGGGGAAGATGGTATCGGATCGTCATTGTGAGCTGGGACGGTCACAACAGTCGTGACTTCACCCAGCCAGCCGCGATGGACCTGCAGATAGGCCGCAGCCCTCACTCTGACTTGGTATATTTCCGTGGGAATATGGTTCCCTAATTAGAAGTCTCGGCAGACGTGAGGAAGGTCATCCAATGGCGTTTATGCCCGGAGGAGCACTGTATTACAGATTCTCTTCCAGGTGAGAGGAAGGTTCAGTTGTCAATTTAATGATTTGTATCTCTCCAGTACAATTTTTGGTAACACATTAATACGTCGGAACCTACAAAAATTGTCCTATCGGTCTGAAATTTGGTACACACATTGTTTAGGCGATAATATTTGGCTGAAGGTGTATAACGTAGCTTCGAATATGTGGAAATGAAGTAAAATCACTTGAAATGTAGGTAGATGCATACGTGTTAATACGAAAGAAATACATGTTATAACATGTTAATATTTATTCCGCGTGTTTTTTACACTTAGTTCTTGGTCCAGGTTGTATATCAACCTAACCACAACTGCTATTAGAAAAAAATTTAACTAACTTAAATGCTCTGCATGAAACATAGGTTACGGTAGACGCCATTTTTTATGCTGGTAGGTAGGTTGCCATGCAATATATCTTAGCATTGAGATCTAATACGTCAGCTACGCACAGAGAAATTGTAAATGTTACTGATTTTCTACTTATTAAGTATTTGGAATTTGCATGTGGAAAGCAGGTTTTGTCCAACAATGAAGACTTAAAAACACGTCTAATAAATATCAACAGCTATTAACGTGCATTTATTGCGTAATAATATGTATGCATCTATCCAAATTACTTCATTTCCACATATTCAAAGTTTACGTTATACACTTTTAGTGATTGCGTGTACCAAATTTCAGACCGATAGGACAATTTTTGCAGTTGAACCCAATTTTTTATATGGGGTCATTGGTGAGTAAAGGAAGACATTTTGGGAGGTGACAAAAGGCCGATTCTGAATATTTTTAATCACATATACTTATATACAAAGTCTCACAGAGTCCGAGACATTGGAACTATCTTGAATATATGTCTAACCTGTCGATATGTAAAATGAGATGTAAATAAATCAATATTAGACAGTTATTACTTTTACTTTCTGTTCCATAATTCGGTATGCACTAAAACTAATCGATATAGTGTGCCATATAGATTTTTGTTTGTGGAAGATTGAATGAGCTCGTACAAGATGAAGAAATAGCAGATTGCATACAGGAAAATTAAAGTGGACTGCCGAGAGCTAAAATACAATTGAATACAACGACAGAAGTAGAACAACTAGCCCGATTCTGCAGCGGATCGTATTTCGGACATCTTGGGAGACAAAATTTCCACATACTCCAGATCAAGAAGTTAATATAAATGTTTCTGTCAATTTTGGTTCAATTTAAACATTAATTCTGTGGCTGTTTCAGTTAAAAATACTAATTCGAAATGACACAATCGTTGAATATTGTAATGGCTAACGTCATACGCAAATGATTCACAGAATCATAATAATAATATAACACTAAATAAATGTAATACCTGCTGTAAGTCGATATAGCCTTATTCCCAATTTAATATGATAACATGTTAAGCAAAAATACATAATCTGTCAATAACCATGAAACTATGAGACATTGTACTTAAGGATATACGGTCAAAAGTATTTATAATTAATTCATTATATACGCTATTCATCCACCCAATATGTATATTTAGTAGCTAAGGTTTAATGTAATTGCCTCGAAAATTGACTAGAATCCCCGTTCCGGTTGGTATGTTTAAAAATGCAAAATTGACTAAGATCACTTTCTGAATGTGGAGAATGTTCGGAAGCTGCCTGATTCGGATTTTGGGCTTACATCATCTCCGAAGTCCTCCGATTTCGATTTACAATGTATCGCAGTCCGGCTTTATATCTTCTACTTTACAGTAAGTGGTGGGTGAGCGGTAACTTCCAGGCCTCGCATTCGATAGAACGCTGCTTCGAATACCCATCCGGCCATTCAAATTTCGATTTTCTGTGGTTTCCCCCAAATCACTTTAGACGAAAGCCGAGAAGGTTCCTTCAAAAAGGCCATGGTAACTTCCTTCCCGTTCCTAACCACCAGACCTTTCCTGCCTCTAATGACCTTTACGTCGACGGGGCATAGAGCCATAAGAAAAAATTCTTTATGTTTCTATTCCCGCTCCCTAGCTTTACCGAGGCCTTCCTTCTTCTTTCTTTGGGTGCATATAATATTTTTTGTTCAGTTATTCGCGTTCCGGCGTTCTATGCAGGTAACAGTAGCATTTTAACTATTATTGCATCAACTATGTTATGTTTCCTTTTTCCCCAATAACCCATTTTCGTCGCCTTTCGCAGAAGCGTCAGTCGTTTGTTAAGCCAAACGTTGACTATAGTGGTTAAATACTTGTTTCTCCACTTCTTTTTATTTTATTTTTTATTAAAAAAAGAATTTACAAGTGTGTCAAACATCTTCGGCAATCTACAGCTATTGGAACTTTCAGTCCTGATAGGATTGTAACGATAACAGATGTAACACTTTGAAAAATAGTTACTTTTACCTGTCACCTTTAAATTCCTTAAGAACTAAAACAAACTGTACGATCTTTGAAGCTGATTCAAGTCACCCCTGTCAGATTGCTGTGCACTGAAGCTCAGCAAATTTTTTTTCCCAGCAGTGGGTAAATTGTAGATTATCATGATGAATACTAACAACTGATGTAATATAGGCACAAGAGAGGATCGAGCGTGGTGGGTGAGTGGTTAATGCTCTGGCCTCGCATTCGGGAGGACGCCGGTTCGAATCCCCGTCCGGGCATCCAGATTTGGGTTTTCCATGGTTTCCCCAAATCACTCCAGGCGAATGCCGGGATGCGCCCTTCAAAAAGACCATGGCCGAATTCCTTCCCGTTCCTTGTCTCAATCCCATCCCGCCTCTAATGACCTCGCTGTCGACGAGGCGTAAAGCCCAAGCAAAAAAAAAAAAAAAACACAAGAGAGAAACTTGTAGCATTTCTTGTTTTCTGAAGTTTGATGGGATTCTAATTTTTCTCTGAGGTGAAACCTCAATAATGTTGCGATCGATGGCTATCACGTCCGGAAAAAATAATTTCCTCGTTCCCAAGGACTTACTGGATCCTAGTATTACACGTAAATGTTTTGGCCGGTGTACTTCAACCTATTTCTAGGGGGAAACTGCGACGTGTTTTGCACGCTCTACTAAACTAATTGCGTTCAGTAGGGCGTTTGAAACACATCTTAGCCCAGCTCCGCTCTAGAGGAAGGCGGGAGCAGATTGACGAACACGTCGGCATTTAATTCTTGGAAGACGCGCCTTCCTGGAAGCATTTGGTTGGCTGAGACTTGATTCTGAAGTTTGGTAGAGCTTGCCAGACTGCCACCATGGCCCACAGGCTCGAATCTTATCCCTAATCAATGGACCCAACTGATTACCATTTTTAGATTGGTTTCCTTGATTATCTGGTGACTGCTGGAGCTTTCACCAATTTTCTCCATGAAAACCACACGTTACACCAAGAGTATAATACAGAACTCATTTGGTGAATGCTTATCCAGTTGACAGAGAGATTGTAACGTTAGCTACATTCCGTTGTGTCAGATCGTTCCTAATGACCGTAGAAGCTCTGACAAATAAGTTGACTAGTAATTCTTCATTTAGTCTAAGTAGTCTAACCTGTAATACCCACACCCACACAGACATACACACACACACAGACACACACACACACACACACACACACACTCACATACACACAAACATACATACACATACGCACGCACACGCACACGCACACGCACACACACGAACATGCACACGCACACACACACGCGCACACACACAAACACACACACACACACACACACACACACACACACACACACACACATGTTGACTAGGCTGTGATATATATAACAGTACCTCATTGACTAGGCTCTGGTAGATTTCCTTCCAGTTTTATAGTAAACATGAGTAAAGGCAAGCTCCGTGCTCTAATATTTTACATTTTAGCGTCACGTATACGGCATATCTTACTATTATATGATTCAAATAAATAATCACCCGGGCATCGCTTTCTGATTTAAATGTACAACACAAAAAGATTTGAAATGTCGACTTCACGTCAAGATACCGATCTTGAAACCGGAGATAGATTAATTCTGTTCAACGTGTTTGTATATGTTGGGCATTAATCAATGTTTCCAACGACAGCCAATAAATATTGTGTCCAGTTGTTGCAGTGAAGACAGGTGCGAGTCTACCGTTGTTCCTGCAAGGTGTTGCCCGGCTGAAGATGAAGGCAATTGGAGTGTCCCAGATCCAAAGATGCAATTATTTTGACGCTGATGGTGCACAATATTTTAGCTGTCACTCCAGGGCTGCCTTGTGTTTGGAGGCCTCATTTGTCTATCTTGACACATCCTTTGTGTAATTGAGCTGCTGGGCGCTGCAGACATGGTCTGTCTGTAGCCACAGTCTTCTCTCAGCCGGTGCTCTACAAGGATCTCTAGCCATACGCAGGGAGAATTGCTATCATCTCTGACTTCAAGGTGTGCGTCAACCGCTAGTTCCAGTGTGCTAATATGGTATGTATTGTGTCAAATGATTATTGAGGTGTGGGTTTGGGCAAAAACAGTGGTTTAGGTATCCAGAGAAAGTGCCGTAAGGGTCACGAAATCGTTTTATATACGTGAAAAGATTTTACGATTGTCAAAATCAGTTTTATTCTTAATAGAATATAGTATAGAGAAAACATTTTGTTCGGGTAAATTTCAACAGAGTGCCATGTTTCCCCCTATTAGTCTGTTTCTGTATACCAGCATTTTTGTAAGTCTGAATTTACGGTACAAGTTGTGAATATGGTATTTTAGATCTGAATTAAATTTTGTTCACATACGCAGTTATTAGTTCTTCATATATCTCGACTTTGCTTTTTTTTAAAAATATAATTATTTAATGAAAGTGTAAGATTCATGGTGAGGAACGTCTCTTCGATGAATCTGCAGAAGACCGACAAATGACAGCAATTGTGTAACTAATACATTCAAATGACTGCAATATTCACAAACAATAGAACGACTGGAAGTTATAATTTGTTTCTACGAATGAAGGTCAATAGGACGTAATACATGAGAATGAAACGAAAAGTGGTTTTATTTTATTCATGCTAGTTTTCGCTTGCGATTTATGCCCTGTAAGGTTTATGGATCAACATAAAATACGAGGTAATTAGCAGGGAGGAGAAGAACTTTTTTTTTTATTTCAAACTTGATGGTACAGAACTTGTTATTTATCGTATGAACTTAATTAATGAAATGAGTTTTTAACACTACAGCTGAGAAAAACGTTAAGTATCTGACATTGTGTGATTAGGGAAATTTTAATTTGGTAAACATTATATTTCTCGCTCAATAAAAAAAAAGTTTTTATAGTGAACGAGAGTTGATCACATGCAGTGCCGTTTCCAGATATAACGTTGTAAAACATGTTGTCATTAGGAGAAATAAAAAGGTAAAGTTTTGATTGACGATAAATACCGACCCATCAGAGTGGAACTTCACTTAATCAATAATAAATACTTCGCTACTACCTGATATTGACTTAGTACTGACATACAGAAAGCAAGCTTTCATAAAGGTTGAGACCATATAACAAGATCGTGTAAGCCTCTCTTTAATTCTCTGAAAGTCCCTTCAGACTCAGAAAAAATTATACAGATTTTGGAGAGGGAACCATTTGATTCGAACACCTGTCAGATTCGCATTTCAGCCAGATCAGGATACTCGGACATGACCATTGACCCTATAAACTCACATTGGTGTCCTAAGCCATTTTTTTAGTCTCTTTCATACTCTGTGCAATGCATTTTTTTGGTTTAAATCGACCTTAAGAGGCCGATAAATGATCACACTGAAGAAATATATCAGATTAGATC
>JARYHS010011408.1:284754519-285179691 GCA_031002005.1 Vandiemenella viatica | reverse complement strand
TTACACAAATCTCATTGAAGTATTCTATTTATCCACATCAGGTTGCGCCGATTTGAATGCGCAGACCGAACACAGATTTCGTGTTTTGAGCATGAATTCACCATAGGTGCACGGTGTTTTGCCGGAGCATTGAAGTATATGGACGCATGCCGTATTGTGAATGTGATTAAAACATTGAGGAAACTATACAAACGTGCCTGGATGTATTATCTCCTGCCGTACATCTTACAACAGAAAAAAATAAAAGTTATTGGTATCACATGTCATTCGTTTGCGAAGGAGCTGCAGATTAGGAAAACATGGATACATAATGCTATCGAAAGGACGATTGCAGTATAAAAAACAATAAATGTGTGCTTCCAATATTTATACCAGACGAATTACTTAATTTACCGCCCAAGAAGTAGTTAAAACAGGTTCTGCGCCGAGTGTAAATCTTCCCGGAATTCTTTTTAATCCCGTGTTACATCTGCTGACGGAAATAGTTTTACCGACCAACATCATTAGTAAAAGCTCAGCAGCAAAAACTAATGTACTATATATAAACCCAGACAGGTGATAAAAAGAGCTATTGAAACCCTTAACCAGTGCATTTTGACCATAATAATTGACACTGACGAAGTTTATCATTAATTAATTACATTGGAGCTCAAACTCTGATGGTAATTTTCCTGAACATCGGCTTACAACTCATACTATTTTTAACTTAAATTCCTTCGCAGTCTTAGGTATATTGTTCATTACCTCCTTAGGAAATTTGTTCTAGTCTTCGATCCCCTACCCACAAATTAAAACTTTCATATTCCTGATGCTAGAAGTTAATCGCTAATTATTATTCCCTTCCATATGCTGCTTCTAAATCTTCCTCATCGCCAGTATGAGTCTTTGTACAGTACATGCCAACAATACTTTTCGCCCCACCTTCTCTCCTGCAATGAGTCCCAACCCAAATCTTATATCACTTCAAATGAATGCATCAAACTATCTAAAACGTCAGTTGAAGGATCTTGAGGCAAATACGAAAAAACTGGATTTTTTCTTTTTTTTTCTTATGGCTCTACACCTCGACGATGTTAACAGTGGCAGGAAAAGAACGGGGGGCATAGAACGGAAAGGAATTCGGCTATTGCCTTTAGAAGGAACCAACCAGCCACTCGCCTGGACTGATTTCGCGAGACTTTGGAAAACCTAAATGTCAGTGTCCGGTCGGAGATTGGAAACTACGTCCTCCTGAATGCGAGGCCAGAGCGTTACCAGAGCTCACCCGCCACTCTAGTTAAAGAAAAACTGGAAGCTACATGTTTGACACTGAAGATCATAAGCATATATCAGCAAGGGGACTGAGAGAAGCCTCCAGGAAGCAAAGAGCACTCCAGAATAAAATAAAGAAGTTGGTACACAGCGAGATTACAACGGGAGCTACAGAAAAACATATTTTTGGAAAATCATATAAAATGTTTTCTAGTAGGAAAGAAACACGCTAAGTGGAACAGGTGTGATATTTGAAAATCAGTGACATTTAAGTGTGCTTTTTCTTAAAAAAAAAAAAAAAAGTTTTTTTCGGTAATAAGTTTGAGATTATGATTGTATGTCAGAATAAAGTAATATTGTGTAAAATAATTGAAAAGTAGCCATAGGTGCCAAAGATTGTCATAAAAATGTAAGGCCATGTATGCATATTTATTTATTGCACACGAAAAAAAAACGGATAACTCAAAACTCGATCGCAGCACAGAAGAAAAAATCTCGTCAGTTGCTAGCATCATACTCTCCAAATACTGAAAAAAATAAGATTAAATTACATGTCCGTGTGTGTCTTACTGTTAAATACTGACAAATTTTCGTTGAATTAATTTTTTCGGCATGCGTAACACACATTTAAGGGGTTTTGAACAGCTGGGAACTAGGGATGGGCAAAATATATCGATGTATCGATATATCGATATTTTTTCTAAAAAATATCGATATTTATTGGCGATATTTTTATTTTCGATATATCGATACATCGATATTGTATTTAGTGTATCGATTTTAAGCACCAATTCGATATTTTTTCTACGAACAAAATTCAGTATCCAATTTAATCGTTACATATATATATATAGGATAAATATACATACATATCCAATCTTCTTAAAGTGTCTTAAAAAGTGAATTCGTCGAAATATAACAGCTTCATCAGCGGTTGAGAGGTTAAAAAAAGCTGTCAAATTTTAACAACTTTACGTTAACGTCATTTTTATGTTAGCATGTAAGCGATTATTTTATCTTTGTACTTGAAATATTATCTTTTCAAAAGTTTTTTTATTTTATTTACGAATAACAATTAATGGGTTGATGAACCACAAGTCATTATGAATGACTGTTAATTCATTTAAGTGTCTACAATCTAGTCTACAGTCAAAACTCCTCAATCGCAAGGAATGCGTTCCGTAAATTAGCCGCAAATACGAAAATCTTGAATACGGAAACCTTGAATACAGAATGTTAGTTTGTATAAGATTATAGGGAATACGTTCCAAGTATAAAGAAAAATTTTGATTTAATGGAGATATTATCGCACTTTGAACTTAATAAACCAGTTCTGGGTTGCTTTAAAACCTCTATCCAAAAGTTCATTGTTATGCTCTTTAAAATATGCATTAAGACATATAGCTTTCTCGTGAATTACAGCCCCACTAAAGAATACTTTCTTGTGACCGAGCGGGGCGGTGTAACGGTTAGCGTTCTCGCCTCGCATTCGGGAGGACGGCGGTTCGAATCCCCGTCCGGGCATCAAGATTTGGGTTTTCCATGGTTTCCGCAAATCACTCCAGGCAAATGCCGGGATGCTTCCTTCAAAAGGTCATGGCCGAATTCCTTCCCATTCCTTGCCCCCATCCTTGCCCCCCATCCTTTCCCGTCTCTAAAGACCTCGATGTTAAAAAGAGACGTAAAGCAGTTACAAAGAAAAAAAAAACTTTCTTGTGATTGCTGTCTTGGATTGATGTAGTGAGAGTGGTTTTTAGTTTTTTAATCACTGAAACACCAATAGTTTTTACTGATAGTAAGATCCTCTTCGATCTCCTCTTCCATGTCAGGTTGTAGGCGATTACCATGGGTGATGTATATCCCTCCAAGGAAAGTCCTAGGGAGATGAACTGGGGTGGTTTCCCGTTTCACCGAACATGGTGGTGTAATGGTTAGCTTTCTGGCCTCGCATTTGAGAGGAGGGTGGGTCCGTCCTGGCATCCAGATTTGGGTTTTTCATGGTTTGCCAAATCACTCCAGGCAAATGCCTGGATGCTTCCTTCAAAAGGCCATGGCCGAATTCCTTCCCATTCCTTGTCCCCCATCCTTTCCCGTCTCTAAAGACCTCGCTGTTAAGCGACGTTAAGCAGTAAAAAAAAAAAAAAATCCCCATTTCCTTCCTCAGTGTGACAGTACTCCTAAGTGTGTATGACAGTGACACTGTGTGGTTCAGTATAGAGTGTTGTGGATGAGAGATGAAAGAAGGGAGAGGGTGGAAGCCGGTGTCGGTATGTTCAGGCCTACTTTCGCGAAAAATTCAAAAGGGGTCGCCAAGCTTAACATTCCCATCCGACGGATGAATCTCCATCAACAACATCGTATGCCCTCGCAACATACGCACTGCAGAGAGGTTTGGTGATTAGAAATTTCCACTTACTGGTCAAGCCCTGATGATGAAAATCGTTGATGGAGTGTTAAGTGAAAATAATTGATTTTCAGCACTCTGCGATCACGTAAAAAGTATTGTGACTTATTTTAAGCAGTGTGTCAATGCTATGGATCTATTAAGATCTGAACAAGAAGCATCTGGGGAAAAGGAAGGAGAGTGTTAACTTTGACTCAAGCTGTTAGCACCAGATGGAACTCCTGCTTAATATGTTAGAACGATTTGTTAAACTCTCTGCAATTGTAGCTAAAATATTAGCTACAAAAAGTCAGTCAAATATAAACACACTTGATATGGTTGCAACTTAACAGCTTAATGTAATACGTGACCTCATTGTCCTGCTTGGTCCTTTCAAAGAAGCCACTGAAGAGGTTAGTGGTACAAATTATGTGACTGCTAGCTTAGCCATTCCTGTTACAAATCTGATTCGACAAGTAACGGAACAAGCTACTCCTTCGACTACTTTAGGATTCACGGTAAAAGAGGTTTTACTCCAAAGAATTCAAGAGATATTTAGTCCTTTAGAAAGAAATACATTCCTTGCAGCAGCTACCATTTTGGACCCTCGTTTCAAACGTATACACTTCACTTCTCCAATCGGTATGTGAAATGCGATATCTACAATAAGTAATGATATTCGCTTGGAACTTAGACGACGAGGACAACGTTCTCCAGAAGTAAGGTCTACAGCAGCAACACAATATATCGCAGATAACGCATCAATTTGTTCCGCACATGAAAAGCTATTTATTATCCCTTAGCATTTCTGTAATGCAAGAGGTTCCAAGCTTTGGCTCAGTTCCTAATGAGCTTAAGCAGTATTTGGACCAACCATTAATAGACAGAAAATCAGACCCAGTAAAGTTTTGGGTGAATTGCCAGTGCTCCAGCGCGCTGAAATACCTTATATGTCAAGCTTCTTCTGTGTCGTCCAGAGAGTGGCTCCTGCAGTCAACTTAGCTGTACCGAACTACAGGAGTAGATTGACGGAGGAGCACATAAAACAGAGAGTCCTTTTGATGTCCATATCAGACGAATACTGGTTTAATTGATTGAAAAAAATAATAAATTAATAAAAGTTTGTATAATTTCTACCTGTGTCTTTAATTTTCAGAATTTTCTTAGATATTTTGATGTATTCTATGATTTTTTTTTAGATAATTACTCCCTTTAGCCAAAAATATCGTAATATCGATATTTTTTCCCCGATATATATCGATAGTGTTTGTAAATATCGTTTCGATATTTATCGATATATTTTTATAAATGCCCATCCCTACTGGGAACTCCTCATAATTCTCTCTTGCATCAAATGCTTCTGTTTGGCCCTACGATGACGATACACATAGATGTGCCTATAGATTTGATAAACGAAACATTTCGTTTAAGAAATTGTACATATACCTAAATAAAAACTACGTAACTGGACGCTTGAATATGTGTGACAATTTTGCACATTCAACTGCGAGAGTAAATTCTCTATTTAACCGGTCCTAGAGCCGCAGTTGTCCACTGCAGACACATACTCTCCCTACTTAGTTTAGGACCTACCCACGAATCTGCTTTCATCTATTTTTAACCGACTTCAAAAAAAGGAGGAGGTTCTCAATTCGTCTGTATTTTTTTGTATGTATGTTCAGCGATATCTTCGCCAATTTTGAACCGATTTAAATGTTTTTTTTTGTGGATAGGGTATACCAACAAAGTGGTCCCAAATAAATTTCATTGAGAAACCACCCCTTCTACCACCTTCCACCCTCTAATATTTATACAAATCAATATTTTTTATTAGATCTCGATGAAACTTTCGACATATGTAGCCAAAAATAAAGGGAATAAAATAATTGTTTAAAAAAACATAAAAACCGCCTTCAAAACAACCAAAAAAGCACTAAAAATTTTAAAATAACTTTATACCTTGCTTAGGAAAAAGTAAATCTAAATGGACAATATTTTACATTACTGTCAATGAAATTTTTACATTAATTAGTTATTTTTGGAGTCGGTGCCAGCTGTCACATCGCAAAGATCGAATTACTGAACTTCTTTTGGCGTTAGAGGCGAAACGGGGAGTATGAACAAAAATTCCCAATATTTTACAGCATGTCGTGAGGCAGATAGTGTTATTGCGGGAGACAGCTTAGGGAAACAAATTAACTGTATTTTAATCTGTGGATCGGCGTTATTGGTCATCCAGGCATATCTCTGGCGCTACAGTGTCAGTTGGTAGGCTGCATCTTACAGTAAACGCTTTACAGTTAGTATAATATCGGCGTATCATCTGTATGTTTCAGTTTTGTTGAAACATGTTTCTAGCATTAATTGTAGGTAAGCAGTAAAATGACTTTTTGTGTATTATTGTTATTCCTTATTGTTTTTATCTTTTTGTTTTTCTTGCCTTCGCTGGCACCGACTCCAAAAATAACTAATTAATGTAAAAATTTCAATGACAGTAATGTAAAATATTGTCCATTTAGATTTACTTTTTCCTTAGCAAGGTATAAAGTTATTTTAAAATTATTAGTGCTGTTTTTTTGTTTTGAATGTGGTTTTTATGTCTTTTTAAACAATTATTTTATTTTTAAATTTTTAGTGGTATTATAGTTTGTTTTATATTTTAAATATGCCGCAGCAGTTCCCATTTTGGGAACTTCCTGGTAGCTCAAAGGTTAAAGCGCTTGCTTTCAAAGAAGAATTCTGTCTTTAAATACCCCAACAACTTCCAGAACGAGGTGAATTTTGTGTTGTGTTAAGGAATGTCAGTTTACATTTTGGTCCAGGCTATGTTTCGATCGAATCATAACATCTGTTAAAGCTGCTGGTCGACAACCGAAACATGTAACATCTGGGCATTAATACATACCACATACAGAAATCTTTCTCTGGAATATATCTGTTTGCTCCGGCATCACACAGAAGATATTGATTTTTAATTGCTTTCCACAACGTGAAAGCATGGGATCCAAGTTGAAATCTGAAGTACATATAGAGACATTATGACATTTATTTTATAAATATTATGCCACGACTTAAAAATACCATAATTGATTATGATTGGATTTAAAACTGTGGATTTTTGTGAAGAACATTGGAAATTAAAAGGGTTGAGGGTAAAGGGGTAGAGGGATTGGGCTTTTGTATACCAAATGTAGACAGCCTTTTCTGATTGATTTGAAGTGTAAGTGTGTAAATTTCTATTGATATCAGATAAAACTGTTGGTATGTATAAAAAACAATTAACTGTGGAGACGAAGAGTAGTTTGTTTTTTGTAAAGCTTGTGTGAGCAGTATTTTTCTCTTTGTTTTAAAGTATACATGTGCAGTGTTCCATGGAAATCTGATAAAACTGTGGGTATCTATAAAGAACATTGGAAAATAGGAGGGGTGGGGGCAGAAGGGAAGAGGGGTTGGGCTTCTGCAACCTGCTTAAAAGACAATTGTTCTGTACGTTTTAAAGTATACGTGTGCAAATTTCCTTCAGAATCGGATGGAAACTGTAGATTAAAGGATGGAAAAGAAGGAGTGGAGTTTGGACACTCAAAACCAAATGTAGACAGTATTTTTCTGTTTGTTTTACAGTATACATGTGCATACTTCCTTCAAAATCAGGAAGAATTGGTAGCTTTATATAAAAAAGTTGATAGTATTTTTCCCTTTATTTTTGGCTATGTATGTCCAAAGTTTCATCGAGATCGAATAAAAATGTTGATTTGTATAAATATTAGAGGGTGGAAGGGGGTAGAATTGGTGGTTTCTCAATGAAATTCATATAGGACCACTTTGGAGCTATACCCCATCCACAAAAAAAAAAAAACCATTTAAATCGGTTCAAAATTGGCGAAGATATCGCTGAACGTACATACAATTAAATACAGACGAATTGAGAGCCTCCTCCTTTTTTTGAGGTCGGTTAAAAATAGATGACAGCAGATTCGGGGGTAGGTCCTAAACTAAGTCGGGAGAGTATGTGTCTGCTGTGGACAACTGCGGCTCTAGGACCGATTAAATAGAGAATTTACTCTCGCAGCTGAATGTGCAAAATTGTCACACATATTAAAGCGTCCAGCTATCTAGTTACTATACAGGTATATGTACAATTTGTAATACGAAATTTTTTGTTTATCAAATCTATAGGCACATCTATGTGTATCGTCATCGTAGGGACAAACAGAAGCATTGGATGCAAGAGAGAATTATGCGGAGCCCCCAGCTGTTCAAAACCCCTTAAATGTGTGTTACGCATGCCGAAAAAATTAATTATACGAAAATTTATCAGTATTTAACAGTAAGATACACACGGACATGTAATTTAATCTTATTTTTTTCAGTATTTGGAGAGTATGATGCTAGCAACTGACGAGATTTTTTCTTCTGTGCTGCGATCGAGTTTTGAGTTATCCGTTTTGTTTTCGTGTGCCTTAAATAAATATGCATACATGGCCTTACATTTTTATGACAATCATTGGCACCTATGGCTACTTTTCAATTATTTTACACAATATTATTTTATTCTGACATACAATCACAATCTCAAACTTATTACCGATAAAAACTTTTTTTTATAAAAAAAAAAGCACACTTAAATGTCACTGATTTTCAAATATCACACCTGTTCCACTTAGCGTGTTTCTTTCCTACTAGAAAACATTTTATATGAGTTTCCAAAAATATGTTCTTCCGTAGCTCCCGTTGTAATCTCGCTGTGTACCAGCTTCTTTATTTTATTTTGGAGTGCTCTTTGCTTCCTGGAGGCTTCTCTCAGTCCCCTTGCTGATATATGCTTATGATCTTCAGTGTCAAACATGTAGCTTCCAGTTTTTCTTTAACTAGAGTGGTGGGTGAGCTCTGGTAACGCTCTGGCCTCGCATTCAGGAGGACGTAGTTTCCAATCTCCGACCGGACACTGACATTTAGTTTTCCAAAGTCTCGCGAAATCAGTCCAGGCGAGTGGCTGGTTGGTTCCTTCTAAAGGCAATGGCCGAATTCCTTTCCGTTCTATGCCCCCCGTTCTTTTCCTGCCATTATTAACATCGTCGAGGTGTAGAGCCATAAGCAAAAAAAGAAAAAATCCAGTTTTTTCATATTTGCTTCTAGATACCTAAACTGACTTTTTAGATATTTTGATGCAGTCATTTGAAGTGATAAAAGTTTTGGCTTGGGACTCATTGCAGGATACAAGGCGGGCGAAAAGTATTGTTGGCATGTACAAGACTCATACTAGCGATGAGGAAGATTTAGAAGCAGTAATAATAAATTAGCGACTAACTTCTAGTATCAGGGAATATGAAAGTTTTAATTTGTGGGTAGGGGATTGAAGACTAGAACAAATTTCCTAAGGAGGTAATGAACAATATACCTAAGACTGCGAAGGAATTTAAGTTAAAAATAGTATGCGTTGTAAGTTGATGTTCAGGACAATTGCCATCAGGGTATGAGTTCCATCGAAATTAATTAATGATAAACTTCGTCAGTGTCAATTATTATGGTCAAAATGCACTGGTTAAGGGTTTCAATATCTCTTTTTATCACCTGTCTGGGTTTATATATAGTACATTAGTTTTGCTGCTTAGCTTTTACTAATGATGTTGGTCGGTAAACTATTTCCGCCAGCAGATGTAACACGGGATTAAAAAGAATTCCGGGAAGATTTACACTCGGCGCAGAACCTGTTTTAACTACTTCTTGGGCGGTAAATTCAGTAATTCGTCTGGTATAAAATATTGGAAGCACACATTTGTTGTTTTTTATACTCCAATCGTCCTTTCGATAACATTATGCATCCATGTTTTTCTAAGCTAAGCAAACGAATGACATGTGATAACAATAACTTTTGTTTTTTCTGTTGTAAGATGTACGGCAAGAGATAATACATCCAGGCACGTTTGTATAGTTTCCTCAATGTTTTAATCACATTCACAATACGACATGCGTCCATATACTTCAATGCTCCGGCAAAACACCGTGCTCCTATGGTGATTTCATGCTCAGAACCCGAAAACTGGGTTCTGTCTGCACATTTAAATCGGCGCAACCTGATGTGGATAAATATAATACTACATTGAGATTTGTGTAAGATAGTCTTATTAATATGTGACATTCTATTTTAAATTTGATTTAGGTGAATGCATGAGGGTTCTAAAAATTAGTAGCTGCTTTAAGACTGAACTTTTTAATTCAAAACTAATATTAGGGGCATTGCGTAAAATACTAAATTTTTGCTTATTTTCATTAATAACAAAATGTATGTTATTTTTAAAGCAATACTAAAGACCATTTTAGCAATACTATTTAGAGTTCAATTAATTGAGATGGTTAAAAATTTTCATTTAAGAATAACAGATTGTTTGCCTTCCCCTTCAGCGGTTGCCTAGTTTTATCGAGCAGGGCTATTTCTTGTGTTGGAAGTTTCACTATATAATTATATTTCCGTGTGCATTGATTTCATTTGAAAAATTTGACGTATCACTGTACGCTAACATCATTCCTGAACAAATATGTATCAAACGTAATCGACAACCTTATCGTTGTGAAACTTCCTTGTGATTGGAGAGAGAAAACAAGTTTAGTGGAATTTTAAACCTTTCATGATTGGAGAACTTCAACTTTGAAAGATATTTCCACTAATAATGCAACTCATAAAATCTTTGTTGTGAGTTATACCACAAGAGGAGTATATAATTTACTTTTAGAACACGGTCGAAAATTACGCCATTCCCACTCAAATGGCTCTTCGAAGATATGGAGAGCACTGCGTGCGTCTACTGAGCGGACACGGCCTTGACAGACCTTTATCTCAACTGAAAGACCTATTGACAGTTCATCAACAAGAAAAACAGGTTCATCTGGCGAGAGAAGCATTTAAAACAAATCAGTAGTTTTTCGACTTTTAGAAGACAAGGTAATTAAAGTATTAGGATTATTTTGAGTAAAGAAAGGGTGAGAAATTGGTCGATAACCATCTAGGCTTTCAATGACTTCCAGAAAAGACGGAAAAATAAATTTGGCTGGCCGGAAAGGAAATCAAATCAGGATCTTCGAACAATACCATGCTGGATTCAATAGCACAGATTTTTTCTCACAGGTATGCTGTAGAAAAGTTTGGCAGCCCACCATTACCAGTTACCTAAATATTACATATCTAAGCCAATTTGAAACTAAGAAATTCAGTAAAATCAAAAGTACATACTAGTCTTACAAGCTGGGGTGCGATAGAAAGTGTTAGCACGCCATGTAGTTACGTTTACGAGAAAAATATTCTATAAAAGTCCACTCTCCCTACATTCTGAGGTGGTTGTAATGATTTTCAGAGGATGATACAAATGCTCGTGTAACGTGTTGTCAGCATTTATTTTTCTCGACCTTTCATAAATCATTTCAACAATGAATTTCTATTATTAAGTAAAATTAACTTCATCAATAATTTAGATTTTTTCAGGTGCTCTAAAAAGTTTGATCCAAAATTGTATAATATATTTTACCCAATAGAAACTTATACAAGGAGTATCTGGATTTTATACAGACCCTTCCAGGCAATTGAAAGGTACACTTGAATTCAAGGCAAATAATTTTAATATAAAAATCAATACTGTCGGAGCAATACGTTTTATTACTAAATAAATATTAATTGTTAAAATGTTTCATAAAGGGTTGAAAAAAAAAAAGCATTTCTGTGACGGAAGAAACTGAACCCCAAAAGACACCTTAGCCTTGAATTTTAGTGCAACTAATTCGGTGCTACTGACGTCAAGTTGTTTAGATCAATTTTTCTAGTGAGTGGTTGGATATGGCGTCCTATCACTTTGGTGTTGCACTCCTTTAGTTGACTACCACACTCCAAAAACCAATTTTAACCCCGACTTCGTGTTCTCCCCTATAAAAGTGCACTCATGTGGAGAAATTTTCTATGTGTGTCTGTCAACGATTAAAGGAGAAATCCTTTGTAAAGATCATGTTGCATAGAACACAAATAATTCCATGTACAAAAAAAATTTTCAGTGCTTATGGAATTTCTGAGTTTGGTAAGCACCTCGTAAATTTATGAAGTCACTGAAGTGATCAATCCGCTTGATCTCGGAAATTCAGATTCCCGACGCTTCTATTAGAGAATCCAAAAGAAAAATATGTTGAAATGAAAGAATGATGTCTTTATGTATTAAGTCCCTGAAAACGTAAATCAGTTGATCCTTAATTCACGACTTGTTAGAGAACATCGAGGATTGGCTCCACCCGTTTAAATAGTAACATTATCCGTTGATTGCAGATGAGTTGCTTTACACATTCACGAAAGCATTCTTCTCAATTCTAGCAAATGACTTCTTGTAATAGGCATCCAACTTCACTACCAATAAGATGATGAATAATTTTAACTTCGGTTTTATGATTCACTGCATCTTTCGTTGTACATCGGAAAATGGTCTCCAAAGATTTAGAAAAACATAACGAAAAAAATAAGTTGTAACATGAGACCGGCCAACAGAATGATGCGTAAAAAATCATGCGGAGTAATCTTCTCGAACCCAACAAACCATACTTGTTTGGAACTAAAACGAAGCAATTAGAGACGTTAAAATGATTGTTGGCTAAGAAAAACAATAAGCCACCTGCTAAAAATCTAATTATCACAAAAATGGATTAATACAGCTCTGAAATGATTTGAAATATTTACAGAAATTATAGTAAATACTTTAAAGATAGTTTGAACAAAGCAATCAATTTGCATAGTCAGAAAATGAAATATGCTTGTACTTTTTCAGTCACTACTGGCGTCGAATTGCTATTGCCAAAACAAATTAAATATTATTTGGGTACGCTGAAAAGTAGAAGTGTTTTACAAACCGCTTTAAACCTTCAGTACACTTGCTGGGTAGCAATAATCATCTCCACATAGACTGAACAATGTTCTTCAGTTCAGCAGCAACTGGTTGGGCACATCTCCTTAAACGGCCACTCGATCGAAAACTAATTAAAGCTGACCTTGCGAAATGAAACTCGCCGTTAATTACAAAAGCTACTAACAGTATCCTTGATTACAAACAAGTTAAACGAATCAAATTTCATTTTCTAAGTGTCATAAATAATCGGCATAACGTAAATAAGTTGATAAATACACAAACGCATGTATCAACAAACCTCAGGAAAAATGTTTTAAGTACCATCCACACTCTGTAATTCACTCAAAACTGTTACTGGCATGAGTTTTAAAACAGTCCTTTATGGCATAAGAAAAAAATACAAATGCATCAATATGACACCTCAGGATAAATGTTTTAAGTACCATCCACACTCTGTAATTCACTCAAAACTGTTACTGGCATGAGTTTTAAAACAGTCCTTTATGGCATAAGAAAAAAATACAAATGCATCAATATGACACCTTATTTCCCTACTACTCGATAATTGTGAACCAGATTCATTGCCGGGAGAAATATTTCACTTCATTCGCAAATGAAAGAAGTTGTTCGCATGTTAGACAATAAATTTATGTGACAACTACATCAGCCGTATGCCAGAGAATCCGTCCACTGACTGCATCAAGTACTTTCGTAAAAACTAAAGAAAAAAAAGCATAGCTCTTCTCTGTACGTTATTGATATCTACTACATAATTTCCTAAGATCACTCACTCACCTTTATAGCTATTGGCTGGAGAATGGTGTCACGTGTCAGCCTTCGCTCTCAAATCAACAGCGACCAGAGATACCATTAGAGGACATTCGAGGTTATGTCTACAATTTAATAGCTAAGCAGCGGCTACCAAATTAATTACCATAATGCAAGTTTACTTTTTGAAACATTTCATAATTTACAAAAAGTATCGATAAACTTTACGGCTGAAAAAACGTGGAACTGCTTTTCAGTAAGATGTTAATGAAAGCAATAAAAAAACTTAAATTATTCATTGTCTCTGCTGTAAATACGAATGCCAATGTCATTCCGGCCTAGGCTAAATTTCAATTTAATTAAAACTTTTGCTAATGTTGCTGCTTGACCAAAGTTTTACGCTACAGATTATTTCCATTTTACGTATTTTACTGACCACTTTCGTTAATGGTTTTATTTCATGTTAGCTGTAGGTGAGTTATTACGTTACTTAAAGTGGACATCAAATATGTTACTGAATCAAGTATTCTAGCAATTCATTTCTTGGGAGTTACTCAACTGTTTAATAACATGGAATTTGTATTAAGTTCTCTGGCCGTTGCAGACACTATGACCAAAGATTACATTATGAATGTTTGCCCAGCCTCAATAAAAAAAATAAAAATAAAAAAAAAACATGATGCTTTCGAAGCAAACAAGAATTTTTCAAATTTTGCAGAATGAACTTTAAGGGTCACATACAAGTCAGGTTTGTATTTAAGCAAGTTCAAGTCAACGACCTTTCAAACGATTATACGATACAGCGATTGTACCGAACTGTGATTAATACCTACGTTTATTGATTCTTCCGAGTTCTTCAAGCTCAAGAGATTTTATTCACTCTAAGGATGAAACACAAGTCAAGTTCGTATTTGATCTGATCAGATCAACCTGTCATAATCTTTGACCCTAAAAGCTGGAACTATTCTAGACCCGTGACTATACGCAAAAAACGGTCACGGGCTTACACTAGTTAGTAATAAATCGCTGACGATGTTTTCATACAGTATGTAAGAAAAACTTATTATTCTAGCTGTAAAAATCGTCGAAACAATACCACTTTAAAGATGCTTTTCTTGAGTGGCTCATGACACCAGTCGCCTAAGCGAGTCTTCAATCATCTGCGTATTTGAAGAACGGTAGACACCTGCATGGATTCCAGGGATGTCTCGATTACCTGGAGCGACTGCATCACCATGACAGAGCTACAGTGGAGCTAATGAAACTGTCACTCGGGCGGGCCAGCTATACATTTCGGGATCTCCTTTCTTTATGCACCTCTTTGAAGAACTGGTTAAGTTTCTTTCTTTAATCCAATAAATCAATAATTTTTAACTATAAGAGTGAATGCACTGATGTATTGATCATTTATCACCTTTTTAGCACCGAGCGTGGTGGTGTAACGGATAGCGTTCTGGCCTCGCATTCGGGAGGATGGCGGTTCGAATCCCCGTCCGGGCATCCAGATTTGAGTTTTCTATGGTTTCCCTATGCCGGGATGCTTCCTTAAAAAGGCCATGGCCCCATTCCTTGCCCCATCCTTTCCTGTCTCTTAAGACCTCGCTGTTGAGAGACGTAAAGCAGTTAAAAAAAAAAAAAAAAAAAAAAAAAAAAAAAAAAAAACCTTTTTTAGCAAAATCGAAGTTTTTCAGAACAATTCTCACAAACGGCCATCTGTCTGTACCTAGCATTCCCTTTCTCTCCTCTTTTCTCTACCTTTTTACTCTTTTTCAATAATGTTCTCTTTTTCAAATTCCAATGATAGGTACTATTATTATTACAAATAATAATACGAAAATCCACATAATTCTATTTATTACGGATCTGGTCGCAAAACAAATCAAATACACAAAGGTACATAGAGTTCTTTTACTACTATGAAATAAGATACACAATCTTTTCAAAAACTCTCATACCATCCAATCATACTAGTGGAGGCTTGTGTCTCAGCACCCTACAAGCCTATGCCATCACTGAACTTCACGTGTACCGACCGACTCTGTCGATAACTTCGCACAGACTGTCCTGTACCGTAGCTATATGTAGACTGCCCTGTGCAGTAGCTAGCTAGCGAGCCTTTCCCGATCCGCAAAAACAATGAATTCCCGAGTTCCAGAACAAGGCTTCACTATTGCTACTTGAAACTTTAATTCCAGAAAACCAAAAATTTACAATTAACTTTAAAACAAAACCTCTGCAATTTTAAAATAATAGGGATCGGGATGTGCTGGTTATGTGGCATATATGTCACAAAGTCGATCTACTATCCGCAATCTAAAGCTATTTCCATTCCATTGAAGCTATTTCTACGGGTAACAAGTTGTTAAAATTTCAATAAAATATGAACTTTTCGTGTCGAAATAAATATTTAAGAATCATGGAAGATGAATACACATTAAATAATCAAGAAGATCACTAAAATATCATCTAGACCAAGTAATGACTAACCAAATAATCAGAAATAAAATTTTGGATTGCTAAGCAAATGATAAATGTGTCCAAACGTTCATAGTTACAAAGTTCAAAACTTAAATGACAAATTTTATTGATTGGCGCAGTCCCTGCAGACTGAATAACAACCTACTAAAAGAATATCATTGTGCACAATACAGGTACTTCAATTTTAGCACTGAGGAAAACTGTGAAGAGAATTAAATAGAAGAAGAACAACGAAAAACCGAGTGTCAGGATAGAAGAGGTTTTACGGGAGTGACCCCCAGTAATCCTTGGCCACATTGTCTCCCTCTTTCGGTTGTAACGCTTAGCACGTGTCACTTCAGATGGAAGACTTTGTAATGTCGTTATTCAGTTCCAGCAGACACGCAGTATTGGGCAGGAACAGATTCACTATACAGTGGGTGGCCACGAATATCAAGCGTACTTGAACGGTGTCGAGGTTCCGATGGCGCAGAATTAGTGAAAGACCTATGGCTCCGTTCAGATGGTTCTAGGGCAAACCGCGACGGACAAAACCGCGACGGACAAAACCGCGACGGACAAAACCGCGAACGGACAAAACTGCGACGGACAAAACAGCGAACGGACAAAACAGCGAACGGACAAAACCGCGAAAGGACAAAACCGCGAATACAGAAAAACCAGGAATACATAAAACCACAAGAGTTCGTAGATTCTTAGCGTTACCCAGGGTGCACCACGAGGAGGTGATCTACGTAAACACCCCATTATTTTTAGGTGATTTCCCCCTTTGTTATTTTTTACAAACACGAGAGCCATTATTCAGGAAGATACACAATCTCTTCGGTTAACTGACCACCACAGAATGCTTGGATCTGCCATACCGGCCTTGCCTCGGAAATGCCCGAACGTCTCCGGGTTTTGACTTTGGCTGCCGAATTTTCCATTTGCATGCGGGGATTTCTCCTGCGACGGCAACAAAAGATCGTCCAGGCAAATTGTTCACTCGACTTGAGAAGGGTCAGTTAGGCCGAACCTACCGGAGATAAGTGGATCTTCCCACTCACTCCATTGTGAAGGCCATTGTCACTCTTCTCAGGTATACAGAAGCCCCATTAAGCTGCATTCCCACCGCGCGTCGGGTCTAATTCTTTATTAACCTCAACCAAATCTCTCCTCATTGGCGGACATGAAACAAGATTATAAAAAAAATAAGAACTATTCTATATACTAAAATACTATTGGCAAAACATTCGCCCCTCCAAGCACTCGCTCTGGTCCTATGACGGGGTTGGAGAATTTCTTCGGAAACTGTCGTTTTTCTTTCGTGTCCACTCGGTTTTACTATTTTCACGCAGTGAGCACTCACAGAATCTCTAATTTGGCGTGTCTTGACGTTATCACGTATCTGCATTCGTCACGCGATATATATCTCACCCGTCAACGCTGTCCGTGCACCGAACTGCGGCCGACCCCATACTGAGCAGTGAAAGGTCGTAAATCTGCCTTTACAAACTGGCAAGTCCCCTTGTGTTTCGTCTTTCTTCCAGCCTGAATGGAGAATTCGCCGTAATGCACTTGAATTCGCTGACCCCTGTCCTGGAGAATGTCCTAAGCCAGCGTAATGCGAGCCTTGTTTCGTTACCCACATACCTCATGTTAATGTGGTTCTATGTCTCAACACAGTATCAAAAGGAAGACGTCAGCTAGTACATCACCAACTCTCGGTACTGACGACAGTGCGGCAATATTAAATATATATAAAGTGCGATTTACAGACAGTGTCTTCTTTACAATTGAAACCCATTAACGTCTGCGGTATTTCTTTTGTGCTACCGGTCCTTTATCTATGTGAATTAAAATAAATTTAGACTCTTTGTTTCTAATATCAGTTAGTTTGATAGATAAATGGGATTTTTTTTAACTTTATATTTTAAAGTTATGCTGTTTGTAGGAGATGGTAATGCTTTCTTTTCCGCCGAGGAATAATGGAAACTGAACTTAACGCCAATTAAATTGCTAAATTCTTAATCTGCATACCCTTCGTGGACTAATTAAAGTCGCAAACAATAATAAGTAGAAACTGTAACATTAGTACCCCAATAACAATTTTTAAATTGTTCATCTATAAATTTACTAAATAGTATCACTTTGTTTGATATACTCTTATAGTTCACTAGCAGTAACTTGTAACTAGATCTGGTACATTGTCATTATTTTTCTTTGCCCTACTTTTTGTGACACCCATTTTTTAATATTTTCGTCAGTCTGTATTATTTTGTCTAGTATTTATGATTCCTCGATCTGTGCTTTTGTATTCGGTAATTCTCTTGTCTCATTTGTTTTTTTAAGTTGACTCCCTTACAGCTTCAGCTGACGGCTCAGAGAGTACCCCTTTCTCCCTTGTGTTTAAGTGTATGCCGTAAACTAGTGAATTCCATCTGCTAATGGTACACAAAGGCACAATCCTCATGACAGATCTCTAACCTTTCCTGAGCATCACCCGCCGTCTCCAGTTTTACCCGACTCACAGCTGTGCCCGATCATGGGAGATTCAGGACCTGCATGAATCCTTCATCACCTTCTTCTTGTCAATATCTACGCTACATCTGGCATTTCCATCAATGATAATTCCCGAAACTCTCACTATCATTACCCTATCCTTAGTTTAACACATACAACGCGACCCTATATCCCATAACACCAGACCAAGCGTTGCACTGAGTTTGAAAATATGTGTGGATCTGGTAGCCTGTCCGTAGCTTGGTATTGCAGAAATGGGACCTACATCCATCCCATGGCTACTTCCTAGCAGCAGAGCCTTTCAGTTCCCATTTTCTTCTATTCACGCCTCTATTCCTAAGGACCTGCAGCACTTACATCTACAAGAGGACCTTCCCATCTCCTCCACCCCTCCTTAAATGTATTATCTGTCTTTCTTGATAATGTCCTACATCTTTACCTTGTTTAATCTATTTCTCCTATGACCTATTGCAAGGGTGGTACTTCACAACTTCTTTTCTCTCCACGCTCTGTAGCATAAGTCTGAAGAGTTTCAATCGTTTCGTCTTACTCCCTCGTTGTGTCTTCTCGCTTCCTGAACATTTCTTCCAGCTCTGAAATTTTCCTGTCAATTAAACAAAGCTAAAAACCCACAGGAAGCCTCATTAACATTTCTTTTTTCCCTCATCATTGCAATCCCTTAAACGAAATCACTTATCACATCCCCTGGAATTTTGGTGTACGGCAGTGCATCCGCCAAGTCGAGTCAACGGTGGCACTGCCTGCCCTTTTCTCGAAGCGATTCGGGCCATTTTTTAACCTCAATTTCTTCCGTCGTATTCATGCTACTTGTCTAAAATTTCTGTTAGGCATAGATACCAGCAATATTAGCAAACTTACTCAATTTTATTTTGTTACTGTGCTTAATTCGGATGTTATTTTGATGCAAACTTCAGCGATTTTGTCACTCACTCAATCGCTCACGCATTCACTAAATGATCGTCATCAAAACTCTAAGGTACTTCCCGTAGGTGTAGAAAGCTGAAATTTGGTACACAGATAACATTTTACACACATATTATAAGAAAAGTCTGAAACTCATAAATTTCCATATATCTACCACTAACGTGAAATCGCTTTCTACCCAAATAACGTTATATACCTCAGATTTTCAGTGATCTTACTAATTTTAACTAATGTGTTAAAGTGTACTTCTTTCATTTTCTTACTCTGGAAGTTATTGAAATTCAAAATTTTATTTCGAACACGACACCCTGATATCAAAATTCCACTGTACTTCCAGCAATCCTAGAAACAAGTAAGTTGGTACATATATATGGTTTCGTCCGATAATCATAAGAAAAGTCTAATATTGGAGTTTTCCCCGTATTTATTTAATTACAATCCCAAATATGAAAAATTCTGGCATATGTTTGCGGCTTAATTGCTTTGCTCCAGATGAAGCTACATGCCTGAGAATTTTTTAATGCGTAGAGGTTAGCAAGTTTAACTAATATCTTAAATTTTACTTTGTTTCTATGCTTAGTTTCGAAGTTACTAGCAATTTATTCATGGTGGTAGTTAAACCAACGGCTGCGGCGCACACCAATTGTTTTCAGAGAGTGGGGCATTGTTGATAAGGTATATTGATGTCTTCTGTTCTGAAATATTATTATTCACCGATTTTCAGATGGAATCATTACATTTGAACGGTGATTCAGAATAAGCGATAAATTTACAAAAAGAAATGGCCAAGTCTCGTGTTCGTGTAGTGAAAAAAAGTTATGAGATCTTATCTGAGCCAAGTCTTCACTTTACAGTGTGTATTCACTTCACTCTGTAAAACAGAATGGTTTCTCTCGGTGTCATAGATCATTTATTTATAATATAAAAAAAAATTTGATGAATTGGCCATTATGCCATTATTGAAATTGAGGACATAATACATACTTGTCAAATTCGAAAAAGAGCGAAGGAAATTTTGGCTTTTACATATTTATAAGTATGATAAAGCAACATATTTAAGGTATCTATCTATATAGGTTAACTAAGCATGCCGTGCATAATGACCAAGTCACCAGATTTTTTTTTTTTTTTCTAAACATAATCGTTCTATGACACCGAGAGAAACCGTTCTTTCACAAATTGAAGTGAATACACACTGTAAAGTGTAGTCTTGTCTCGGAAGAAGATCTCATAACTTTTTGTCACTACACGAACACAAAACTTGGCCTATTTGTTGATTAATGCCATTTACCATGAACCTACGGCATGCACGAAACTTCACAATTGTTGAAATACAACATTGATTAAATATATATTAATATAACTTGGGTGTGTAGCTAGTGAACTGAGATTGCTTTTCTTTAAAATTTCGTAAATACGCGTAATATACTTCATTCAGTAAGTCTAGACGTCTGACCATACTGTTTGAATTAAAGTAATTTAACTATATTTTGCGTTGAATATAGCTTCTAAGCCAGTTAATTGCAGTTTTTAATTCGTACAATGACTATTTTCCCTAGGTATACGCTGCCGTAAATTCTCGCCAGGTGCACATTTTTATCACAAAACTAAACCTAGCGTAGTTTATTAGTTGGTTCCAGGAAGTGGCCATGTCTGTTCGATGTTTTCAACGTTACTTTCATGTTTACCTACACAATATTGACATTAACATCTCTCTCTTGTAACACTGTAATAACTTACACATTCATCTTTACCGATTTGAACCCTACACAATTTTCGACTAGACACAGGCAGTTCCAAAACCTGCCAGAGGTGTCTAAAAGTAGTCCCTTTTGTCAACATGGGAGAAGACGCGGGTTCGTATCCGGCTATACATATTTCGGTTTTCCATACTTTCTCCAAATCAATCCAGGCGAATGCTGGGATGGTTCCTTCAAAAGTTCATGGCCATATTCTTACCGGTTCCTTGCTTCTTGTCCATTTCCTCCTCTAATCACATCGACGCCTACGAGGTGTAAAGCCAAAAGCACATACTTGGGTCATAAATGCAGTGGATTTTTTTATATGATCTTAAGTGGAAACGATGCATCTTGGTTTTCTGAAGTAGAGCCTTTGTAGACGTAGTAGCGGAAAATCCAGGTAATTTGGTTCAAAGTTGACAGGTCTAGAACTTCCGGTGATCAAATTAACAATACCTAAAGTACTGTGGTGATGTGAATGACAGGACAATTTAGATGAAAACATTGACAGAGGGCGGGTTGCCAAATCCAGTTAGTAATAACAATTTCCTATGGACTTTTTAGAACCTGGATGACAAAGTTTCTTACAGGCTGCGCAGTCTACCCCAAGTGTAGGATTCTATCCTAACCCGGTGATCCTACCCGGTGTAAGGTGACTTAAAGTTTAACGTGGAATTCGAAACACGGAAGTTTTACCGCAGGTGAAGGTCGGGTTAAGTGCCTTTTAAAATCCCAGCTGAGGCAGGGATTCGAACCGGAAACCTTTCGCTCTCCAGTCTGACGTCTTAACATACTGAGCCCTCGGACTAATTAATCCTGTTGGTACAGTGGTCTCGAAAGTCAAAATGCGAAATGGGTAGATCTTCCCGCTGATATCGGTATATTTGCACCCAAAATCGGTATATGAAAAAATACAACCCAAAAAAACACAAATTTTGACGGAAAGATGTGCTGTCGAAGAATTTCTATCAGTATTACTCCAATTTAAATACCAGACTTCAAGACTTTGCTACCAATTTCACATCAATTTGTACAGGGAATTGATGGTAATCTGCTGCCGCAACTGGAAAACAAATTAGTCATCAAAAGCTGGAAAGAAAATTTTGGCTTCAACATGCATTCAAAGATTGGCTTAGCTTTTTAGCTTCGTATAGTATAAATTGGAGTGAGAAAATTGGAGTGAGGGTATTTTTTAAGTAAGAAATAGAAGTTATTTTAATTTTATTTATAACTTCATTACATTACAACTGCTTTATCTTTGAAAAATAATAGAAAAATTAAAGGATATATCATAAATTTAAAACTAATAGCAGATTTTTTATAAATAAAAATTTCATATCATGAACAAACACTAGTCAATACTAGTCAAACATAATCAAAATAACAAAAACAACAGATTTAGTATTTTGATATTCGTTTATTAAGTTATTTAACAGAAAGACATTACGTTTGGTCAAATAGAAACGCAAACAGACAGGGGTAGTCCCAAAAAGATACATGGAACATTCTGCCAAAAGAAACTAACTACTTAACATATAATCGATCGGTAAATTCCCCGTAAAACATAACGAAATGGGTTGCCAACCTGAAAATGTGAAATTGTAAAAAAAAAAAAAAAAAAAATCGAGAAAATTTCGTTGTATCCTCAGAAATTGTGGAAAAATTGTTACATTTCGGTATTTTAGTAGGACAGACAACATATCGGTAGAAATATTGAGACCACTGTGTTGGTGATCCCTGCAGGAACTTAGAAATCTTTGATATAAGGATCCTATAAAATCTTATCGGTAAATCCGCCGGATGTTGTTGAGGGCACTCGTTTCGGCTGCGTTATCTGCTGCCTTCCTCAGGTGCAGAGCGATGTTTCTCCATCACCAGACAGCGAGTTACAGTACTGGAAGCTGACAAGAACAAGAAAAGAGACACAGACATAATGAATTAGTTTTTTAATGTGTAGTTTAATCCCCCTTCAATAGACCGGACTCCCTTAATGGAGTGCCTCAGGATTCAGCTGCCTCGTCTGTTTGGGCGTGATCGATGTCTCCTCTCTCACATAACGCCGGTGCTCGAAGCGTCCCATTAACTACGTCATTTCCCTACTATTCTACACCTGTCACGGGCACCTCTCTTTTTCATCCCCTCTCCTCCTCCTTTACAAGAACAAAAGCTCCATTGTTCGGGCACAAACAAACGCGCCCGCCGTCGGCCGGCCGGCCGGCCGACGCGGCGATACGTGTATACACGCGGAGTTTTTGTCGGCCGGCGGAAAATGCACGGTACATTTGGGCGGCGCTTTATGCCGGCGCTCGCCGCTGGCCAGGTGACAGCCGCCCGGCCAGAGACGACCGGTCTATTTCCCGGTCCGCCCGCGGCCCTTGCCCGCACGCTCTGACGGATGCGCGCCTGACAGCTGAAATACGCCCGCCGGCGACCACCGCGCGAAATCCGATATTTTGCATTTTGTACGACAGTATACGTAATTTTTGTTTTTTTCAGCGAAACACATCCTTTTTCATGTCTGCCCTTCCGCTGACCGCCCGCCTGCTCCGGATATCACGGGGGAAAAATAAATACTAACGCCACGGCGAAATTAATTTAAAAACACTGAACAGGCCGGCGTCCGTGCAAATGACGTCCCATCCTCCGCGAGATACATTCTTTTTCCCTTCCACGTTTTCTGTGTTGTGACGAGACAGAAATAAAACGGCGAATGCTAATTGGTAATTCTGGAATAATGTCTTTGTAGGGTTGTTATAAAAGTAGACACAAAGTAGATTAGATGCTGTGATAAACTAAAAATATATCTTCTAAGCAATTCCTGAGAAACAATATAATCTTATATATATATATATATATATATATATATATATATATATATATATATATATATAAATAGACGAGTGTTTTCCTATATTTCACTTTTCAGCCACCACTACCTAGCACAGATCACTGGTATTTGTGTGTGGAAGTTGCATGGAGTTTCCTGTCGTGCACAACGTTGGCCGAATGTAGATAGCTGTGGGGATGTGGGAGATATGATGGTTAAAAGAAGTGGTCGATACAGGAAATTTTCGTATTTCGACCAAACACATGTGTCTCCGTATATGTCACTCTGCTGCCACAACTATATAGTATAGACCAAAGGTATTTGTGTATGGTAGTGGTATCGTGTCTCCTATCGTGTACTATGGTGGTTAGATGTCGGTAGCTATGGGGGTGTGGGAGATACGATGGTTGAAAGTGGTCGACCTGAGGCACTTTCATATTTCTACCAAAAACGTGTCATGGTGTATCACTTTTCAGCCAAAACTATCTAGCGCAGATCAATGGTGTTTGTGAGTGATAGTAGCACAGAGTCACCTGTCGATCACAACGTGACCAAATATCGGTAACTGTGGGGGTGTGGGAGATATGGTGGTTAAAAGTGGTCGGTGGAGGGAATTTTCGTATTTCGACCAAACACACGTGTCTCCGTATATGTCACTCTGCTGCCACAACTACATAGCATAGACCAAAGGTGTTTCTGTATGGTAGTGGTATCGTGTCTCCTATCGTGTACTATGGTGGTTAGATGTCGGTAGCTATGGGGGTGTGGGAGATACGATGGTTGAAAGTGGTCGACCTGAGGCACTTTCATATTTCTACCAAAAACGTGTCATGGTGTATCACTTTTCAGCCAAAACTATCTAGCGCAGATCAATGGTGTTTGTGTGTGATAGTAGCACAGAGTCACCTGTCGATCACAACGTGACCAAATATCGGTAACTGTGGGGGTGTGGGAGATATGGTGGTTAAAAGTGGTCGGTGGAGGGAATTTTCGTATTTCGACCAAACACATGTGTCTCCGTATATGTCACTCTGCTGCCACAACTACATAGCATAGACCAAAGGTGTTTCTGTATGGTAGTGGTATCGTGTCTCCTATCGTGTACTATGGTGGTTAGATGTCGGTAGCTATGGGGGTGTGGGAGATACGGTGGTTGAAAGTGGTCGACCTGCGGCACTTTCATATTTCGACCAGAAACGTATGTGTCCTGGTGTATCACTTTTCAGCCAAAACTATCTAGCGCAGATCAATGGTGTTTGTGTGTGGTAATATCACAGAGTCACCTGTCGATCACAACGTTGACCAAATATCGGTAACTGTGGGAGTGTGGGAGATATGGTGGTTGAAATTGGTCGATCAAGGATATTTTATTATTTCGACCATAGACATGTGTGTCCGTATATTTTAGTTTGCTGCCTGAACTACATAGCGCAAGATGACTGGTGTTTGTGTGTGGTAATAGCATCGAGTCTCCCATAGTGCACTATTGTGGTTAGATGTCGGTAGTTGTCAATCCAAATTCTTTACAAACACGAACGAAGTCGTGGGTATCAGCTAGTATCTACCTAAAACGCAGAAGAGACCAATATTATCTCACATATACACTAGCCACTTGCTTATTTCCAATATATCTCTAGCTGAACCACTGTTGCACCACTGTAATTTTTCTATCTTCTTTCTGTTCCGCATCAGATTTATTCCAACAACTTGAAATCACCTGTGTCTATCCAGTCAAATCTCCGACAGCACGAAGGCTGGTTCTGTCACAGGTAGTTCGGAGCCATGACTACTTCTCTCGGATGTACCTTCATTAATTTTTTTAAATCCCAAATTCTTCTCCTTACTTGACCCCGATTTGATTTTTTCGGTAAATACTTGGGGTTATGTTCTTTCTCTTCAGAGACCCTATTCTGCCTAGTAGTTCCAGCAATTTTTAACATTTTTCTAATTCCCAAATTTCTTATGCGTCCAGCTTGTTTCAATTTCGACGACAGGACCCCACAAAAGAGAACAGACCATCTATGATAGTTCATCATTCTCTGTCCCAAGGTGATGTTCAAGACACTATCACAGAACAAAGCTTTAAGCGAATAAACGATCAAATCAGCGTTCTCAATGCGACCTCAGATTTCTGCGTCGGGTTGAGATGATCAGTTATGAAACAGGCAGGTATGTCAACTTTCTGATCCTTCCCGTTTCTTTTCTGTGTAATTCCTGTAGCTAGTTGTCGATTATTGCATGGTGAGAAGCTGAAGAACATACATCTTGGCTTTGATGTATTGATTATTATTCCAATCCATTTTCTTTCTTACTCGTCAAAGTGAAGAGCAATTGCAGAAGCTCTTGCATAGTATCCGCTATTAGAGCTGTTGGTTTCAATATGCCTTGTCTGGATATCTGAAAGAGGGAAGATGAAACTCGGAGTCGACAGCCCAGGCTTAATCATGTCAAAAAACACGAATAGCATTGGCAGGTATAACGCCCATTTGTTGATGGACGAATGCTGACAAAGTATCGTTCCCCATAATTCCGGACGCATTGTGGAAAAGTTTTCAATAGAAGCCTAATTTCTGGTATGCGATTTAGTGGTAATGAATTTCTTTCTTCTGCATAGCTGTTCTACCGGGTACAGAAGTTGGCCAAAATAATATGAACACCATGCGATAGAGTACAGGTTGTTGCTTGTTGGCACCACTACTTCCGTGTAAATACTGCGATGCGCATGTACGGCATAGTTGACGTGACAGGTCTTGTAGGTTATGTGTCAGTGTATTATACTCTTTGTTCTGTGATGGTTATAACAAGCGATCGGTGAATTGCGTGATCTCTCAGACTTCGAAAGAGGGCAAATCGTTGGAGCTCGGTTAGCGGGAGCGTCTGTGACGAAATCAGCTGAACTGTTTAACGTCTCACGAGCGACAGTATCCACGGTAATGAAAGCATACACAAAACATGGTAAAACATCGTCGGCGAAGAGGAATAGTGGACGAAACCGAAAGTTAGCCTACAGACACCGACGAACATTGAAAAAGCTTGTGGCCAGACAACAGAAAACTACCGCAGAAAAAGTGACAGCAGAACTGAATACCTACCTGAGTAATACTGTTTTGACAGAAACACTATGGTGGGAGCTCCACATAGCTAACATTCATGGGAGGGCTGCAATTGCAAAACCTCTTATAACGGCTACCAACGCTAAGCTGCGAAACAAGTGGTGTCACAACTATAAAAACTAGACACTTGATGATTTGAAGAATGTGGTATGGTCCGATGAATTATCGATCACATTGTTTCCTAATAACGGCCAGGTTTATGTATGGAGAACACCAAAAGAAGCCTACGATCCGGATTGCCATTGTCCTACTGTCAAGCATGGGGGAGGTTCCGTTATGATTTGGGCGGCTATATCGTGGTATTCAGCTGATCCTCTCATTCACATCACTGGCCGGATGACTGTGAATGAATATCTCGACATCCTCAGTAATGAAGTTCTTACTGTGACTAGAATACTGCTGCCAAACACTGCCATCTTCCAAGAAGATAATGCGCCCATACACACAGCCTAAAAGGATCTGTCCTGGTTCTAGGGGCATCAGAATATCATCAAACATCTTCCCTGGCCAGCACAATCACCAGACATCAACATAATTGAATAGTTGTGGGGAGTTTTGGAGCAGAGAAAAAGGAGCAGATTTCCACCTCCAGCATCATTGAAGCAATTGGCGAATGTTTTGATATAAGAATGGGACAACATTCCGTTGGAAACTATTCAGACACCCTACAAATTTATTCCGCGAAGAATTGCAGCTATTCTACAAGCAAAAGGTGGCCCAACACCACATTAATAAATCAGTAGTATGTAAATGTCAGGTGTTCATATTATTTTGTCCAACCCCTGTATACACAGAGCAATAGAAATTTCTTCCCGCCTTGGATCTCATTTTTCGCAAAGGAGTGACAGCTCGATAGACGAACTCCATGCGTCTGCCAATAGTGGAGAGAGGAAAGAAAATGGGTTGTTGCCGGATGTAAAATACAATCACCGAGTGTCTTCATATACGGTACAATTCGGCGTTGAGTTGTAGGATTGCTAATGCCGATCTTGCTTGAAGCCAGATCAGTCGGGATTAAAGTACACAGGGGCACCAGACATCGATTGCGCTCGTAACATTGCTGAGTTGATCAATGGTATGCGACAAGTGTCGCTCCTATGCGGAGGTCATTAGATGCAGGAAAAGATTGAAGGCAAGGAACGGGAAGCAATTCGGCCGTTGCCTTTTGAAGGAATTCGTGATTTGGGGAAACCACTGAAAATCCAAATCTGGATGGTTGGGCGGGAATTAGAACCCGCGTCCTCCCGAATATGAGGCCACAACTATACAGCTCACCCACCACGCTCGGTATGCGCTGATAGCCTCTGTCGAAGTGGTAGACGACATTAATGAGCTGACCACCGCAGAATAAGAGTTGTGTGTGTTCAGCGGCAACGTACTCCAACAGCCCGGTAAACACACTGTCGTTTTTTTTCCCGTGCCTGTCACCCTGAAGCCATCAGAGGCGAGAGAGCATTGACGACAAGGAACCGGAAGGAATTTTTCCATGGCCTTTTGAAGGAACTAACGCGATATTTTACTGGTATGATTTTGAATAAACTTGGAAAACCGAAATCAGGATGGCCAGACGGGGTTTGAACACGCGTCCTCCCCAAACGCCAGGCATGAGCGCTATCGCTCACCCACTAGGCACAGTAAATCAATAGAATGATCATTGAATTTAATGTTTTTCATCTTATTCTTTGACTGATTATCTTTTTGAAGTTGCTTCATCGACTGTTTTGGGTGTCCCTTGTAGTTTAGTGAGTAGAGAGAATACGAATGAAGTTTAAAACCATGTGAAAGGAGTATTTTCTAGTTGACCTGGATGCTCATAAAGCCTCGCCCTGTTATCAAACGAGAACCAACGATGGGTTTTTCCTGGTGCGTTGGAGAAGAGAGGGAGGAATGGAGGTTGAAACGATCAGAGGTTAACGTTAGCCACTCTATCTTTTTTCCAGCACCGAGGTCATCGAAGAAAACGAATACGTCTGTTTCCACCAATCCCAAAGAAAATCTTTAATCCTTTTAAGATAAGTATTAATTTCTAGCAAAGGAGGCATTTAAAGATTAAAGCCATCATTGAAGGCAGGGTAGTGTCAATTTAAAAGGCCTATAGGTGCCATTGTGTGCGTTATTCTTCATTTCTCGCCGATTACCGCGGATGCAGATTTCATAACCGATTATAACAAGGCCTGATTGCCACAGTGTATAATGTGTTTCTTGCAATTTTCCTCAAATGAAAGACCTGTGCCCATAAGGGACACTGTAATGACTTGGTTCATTAATGAAGACATACGATTCTCTCATTGGTGCATTGCAAAATGTGACTGCTACTGCAAACCAAATAATAATAATAATTTTGCTATATAATCTTAAATTATTAAATCTTTGGACAGCCATATATATAAAATACTAGCTGTTACCCGCGACTTCGTACGCGTGGATTTAGAATTTGATTGCTAGAATTGGATACACAAAGTTGAAAGTTACCTAAGATATGTCGGCATAATATAACGAGAACGCTATCGATATACCATTCTACCGTCGAACCTGTCTCATTTATTCATATCGGAAAAAATTATCCTATTTCATTTCGTACCTAATGATACAAAGTATTTCGGTATACACATATAGTACTCAATACGTAAAAAAAAAGGTGACTTACTTTCGCATATATTGCTTGTAGAACCAGTATACCATGAATAAAGTAAGCGCTTAGGGCACTATTCTATCGCCAAAGATTTGCCAGAACATGGTTTCCTTACTACAAAATCCTAGGCTTGGCTCAAACTATGAAAAACAATTCATAAAAATTTTTGTTCCGTGTTTGAACCCGAAGCTACACGGGAGGTTTCTTAAGAAACAAGCACGTTACCACTGCGCTACGCTGCCATTGCATTCCAACGTTACGCATTACAAAGACATATAGCTATTATGTCTTTCACAGTTCAGATAGTTTTCATAATATAATGACAATATGTTCTTATCTATACAGAATATGGTATCCTCTGACCATCCTAATGTCAAATAGCATCTCCTTGTCAAATTTCATGGCAGTTGGAGTAGCCGTTTAGCCCATGAAACGTAAAAAACAGACAGACAGAGTTACTTTCGCATTTATAATATTAGGATAGATATTAGAAACTAAATGAATATGTTAAAGTGTAGATTTTTTATTTATTTTTCCAACGTCCTGGTAGTGTAAGATAGAATGCTATATCTACAGGGTGCCAATGACTTCGCTGTCGACGCGCCCTAAAGCCACAGCAACAACAACAACAGCATCAGCAGCAGCAGCAGCAGCTATATCTGCATAGGTCCAGGATTAATTAGTAACAGGTTGAGAAAGTACTTGATAAGATAGTAGTTTATAACCGCATGATACATATTCATTGATCGAAAAACGGAGGAAACGTTGATGCACAGCTGCACTTATTAGATCATAAGAGTATTATACATCTGTAAAATAGAACAATGTTGGTTCTGAAAGAAGAGTAGGACTATTGTTACTAAAGGATCCAATCTCTACTTGTTGTAAACTGCCTCCTTAAAGGATAATTTCGGCTACAATAAGCGTGGTGGTATATGAAATGTGCCAATGTAAATCCTGAATCCAACCATCCTGTTGCAAGATTCGTAGCTAAACATCCCCCGTTAAGATCTGAATTCTACTCGAAACCGCAAGAGTCCAAGTTAACACAGGTTTCTCCCAGACACTGCCCCGCTTTTTAAAAAAGTGGTATTGGCTGCAGTTTTTTTAGGAGGCGGTCTTCGTTCAGGTGGGCAGTCGGATTTCTGTCGGAACTCGTAGCGCTCCCTAGTGGGCCTGGAAGACAACGCGCCCTGGAGGCAGTTGCACCGAGGCACAGTACACAGACCCGCTCTCCCTGCGCCTCGGCTGGCTGGCTCACAGTTTTCGGGAGGAAAATCCCCCGGGCAGGCAGCCACACACACACGGGCGCTCTGTGCACAGTATATATTACGGGCGAGCGCTAATCCCCGGGCCGGCAGTTTTATCCCGCTGGAATCTTGCCCGCGCCGATCGCTCACGGTCCGGGGAAGCCCCTCTGACACGGCTGATCCCGGCCGGGGATTCCCCCGGCGCGCCAGCCGCTGCGCTGTTATTTACACGACCCTGCCCGAGGGTTTGGGGGGCGGGCAGGCCCCGGGCGAGGCGAGGCGAGGCGACGCTGGTCGACATGATAAGAGGGAGCGCTGTTTACCTCGCCGCCCTAAGCCCCTGGATACAGCCAACGCTACCTGCAACCCGCCCCAGCCTTAATGAAATTCATGGGCTGTTGCTGGCTGTTTCTTTTTTTAAAACCAGCACTTCTCTAAGGTAGTTTCTCCTTCTAAACACGAAGAAATTATTGTGTGCAGGGTATTGAGTGTGGGAAAAAATTGCCTTATAGTAGTACTCTCAGATTAGGATCTCAAGAACACTCAATATTGAGGACTAGCTGATACCCGCGACTTCGTTTGCGTGGATTAAGAATTTCTTTGCCAGAATTGAATATAGAAAGTTGTTGGTAACGAAGGATTTGTCCCAAACAACACCGAGTCGGCATAATGTGACAGGAAAGCTTTCACTATATCATTCTACCGTCGAACCTGTCTCTTGAAGAGAATCAATTTCCAACATATTTCTGTCACCATTCGATAAGTTCTCAAAATTTCGTGACTACAACTGTTAATCATACCGCAAAAAATGTCCTGTACCTTTCCTACAGATTTTCTTGTCAAATTCCAACAAGATCGGTATAGACATTTAGTCGTCAAAACGTAACAAAAAGACAGAGACTTACTGCCGCATTTATAGTATTATTACTGCAGATCACACACACACACACTGAATGCGAACAACCCCTGAGGGATCATTATAATGTAAAAAAGTGTACATCTACAGCATTGCAGGACTACCTACGATTTGCCTCGCATTGAATCCCTAAATTTGTGATATCTACGGTTTAACATTCAATCAGAATAACCTACGGCCCAGGCGTGACTCTTACGATCAAAAACAATTTTTCAAAATCTATGCCTCCTCGGAGATTTGAACCGGAGATCATGATCCAAACAGCAGTAAGCAAGCGTCTTAACCACTGAGCTACCAGACCGCCACTCCGTGTGGAAACGCAGTACATAGACCTATACATCCTACTCGTCTGTTAATCGCAGTCAGTAATTTTTCGAAATTATAAGACAATATGTATTATTTATACAGAAAATTTTTCAACCAAATGTTGACAGTATTTTTTCCTTGTTTCAAAGGATAAGTGTTGTATTGGTCACTCTACTTGGGGTGAAGTGAGGGGGAGGAGGGATACCATCACGTCCAATACTTTTATCAGAATATTAATTTCAATTTAGTGGTTAGTTAAATGGGTGAACTAGAACCTTTATTTATACAAGAATCTAATTTACACAAAATAATACTCAATTTATTTGGCAGATTTAACGTTACGTTAAACATAATATCCAAAGAAAATAAGCAAGCAATACCCGGCGTTTACAATTTGCCGGATAAAAGCAAACATAAAGTGATTTAAATATCTCAAAGAAATTTGCAAAAGTCAACATACATTAATGTGGCATCTCAGGCCATCGAATTAAAGTTAGCATTTACAAAACAATCCCAGGGGCGCCATTTAAAGTGAAAGCAACATCATTTGAATTAAATACAATGATCAAGATGTTCTAAATTTGAGGTTGATGAATATGAAAATATTGGTTAGCTCAATAATTATCGTGATGGGAGCAGAGTCTTATCTCAGAAGCCGTTTACGGGTTAGCAAGCCTCGTTAAAAACCCTATGGAACTGTGGACCTTTGCGTCGGTACTTTACCGTTTCCACATCTGCTCGACGAGATGGGATACTCCGTGTCAGTGTTGCAATACCAGTTTGCGGATATATCCGCGCTAGCACATCAGTTGATTGCCTCTAGCAGGTGAAACGCTCAGTTTCCAGCCCCATCTGAGCCAGAATGCCTCCAGACGCCGTCACCGATCAACAGTTATGACTTATGAGAGTGTCAGGCGACACGTCTGTCCGTCAGCTCGTCTGAACAGCAAGTCCCTCTCATGGCGTCGTCTTCTCTTGAGACGTGAACCCTGTAGCCGCACGATTGGTGAATCGATGTATCCCACAATCACGTGTTTCGCGCCATAGCTAGTATTCGTCACTGGTTTTCGCGCACATTTTGCCTGACCTTGGCCCACCTCAAAGGGAAGGTCGGGACAACGGCCGCGTCGGGTAACTGTTTTCTACCCGCCCGCTGAGCGAGGGCGCCGGGATATCGCCGGCATTCAGCATTGTCCAGCCATCTCAATGATCAAAACTGCAGTTTGAAGTGTTCCCTATGTTAGGAAAGCGACTTCTCGACCTTACTGTGGCCGTTCACTACCAGTTATTAATTTGCAAATAATATTAAGATTAAATAAAATCAGGTGGGCGCCAGAGATTGGAGTGTACCCTATTCTGAGGGAAGCGACATCCAGATCTCAAAGTATTGTTACTTAAACATGAATTATTGATCAAACTAGAATTATTAATAAACTCAAATGACACATTACATGATTGGATGGGATCTATTGAAAACAAGGTTCACAATCTGACTTTACGATTTACTTTAATTGTTTGCTTGACAAGATTTTACAAAGATTAATTTTCTTTCTGCAACACAAGGGTACATAACTTTCTCGGTGGAGCAAGAGAGTCTGTCTCGGGGCGATAACTAGGGTAAAAAAACGACGATGATGCAAAAGTTCCTTTTTCTGAATGGTGGTTACCGTGCAGGCGAATCTACGTTGTGCAGTCGGTGGGTTGACCAGCTCTCCATCACGGCCGGCTGCCTCACTGCTGTCCCCAGTAGTCAGCTGTTCGGTCATCCACACCTCTCCGTCGGTAGTCAACAAGTCCTCTCGTCTTCTCGCGCTGCCTCGAAGAAGCGTCGTGTTCCGCCCCCTCTTCATGACGTCTGCCAATCACTGTCTTTGGAGGGAAGCTTTTTCCGTTGGTTGGCTCAGGACATGCAACAAAACCACCCTTTTTTGTAATAAAAATACAAATTGCTCCATTGGCTGTGTACTCCTGGCTTCCCCTTACACTTCGTTCTAGGATACGATTTATTTCTTATTTTGTTTGTTTACTAAAACAGCCCAGGCTCCCACTCCATCTTGAGTCGCAGGCCTTGTCACGAGGCTGTTATGCCATAAGTCACATTTAATGGAAACACTCAGGGGCTGGCGTTCCCCAAACACAGCAGAACCTCCCCTGGGACCGGGGACCGACACACACCAGACGAGAAAAGAAACACGCGCACCTCTGTCTCTCGCGGATCATTACAACTTTATCCACCAACTCCGATAATTTAAAATTATTCACTGAATAATTTTAAATTCCTTAATAATTGTTCACTAAACACACTCGCGATAGCCAGCATCACTATTTAATTATGCCCTGTCTTGCTCTGTCCCTTGTGACCACTCCACATACCTACTAACAAAATATCAAATTGAGTAATAAAATACCCTGCTTTCAATCATCCCAGCTAATATGTCATTTAACATGATTCAAGAGCGTATTATCCTTGAGCATCCGTTTCAATCCCCTGAACAAGTGTGGAGCGAAACCAGATGGAGTACGTCATCTAATTTATAAACATATTACATTCATTACTTATCTAACAATGTTGCATCTATAATTAAACAATGAAACATGAAAATAAATGGACATATAACTTTGAAAATTCTTAATTCACTGAAGATACACTATCATTCACATTCTCTTAATGTTTTCTAACAATTCTATATTCATTAAACAATTTTTTTTTTAATGATTATAATCCTTCACACAATCATTTGTGATGAGCGTATCCTTACTACAAAACCTTACTAAATAAGTTTTTTTTTTTATTCTTTTTTTTATTTTACTTATTTCACCAGTGGTTTCTCTAACCACATTGAACCAACTTCCAAGATTAGTACACAGTTTGAGTTCTCACACAGCAATGTGTAGCGTAATTACATGATGTCTTTCCTCTGACCAGTACAGAAGCACGTCTTTCAAATGATTATCTAGCTGAGTTTTGTAAGATCCTTGGTTCCTTTTCGGGAAAAACCCTTCCTTCCCTCTCTAAGGTATGTTGATACCCCTTGTTTGATTTTTTTTATTGTGTGTCACCGACCGTATCACTTACCACGCCGTTGTTAAAGAAGTTGATTCAAACAATACCAGTGAAACAAAACTGAATAGTTTTCGTTACTGCTAGAGCAGGAAAATTAATCTTAAAACTCTTATCACAATAATAAAATAGGTTTAAATTATCGTCAACTACTTAAATCTTCAACGATCCGTTGGCTTATTTCTAGTGCTTAACTATTTTTACTTCTTACGTTTTTCAAACTATTTTACAATCAACTCATTCTGTATCGGCGTTTCCATCTGTAAAATTAAAATTTCAGGGCTCTTAGACAGCAAAACAATCTTAGTACGACCAGTTCAATTTAACTACTTAAGTAAATCTAATTATCTTTTAATCGTTTTATACCACCAATTCAAAATATTTTCTCATAGCATCCTCGAGAAATCTTTCATGACGGGTTCATGATTATTCACAGTTTCTTAATGAATTTCTACACTCACGTCAGCAAAACGCTTTAATTTTCATCAATCCACAATTACTTCTTTCTTTAAATCTTCTAATCGGTGTTCTTTGTATATTCTTTATCAAGAGTTTACAATCTTCTTTTCAGAAAATTCTCAGTGCGTTGTACCAGCCTCTACTTTCGTAATGCGACTATAGTTTCGCGCTCGTTCTAGCTTCCACGACGAAATTAAATGACTTTATCTGTCATCTATTGAATTCTAATTGACGACTTTATCCGTCAACAAATCATTTATGCCCCTTTTACCTTCAACGGTCTTTCGGTCAGCATATATCCTTACCAATCATTCAATATCATTTCTCGCAAATTTTCGTCATCATTCTTACTATCACGAGCACTTCCTTTCTCTTGTCTCTTACGATTTTCAACATCAACACATCGTCAATTATTATCATTCCGATTATAAACTACATCTTAATGTCACGTAGTATTTTAGATTTGATTACCTTTGTAAACATTTCAGCAAACCCGTCTCGAATTAATGTAACATAACGTAACTAAACCAGATCTCTCTCTTTTTATAATTCGTCGAGGATATTTTCTTTTAGTATTATGAATAATGGGGTCTTTTTTTTTTTTTTACGGAAAGCTTCTTAACTTGGGAACACCAATTGATCAATTTTTCCGTATTCTGTCCACTCATACATCTCAATTATTATTATTATTATTATTATTATTATTAACGAAATTGCTACTTTAACTTCCGTTCTTTACAATTTTTGATGAAACAACGTCTACCTGATTTATAACATATCCTACAATGCTTGATTAATTATCAGTACAAAAAAATTAATTTTACAGTTACTATTCTATACTCACTTATTGTTAACCACAAACATTATAATCTTGCATGGTCATATTTCCAATGTCTGGCGATCAAAAATGCTTCATATATTCGTTAAAACTTCAAGCGGCCATGCACAATCTGCATCCATTTTTCATTTTCCAAATTATTATTATTCCTATTCGCTCGATACTCCAAGCAGTGTTGTTCATTTACGATCGGCAATCCTGCACAGCTTTGTTTTCTCTTTGTTGTCGTAATATTTCTGTAGGACTCCCGGCCGCATACCATTTCTACCGTGGGCCCGTGATCCGGAAACTTTTTTTCGCTTGTGTCACCCGCCCTTCCAGCTGTGAGGTCAGGCACCCGGAGGAACGCAGTCCCCCTCACACATTTGTTTTTCCGCAAGGTTCTCAGCCTCTGAAACTCTCCCATTATCCCGGCAGATGTTTCATTTACCTTTAAGAACTTGACATACTTTATGTATTCTCGTTCGCTGCAGACTGTTGATCTTTGATGTATTTGTATCTTTTCTTCTCTGTTTGTTATTGTCCACTGACAGACAGCTGTAGCCGAATCGACTTAATTTCATCCTTCAACATACTCTTTTCGAGTTCGGTAATCGAACGTGAAAAGCTACTATTTTCACACACATTGTTTTCTTCTTTTCTTCCGATAATACTTTCAATTTCAGCAAATTTTCCACAAGACTTTACAGTTCGCAAATCATCCTCAGATTGTCTTCCAGGATCACTTGTTTCCGTTTCCTTAGAAACTTCATCTTCAATCATTTGATTTTCCCTCGTACTGCTCCTCAATTCATTCAAATTATTCACCTCGTTTTTCCACTTATCAACAACCACAGCTACAGTGTTTTTCAATTCTTCATGCTCCACTACACTCATTGTAGATTTTATTTCCTGGTCTACTGTTTTTCGCGAATGCTCCGTCATTTTTCGATCCGTCTCTCCAAACTTTTTTTTCATGCACTGACGAGCAGTTTCAGTTTCGATATTTCTCATATCGGCATCCCCGCTTCTGAAATCAGATCTTACTTGTTCGCAAATGGCGAATCGCTGTTCATTCAACTGTAGACTTATATCAATTTTCAAGCGTTCACTGAAAGCCTCAAATCTTTCGCTTATCCGGTTTTCGGTTTCATTTTGTCTCTCATGCATTAAACCAAATTTTTCGTTCATGCTCGCGCTCATTTGTTCGCAAATAATCTTCGACTGTTGTTCCAGCATAGTTTTGAACATCAACATCATGGGATGACATGCAACATTTTCGCAACCCGTACTCTGAGTATCACTTTCAGATTGAGCTACCGATTGTTGAATCGCTTCATTAGTTGGAGGGCACGTGCTTGTGTCCTCACTTCCGGTTTGACAAGGATTTTTTTCAGCTTCCATTATCACGGCATCAACTGGAAACTGTTCGCTTTCTACACTCACAGAGTCTATCGTTTCCGAAGTTGACGAATTAGTACTTTGCGACATGTTGGTTGATTTTCCTGACCTGAGTAACATTCACTTAATTCATTAGCCTACGATCGCGTTACCAATTTTCGAATCCCTCTCACTGATTTATAAAATTCTTTACAGAAGACATTATATTAAACCTCTCCGTAAACCACATTTACAACCATTAACAATTTTAATCAATGCAAACACACCGCGAATTTAACCCGGAAAATCAGTAAAACACCAGAAAAAACTCCCCGATTACCAAAATGCATACAGATTTTGACCGCACCAATATAATGAAAGCAAAAAACTCATACAAATCTCAGCATAGTCAAACAGATATTCTATACTCAAACACAGAATTTTTCAACGCCGGTAAGATGAAATTTCTTACCATCAGACATGAACCTTGGAAGTTGTTTCACCATAACTTTCCAAAAATGTTCCACAATAATGACAACACAAAATGAGAGACCATCACACAACAAATCAGGACAACACAAAGGCGAACAAAAAAAAACCATCACACCAAATTTCAGTCTTATGCCAACTCAAATCTCTTTGAACATCGACTAAAAAAAAAATCAACAAAACATCAAACATATAATATTCTCCATCCTGCTTTCGCCTGCATCCAAAACTAAATAAAACAAAGTTCATATGACATAACAAGACCTGTATGTTTAACGTAGATCATTTGATTATTTAAAAAAAAATCTCCATCTGGTTCGGCACTGCACTGAAATAAAAAAATAATGTTATAATAATATTGGAATTGAAACTTTTGCATCCGCTCGTTTATTTTTTTTTTTATTTTTTTTTTTTTTTTCTTTAGCAACGCGTTCTGGGCGTCATAATTTGAAGTGTTCCCTATGTTAGGAAAGCGACTTCTCGACCTTACTGTGGCCGTTCACTACCAGTTATTAATTTGCAAATAATATTAAGTATTAAAAAAAAATCAGGTGGGCGCCAGAGATTGGAGTGTACCCTATTCTGAGGGAAGCGACATCCAGATCTCAAAGTATTGTTATTTAAATGTGAATTATTGAATAACTAAAATTATTAATAAAGTCAAATGACACATTACATGACTGGATGGGATCTATTGAAAACAAGGTTCACAATCTGACTTTACGATTTACTTTAATTGTTTGCTTGACAAGATATTACAAAGATTAATTTTCTTTCTGCAACACAAGGGTACATAACTTTCTCGGTGGAGCAAGAGAGTCTGTCTCGGGGCGATAACTAGGGTAAAAAAACGACGATGATGCAAAAGTTCCTTTTTCCGAATGGTGGTTACCGTGCAGGCGAATCTACGTTGTGCAGTCGGTGGGTTGACCAGCTCTCCATCACGGCCGGCTGCCTCACTGCTGTCGCCAGTAGTCAGCTGTTCGGTCCATCCACACCTCTCCGTCCGTAGTCAACCAGTCCTCTCGTCTTCTCGCGCTGCCTCGAAGAAGCGTCGTGTTCCGCCCCCTCTTCATGACGTCTGCCAATCACTGTCTTTGGAGGGAAGCTTTTTCCGTTGGTTGGCTCAGGACATGCAACAAAACCACCCTTTTTTGTAATAAAAATACAAATTGCTCCCATTGGCTGTACTCCTGGCTTCCCCTTACACTTCGTTCTAGGATACCGATTTATTTCTTATTTTGTTTGTTTACTAAAACAGCCTAGGCTCCCACTCCATCTTGAGTCGCAGGCCTTGTCACGAGGCTGTTATGCCATAAGTCACATTTAATGGAAACACTCAGGGGCTGGCGTTCTCCAAACACTAGCAGAACCTCCCCTGGGACCGGGGACCGACACACACCAGACGAGAAAAGAAACACGCGCACCTCTGTCTCTCGCGGATCATTACAAGTTCCAACCATTTCCCATATTTAATACTTTCTGGATATCAATTTAGCACAGAATTAAATTATATACTACTAAATTTGGCTGCCAGGGCTTCATACATAATTATTCACGTATGAATTAACCCTATCATTTACAATTTAAATAAACGAATATAACAAAATCTGAATATTAATTATAAATATTTATTAACATTCGTTGGGGATGACTCTGTCATACCACAGTGTGCAAACTTTCATCGAAATTGGACTGAAAATTCTGAATTTGTATGAAGAACAAAAAAAAAAAAAAAAAAAAAACATACATTCATCTTTATATATATAGATTAACTCTGCGTACAACCTGTTTCCGTTCGCTCTAGCGACAGTACGTCTTAATGATTAGAAATTTGAAGTTGCTTTTATCATTCTCCATCATCACCATCTCCCTTTCTCCACATTTGGGGGTCGACTACCTCTAATGAGTATTACTCATCGTTGGCGTGGTCATATTCAGAGCTTTCGTTTTACAGCTACACGCCTTTGCTGACCCTAGCATTTTACACCTATTACCAAGTCGTACTAACTTGGAGAACATCAGATATGTTAATAATGGATTTCGGTCTCTTTCATATATATTGAAGGGTACACACCATATATGTCTATGGTTTAAAAAAAATGTCTAAGTGATGTCTATGTACTAAATTATTGCCCCATATTATCAAATGGCTGCGTGGTCTATGCGATAGGGTGCTAGCTTCATAATTTTCTGACCTGAGTTTAAATCCCCGCAGAATCGTATTTCACGCAATAAAAGTATGTAAATGAATTTTAAACAAAATAAAAATATTCAAGCTTGACAATTTCTGAAGATAAAAGTAAATAAAAATATTTGATTCTGCGAGGATTTGAACTCGGGTGAGAAATTATAAAAATTAGCACCCTATCGCATAGACCACGCTGTCATTTGGCAAAATTGGGGAAAAATTTAGTACCTATATAGACAACATTTAGAATTATTTTTTTTATGCGAATATCTAGAGCGCATTTTGAGAAACGACTATACCACAGACATATATGCTGTGTACCCTTCAACATAAATGAAAGAGATCGAAATCCGTTCTTAACATGTCTGATGGTCTCCAAGTAAGTACTAATGAGGGAGCTGATGTATTGCCATCAGTCTTCGAAACGTGTACTGTAATTACTTTTTTATGTGATAAGTGTATTTTTTGTTTGTGAAATGTGTAGTTTGTGAGGTGGATGTTGGGAACTGCCCTGGCATTTGCCTTGAAGGCTGCGGAAATCTGTAGGTCGGTACGCGGGGTCATGGGTTCATGCCCAGTCCCGATGTAACAACGCCTCAGCGCACTGAGCTATACTAGCCTAGCCAGACTAGTGTGTTATATTTGCGGTGAGGTTCGTCCCGTTGTCAACTGTAGGTAAGAAAATATTTTAGACAGAAATAGATCCAAAATACCGGGTGGTTATAATTAAACTTTCCCGATTTAACACGTTATAACACAGAAACTAATTGCCATACGAGTACCAAACTTGGTAGCGTTAATGTCCAGAGTATGGGGTGCATGATTTCCATGCAATACAGCGCCACCGTCTAGTTCCAACTATGGCCACCAGGTGCCGCGATCAGTCATCGTGATTCATAATCTCACACACCTGATCGAATTACCAGCCGATCGTTTCCAAATGCTTGGCCGGCACGATCACCTGACCTCACTCCTGTGATTTCTGGTTGAAGGACAGGGTTTACCAGGGGAACATTCACTCATGTACTGATCTGAAGCGCAGCTTATCAAGAGAGGTAGCCAGCATACATCCTTCCTTCTGCTGCGCAGAATGCAATCCTGCGCTTTCAGACTCTTCTGGACACTGATGGGCGCCATATTGAGTCCCTATTGTAGTAGTAATGATACCGGTATGTAATGGTATGATGTACCGTAGCAGCACATTAAAAATGTTTTAACTGAGTTGATGCATTATTTCTCTTCCCCATGTCCTTGACATTAATGCTACCAAGTTTGGTACTCGTACGGTAATTAGTTTCCGTGTTATAACCTGTTAAATTGGGAAAGTTTAATCATAACTTCCCGGTATAAACTGCACTAACGATTATAGTCCATCCCCTCTTTCTATTAATCAATTCATACGCTGCATTTCCTTAGCTTCCGACATTATTAACTCGGGGAATAAAATACTAGTAGCTGACTATATTAAAAATGAAACAGCAAGTTTTTACTGTCTCATTGTGGCTGGGATGAAAATAGCAAGCACTGATAAACAATAGGAACATATGATAGAAGTAAAATATGATTGTACTGTATGTACTGACAGGAGGCAAAATTTGTATAGCATTCGATGGTACTAATACGTTATGATAGAACTCTGCTACAAGTAACTGCACCACAGTCAATTATTGTCGTTACATAGGGTAATATGCATAGAGTTTTTTAATACAGAAGTGTTTTCGGATTTCATTTGGTCTAAACGCATTTGAGAAATCAAACATTTTACTCTGTAAATTCCTTCCGACAGCTGATTCGTACGAAACATGGCATATGCACACCCAGTAGTTACTGATATGTTTTGTGTGATTTCTTCGAGGTTTGTTATTCCCCACAGTAGCTGAACATATAGGTGACATACGTCTTCACCTTAAGTGCGAACTTTAATTTGAAGTACTGGGTGAGGGTTTGAGAAAATCTTCAGGCTTCCTACGAGGTTTTGATGGTGGTTCATGAGACTTACAAGTAGCTAGAAGTATAACCTAGGAATTATAGGAATTTATTCAATAAAATCCGAAGTTAAAGGAGAAATCAGAGGATTACGTGCCAAGAAGCCGCAGTGAATCAAGAGATAAATGCAAGGGGTACTTTGGTTACGTCTGTGCATTTCAGCATATTTAAAACTGTTGCGCCTAATTCTTTGACTGAATCTAGCTGCGTGTACGTGACCAAAGATATTCCTGTATGTTCTGGAGGAGATAGCTGTGTGGAGTGACTTTGTTTGAAGACGATCGACTCCGAAACACATACACCAATTATAAACAATCGGTTTGAAACAGAATAAGCAATTAATGTAAGTACCTGGGTGACCGATCTTCGCTCGGCATCTTTCGATTTCTATTTAATATCCAAGATTTCGAGTAAAGTTTGATTAAAGTAAAAGGCTTGAAGACTTCCTAGGCGTTTTGAGGTGCACAGTTAACCAAAGAGAAGCTTATCTAACATCAGTAGGCTTACTGGTACCTGAACCTTCTACGTAATGAGGTTAGAGCCGTTTTCGAGAAACCAAATACAAAAATTGCAACTTTTTTTTATTTTTATTTTTTTTAATCGTGTTAAAAACTTGAATAGCAAAACGTTATCTACATATGAAATTTCATCCAAATCGTTAGATCCATTTGCGAGACCGCCTCATAAATTGCTTTCAAAGAAAAATGCTATTATTATGTTAAACAGAAATCTTAATGACAGTCAGGGATTGATTAACGCTGCGAGATTTGTGTTAATTCAGGGCATTCTACGAAAACCCTTGATGATGGATTCTTATGTACCTCGACGAGAAAAATTTAAAGTACAAAATATTTTTAAATTTATATATCTCGCTTAGTTCTCGAGATATCATATCGCAAAATTGACGTGGTTGGTTGAAATGCGACCTGGACCAGAAGATAAATTTCGTCACAGCCAAGTTTGATGATGAATTCGTATGAAACTCGTCGAGAAAAATCGAAAATAAAGAATTTATTTTTCTGATACCTCAAGTGAAGAGGTTAGGATTAGATCCGACCTGGACCAGAAAAAGAATCCACCAAAAGCACTATGTCGATACGGTGGAAATGTACTTTTAATGTTTTATTTTGTTCCAAATGGTTGTTGTTAGGTTGAAATACAGCATGGACCAGAAGAAACGTCGCCAAAAGCACAAGGAACTATACCTATAACTGATTTTTGACATGCTATATCTCGTAAACCAAGCGAGATATCAAGAACATTTATTCTTTATTTTCGATATGTTTCGTCGCGTTCTATAAGAATTCATCATCAGATTGTGACGTCACGGTAATGATAGAACATCATCAGTGCTAAATCAATTCACTCCGCTAAAACCATGCTCATACCTCGCGTGGTAGTAAACTAACAACCACTTTTTACAGTCAAAAAGTAAACGGTGATTACTTTATAACTGGTACCGGTAATATTATTTTCAAAGAAGTTTATCACCTCTGACAAAACCAATCATAAATTTTTAATTATCTTCCTTTTTAAATGTTTTACAATTAAACTTGCAATGTTACTATTTCCACGCCTCAGCCAGTATACAAGAACTGTTCGTTTAAATATTCTTTGAAATCAGAGAGAATCTATTTGTAGGCTTTCTGGTACCTGAATTGTCTACGAGATGGTGCTAGTGCCGTTTTCGAGATATCAAGTGAAAAAATTGTTTGTATTTTGCAAACTCGCTTTTTTGTACGGAAGACAACTATTTAGGTAATCTTAAAAGTCAAAACATTATCTAAATATCAAATTTCATCCAAATCGTCATAGCCGTTTCCGAGATCCGAAATATATATATATATATATACAAGAATTGCTCGTTTAAAGATATAAGATTAAGTATGTAATGGCTTTCGGAGGTCACATTGACTTCCATCTTCCACATTGAATGGCGTATACATTTCAATAGGCAACATTTTAACTATTGTATTATTCTTTATTTTTAGTGTTCTTAATTGATGAACTAAGAAAATTCAACATCTCTGATAAATTTGGTAAACCTTCTGCAGAAATGAAATAGACCAAAAAAAGTAGTAAATAAAAATCTAAACGAAATATTCTAGAGCTAAAATCTTTTTAGGGCTTGTGACCAAATTGATTTTTACTGTGGTTAGCCTACTCACAAAATTTTTCGTAATCTAACGTGTACTATTCTGAACAAGGGAAAATAATTATTGTGACAAAAAAAATCAAATGTTACTACTGAAATCTAAATTCTAATTTTTTCAATCGCCAAACTTCCTCTATGTTATCACGGATCGAGGAACTGTGCTCCACAAGTTAGGAACTTATCATTTGAAAGGCAATAAAGTTCATAGACAAATGAGACATAGTAGCAAGATAAATTTGTCCAACCACATATCGAAGAGAGCTAATGAAACTAGTTAATCATCTTCGAAATCGGTACTATTGTCTTTTAAGTAAATTAATTGCTCCAAAAAGAAAATTAACAGATATAAAAGGCCTTATATTTCAATTTTCAGTCAACTTCTTCATGTTAACCATTAACTATTTCAGTAACTCCTTCCTTGGTAGTCTGTTTTAACAATATGTTGGAAACATTTCTTCCAACAAAATACTGACTTTGTTTTGCTGGTACAGACAGATCTTTCACTCAGTTAAATAATTTCTTAAAAAACCTTTCATTTATGCTTCCAACCTCACTGAGAATCACTTTAGGAAGTGTTGGTCGCCTCCTTCAGATAGATCAGAACTGTTTATTTTTATCTTTTTTTTTTTAAAAAAAAGTCATTACGAATGATCCTACATTTGTTCGAAGAGAAGTAACTTGAATTAGCAACCGTATTCAAGCTAAAATCTCATCGAGACAAGAGAGATGAAAGATTTAACAGAAAGTTGTGTTCTGTTTACTACGAACTTACTTTTTCAAAGATTTTAATGATTAGTACGAATTTAACGATTACATATTGGGATTTGGTTTATGTAGAGAACGAGTTTCTCTTGATGAATGCAAATTGTTAGACACAGGACGATAATGTATTTTTAAGTTAATGGTGAATGAAAATTGGAGTTCCGTTGGCATCATCGTAGCTTTAATAGAAATTATTATCATTATGAAATGTACTTTTGTCTGTAAAAGTTAGAAAAAATGTATTAGGCAACCAGGAACTACATAGGAACTACATAGGAACTACATAACGCATTTTTAGGCGCTTAAATGTATGTAATTGGATCATTAGATCACTTAATAACAGCAAGTGATTAACAGTTCGCACCGCTAGTTAATGGAACGTTCTTACTACAGTAATTCAATCTTATGTCCGTTCAGTTCGACTGTTCAGATAGACTATCTACGTCTCATCCTGAAACCAATGAAATGGAGAGAACAGCGTTGTTAAATAACTGTTTATCCCTGCTGCACCACCAGCCAAACAAAACCGCTAAAATGACATGCGCTTTCCAGACGATAACGCATATAGTCACACACAAAAATAAGGAAAGCCATGGAAGATACTCTTGTTCAGTGACTCTGAATTATTTTTCAATGTTCAATATGAAAATCAGTGTAGACTTTTAAACACCAGTCTCACAGGACAATAAGCTGTTTTTTTTTTACTTATGGCTTTACGCCCCGTCGACGTCGAGGTCATTGAGGTGGTATGGGACTGGGGGAATGGAACTAGAAGGAATTCGGCCATGGCCTTTTGAAGGAAACATCCCGGCATTCGCCTGGAGTGATTTGGGGAAACCTTGGAAACCCAAATCTGGATTCCCGGACGGGCATTCGAACTGGCGTCCTCCAGAATGCGAGGCCAAAGCGTTAACCACTCACCCACCAAGCTCGGTGATAAGCTGCACCTATGCAGTGAGATGAATCATTCTAAAACTGAAGAATTTTCATTCAGTCAGCACAGAAAATTGCCCTCAATGTTGTTTGGTGAAACATTGATAATATAACGAGTAGGTGAAGCATTTAATAGCGACGTTTCGGCAGTGTCAGTGTGGAGAGGGGAGGTTGTTGCTGTGCCGAGGGCTCGTCTTGGCCTGCGCATAGTTAAGGCTGGAGGAGGTGATAAGCGGCCGGCTGCTATCTGCCCTCGCGTTCCCGGCCGCCCCATACGTCTTGCTGTGCCCGCGATAGCGTCGTTTTTACAGGCGATCGCCGCCCTGCCGAGGGTTTTCCGGCACAGTCCTGCGGGCAGCGTTAAATCACCACCAGCCTCCCCACGCAACGCCTGTCCTGTCGCCAAGACGCAGCTCCACGCCGGGCGCGGAGTGCAAGGATCAAGGCCTGCAGAGATAGCGCAGTCAACACTGCAGAACGGCACAGCAGTCAGAGACGAAGAAATGGGTTGAAAGAACCACGCACGATTTTTTTAATCATTATTATTATTAGAGGTGGGATAGGACTGGCGACAAGGAACTGGAAGGAAATAGGCCATGGCATTTTGTAGGAGGCATCCCGGCCTTTGCCTGGATTGATTTAGAGAAACCATGGAAACCCCAAATCTGGATTCCCGGACGGGGATTCGAACCGCAGTCCTCCCGAATGCGAGGGCAGAGCGTTAACCACTCAACGACCACTCTCGGTCCTCCACTCTCGAAAACTGGTGGGAGAGGCAAGAAAATTTCTTCATTTTTCGATACGTTGATAAATGCTTGGAGCAAGGAAGCAAGTAACAGTAACTGTGCATTGGTTATCTAGGTCTAGTTCCAGTGGTGGTGCAATTTTTCACTATCCGGCGTACTGTTTTTATCATCAGATTGTGTATGAAACGCCTTTGATAAATCCCAAATTTATCCTCGGTATTTATGGAGTGTAGGTATAACCACAATGTTGATAGAAATTTTTCGATCTAACTGATACATTTATTTCTTACCTTTGATATATTTCAGAAAGTAGATATAAATTATCAGTCGTGTGATGAAAGCCACAGCACGAAAGCAGAAACGTTTGGTTTTAATAAATCGACGTGGTTCTACCCGCAGAACCAAGTAATATATATAAATTAGTTTTATTCCCATCTTCCTATGGTTCCCGGCAACGGATGTTCACTCCACTATAAATCTTAGCACGAAGTTGCTATGTAGATGTAACGATACCGTAGTATCGCTGAACTATCGATATTGACGCGGCGAGTGTAGGATCGCAGATAGGAAAGATGGCGCAGAGTCCACTTTAAGTTAGGTGCAGACGCTGTGATTGTGTGCGTCCTCCATTGTGAAGAAGAAAATCCGCAGAAGTGTCCGATACGTTGGGTTGGTAAACATGGGATGAAGATAAATGCAAAGAAGAGTCAGCTTATTAGATCCACAAATAAAAAACTAAAGGTTGATCATTATTATTATGAGGCGGGGAAAGAATTGCTTCTTGAAGATTTTAAATGTAAATATCTTGGCATTTCATTTGATAACAAGCTTAACTGGGCAGGACACATTGGACAGGTGGTAGGAAAAGGTTTCAAAATTCTGCACTTGTTGGAGAGAGTGATGAGGGGATGTACTAGAGAAGTACTGGAATTGGATTACAAAACTTTGGTCAGACCATTGCTCGAATATGGTAGTGTAGTATGGGACCCACATTTTGAGTATCAAATACAGGAGTTAGATAGGGTTGCTAAACGGGCTGCTAGATTTGATTCTGGAAATTATCGCAGAATGCAGTCAGTGACAGATATGATAAAAGAGCTGGAATGGGGCTCATTGGAAGACAGGAGGAGGGTGAAGGGGATCATGTGAGTGTACAAGTCGTATATTGGTGATGAGGCATGGAAAGATATTGGTGTAGTAATAATTAACTAGGAAAGTAGTTGTAACGAGTATACAGTGACAGCAGTCGCGCGAGAAGTGAACTTCACTAGAGCAGGGATGGTCTATGTGTGTAGAAGTGTCGCTGTCTGAGACTATTAACAGCGACACAGCAGGCGCGTGCTGAAACAGTGCTTCTCAATTCCGAACTGTACTTCTTTAGTAAAGAAGTCCGATCAATTAACCTTATACTAAATGGTAAGTTACTTCGGCAAACGGTCTATGCATTATTTTTTTTTTTTTTTAAATTTCATTCCTCCAAGCTGAAGAATGGGAGGCGCGCAGCTGGAGAGTCACGGAGACTCTCTTTTCAGCCTACTAGTCTACGGGGAGGGAAGGGGGATGGAAGGTTGGCCGTGGCCTTATAGCGAACCATCCCAGCATTCGCCTAGAGTGACTGAGGGAAGCCACGGTAAACCTCAGTCAGGATGGCCGAACCGGGTTTGACCCCGGTCCTCCCGAATGGCAAGTAGCAGTGCGAAATCGCACTGCCCAAGCCTCGGTGAACGGTCTATGAAAACATTAACTTTAATAATAGTTAAAGTGTGTACTCTGAACGCTCCTTCTGACTGTTGTCGTTTTGTGATGCTATGCTAGTAACCTTTCCAAAACCAAGTTGGATGAAAGTACTTTATGTATGGTATTTATTGATGTATTTTCATGGCCCGTGGACAGTGAGAAAAGGAACTCTAACTTCTTGTAATATTAAATGTTTTGCCGAAGACTGAAAATAAGTCGTAACACCGTCATAGTAGTATATTAAACATTAAGTCTTTACATAGGAATAAGGCATTCCAATGTAGTCACTGAAGTATGGTTGTCAGTCATGGCACGAAACTTTGACTTATGGAGGTGGTGTGCTACAATACATTACTACTTGTATGTGACTCCCTTTAATATATTTCGTTCTGGCCTCGCATTCGGGAGGACGGCGGTTCGAATCCCCGTCCGGGCATCCAGATTTGGGTTTTCCATGGTTTCCCCAAATCACTCCAGGTGAATGCCGGGATGCTTCCTTCAAAAGGCCATGGCCGAATTCCTTCCATTCCTTGCCCCCATCCTTTCCCGTCTCTAAAGACCACGTTGTTAAAAAGGGACGTTAAACTGTTACAAAAAAAAAAAATTAATATATTTCATATACAGGAGATTTGAACATTTATAATGACGAGCTTAGCTACAGACAAGCTATACAAGAATATTGATGCTTTATGGCAGCAAGATGTTTCTGATACACCACTGGCTTCTGTCAGTGATGGTAGGTGGCCAGTATATTCCCAGCCTACAGTTTACATGTTCACGTAGTCATCAATACAGAACGATCTACTCTAGGTAAGTTTCAACATTGTACTGAAAGCGCAGTAATGGTATTGGTGTAAGTATTGTTTGAGGTTTCTTTATAACAACATGATGTTAAGGTTTTAACATCACTCTCTTCCAAAGCTTGATCAAGCTTAGATCATGTACACAGGAAATCTAAGTGCAACTTGCGAGACAGTTACGAAATAAATTTAACAGTACCATTTTTGTAATAAATCAATTCAGAAGATCGATTTAAAAGTTACTCGACCAATCGGTGATTTTTCACAGCAAATGAAATTTTCATTTCTTCGCACCGCATTGTTGCCGACATTAATTTCACACTTCTGCAACAAAATATAGTCAAGTTACCTAGCTGATTTTTTATGAAAAGAGTGTTCACACACAACGAATCTCTCTAACAGCATGACGTACTGAGCTAAATGCAAAAATATAAAAAAATCCTGAACGACTATCACGTGCTTGTATCACGACTGTTAAGACAAAGAACTGCAAACAACTAATTACGGTTAACGAATATAATGCACAGAAACGAAGAAGCTTCACCCAACTATTTTTGTAAACGCTCATCAACTCATAAATCCGAACGCTCCAATAGTAATATACTGATGGTTGCTTGGAGAGTCGCCACGCCCTTGCCACCGCTGTGTTCACATCGATAACTACTGTCACCTCGGGATTCCAGCTGCGTAAAAATCACACTAGTGGGACGTTTCAAAGGCGTCTAACCCAGGCCTTATTTTCAACCATAAGTCAATGATTAACTGTTTGTTTACCCGCTGCCGTGGAAAACAAAAACCAACTAGACTAAAAGTAACTATGTATTCGTTACTGAGTAACGGGTTCGCCGCCTGACTCGAAGTACCGAATCGTTACTCACAAATTCATTTCGTTACTCGCATGTTTCGTTACTCGCATTTGTCGTATAGATACGAACACGTTCCAGCTCCCGCAGGTAACTAATTTTGACAACGTGAAGACTATTTTTGTAGTTTTTATTTTGTTTAACATTAAAATTTACAGTGCATAATTTATAAGTAGAAAATTTGTATGGACAATTTGTGATAGTTACTGGTTTTTCAATGATCATTCATTAGTAATGATTTCAAACATTTATGAAATTTGTTTATTTTAAGATTTGATACCTTCTATTTTATTTTATAGTGTAATTTACAATATAAAAGAGTTGTCTAATAGTTTGTTATATACATCTTTGCACTTGTTATGTACTAATAATATTTAATTACATTGCAATGGAGCGCACGCTCCGGTGGCAATTTCCCTACACCCCCATATTTCCCCCATTCCTGCATCCACCTACATTTGTCCTCTATAAATTTTAACTTTAAATTCTTTCAACTTAATTTCTCTTGGTAAATTATTCCAATCCCTGACACCCTTACCTAAAAAAAGGGAATCTTCCTACACCCTTGTGCCTGAAATCGAGTGCCTGCTTGTGGTCATGCCGGTCATCTTTTCCGTTCCAAGCATTTCTTTTAATTCTTACACCAATATCTTTCCATGCCTCATCATCAATATACGCCTTGTACACTCCCATGACCCTCTTCACCCTCCTCCTGTCTTCCAATGAATGCCATTCCAGCTTTTTTTATCATATCTGATACTTTTTTGAAAAATTCAGAATTCCATAAATCTAGATATGTCAAAGTCAAATGAAAGGTCACGTATTTGTTTATGCGCACAGGTGTTTGTTTTGAAATTAGATTATTCTTTAGTATTTAATATTCATTACAGTAAATCGAGTGCACATTTAGAGGTTTTCCGTAAAATACGTGTATCAATTACTTGACTTTTAAATTTTATCCAAAAGAAAAACTTACCTAAACGTATTTTACTAAATAAACAGTTTAATTCAACTTTACCAAGTAAGAACGAAGTCGTCCCGTATGCGACTCGACTCGATGCGAATGCGATGTTTCATGTAAGTTTATATTGTATCAAAAGTAACGAGTAACGAAACGATACGATAGTAAAGAAGTTATCCCGTACGTAACGCGCTCGATGCATCATGCTCGTGTTCTATTGTATCAAAAAATAACGAGTAACGATTCGAAAGTGTCGGGTACTGATTGGTTTAGTAACGAATGCATATTGTGGTGAGACATAGAACCACATTAATATGAGGTATGTGGGTAACAAAACAAGGCTCGCATTACGCTGGCTAATTAGAAGGACATTCTCCAGGACAGGGGTCAGCGAATTTAAGTGCATTACGGCGAATTCTCCATTCAGGCTGGAAGAAAGACGAAACACAAGGGGACTTGCCAGTTTGTAAAGACAGATTTACGACCTTTCACTGCTCAGTATGGGGTCGGCCGCAGTTCGGTGCACGGACAGCGTTGACGGGTGAGATATATATCGCGTGACGAATGCAGATACGTGATAACGTCAAGACACGCCAAATTAGAGATTCTGTGAGTGCTCACTGCGTGAAAATAGTCAAACCGAGTGGACACGAAAGAAAAACGACAGTTTCCGAAGAAATTCTCCAACCCCGTCATAGGACTTATGTGTTGAACCAGAGAATGCTTGGAGGGGCGAATGTTTTGCCAATAGTATTTTAGGATATAGAATAGTTCTTATTTTTTTTTTTTTATAATCTTGTTTCATGTCCGCCAGTGAGGAGAGAGACAGGAACGTCTACATCGACGATAGGACCAGAGAAAATCGGCTGGAGGAGGAGAAGAGCATGCCGAGGTTTTAAAAGGTGGTGCGAGATGCTCTTCGTGGTTCTTTCTGGTCGTCTTTCGGGTCGTCTTTTGGGTCACGCTGGTTGATCTACTCTTGTGCTTCCGCACGAGAACGACCCAGAAAGCCGACAGCATATCATGCGATCGGTTGTGTCTGCATTTTGAGTCACAAGGTGACAAATAAATTCAGTGTGGGTTCGGAGTTTGCTGACTTCGCCAATGCCGGACAGACGGTAAAAGACAAACATTGCAGCAGTTAGTAATATTGTGTTTGCACTCTACCGAACATAACGCTCTGAGCGGAGAAGTCCGCACGATAAGAATTCTCACTCTCCAATAGATAAACTGAGATATTAGCCGTGGCATATTTTGTTTTTAACTTGATTCAGTAGTTTCTGTGATTGAAACGGACATTAGCTTTTATAAAATATTATCATTACGTGTCTTGCCGAAGACTGTAAATTGTTATTTTATATATGAAAATCTGAACGGATATTTTGTCGTTTTGTATTGCTTAATTTAGTGGCCATTAATGTAGGGCAAAGGTGTTGTTTGTAAATAATTTTGATTGTGTATAATTATTAAATTTAAATCCACTTTATGTCTGGTGGCCTTCGTTCAGAGAATATATGGTCAGGTTATGACTTTTTCATGCTTATTAGTGATTATAAATAATTTTGAGAACCCTTTTCAATCCATAATATAAATACTCGTATGCTTTTGGTAAAATTAAAATAAATATTAATTACCATTCAGTACATCGGTATACCGTACCCGCTTCAATATGGGTACAGAATTTCTCGTTACTTTTACAGCTCTAAAACCAACACAGCGCCATGACGTCATCCATTCTTCTGCTCGTTACCGTGGCGAAACTGTTTCAGCATTTTAATAGCCGGGTTCCAGGCCGCACTGAGTTGATAACCAGTGTCCCTGTTAACTAATGAATCAGTTGTTCTGATTTCTACAGCTTCTGTAATAACGCTGACCCAGAAATCTTTGACCCGGGTGAAAATGGTAGTTTTTTTTTTTTTCAAAATCAAATGTATGACCTTTTTGCACACTGTGTTCTTGAATGTGAATGTGGCCGTTGTTACATCGGACAAACGCAGCGGTGTATTGTGCAGCGTTGTGTTGAACTCGCAAGAAATGTTCGTCTTGTGCGAGAAGAGAAATCTGTGGTGGCTAAACACTGTGTACAAGAAGGTCATACATTTGATTTTGAAAAAACTACAATTTTAGCCCGAGTCAAAGATTTTTGGGCCAGCGTTATTACAGAAGCTGTAGAAATAAGATCAACTGATTTATTAGTCAACAGGGACACTGGTTATCAACTCAATGTGGCCTGGAACCCGGCTATTAAAATTCTGAAACATTTTCGCCTCGGTAACGAGCAGAAGAGTGAATGACGTCACCGCGTTGTGTTGGTTTTTGTCTTCCTCCGTTTCCGCAGCAGCGTGTAAACAAACAGTTAATCATTAACATTTGGTTGATAATGAGGGTTGAGATAAACACCTTCGAAACGTCCCACAAGTGTGACATCTTAACGCGGCTGGAAGCCAGAGAAGAGTTTATTTATTGATAATATTATAGTTATAGAAAACTAGTATAAAAGGTAACATCAAAATAATCAGTAAATATGGACTAAGTGGTAGTTTTGTAAAATTCATGAGAATTTTATCCCAAAGAAATAGTAACTAGGAACGAAACTGGGAAACATCGTAAGGAGAATAAATGTTATGATTTCCATGGTTTACCCGAAATCACTCCAGGCGAATACCGGAATGATTCCTTCAGAAGGTAATGACCGAACTTCTGCCCGTTCCTTGCCCCCAGTCCTTTCCCACCTCTAATCACCTCGACAAGACGTATAATCGTAACCAAAAAGAAATGTTGGGACAGAAATGAAAACATAGACGTTCGTATAGAAATGTAAACTTCTGGCAGCCGGTAACGGCACATTACGATCAAAAACTAATAACATCACAGATATTTATTGAGTTAAGAGCGCAGATTTATGAAAATAATACAGTAGTGACCAGAAGCTTTCCAAAAGTAATATATACAAAATTCGTTAAAGTCGAAATGGGTAGGTTAAAGTACCTCACCTGCTAACGAAAAATATTCCGACAAATTCAGGGCTAAATCAAAATATACATTAAATATGGACTAGCTCGTAGTTTTATTAAAATTTGTGAGAATTCTATCCCAAACAACTAGGAACGAAAGTGGGCAACAACAAGATGGCATTTTATTTGGTTACAACTACAGTGCAACATTTCAATTTTTTTAATTATCCACTTTTACTTAACTAACACAGGATTTCTGCGTAGTAGCTTTCAACATTCTCTTTATAAACAGTATAATATTTAAAGTAAATCTTGATTGTTCGTTCGTTATTTTAAAGTCACCTATACTCGATTTTATTTGATCTTTATATTTTAATTCTACTAGTAGTTTGGTCAAGATGTTATTGTAGCAAGCTACATTACTACTTTTAAATCATTAGTTATACAGTACACAATTCTCTCATTTCAAGTTTAGAGTGTTCTAGTGATAATAACAATGACTTCAGCTGCACCCTGAACCTCGAATCACAACAACAAAGACTGTAGATGGCGTCATACAGAACGAGAGGCGTAGAACAAAATAATTTCGGCTTCACTGTTAGTTTTTTTTTTTTAACATTATTGCTAACATCGTTAGAAATCAGCCCCCAGATTTAAAAATTCAGAGTTCCTCCCATAAATCGTTAGTAACCACTTTAAAACTTGTTTAGTTCTTAGGTATTTGAAGCCATTCGAGATCGTTAGCCGAAACGTCAGATTAGGCTGTAACGGCCTTCTTGTTCTCCGATACGGCTAGTGGTGTGTCAAGGCCTAGATAAATAAGGATCACTTTCAATCGAAACGAACAGTTAATGGCGCCACACGTGGAACTAATTATCACCTTGGAGCCGCCTTCATTCTTTTTTCCCAAGCCGCCGCGTACGTCAAACCGATAATCGGTAATACAGTGTTTTACAATTCAGTGAATTCAGTGGAACAAGCACGAAATATTACCCATCCTCGAGAACACCTGCTTTCCCACGGCGACTCCTCCATTACCCAGAGCAGTCCGATGGGAATGTCCACGAGACGCCGTGTCCTGCACGCAGCTCTGTTCCAGAGGTGACTCCACCGGAGCTAATTAAGTGATCAGAATAATCGAGGCCAGTATTTCAGAGCCAGCGACGGGCTGCGCTCAGGGACCAATCACGCGGCTCGACGGACTCGCGCCAGACCGTCGCCTAATTATCGCTCGCACGAACACAATTAGATAGCAGCAGCTCGGGCCTCTTCGTGACGCAATTAGCATGGCCGGACTCCCAGTATTTCACCCAACCCCCCCCTGCGACAGGTGAGATGGACGTCTTCATGCCGCGGCACTCGGCACGCCAGCTGATCTGCAGATTCCCTTTAATTGCTTTCAGGTGGCTCAGTTCAGTACCAGCACTCGCACTCGGCAAGGAACACCGAAGCTAGGGTTAGAGATTTACTCAACAGCCAACAGTTACTTTTGATTATATCGTCTCACTATCCAGTCGACCAAATTGGAGTATCCAAAGAATTGGAGGTACAGTTCGGTGGTTTCCAATACCCTGAAGTCCACAGGGTGTTTTATTGAAAACTCCTCACTCAGTTTCGTAACATCAGCATGATATTAAATTTGGTATGGTGATTACAAGGCTTCAACCATTTACCGAATAAGGAACTTCATCTTGCATTCATTTGGCAGAAGACTCAATGAATCTTGGCTACATTTTCAAGCAAACTCTTTCTACCAAAATTTTTACATAGGATTCTGAAGTTTTGCGGCTCTTCGTCAACGATATTTTTTATTATTATTATTATTATTTTTACGTGTGGCTTAACGCATTGTCGACGTCGAGGTCATTAAAGGCGGGATGGTACTGGGACAAGGAGCGATAAGAAATTCAGTCATGGCCTTTTGAAGGAAGCATCCCGGTATTCGCCTGGATTGTTTTGGTGAAACCATGGAAAACCTAAATCTGGTTGCCCGGACGAGGATTCGAGCCAATCCTCCAGAATGCGAGGCCAGAACTTTAACCGTTCACCCACCAGGCTCGGTATCGATAAAGAGATTCAGAACAGAACTAAATGAAATTTTGCTTTTTCTATCAGCTGTGTTAAATTTTTCACTGTAATTAATATTTACAACAGGAAGGACGACAAGGTATGCGGTACTTGAATTTTACTCAAAACTGAGTAAACACGCTATCTCCTAAGCCAAAATTAAACTGGCCATCTAGGCAATATGAGGCTATCGTGTTAGCTGCTATGCTGACGTTGCCAGCAACATTTTGTTATAGAAGCCTTAAGATTTCGTCATGTAGCACCCTGCCTCCTCCAGAATGAAATAATCTGTAAAATCGTTGATACCATACTCCAAGATGTTTCCTTCTTCGTTTCAGGGAACAGAAAGAAGCCAATGGTAGCGATATCAGGCTAATATGGTTGGTGGAACAAAATTCCATAGCCCATGACAGCAGATCGGGGGAAAGGACCCACTGTAGATTGGAAATCAGTCGCCTTTCTGTTTCTCTGGTCAAGTATCAATCACTATCAACGGCATAAGTATGAAGATCAACTCATGTCCTTATCAAATTGCTCCCGGACTGCTCTTAGTGTCAATAACATAAAGTTTACCATTTTCACGCCAGCAGTGGGAAGCATATCGACGAGTATGAAAGAGAGAGGAATAAACGTAGGAACTGTGGAACAAAAAAGGAACATATACCAGAAGTATGAACATTGCGTGTGGATAGATTTCTTACGGAAAGGAGAGTGAGGCCTATTTTGTTTAATATCTTATTAGACGAAGTTTAGCCGTACAGAAACTCGGCAGAGATTACAGTACAGATAGTTGGCATAATTATATGGGAATAGTCAGAATCTGGATACTCCAAAGTTCCTTAAGCCATCTTTCACAACTGCTAGGCTCTACCATCAAGACTTCTGAACGTATTTTATATTATTTCAGTTAGCTAGATTTTCTTTAATTAATAGTTTTACGCCTCGTCGACGTCGAGGTCATTAGAGGCAGGATGGGACTGGGGACTAGGAACGGGAAGGAATACGGCCATGGCCTTTTGAAGGAAGCATCCGGGCATTCGCCTGAAATGATTTGGGGAAACCATGGAAAACCCAAATCTGGATGCCCGGACGGGGATTCAAATCGGTGTCCTCCAGAACGCGAGGCCAGAACGTTAACCGCTCACCCACCACTCTCGGTCGTAGTTTCTTAAGTTTCTGTCTATTTAATACGTATCTAAATTTCAAGCAGTTAAACAAATAATATCTACTGTCCAAAGCTATGTTCAAATTATACACCAATCGAATAATTCCCCTTCACTAAAATGAGGTAGCCTTCAGAAATAACTTGAGTCTGAAATTATTGTGCGTCCTGACCATTTTCTAAATCACTTCTAGCTCTGAGCTGCGTTTCTTACGAGATGGGTTCATTACAGGTGAGAGTGTTAGGTCGACCCACACACAGACGGGCGCTCATTAGAGGCTAGGCCACGAGGAGTCATAAACAGAAGCCTCTCCGGCGGGGCAGGTCCTCCCCCAGTCATTTAGCCGCAGTGTTCCTCCGGAGCCGTACACGGCCGTATACAAGTGAACAACAGCGACGCAGCCAGCAGCCACTGTCTTGCCGGGCGACGGCGCATTTGCATAAATCCGCCGTTGTGTATGCATGCCGGGAGAGGGCAATTTAATTGGGTGAGTTTAGGCTGGCGCAACCCCCGGCGGGAAACAATTTTCGTTTCAGCGACGAGCGCGCCGGCATTTATCTTTCGGGAACACAGTCAGTTTCTATCAGGCGGGACTCTGCTCTCACAGTCGCGGGGACCTCTTCCATCTCCCTGTCGCGCCGATGTCGCAGCTCCCATCTGCGGTCAGTTCTCGTACTGTTCCATCAATCCTCCTTTTTCCGGAAACCAACATTTTTCTGTGGAAATGCATTCCAATTCCATGAAACTTCGAAACAACGCGAGGAGGATAGCTGGTGCTGTACCCAAGAAAATTTATAACACCCGTTTTTACTGACTGATCTTGTTTACTTCCCGAAAATCTGGATTTTATGTACAAGTCTTTCCGCTAACAAGAGATATTAAATAGCCTTATTTTATGTGAACCGTATTTTCTCATACAAAAAAACTACGAACGACTGGTATTCAACAGCCTTCGTAATTTTCATCCTCCGTTAGCATCAAGAATGATTATGAGCATGAATATTTTGAATCTCGATAACTTTCCGTGGACAGGAATTACTGCTCAGGTCAAATGTGGTTGCTGAAATGAGAACGAAATAGAAAGATACAAAGGGAGGTGGGGGGGAAGGAGATAGTTTACTGTTTGGAATGTAATGGGACTAGGATCATAATGGCGATCACACACCCTCTGTGGCGATCACACACCCTCTGTATACAATAGCGAAAATTAAAATACAACACCCATGCAACAATTGTGGTATTTTAGTAAACTTTGCAGATATATCCAGGGCCATACCCAGAAGAAATGATAAAAAATTTAAATGGATCAGGCTAAGTTTACTGTCGTTAGATGCAGTTGTCAGTAAGAAGTGTGTCCACCTTGGGCATTGCTGACATTGAATCTATAAGTGTTCGCATGTCTTCCTGGGGTATGTCTCTCTACGACTGCATGTTTTGTGCAGTCAGTTGTAGCACAGTTTGTGCTGGGTGACCATGTGGTATAATGTATCTAATCGTGGCATTCCAGACATGTTCTATTAAGGACAAATTTGGGAACTATGCAGTCCAAATGGTGATCGTAACCCCTTGCAAAGCTTGTGTTGTGATGGTCACAGTATGAGGACGGGCATTATCCTGTTGGAAGATGCGATTTGGATGGTGGTCATGAAGGGTATCACAGTAGGGTGCATCACCCCTTTCACATAGCGGTAGGCCTTCAGTCCTGCTGTCGAAATTGATTGCCCCAAACCATGACACCAGTGGTTGGACCTGTGTGACGCTCTGAAATCACAGCAAGGTAAGCCGTTTCTCCACTACGTCTGCATATATGTTGTCGATTATCACTTTGCCACAGACGGAATCGAGACTCGCCTCTAAACACAAATGTACACCATTCACGTGTCCATTTGGGTTTTGCATTACACCAGGTTAGACGATGCTGGCAATGAAATCAGGTTAGTAGAATACTTTGCATAGAAGTCAGAGAGCTTTAAGCAATTGCGTGACTATTTCTGTAACCACTGCTTGGATCTGGCCTACAGTCACCCACGCAACTTATCTGTATAATGATATTGCTCTACGGCTAATCCTTCGGGAGATTTCTTGATATGATGCACCTATTCAAACATGCATTCTGCGACCTCTCTTACAGTTAGACTTTTGGATGTAGAGGGTTGTTACACTTTGCATTGGCACACTTGATCAACAAGAATTTGTGTACAAAAAAGTGTCATGTTACATCACACTGGTGACCAGTTATTCATTCCCATTGTTTGAATCACCAGTAGATGCAGGTAGTACGACGACCACTATCCCAGTCAATTTTAGTCACTAATGAAGTGACCTCTTTAGAGTCATGGAAATCTCATGTACTCTTTATTATCATCGTCAACAGCAACAGCAGCCAGTTCAATCATTAAATGATGAGGCCTCTTAGAGCTATGAGTTCAGGTAGAGTTAAGCGGTCTTCTCCAAGTCGAATGATCTTGAACGATCTTCTGCCAGTTAATTCGAAAAACTTTGTGTATGTCTTTCTCTCGGTCTCTGATGATCTCATGAACTCCTAAGCATGAAAAATTCTGATGGGCTGAATTAAGTTTTGCCGTTTGTCTGCGAAATGTGTAACTTGTATTTTTCATTGCAAAATTATTGTTTTGTTTGCAATTTACGAAACGGAAGTTTTGGACCATCCCTGCATTCCCCTAGATGACTGTTGGAAACGGAATAAAAACCGCAATCGAGATAGCCGGTACGCGGAGCCCAGGATTTTTTCCTACCATATCCAGTGTCTTGGCGCTTCAACGGGCGTAGCCACACTAGCGGGTACTGGATTCATATGCATAAAAAATAAATACAACATTATTTTTTATATAATTTCCAATGTTTTGCTACACTTTCTTGGTGGCTTTGATCATTGAAACTCTTTCTCCTTAAAAAAATTGTTGGGCGCATTCGTAGCCAATAGGCACGAAATCTTGAACCTCCTCGTCTCTGGAAGAAAAATTTCCACCAAGACTAATAATAGTCACATGATGAAAAATTAAGATTTAACTTTCTCAAAAATATCAGGCATCACTGTCTTCTGATTTTCACTCGACATTCTTCGCACTCTCCTTGAATAGTAGTTGTTAATACTTTTTAATGTTTGACTGCACTGTTCAGTCATTTAATCCACCTGCTGCATCAAATTCTCAAAAATTGCTATGTATACAGGAACAAAGTTTCTCTCGACGTTAAGAATTTATGAAATGCTGTGAAAGTGTTCACCAGAAGATGGCGACAGTGTTGTGATCGCCGAAATATCGTGTGATAACACTTCCTTAACTCGGCTAGTCTCCCGAGAGCATTTCATAAATTTCTTTGTATGTCTTCGTTAATTCTCTCCGGAATGATGCTCGCTCTAAGATAACTTACGTGAATGAAATTAGAAACTACTGTCGGATCTTTTATTTTAGAAAAGGTTCGTTTGTATTTGGTCGGTCATCATTCAGTTATTCACCTCGAGTTCTAGAGGTTTAGAGGTCTTCGGAACGTCTCTTCCGAAACAGATTACACATAATCCGTCCCTTATCACAACGACTTAAATTTCGTCATTTTTTAGAGTATTTTCAGCAAAGATTACAAAGAATCGTAGCGGAAGAAAGAGGAACCTGGTAAAACCATAAGAATTTTCTGTTTTCTCTGAGTGTGACGTGGCTAACGTGAGAGTTGTATCCTTTCGAAGAATGTGTGATAATGGTCAGCTAAAGATGCTCTCCGTTAGAGTAGAAATAAAAACCGATGCTATCGCAAGAAAGTAACCTACACATTCCAACCGAAGCACTAGCTCTATTTTTCATTTTTTTCCATGCAGAAAAGTAAATTCACAGGCCCACATCTACATCTATGCACTTCACAAATATTGTGTGTGGCAGAGGGATGCTAAGCACCAATGCTAATTGTGTGCGTTCCAATCCCGAACAGAACGAGGAAAGAAAGAATACATAAAAGCGGCATCTTATTTCTCTAATCTTATCAATCTTCTCATTGCGACCTAAATACGCTGGTGGGAAGAAGTATTTCATTGCACTAGTAAATTAAAGAATTTCGCATATTCCCCAATAAATTCAAACGAAATCGACGTCGTCTGTCTGCCAAACAATCCCAATTCTGTAACACTTTCGTAAGGACTGTAAATAGCAGTCACGAATCGAGCGGTTCTCCTCTGTACTTTCTCTAACGTGTCAATCAATCCCTTGCGATACGGATCCGAAACTTCACAACAGTAATCCAAACGCGGACGCACTAGTGTTTTGTGTGCTACTTCCTTTGCATGAGCATTACATCTTCTCAGAATACAACCCATGAATCGTAATCTAGAATTAGCTTTGCCTACGATGGATGTTATGTGCAAGTCCCATTTCATGTTGGTTTGTACTGTTACGCCTAGGTACTTGAGGGAATCAACCGTCTCAACAACTGAATTGTTAAGTTTGCTCTCGTGAACAAACGGATTTTTGTTACTTATTTGCATCGCCTTGCACTTTTTACAGTTAAGTGTAAGCTGCAATTTATGGCACCATTCCGAAATAACATCCAGATCGAGCTGAATTTCTAAGCAATCGTCAGAGCACCTCACTTCCCTATAAATAAGTGCATCATCAGCAAAAAATCGCAACCTGCAATTAACGTTGTCACCGAGATCGTTTATAAAAATTATGAAAATAAGTGGTCCTATTACACTTCCTTGAGGAAGTAACATCCACCTTCGAAGAGGTTTCCCCGTCAACAACGACATACTGTGTTCGACCAGTTAGAAAATTGCGTATCCATTCGCAAATCTGATCCGACATACCGTATGCTCGAGTCTTCGCTAAAAGCCTGTTGTGTGTTACAGAGTCAAAATCTTTCTGAAAATCCAAGAAAATTACATCAACTTGTGAAACTGCGGCGATAACTTTCATTATGTTATGCAAAAATAGGTATTCAACATCATGCCAGAAGAGATTTTGTCGGTATCTTGACAGATTATATTTCCACCAGTCTTAAAACAGTTACTCAGGCGTCTCGCTTCGCAAAACTGAACAGAAATAACATTAGTCGTCAACTGATACGCGGGTTGCGTAACTTACGTGGCGGAGCATCCGATCAACCCATATCTGATGAAACAGAGGATTTTCCTCAGAGAACTGAAGAATGGCATGACCGTGACTCTGAGCACATCTCATTTCTGGTGCCGAAGATTGAAATGGGAATACGGAGCTTCTGAAAAAACTTAATACTTTATGACCCAACTTGGAAACATGTGATCCACAATACTGTTCAAATACCTTCTCCAACCTCTCACAACTGTTCTTCTTGAAGCGGGCTCACTCACACCTAACCAGGAGAGCGCAAAGTGAGAATAAAGTACATGTAGTTCCTCGTCACTCGGGGATCACTTCCGACCCTCCTCTGAAAATTTCAAAAGGTCAGAAAGGACCTCAAAACCAATAAATTAAAACAACGCCAAGTCGAATTAACTGCGGCACTGCCTACCCTTTTCTCGAAGCGATTCGGACCATTTTTGAACCTCAATTTCTTCGGTTGTATTCACTACATGTCTAAAGTTTCTGTTATGCATAGATATCAGCAATTTTAGCAAACCTACTAAATTTTATTTTGTTACTGTTCCTAGTTCGGATATTATTCGGATGCAAACTTCAGCGATTTTGTCACTCACTGACTGACTGATGACAATCAAAACTAAAAGGCACTTCCCGTAGCCGAAGAAGCTGAAATTTGGTACACAGATAAAATTTTACCCACATGTTATAGAAAAAGAAGAAAAGTCTGAATCTCGTAAATTTCCATATTCATACCCTTTACCTACCCCCAACGTGAAATCGCTTTCTACAATATTAACTTCATTTACCTCAGTTTTTCAATGTGGAGTGAGCTTACTATGTTTAGTTAATGTGTTAAATTTTACTTCTTACCTTTTATTACTTTGGAACTTATTGAAATTCAAAATTTTATTTCGGCATGACACCCCGACATCAAAATTCCACTGTACTTTCAGTAAGCCTAGAAACAATTAATTTGGTACACATATATGGTTTCATCCCTAAAACATAAAAAAAAAATAATATTGGAGTTTTTCGTCGTATTTATTTAATTACAATCTCAAACATGAAAAATTCTGGGACATATTTGCGACTTAATTGCTTTGCTCCGGATGAAGCTATAAACCTGATATTTCTATACTACATAGAGGTGAGCAAGTTGAACCAAAGCCTTAAATTTTACTTTGTTCCTATGCTTAGTTTGAAAGTTACTAGTAATTTTGTTTATGGTGGTAGTGAAACTAAGGGCTGCGGCGCACACCCATTGTTTTCGGAGAGTGGGTCATTGTTGGTAACGTAAATTCTGAAATGTTCTTATTCGCCGATTTTCAAATGGAATCATTACATTTGAGCGGCGATTCAGAATAAGCGAAAAACTTACCAAAAGAAATTAGATCTTACAAAAACAATTCTTCTAAAATCAGGCGAAGTCGTGTTCATGTAGTGACAAAAAGTTATGAGATCTTCTTCTGAGCCAAGTCTACACTTTAAAGTGTGTATTCAGTTCACTTTGTGAAACAGAATGGTTTCTCTAGGTGTCATAGACCGTTTATTTAGCATAAAAAAATCTGATGACTTGGCCATTATGCACGCCATGTTTTAGTTAACCTATATAAATATCTTAAATCTTTATCAGATTTATAAATACGTAAAAGCCAAGATTTCCTTCGCTCTTTTTCGAATTTGACAAGTATTTATTATCCCCTGAATTTCAGTAAAAATTATGACGTGCATAATGGCCAAGACATCAGATTTTTTTACCCTAAATAAACGATCTATGACACCTAGATAAACCATTCTATTTCACAAAGTGAACTGAATATACACTGTAAAGTGTAGACTTGGCTCAGAAGAAGATCTCATAACTTTTTGTCACTACATGAACACGAAACTTGGTCTATTTTTACAAGAATTGTTTTTGTTCTTCTTTCAGTCACTTGCCTATCTGTTGCGCAATCACGATTATCATACGCTTTTCATTTACAAAAATCCCAAATAGTTTCTAACAATCACTTGCCTACATGTTGCGCAATGGTGGCTGTCATGCTCTTTTATAAATATGAAGTTCCTACCCTTCACTGCACATGTTTCACCATGACGGAATAACACACTTTTATCAATAATGCTTCTAATGCTTTAAACTTAGACAGAGTCAACGATGACCGTAAACAGAGGACTACTTCAGCAGTTTACAGCTGTGTGGAACCTTAGTATCAACAACTAATTAAATTCGTACTTTTACCTCTCAAACCAGGCTAATGACCTGTGCTGGTCAGACTTCAATAAACATGGCACATAACTTTGTCTCGACAATAAAATCTAACCTGGAGCGACTTCCGAGGAAAAACGGTGAAAGACCAATACTCATTTCCACAACTAAAAAATAACAAACTGAGATTATTTAATCACCAATCACAAGCACACTCTATTCGCAACGCTAATATAGGTTAAAACTTGCTCTACCAAGCAAGCGCACCACAACGATTAAAACTGACGAAAAGGCCTCAATCTGTCTCAGCGCCTCTGTCGAAATGTCTCGCTCTGGTGTCGCGTACCTTGACACGTTTTCGACTTGTAGTTCTTGCACGAAGGACCCGTGTCGCAATAATTTCCCTAGGTGCGAATTCAGGCATTGCGCTACGAGCGCAATACGCGAAGCTTACAACCTGAATGAAGCCCTGATTACACTCAACAAAACCCTAGAGGCGTCACAGTTCTAGCTCTTCGAATGCCCGTGGGAAGCGGCAGGAGTAGTAGATACACCATGACTTCAATTTTTTTTTCTTATGGCTTTACGCCTTGTCGACGTCGAGGTCATTAGAGGCGGGATGGGAGTGGGGACACGGAAGGGGAAGGAATTCGGCCATGGCCTTTTTGAAGGAAGCATCCCGGCAATTGCTTGGAGTGTTTTAGGGAAACCGTGGAAAACCCAAATCTGGATGCATGGACGGGGACTCGAACCGGCGTCCCCCCGAATGCGAGGCCAGAGCGTTAACCGCTCACCCACCACGCTCGGTTATGACTTCACCTTACCTTAAGCTGCGTTATGCACAAGTCAAATAACATGTTTGACCCGTCTTCCGGACGTTTGCCGAAGAAAGTACCTGTCATTACAAAACCAGTAGTAGCGAATTTCATATATTTCCAACATAAGAATATTTGCTACATGAACGAAGAGAACCGTCCGGTAAGTTCTTACTGGAGGATGATCACTGCTATCTTTCGCTTGAATTGTGTGATTATTTTCATAATGATACGTTAATTAAACACATCTGAAGTCACAAACGTTTAGTATTTATGCAGCAATTGTTTCAGCGAAGATACTATCTTCTCCTTATAATCCCCGCAATACTCTCACAATTGCAATATTACAACAGACATCTTTCAGTGCAAAATTTCAATGCGAAAGACTTTTTTCCCTTTTACTCAAAAAGAGCTAACTGTTAAACGGGTAGCTGATTTGTTGTATGAATCCATATATCATGGTCCTCCCACATTTCTTCAAACAAGAAATAATAATTACGTAACCAGTCCAAACTCTCACTATTTTCTGAGGATTTTATGTCTAGATTATTCGTTCCTTTTGGAATAACAGTTTGTTATAGGTATTACAAAGCCTTGTTACTTAGTTGTTATTCTATTTTTTTTTAAATCTTATCACCAGTGCATATGTTGCTTTGTAATAATTAATAATAATTATTACTAATTACAATCTTAAATCTGCACGTGGCATTAAGACATTCCAAATATACGAAGTCACGATTTTACATTCATATCACGCTTGTTAGGAGCATTAAAAAAAATCGTAGCACGCATTTATTTCCATGTCAGGATTTGTGTTTGTAAATAATTATTGACGTTAACCATTCAGGGTTCATCAATTTTCATTGAAAGAATACCTCGTATGTTCTCAGATAGTCACACAATGTACCTCTATTAAGTAAAAAAACTGAAGAAATATCAGCAATAGCTGTTTATTGATTTAAGCCCCGTGGCAATACAACTTCCCGAGAAGTCTCCCAGAGGCAACTTACGTCAAAGCGAGGGACTGTAAAGATTCAGTTTGCTCACATTATTTGAGTTTTTAAGCCTGCATATCATCTTTGAAATTACTTATTGAGAACACTAGTACTCGCCAAGCAGTGCTGGCTACAGAACCGCCCAAACTGCAAAATTTTCCGTTTTTCGTAGCAAAGAAACCTCTTTTAATACTACAAAGATAGATTTTGCTTGAAGCTGTGTTTCTTATTTTCCATCATAACAACTGTCCGTTGCCGGCCTAGATACGCGTTTATATATGTTCCAATGCTTTTAATTTAATTTAATTGCACACGCTCCGGTAAAAATTCCCTTAGTCACCTAACTACTCCTTTTTATTTTATTTTTTAATTATCTCAAATAATTTGAGTGTTAAATTCCTCCCCCATCCACTTTTGCGATTTACAAATTTTAATTTTGATTTCATTTAGCGTTTTTGATAAATTATTCATCACTTTACTTGGTAATTTGTTCCAATCTCTGACAACCTTACCCACAAAAGAAAATTTTGTCACTCCTCTATGCCTGAAATCAAGTGCCAGCATGTGGTAATGGTCATCTTTTCCTTTCCATGCAATATTCCTAATATCCGTCAAAGCCCAATCACCAATACATGTGTTGTACATTCCCAGCACTCTCTTCACCCTCCTCCTATCCTACAATGACTTCAAATCCAGCTCCTTATTCATAACAGATACTGACTGGGTCCTGCGATGATTTCCACAAACACATATTGCTGCTCTTCTTTGCTCGCCCTCCAACTCCTGTATTTGATACCCAGAATGTAGGTCCCAAACTATACCACCATATTCAACCAATGGTCTGACCAAAGTTTTGTAACCCAATTCCCTAACTTCTCTGTTACACCCTCTCATCGCCCTCTCCAATAAATGTATAATTTTGTAACCTTTTCTTACCACCTTCCCAATGTGCTCTGCCCTCTTGAGTTTATTATCAAACATTATGCGAAGATATTTACACTTCATGCTTTCAACAAACAATTCTGGACCCACCCTGTAACCGTGAACAATCTTTAGTTTTTTATTTGTTTACCTAATAAGCTGACTCTTCTTGGCATTTATCTTCACTCCATGCTATCCTACCCATTTAAATATCCTGTCCAGGTCACCCTGGATGAGGCTCTATCAATCTCCCTTAGCCCTTAGGTTAAGGGATTCTTGCCAGAAGTACTTGCCTTCTTGGCATTTCCTTCTTTTATTTGCTGTTTCCGTGTAAGTGCTTGTTTTACTTTTATATTTTTCATTTCTGTTGAGCCTTTTATTTTTTATATTTTTTATTTGTATTATTTTTATTTATTTTTTATTATTTTTTTTATTTTTTTTCCCTGGAGCTGTTCACAGTCTTCTCGTGTTTTGATGCTATTATATATCTTTTTTTTTCCTTGGACTTTACGCCTCGTCGACAGCGTGGTCATTAGAGGCGGGATGGGATGGGCGACAAGGAACGGGAAGGAATTCGGCCATGGCCTTTTTGAAGGAAGCATCCCTGCATTCGCCTGGAGTGATCTGGGTAAACTATGGAAAACCCAAATCTGGATGCCCGGACGGGGATTCGAACCGCGTCCTCCCGAATGCGAGGCCAGAACGTTAACCGTTCACCCACCACGCTCGGTTATAATATTATATACCATTAAGTCGTCTGCAAAAAAAACCTAAATTCTGACTGTAAATCATCAACACATCATTCATAAGAATAATCAACAACAACGGTACCGATACAGTACCCTGTAGCACTCAAAAACTACGAGGTAGATTATCAGGGGGAAGGGGGGTCCCGTTAAAATCTCACGTCATCTTTGGGGGGGAGGGGGGTGTCTGATCAGGTCTCACCAAATCTTACCAAAAAGGGTGGGGGGGGGGAGGAATCCGGAATTCTGGAAAAACACCTCACTTAATTAATGGACTACCCCTTACCGGAAAACCTACTAAATGAATTTAGATCAGTATATTTGTAAAATCTCCTAAGTCTCAGCTGTAAAGTTCGAGAAGTTAGATCCAACGTCTAGATATTCGGTAAAATGCAGCACGCGTTAATTACAAAGTAGTCTAATAATGTTACAGAAAGTTCTTAAATTTTGTTTAGTAATTGGACGCAACACTGAAAAAATAAAGTTTCATTTGATGTTCGAAAACAGTGGTTTTTTTTTTTTTTTGTCGTTTTGATGCAATCCTCCATCCTTTCCTATCCTGTGCTAACCTCTTAATTTCTACATACCCCTTACAGCCCACGTACTCAATTATCTGCTTCATATATTCTAATCTCTGTCTTCCTCTACAGTTCTTACCATCCACTGTTCCCTCCACTAACAAGTTAACCAATCCAGCATGTCTCAAAATATGACCTAAAAGCCTGTCTCTTCTTTCTGTAAGCTTCTTCCACAAACTTCTTTTCTCACCCATCATTTCCAAAACTCGTTCATTTCTTACTTTGTCTGTCCACCTAATTTTCAGCATTCTTCTGTAGAACCACATTTCAAATGCTTCAATTTTCTTTCTTTCCGGTATTCCTAAAGTCCACGTTTCGCTACCATAAAGACCTGTGCTCCACACAAAGAGTTTCAAAAAGTTCTTTCTAATTCCTAGATCAATATTTGAAACTAAAAGGTTTCTGTTTTTCATGAAAGCTCTTTTTGCTAGTGCTATTCTGCTTTTGACATCATTCCTGCTTCTGCCATCGGTTGTAATTTTACTTCCCAAGTAACAGAATTCGTTTACTTCTCCTATTGCATCCGATCCTATTTTTATATTTAATCTACTAGTATTGGTATCATTTCTGCTACATTTCATCACTTTTGTCTTGCTTTGATTTATATTCAGTCCAAAATCTTCCTTTAGTATTTTGTTCATGCCATTCAGTAACTTCTCAATATCCTCAGCTCTCTCTGCTAACAAAACAATGTCATCAGCAAATCGTAGCATACTGATTTTTTCTCCCTGAAAACTTATGCCACATGGAAATTTTTCTTTGACTTTCTTCATTGCTTCTTCTAAATACAAGTTGAATATTAACGGGGGTAGACTACAACCTTGTCTCACACCCTTTTTAACTGATGCATGTCTCTCGTAATTCTCTACTTTTATTATAGCCACTTGATTCTTATATAGTTTTTAGAGTATTCTTCTATCTCGATACTTTAGACCTGACTTCTTCAAAATTTTGAACATCTTGTCCCACCTAACATTATTAACAGTGTTATTACAAGTATGATTAAAAATTAATGATTGTCAGTGAGTGTCCAGTCACTGTGTAGCGCATGTGAACGTGTAGCGCTGCTGCAAAGGAACAACATGAAAAAAAAGGAGGAAAGCTGCTCTCCGACACAAAAGCCACGTACGTCCCTCAGCCAGTCTTGCAGAATCATGGAAATTAATTTCCCAAAAGTATATTAAAGAGGAAGGCACGATTTATCCGTACGCCGGCGCCCTGCAGGGAGTCTGCCTCTATCAGCGCCCTGATCTGCATCTGCCCCGAAGAAACATGAAGGAGGCACCAGCATCCTGAGTTAGATGTGATTTATGTAAGGGTAAAAGCGACGCACGCTGCATCGTGTATAATTTAATGTGACCCACAAAATACTCCGACAATAGCAGCGAAGTCAGGTAAGCATTTATAATGCTGTCCGTCAGTGGAGTACCAGCTTCACTAGTAATCTGCCCAGCTGTATGCTGGAAGATGAACTTAATTACACTGTGGCCTACAGCGAACTGTCATGTAATAGTGTAAACATGGATATGTTTAGTAATCTGATGACACGCTCGACGCTGTGATACTGCTATAATACTTACCCCAGAGACATTATAATTGCAGACAGTACTTAGCAACCAATCCCGTATAAAATACTGTCCAAATGTAATGAAAAGTATACCCATGAATTGCTGTGTAGGCCTACACGCATGAATTACTGTATTAGTATTGTTGATCCAGGGACCATATCAATTATTATACTGCCTGCCGTACACCTTTGTTATTTACATTATACGAAGAAGTAATCGATAAAAAACAGTATCTTCCAATTTACGGAAGAAAAAATTTAAATAATTATTTCCATTATGATAGACCCGTAATGGAGCTGTGACTGTAATTTGAAGATATTTCTCAAAAGATGGTTGAGTGTGGCTATTTGCAGTTCGCTGAACCCAAAGCATTTGTTTGAATAATTTTTGTCTGTTTGGCCGTTTGTTTCTTTGTCCCGGCATGACGCAAAAAGTACTGGTACAGCTTTCACAGTTTAAAATCTTAGAATCAGAATGTTAAATCTGACGTATGTATGATTACGGTACGTTGAGTAGCGGAGAAGCAGGAAATTCGAATGTGCCCTGAATATTAAACTTTCCGTACTATATGTCGCAGGGGTATTCAATCGCTTTATACCTATCGCGATAAGGTATCTTTGTTGGCAGTAAAAAAAAAAATATTCTTACCGAGCGTGGGGGTGAGCGGTTAACGCTCTGGCCTCGCATTCGGGAGGACTCCGGTTCGAATCCCCGTCCGGGCATCCAGATTTGGGATTTCCATGGTCTCCCAAATCACTCCAGGCGAATGCCGGGATGCTTCCTTCAAAAGGCCGTGGCCAAATTCCTTCCCGTTCCTTTTCCCCAGTCCCATCCCGTCTCTAATGACATCGACGTCGACAAGGCGTAAAGCCATAGGGAAAAAAAGTAAAAAATTTTAACCACCCAACGCTTCCACAGTAGTGTCGATTTGTAAGGAAGTATACAATTTATAAAGCAGAGTTACAGCAAGATATTGCATATAATAATAATTACATACTCAATTTATGTTGGACTTTCGCAAGTTTGGCAAAATAAACCTGTAGTTACATCCATCTTTTTATTCATACTTTGGATACATAGAAGCAAAGTCTGATGAAATTACATTTAATTATTCAAATTATTAATGATGTACCTGAAGCTGATGTAACGAAACTAAATACTTGATATCTGACTCAATTTTTATAAGGAACAAACGAAGGTCTCCTCTTTCGGAAGTATTTAGGCGGTTTCTTTCGTTGGTTATAGGATGATTAACATCACTAAAGTTTGATTCCACAAAATTCATATAACGTGAACTAAACTTACGCCAGGGGATGCAAATAGTAATTTTTCAGAAATTTAAATTGTCACTGGGAATTTTATGAAAACCTTATTCAATTTTTAAATAGTGTAATGAATTTTAAAAAAATAAATAAGTTCTTCATTATCGATAAAACCCTTACCACCCACCACGAAATATGAAACGTGGGCACTAGTGACCAGGTTGACTGCAAATGGTATATCGCATAGGACTATGATAAATCCGTCACTTACGTCTTTTCAAGAAAATATCTTTTCAATAAAAATCATTATTCTTAACAAATGAAGACCATGTACAAGTCAACGACAAACCCACGATGGGCTTTTTCTGTCTTATAAGGAGGAAGCCGTGGGAAATATCTACTTTAATAAAAAGCTGTCATAATGCAAATAACCCACATACTGTTGTGCTATATCCTTTCGGTGTACCGGGCTGATCTTTCTAATAGTTTACACATAACTTACGGACATTTTTTTCTGGCTATGTTTTCGGGCGTCGAAAGTAGATACGATTCATTCTCAACACGTTCTTTGAAAATTTAATTTAGTTAAATACATTTATGAATTATGTTACTCATTTGACGCTCTTTAACTTTTTCCAAATTTATGTTTATTTCATGTTTTCTTTCTTAATAAACTAAAAACAAAAAAACACACCGTATTGAATGTAGTTCTGCTTGATTAATAACTGTAAAATAAATAACACTTCTCGGCTATTGCTCAGCGACTAAAATAGGTTAACAGCTCGTCATGTTGTAGGTCAGTATCGCTGAAAACGCTTCAATAGATAATTTCGTATTGTTTTTCAATATCTAGTGTAGTATCTAAATTTTAAGACTTACTTTTCCTCTGCCGCAAAACTTGCAGCAAATGGACTGTTTAACGGAAGTTTAAGTTTTACAAAGTAAGAATGAAATATTCTTCTTCTTCGTGTTGTGGAATAAATATATAACTATTTGGCTTCAAAACTGAAATGTTAGTGGCTGATAGCTTGCTTTACGTCTACAAAGTAACACACTTTTCTGCGTAGGTTTACAACAAAGTTAGCTCTATTTTAATACGACCTTTACATGAGCGTAAGATTAAGTTACATGATAAACTCATTTCTCAACTTTTTCATATTTCAAATCGCTTCTCTCTAACAAGGGTTCCATTCGCCGCTGTATCACTCCACAAGATACTGCCTTTTTTTTTTTTTTTTTTTTTTTTTTTACCCATTCTTGACCACTCATTAACGCACTCTTACTTGTATTAATCATCCGTTCGTCACAACTTTCTAAAAATAAGAAGATTATCTCAATTTCAAAATCTAATTAAATTTCAGTGCTCATTACATTATATAACGTCCTTCAATGAAATTATGTTACTTATGTCAGAGACAATTTTGTTCATTTAATTTTGCAGAGATATTTCACATCATTCACTTAAGCTTCATCGACAGTTTTATTTTATTTTTCTTACGTTTATTTTATGCACTCTTTTGTGAGAGTCAGCAATCGTCACATGTTCTGACGCTTTTGCTTATTTATCAAAGCTCATCTGTGTAGTGCGGAATAGTGAAAATTTGACCTATGGTAACACGTTAATCGTCTGAACCTACAAAAATTGTCCTATCGGTTTGAAATTTGGTACACACATTCCTTGGGCGATAATATTTGATTAAAAGTGTAGAACGTAAGCATGGAATGTATGGAAATAAGATAAAATCACTTCAAATGTGAGTAGATGCACACATGTTATTACGCGGGAAATTCACATGTTTATATTTATTCTGTGTTTTTTTTACTCTTAATTCTTGGTACAGGCTGCATTTCAATCTAACCACAACAGCTATTAGCAAAAAATTAAACCAACTTAAATGCTCTGTATCAAACAATCGTTACGGTAGATGCCATGTTTTTTCCTGTAAGGTACGCTGCCATACAATATATATTAGCACTGAAAAACAATATGTCTGCCCGCACAGAGAAACTGTAAATGTTACTGATTTTCTACTTATTACGTATCTGCAATTTGCATGTGGAAAACAGTTTTTATTCAACAATGAAGACTTAAAAACACGTGGAACAAATGTCAACAGCTATTAACGTGTGTTTCTTGCGTATTAACATGTATGCACCTACCCACATTTCGAGTGATTTTACTTAATTTCTACATACTTGCAAGCTTCTATATACACTTTTATTCAACAATTATCACCTAAGGAACATACGTGCCAAATATCAAAGCGATGTGACAATTATTGTAGATTCCTATGTATTGACGTGGAGCCTGATCGGTAACGAGCCTGATCTATAGTTGAATATAATTAACATAAAATAGCAGATGTAAAAGAAAGAAAAAGACTATTAATGCTTCAGTGAACTTGGCGTCTGTGTTACAATGATTTCAATCGGTTGACTGCAATTGAGAAACATTCAATTATTCATTTTGCCTTAAAACTCTTCTAGCAGAATTTATTTGTTAATTTTCCCCTTGGTTTTTTTATGGCGTATTAGAAACAAGAAACTGATGTATGTAATGATTTATAGCAAATTATTCTATTTGATTATTTTCTGCGAATTTTAAACAACTGACAACTGATAAACAGAACGAAATCCGCAATACCAACCGAACTTCGGTTATCTGCAGACCTTACTGATATCATAAATCTTTTATATGTACAAGGTAAGTAGATCTTATCAAATAGTAGAAACTCAAAATGTTTATCTACATATGATTTTAATTCTGTTAAAACATTGTCTTAAATTATAAGACTACAGTGTGTATTTAGTACTCAACACGGATGAACGCTTTTATACACTGAGAGCGAGAGCCATAAATATCAAGAAATTCATCTAAGTCTACATTTCAGTTATTCTATAACAGGAGACGATGAAATATTAGTCCAAAATTGCAGGAAAATTTTTAGCATACGCCTATACAAATCTGTTGATAGATTTTAATTGCAGTACTTCATTTTTCGAGGTCTTGTTGTGAGACTGTAGGCATTCTATCATTCTTCAACGTCGCCAAGCCATTAAAGATCTCAACATAACAACGCCCTACAACCTCGACCCTATCGTCGGTTTCATGGCTCTCTGGTGATTTGGGAAGACAAAGAGAGGGGATGGAGCATTAAGCTTAACCAGTCTCTACATCCCTACCTCGTATCTCTTAGAAGTGGAGGTAAACACCTGTAAGGAGATCCGTCCCACAAGGGGGAAAAAAAGGAAAAAAAGGGAATGTGAAGAAAAAGAGGAAGGGTCCGTAGGCGAACGAGAGAGCAGCGGAGCCGAAGCGAAGCGGTTGGCTGGGCTCAGCCAGAGATGATTTACTGACGGGCCAGTCGAGTTCCTGGGCGATTTAGTGTCGCGGCCGTCCGCCTAATATATTTTAATTATTTGACAATACACGTATAAATCAGAAGAGTCTTCTTTTCGGTGAGGCCTGCCTCAGGGTTCCCGCCGGGTCCCCATATATCCTCATCAGCTTCGTCAAGGCACCCTCCAGTCGGCGAGTGAAAGCTCTTCCTTCCCCCTCCCCTCCACCCCGCCATCTTGGTTGGCCATACTCAGCACACTTACCCAACTGCTCTTAATTCGCCTTCAATCTCGTTTTCAACACTTAATGTTTCGCAACTCTTCTGTCAGAGTTTTCGAGTGTCGGGTTCTGTTGGGTCATTAGTACTGTAAAGAGAGTAATATGTCCTGTATGAAGAAGTAAAAAGTTAAGATCACTGGGTTACTACCATTTCCTGCAGGTTTTCTGTAGGTGCAGCTCCGCATTCTCATTAGGACCTTTTCGGCAGTAGAAGGGAGGTGACAGGATAAACAGCACGCTCCCGTATGAAAGATTAATTTCGTTAAATTATTATTATTTCAACAGAAAATTCCAGAATATGTGTCTACTGCGCCACAGGTTTCAATAGCTTAGCTAAACCTGTGTTCCTGATATCTTCATAAACTTAATGTTTAATGTTAATAGTTTCAGATGTTCGTCTAGCAATCTAGTGGTAAATGAGACCTAATCTGCTGCGTGAGCTGTAAAGGTGGGGATCCACCAAGCGCGCAAAACGTTTACAAACTCAGAATTTGTCCGGTGGAGGCGAGAATAGCGTGCACGAACAAAGATTTGCGGGTGTTTGCAGATGTTCCGGCAGATGTCGTTACATCAAAGGAATTCGTTGTTCGTGTGTGCCGAACAGTTTCAGTTTCAAGTGAATTTTAAAAACTAGAAATAATAAAACTATGGACTGGGATAGGGAAAAATGTTTACTGTTAATTGAAATGTTTACTGTTGTTGATATAAATCAGAGCCGCAGATATGGTAGAGCATCCACAATATATAATCTCAAAAAAATTAAAAAGCACGATTGCCTGGAGCGAAATTGCAACAGATATAGGAATCCACCATTGATGTTGTTAAGGGGAAAGTAAATTCTTTGCTCTCCTCATTCAGAAGAGAAAAAGTTAAACAACAGAACTCGATGGTGACAGGAAAAGCTGTGTAATTTTATAAATTACTTTGCTTTGTTTTCTACTATTACTTTGTTTCAAGGTAAGTAGGGAAATAGTAGTATTTATCTTATTAAACCACTCCTATCATCTGTTCTTAAGTCATACACCAGTCGTGTGGTATTTATTGTTTAAAAAATGCTATATCCAAAATTTACTTTTCCTCTTTCTTTTTTTAATAATGTTCTCTTCTTCCCTTAAAACGGGCCCTAGCAATAAGTTTTCCTCTTGGAGCGATTTGGAGGTAGCAATTGGAACGACGACAAATGGTTGCACACGAACTGTTGTTTACGAATATTTTTTGTTGGAGACAACAAGCCAAACCACCTGTTTGCAAACGTTTGTGTGTTTGCAACACAAAACGTTTGCAAACTATGCGCGGTTGGTGGATCCCAGGCGTAATGTTTGCGCCTGGCATTCGGCTTAAAATTCCCGTTCGGCTATACAGATTTCGGTTTTCCATAATTTCTCAAAATAACTTTACGTGAATGCCGGGATGGTTTCTTCAAAAATTCCATAGGCAGAATTCCTTCCCCTTCCTTGCCCCCATTCTCTCCCGGATCTAATGGACATCGACGTGGACGACCTTAATTCCGAAACATACATAATATCGTAACAATTTATTAATTTTTGGCATTCGTCAATTTCAGTCCCACACTCACTGAACGAATTGGATTTCATCAGCAGTCTTATTTTCCTTTTACATACGGACAACACGTGACAATTAGAATCATACATGTCATAGGAAGGACTTGAACTGGTGACCATTATAATGTAAGTCCAGACTGTTAACCCCTACGCTGCCGGGGTGTGGAATCAGAAATTTTTGAATGGGCACTTGGTTTCCAAACTTCTACGGTACTACCAGGAATATCGCTGTAGAGGTTGCAGCTTTCAGTAATTTAAATTTAGATAGGGAGTCTTGGTAAGGAAGTGTAATGGGGCAATTTCTTTTTTTTTTTAATTTTTATAAATGACCTTTAATACAGTGTTAATAGCTGTTAATATCGTTGACAATTTAGTTTATCTATAGCGAAGTAAAACTTTCTTCTTCTTATTTGGAGATTTATTTCATCGTGCGATAAATGGCATATTAATTTTAATTGTAAAAAGTACACAATAAAACCCATAACAAAAAAAATGAAGCCATCTTCCCACGAGTACAAAATATTCTGTTCAATCCCTCGAAAAGGTTGATTACATGAAGTATTTGTGCGTGAGAAAGCAAGGTAGACTAACATTGATGAAGGTTGAGCTTATAACATTAGTCATAGGAGAAGCTAACTCTAACTGCGATTCATAGGTTGGATTTTGAAAAGTGTTAATCTGTAAATACAGGAGATGAAATATAGTACGTTCCCACTTAGAATACTGTTCTAGGCGTGCAAGAATGGTATCGCAAAGGAATGAATTAACAGTATCGAGGATGTAAGCCCATATTTAAGACCGAGGGTATTGTGACCGTTTGCAAACGAAACTTACGAAAATGTCCGAGGTATGATCAAGAGGCAGGGTTGACTCACAGATGACAAAAATTCATATAATAACATGCAAACATCCACTTTAATTTACGATTGCAATGAAATACCTGAAACAATGTATTCCTTTCCTACACCAACGTAGGATTCCCAACAATCATCTTTTTTAAAATAAAATAAAACCAGGAATGACCTTATAATAAAATAAAACCAGGAATAACCTTATAACACGGAATAATAATGGTTAACTTTCGTCTATCATCGGTTAATACTTTGCTACAATTAGATAGCGGCTAAATGAAAAACAATTGTTGAAAATAGAGTTCTTTCATCATAAAGTCGCGACATGTATCCATATGGAAGTAAACGGAAGTGTTGATACTAAGGAAGGTTGTAGCACAAACGTTTCAACAATATTTTCGAGTTAGTGTTGTTTGAATCCATTCATTCTTCAACCTTATTTCTGAGTTTGCGGTTCTATGACAGATTTTGGTAAACACACTAGTGTGAATTATTAACTAATTTGTATGAAATGTAATTCAAAGTTTTACAATGATTTAATTTAATTTAATTGCAATGGAGCACAGGCTCCGGTGGCAATTTCCCTACACACCCATCTTCCCCCTATCCTGCACCTACCTACATTTGCCCTCTACAAATTTTATCTTTAAATTCTTTCAAAGTTTTCGGTAAATTATTCATCATTTCTCTTGGTAACTCATTCCAATCCCTGACAACCTTACCTAAAAAAGATAATCTTCCCACACCCTTGTGCCTGAAATCGAGTTCCAGCTTGTGGTCATGGTCATCTTTTCCCTTCCATGATTAATCTTATACTGATAGTTTTCAAATTTATACTTTCATCTTAAATCACTTTACTTTAAATCTTTTCTCAGAGCTTTTATTCGGTGACTTTTGAGAAATTCGGAAAAGTATTAACGACTGGATTCTGATGGAAGTCAAGGTTGGCTATAATTATTAACATATCGTGAACAAAATATCCTAGAAATCCGCTATTACAAGATGAGATACACTACACTAGTTGTGACTTTTCATTTAAATAAAATAATCCTCCTGCTTGTATAGGGTCTGAAACCAGATCCTTTATGGCAATAAGGCAACAGAAACATTTCATTTACGTAATAACAGCAAACCACCGTTTTCACAAGGACTTCATGTCAATATTAAAGAAATATGTGCTTGTGCCTTGAAGTACATAATGACTTGTTTTACCGGAAGACTGACATTTCCCTAACTTCAAGTCATAACAGTCACTTCGATAATCAGCTGAAGAAAGAAAGGTACAGGGGTTGGGCAAAATAATATGAACTACCATGCGATAGACTACTGAGTTGTTGCATAGTTGGCACCACTACTTCCATGTGAATACTGCGACGCGCATATACGGCCGTAGCTTGATGTGGCAGGTCTTGTTAGGTTATGGTGTCAGGTTACTATACGCTTTGTTCTGTGACGATTACAACAAGCGATCGGTGAAATGTTTGATCTCTCAGACTTCTAAATAGCGCAAATCGTTGGAGCTCGGTTAGCGGGAGCGTCTGTGACGAAATCAGCTGAACTGTTTAACGTCTCACGAGCGACAGTCTCCACGGTAATGAAAGCATACACAAAACATGGTAAAACTATCTTCGGCGAAGAGGAATAGTGGACGAAAATCAAAGTTAACCGACAGAGGACCGACGAACATTAAAAATGATTGTGGACAGACAACACAAAACTACCGCAGCAAAAGTGACAGCAGAACTCGACACACACCTGAATAACACTGTTTTGACAAAAACAATACGGCGGGAGCTCTACAAAGCTAACATTCACGGAAGGGCTGCAATTGCAAAACCCATTATAACTGGCAATCCAACGCTAAGTGGTGCCACGATCATAAAAACTGGACACTTGATGATTGAAAGAATGTGATATGGTCCAATGAATCATCGTTCACATTGTTTATGTGTGGAGAACCCCAAAAGAAGCCTAGGATCCGGACTGTCTGCGTCCTACAGTCAAGCATGAGGGAGGTTCCGTTATGATTTCGGGTGGATATATCGTGGTACTCTGCTGGTCCTCTCATTCACATCACTGGACCGGATGACTGAGAATGAATATCTCGGCATCCTGAATGATGAAGTTCTTACTATGACTAGCATACCGGTGCCAAACACTGCCATCTTCCAAGATGATAATGCGCCCATACACACATCCAAAACGGTTCTGTTCTGGTTCGAGGAGCATCAGAATATCATCAAACATTTTCCCTGTCCAGGATAATCGCCAGACCTCAACATAATTGAACCGCTATGGGGAATTTTAGAGCAGAGTATAAGCAGCAGATTTCCACCTCCAACATCATTGAAGCAATTGGTGGATGCTTTGGTACGAGAATGGGACAACATTACATTGGAAACTATTCAGACACTCTAAGAATCCATTCATTGAAGAATTGCAGCTATTCTACAAGCAATAGGTTGCCCCAACACCCTATTAATAGATCAATAGTATGTAAATGTCAGGTGTTCATATTATTTTGTCCAACCCCTGTATGGTTCGAGCAAAAGTTATGGTTGTGAAAGCAAATAACAATGTTTAATAATTAAAAACAAACTTTTTATGGAGATATTTGTTGTGATTTCTATGGAAATCAGTGCGCTGAGGTCATATCTGCTTTCAGATTTCTTCTATCAGGCACATTTTTTTAGTAATGGGGATTTTAATTTTTTTAACTTTTTTGTATTTACTAAAAACAAACTCTAGTTTTTCTAGAAGTTGTTGAAGACAAATTTTAATCAATAGATGGACTAGTAAATACTTCGACCATTGTACACAGAGTTTAAAAAAAGTGAAAAAACACGAACCAAAATGTTTATTTTAGCTACTACCGACAGTCTTTTTTTTTCCCTTTTATGCCGAATATCTTTGTAGTTCTGAATAATATTCCTGCCTTAATCAACCAGCATGGCAGGCAATCCATTTGCCTTCGTACCACTATTCTTAAGTCATGAACGTATTTATGGAACCCATCACCGTGTTCATCAGACACGTCGCTGCAGCTTTCCGGGAAGTAATCCGTATGAGAGTGTAGAAAATACGCCTTCAGCAACATATTGCATTCACAATTTTTTGTATTCATCAAGCTATCTCATTTACCAAATATTTATAGTAATGAACTCTTCGTTTTCCCATAAAATGATTGCTGATATTATTAGAAACACATCCATTCATGCTCTTTTTTTTTCTGCCAGTCAATGTTTCTTCAAAATTTGGGTCTCTCTGACTGTCTAATCTGGGAGCCAACAAAACCAACTCCCTTTACCTTTGCGGGTGTAAGACAATGAAATAGGCCCGTTTACACGCACGGTTTTTCCGACGGTTTTGGAGCGTACGCTCCAGGCGCGCGCATCAATCCTTTACGTGTAAATGCTCGGTGGTCAGAGAGGCCTGGCGCGCGCTCCGAATGCGCACATCTGGCGCGCAGGTCTAACAGGTCTGTTTACACGTGCATTGTCGGTCTGCAGTCTTGATGCGTCAGTACAAGTTCGTTGTTGGTTCGAATTTCTGGGTGACTTTATTTAACTTTACCCTGCTTTAACAGATAAAAATCTAAATCTTGAAAAAGTGGTCAAGAGATAATTTGGAAGGATTTATAGAACTTTATAAGAATTTTCTATGTTTGTGGAAGGTTAAATCAAATGACTACAAAAATAAAAATTTAAAAATCGTAAATATGATTAGTTAGTAGAATTCAGCAGGGTAAATGTATGTGAAAGTGAAAACAAAGATTTCGTCACTGAAAGGATTCAAGAAACTCGGCGGCAATTCGAAAAGAACTGAGAAAAATATATGCAAGCAATTTCAAATCTTGGAGGGATATTCCAGTTGCCAAAAAACGAAGAGTAGGAGGCAAACATTACTCTGCAGTTATGCTTCCTCATGACTGTGTCTTTTTTGATATTTGTGGAGATACTAACTTTACCTTTTTAGGTAAGGTGTCAGGTATTGGAATAAGCTACAAAGGAAATGATGAACAATTTACCAAAAACGTTGAAAGAATTTAAAGTTAAAATTTGTAGAGGGCAAATGTAGGTGGGTGCAGGAAAGGGGGAAGATGGGTGTGTAGGGAAATTGCCACAGGAGCGTGCGCTCCATTGCAATTTAATTAAATATTATTATTAAAATGTAGTTTATATGGAATGTCGTTTCGTAGACAATTTTTAAATCATCTGGGTCATTTATTTTCCCGTTGCTCTCACTAAAGAGGCATGTGTCCATATAGATCTCTAGTTTCGTGCCATCTTTCCGCCCATATACACTTTGTTTATTTAATTCTTTCTGTACAAAAAAAAAAAAAAAAAAAAAAAAACTCATATTGCTCAGTTTATGTCATTTCTTTTGGAGGATATTTTAAATACACTTATAAACACAAGCACAACTAACAAAAACAACAACGACCTGAAAACCGAATGTTGCAAGCTGGACCGTCTACAAAACTTTCCAACCCGGCGGAAAGTCCACGCGCCACGGGATAACGGTCATTTTTGGCGCGTACGCTCCAACCCGCAGTCCTGGCGCGCGACTGGAGTGTTGACCATTTTTCGTCGCACGCTCCAGGAGCGACGGTCCAACCTCACGCTCCGGCGCGGCAGTCCGGAGCGCCGTTCCAGACCGCAGTTTGGCGCGTACGTGTAAACGGGCCTAATCTGTTTAAGAGGTACATAAATCCTCTTCAGTTTTACCCATGGCCTTAACAAATTGCTTTAGTAGGTCTAATTTGATGTGAAGTGGAGGAAGAAGCACAACTTCACTAGCTACCAGTTTCTTACACTGACAATTTTTCTTTCCTCCCAGTTTCCTTTTCGACGAGGTCTTTCCTTTTTCTTATGAGAATTTCTGTTACGACAATACCATTTACATATGAAAAATCCATATTTCGTGTAGACTTGTTGCATACCTAAGTATTATGGCAATAATATTGAGGTTGCCAGATATTTTCCATTTATGCTGATTGTATTTAATATAAGTGAGCATATATTTCAAAATGTCACTTGACTCTTTAGTCACACTGACATAGGCAACTGAGGTAGAAGAAATTACGTTCCCATTGTAGAGCAGAACTGCCTTTAAAACTAATTTTGGTTGAATCTATGAAGTCTCCAGTCCTGTCTAATCAGTCTAAAACAAACTCAATTCTTTATTAATGACTTTTACATTACAAAGTGTAGCAGAAGTACAGAAAAAGGTACCCACATTTGCATATTAAAACAAGTGAAATACACGTGATAATGTTGCCAACTGGTTTTTGTAAATTTCCCTTTGTACAAAAAAAATTATCTGGAAGTTAAAATATACATGTTTTCATATAAGTAAAAAACTGTGTCTAATGGGCAATTTCTGATTTCAGATTTGAATTCCGCATGCAAAAATGCTATAGAAACACGCATTCCAACTCAGAAAATTTTTCTTTGTAGAACAACGTAATCGTAGCAAGATGTAAACAAGAACCTTTTTGTCTCTTTACAATCAAATCAGCCAAAACAGAACATAAATGATCATTACGATTATTCTTGAATTTTAAGATCGGATCTGGGGTAGCAAATATATTAAGTGACGTCACGAATTAGTGGTAAGAATTGTTTGAATATTTCATTCACCACAGGTAGCCTAAGCCGCAAGTTAAAAGCCGTTTAAGGTTACAACCCGTTGCGGGATGCAAAGCTCCCTTTCTCCCGCACTAAATTAACTCGCCGTGTACGACGAAGAATATTTTCCGCCAGCGAGAAGAGGGCAACCAACCTGTTTCCTGTTCTTCTTTTATAGCTTCTAAGTGTCAGTTCCCGCCTATACGTTATTCCCTTCCATCTCATCAGCTGAAAAACCCAATTCCAGCTTCATTGTGCAGCCTTCATATAAATAACATACTTTATCTGACTCGCTCGCAGCGTTCGGACAGTTTCAATGTGAGCCGGGCCCTCTCCCCCAATAAGGACGCCCGCTCCGTCCCTCGTGAACAGGCACATTCATTATTTTTCTCATCTCAAAATTTCTACCGCAAGACGCCGCGGCGGAAACGTTAGCGGGGTAATAGTTTGACCTTCAAGTTATTAGATACCTTTAACAACGGTCTCGACAAACTCCAGCCACCGAGTAACGAGGCAGTTCATTATCTTCCATGTATGAGTGTGTGTGATGGTAAATCCGAACACTATCATCTCAGAAAATTTTTATGGGGATGATGATTTGTCTAGAACTCAGATTCTTGAGTTAAATTAAACATTTTCACGACTCGCAAAATTGATTTTTGTCCTTCGTAGCGTTCCTCGCTATTGATAAAGCGGATTACTATAATCATTGCATTGTCGAGAGATATTTATCTTTATATATTAACATATTCTAAGGCGTCTATCACATGGTTCAACAGAAAATATAATTCAGAGAACTCCTGACAAACAATTCCTCTAAATTTAAATTTATAAATTTCAGGATGAATTAAGTTCAGATACCTAATTGCAGGAACATCAGGAACTTTAAATTTTATAGAAGTTCTTTTTGTGTTGAGTTCATTATTTTGTAACTATCTATGTTTAGAGAAGTAACTCAACCATTTTTTTTATTTGATTTACATTATGACTTTGTGACAAGTTCACCCTTATCAACCCATCTTCTTGCTGGATTTCCTACAGCTCACGTGTCTCTAGGTTGGTAATTGAGGATTTTTCGTGGGATCCGGTCCGTCTTCATCTGTAGTACATGATATTCTGTAGTTATGCACAGTTTGGAGAACTCGTTCAACTTTGAGTTCCTTAAGGATTTCATCTGATCTTTTACTATCCCGTAGTTAAAATAATATTTAATTGCTATTAAATACACTATGGCGTACAATTTTAAAAAAAAACTGATAATTTGAAAGTAAAAATATCAACATAGAAGAAAGTGGAAATAGATCAAGCAGAATACAGGTACAATTTAATTTAATTTAATTTCAATGGAGCACACGCTCCGGTGGCAATTTCCTACACACCCATCTTCCCCCTTTCCTGCACCCAGGTACATTTGCCCTCTACAAATTTTTATTTTAAATTCTTTCAACGTTTTCGGCAAATTATTCATCATTTCCTTGGCAACTTATTCCAATCCCTGATACCCTTAACTAAAAAAGAGAATCTTCCCACACCTTGTGCCTGAAATTGAATGCCAGCTTGTGATCATGGTCATCCTTTCCCTTCCATGAAAAACCATTCGGAAATATGGAAAGTAACACAATGAAGCGGACTGAAACAGATCGATGTGGGACCACGAAATTGGTCCAGGCGTTTAAGAAAGGCACCGAAATTTCGTTACATTGACTTCGGAACCTCCTCTGAAAAGCTTGTTATTGCAGTTAAGTACCTAGTTTCTCTTGTTTACCTAAATAAAACTTCAAGTTAAAAGGAAAATTGTTTCCCTGGCTATTGGGCCAAATAAAAAAACATTCACGTTGCCGCTTGCGGCAGTAGCACCAACTACAACCTACACCAAATATTTTTTTATTGAATTCAAAATTAACATTTAAAATCCTTCTTATTTTGGTGTCATACTTTTCCTTTAACGTTTTTAGAGAAACAGTGATTCTGCACTTTTCCTATCATGTATCTGATTAATTATTACCGACAACCGCTTTTTTTTTCTGTTTTGAGCTTTAAATCTATTCGACGTCATTAGATTCAGTTAAGGAATTGGGGCAAAGAAAGGGAAGGCAACATGCCGTAGCCTTTTTTTTTTTTTTAGAAACTTTCGAAGTATTTACCTAGATTGATTTTCGAAAACAATGAAAAACCATAGTTTCGATGGGAGTACCGTGGATCGAAACCACGTCCTCTCGATTGCAAACCTTGAGTGTGAACCATCCCCCCACCAGCTGAGTAACGACAACTTGCCACAGAGCGTGGTAGTGTAACGGTTAGCGTTCTGGCCTCGCATTTGGCAGGACGGCGGTTCGAATCCACGTCCGGGCATCCAGATTTAGGTTTTCCATGGTTTCCCAAATCACTCCAGGCAAATGCTGGGATGCTTCCTTCAAAAAGCCATGGCCGAATTCCTTCCATTCTTTCCTGTCTCTAAAGACCTCGCGGTTAAGAGACGTTAAGCAGGGTTTTTTTTTTTTTTTTTTTTTTTTTTTTTTTTTTTTTTTTTTTTAATAAAGAAAGACAACTTGCCGCACAGAAAGTCCAATAAGCAAAATTATAGCATTCTATTCAAAAATGATCTGTAGTAAGATTTTCTAACGTTTGTATTTCAGTTCCTTTTGTACACCCGTGAAGAAACTTGAATGGGCGATAACATTCGTCGTGAATTAAGATCGAAACCCTTCTAAGTATTCACGCCGGCCGTAATGACCTTTGCCACTGTCAAGAATTATAAAAAAGAGACATTGGACAACCTGTTCACCAAATTATGTTTGGCCTCAGTAGAGGAGGAGAATTATCCTGTTTTTCTACAACAGCATAAAGGAGGGAAAGGAAAATGACTGCAGCAGTCCATTGATTGGTGCGTTGGCGTGGAAGGGGGTTGGCCGAGCCGGGACTGGACAATTTACAGAAGGATAGCAGCGATTAACTTGTCTCGGGAGGTGAAGAGGAGAGGGGATGCAGTGTTGGCGGATATTTATGGGCTCGCCATTACGGAAGGGAACTCACCCAGTCAGCCTAAAGGAACCTGCGGAGCGATTTATATCCCGGGCACTCTTTTCACAAACACGGAATTGGACTTTCCTCAAGTGGTAAAATATTTTGATATGTCTCCATTGTTAATTACAGCTGTAAAAATTTGAACTCTGTGAACATGTCTATACAAAGCTTTAATTCTTTGGCTTATGTCCACTTCACAGTCGGTGTCTTTCCCTCGAACCTAAATGTTCAAAAATATGCCGATTGAAGCTATACCTGTAAATGAATCAATACTATTTAATGGTGTAACGTTCTGCTTTACAACCTGATTGTAAATATAATTAATATTCTTATTGTTATTGAATTTTACCATGAAAGGAAGAACTTGCGCGAATACTTTATATGAGAAATCACCAATATTTTTATTTATTGCTGACATGAAATTTTGTACAAGCTTAAAAACGTTAATTAAAATAAGTGAGCTTTTTTCTGTAGGCGCCAGGGTATTTTATTTTTCTTCAGTTAAAACTCAACATTCTGAATGTTTACTTATAACTGACATGCTTGCTCCGGGCTATGAGTGTTCTTATCTTGCAGGGTCGTAGCTGGGCTAAGCTATGAGCTTTAACTTTGAGTCCTTCATTGGCTGGATATAATTACCATTTATAGCCATCTGCCGTCACATTGGATGACGTGCACGCGACCTTATCTTGTTGCCTTGTCTGCTGTGCTGTAGACCAGTGTGGCACAGTTCCTCAGAAGACGCCCTTTGCCTGAGCTCATTTGCTCTAACAAAAATAACTGATGTCCAGTTTCAGGCAGCAGCAAGGCAGCTATCAAACAGTCCAGCAGAAACCAAATCACCCGGACTTGACCGCTGGCCGACACAGAATGCCCCCTCGTCCGCCATGCCACATGAAAAACAGAAATTTCAGTAGATGGCTCTGTCCATCTCCTCTCGCCGCCAATTCTAGGATCCGGGCCGGCTGGCATTCCTGAGATCTGTCGCTTACACCCTGTCCACAGCTCCCACATGCGAACTAAAATATCCCACATTTATGAATTAACCCATAGTTTATGAATGTAACTATCGGTCACAAGACGCGTTCCTTACAATGGTTGTATGTTGACTAGCCTAAAGATGACGTTAGAGATAAAACTAAAGGTAACATTAATGCATGGAAAGTGAAACACTAATTTATTCCTTGTTAAAGTGTAATTTTTGCTGGTTCACTGCCGGATGATGATTTGGAAAGATGTCATCCGGCAGCGAACGCGCCAAGATTTTATTTCAGTAACACGCAGGAAAAGCCTCCGTTCACGTTGCTTGGTACTAAATACATGTGACTTGAAATTGTCGTTTATGGGCTGCAGCGCAACGTTAAGGTAGTACTTCGTATGGAAAATACTACAGAAAGAGTCCATGTTATGTGTTTTTCATTGAGTAGCAACAGATAGAATTTTTAAATGAGAACAAAGGCGTAGTGAAAAAAATGTTCCAAACATTTTAGCTGTCCGAATAGGTCGTTGCCAGCAGATTAAGTGCGTAGCAAAGAAACAGTGAACAAACCGTTTCAGAGTTTGTAACATGTCACGAGAAAAAACGAATAACCCAGTCTTAGAGTGAGATTTTAAACTGCAGTTCGTTTCTTTGTTCCGTGCGATTTGAAGTCCCAGATTATTTAGATCGCTGAAACTAAGTAAACCAGCGGACAACTTTGATATATATATATTAAGGAATGTGGTGTAGAGGATTTTCTCGAATATGATTGGGATACAACAAAAAATGTAGGCAGTTGCCATTTTAAGATCTTCAGATACCACACTAATTCTTCAGTATTTTAATTGTTAATAAATAACCGCAAATCCAACTGTTTTTATTATTATTATTACGCGTTTAGCCTCTTATCGAGTTATACAGGAGTTGGAGAGGGTGCAAATAAGGGCTGCTAGATTTGTTTCTGGAAATTATCACAGAATGCAATCAGTGACGGATATGATAAAGGAACTGGAATGGGATTCATTGCAAGACAGGAGGAGGATGAGGAGGGTCATGGGAGTGTACAGGGCATATACTGGCGATGAGGCATAGAAAGATATTGCAATAGGTATGAAAAGTAGTGCATGGAAGGGAAAAGATGACCATGACCACAAGCTGGCACTCGATTTCAGGCACAAGGGTGTGGGAAGATTCTCTTGTTTAGGTAAGGGTGTCAGGGATTGGAATGAGTTACCAAGAGAAATGATGAATAATTTACCGAAAACTTTGAAAGAATTTAAAGATAAAATTTGTAGAGGGCAAATGTAGGTAGGTGCAGGATAGGGGGAAGATGGGTGTGTAGGGAAATTGCCACCGGATTAAATTAAATTAAATTAAATCATCAGCAATGAATATTTTGTATTTAATTTCATTATTTGCTCATTTATAAACATTTTCTCTAAGAAACCATTTTAATATTTTCAGCTATGCCAATCCAATGATGAGATGGACCTTAAACCTCCCATAATCCTTAATGTGGGCATCAATGATTTCAACAATATTATGTACTGATAGAATGGCAACTGCTGTCTTCGAGATCGGAAAATTCAAGCGCTGTTTAAACAGAACAATGATTTCACTACAATAATGATTTGGTCCCTAGCCAAATGCAACGTCTAGCATCATATTTTCTAATTCTTACATCCATTGTCAACTTTACATATTCCCATACTGCCGTTAGTTACAAAAATTCTCCCCCCCCCCCCCCCCCCCGTGCATCCAAACACACCAATAATTTCTATTTACTTCCAGATCTGTATTGAGACTATATAAAGTCGCTATACAGTTCGTGTGTTACGAATTAATTATTAGGTCTTTTGCCAAAGACACCGCAATGAACAGATTGTTACCTCCTCCCTTGGAACATTAAAAACAATGTTTAACGCACGTTTGAAAAATGTTTTATTCTTACTGAAGTCACCAATAGCATAACTGGCGGGATAATTGTGTCTGCCCAACCCTGCAAACTTCAAAACACAATATTTCTTTCGATATCTAGATGTTCAAATATATGCTGCCGGAATGCAGCATCATCCAAGCGAAATAAACTGGTGGTCCGACTTTAGGAACTTGGCTCCTGGTTTGGTTACTTTCCTCTAATAAAATTATTTAATAATATAATATTAGCAAGAATGACTCATCATTAATAATATGATAGTGAGATTGATATTTGTAATTTAATTCCTCTTAAACAAGAGTAACCATGACATATCTTAAATCAATGAATTTAATAACGACACGCATATTTTATTTACCTAATCCAGTTATTATAGAAATTGAAACAAATACAATGGGATTGGAGCGTGAAAGTCTCAGTAGCTATGCACGGACTGAAACGTTCTTCGTGGACCAATCATATAGATAGGGGCGACTAGAAAATTACCAAATTCGAAGCGATGTCTTGACACTGTCGAGCGATACCCACCAGAACCAATTTGGCGGTAGTGTGATTCCTCAACAACTCTGGCTGATGGAGGATTCCAGTGTCGTCACTTCGTCACACACAGTGAACCCCGCTCTCTCGCACTGCTCTTCGAATCTCATATACTACCAGTCTTTAGAATGAAAACTGATTATCACCTCACCAGTCGTTCCCAGCGGCCGAACAGAAGAGTCCCCTCCAAATTGTCTTCAGAAACCGCCAAAGCTTTTCTCATGCCTTCTCTTCTGCTATTGGCTCTGAAAGGGAAAAATATATGAAGATATTATTTACAACAAAGCTCAGCAATAAGATGACTGTCTTTCTGCAGATTTGACACTCGTCAAGTAGTTCTAAATTCTGTTCACACTGTTCTATATGCATCATAGTCGGTTTCCGGGATTTCACATCAACATGCAAACCACTCACGGTCCAATTCATTTATACGCCGAGCTCTAGCTACAGCATTCCTGTTTCGATAGGTAGTGTTAACACCCTTAATCCCCTTGGCCCCTCTAGCAGACGCCATCGCCGATCTCTATTCGGGATTGGAGCAAGGGAACAGTACATTGTATATTTGATACTAAACTAATTTGCTGTTACCCTCAACATTATTGTGGTCAGAATTTTAGTAGTATTGTGGAGAATACTGGTAAATTTAGCCTCATCATCAGTCGACATTACAAGAGGTGTGACCCCATCCCAGTGACGTCATGGGGAATTAAAAAAAAAATCCTGTTAAGACAAACCCCCACTACTGAGAATACCTTCAATTAGCGTAATTTGATTAAACAAGTTTCATTTATGGTATCTTAACGTTTAGAACACAATTTCAAACTTTCCCTGAAGACTGACTAAGATCTATTCAAGTTCCTAGACATCTTATTAACGAATACATGTTACTCCGGGTACCATACACTGAGGAAAACAAATCCCATTTAACAAAGAAAAGCAATTAACAAATACTTATCTGAAAATATCTATCAAATGATTACACCAAAAATTTACCAAAAAATTAATAATTGTGAAACACCCGAAGTATCACGAAAACACAGAGCAGCTAACGAATAGTTACATTGCCATGTTCCGAATACCCATCTCGATCTTTGAAGCACCGAAGAGCAAATCACCGGTTACGATAAAGTCAAACCTGCATCGAGCCAGAAAAAACTATTCCCTCATTTCGCACATGGACTGACTAATCAAACTAGCGTTATCAGCAATGACCGGTTGATAATCAAATCAATCGAAAGTCCACCAGACAAGGAGAGTGAATGGTCCTAGCCGAGTTGTTTTATTGATTTCTTATCAAGGTATATTTATGGCACAAGATTCCCAGCCAGCCATTACCTTGCAGATTTCTCCAACCTGACACAAAATAACTATCAGACTTTATTCTCGGGGCGGAATGATTCACGATCGTACTAAACTAACTGTCTTTCCCCCGTTTTCGGAATAATTAACCTAACACAAAATTAAGTTATTTATTTTTAAAATTTATGACAGTAATTTACTTTTAAAAAAAAAAAAATATCACTATATGCAGGCTACCGCAGTCGCGGAGGGCCCCAAGTTTGAGGGGGGCCCCGGTACGATCCCCTTCAAAATTTGTCCTTACTTAACGAACAATTTTTCTGCTAAAATAAATAATCTACAAATTTAGAATGTTAACAAGCTGCGTTCACAATATTTCTAGTGTCGAGAGCACCTTCATTGTTGATCCTATTTTACAATAAACAGGACCGATTTGATGAATACCGCGATTGTCGAGCTTCTCTCGAACCGACGACGATATAGCTTTCCATTTTTGTTCCAGTCGGTTGCCGGCTTCTTAGGAATACCAGAAACGTTTGGTGTCGCTGACAGGCGCAATACGCTTTTCCGCTTACGATGCCGCCTGGCTGTTTGGAATTTTCGCTGGTAATGGAGACAAGCGCTTTCCAACAACGGGCCCCAAACGTACCTTGGTTCGGCAACCCAGTCAGGTGTGAAATATGAACGCAGTTTGTGTGTATATGTGTCGTAGTATCAGAACCTGTGATTTTTTTCACACAAGAGTGTAGAATGGATCGTAAGTACTTGTCAGGTACTAAAAAAAGAAAACATAGGTGTGATATCTTTTGACGTTTCATATAAAAACGTTATTGAATTAAAATGTGTATGCCTGCTCACGTGTCTCCAGCCCCAAAAACCTATATGTACTAGAAAAAGAAGGCAAGAAAAGAAATGTCGTAAACAAAAAGGCTATTATAAATATAATAGCTACAAAATTGAATACAAAAACATTTTCATTTGATACAATGGGCAGCAGGGCTAAGCCAGAAATGAAGTTTGCAGGGTTTGGGAGATCTATATGAGATGCATTGATAAAACACCAAAGACTAGGCGAAATTAAACCCGTTCAGCTAATACTCAATAAACTGCTGGCCGGTTTGTACACAGATTCAGAGAAACCTCAGTCCGTCTCTTTAATGGTTGTTTGAGCTATATATAATCTGTGTGTGTGTGTAGGCAAAAGTACATCCTGAAAAGAAGTAGGGGGCCCCGAAATCAAACTTCGCAGGGGGGCCCGAAATTCTTTACTGACTGTATGTCGTTTAAGCAACATTTACATTTAAATGATTCCCTTTACTTGTTTGAATATTACATTAAACTGTTACATCTACACCATCTAAAAGAAAGTTACTCGTATTTACCTCAACCACATTCTGGTCATTACACTTTAACGAAGTGTTAGGGTTCTCCTGGTGGTTTAAATTGCTGATTAATTAATTTAAAAAAATCCACCAAACAGGTTATGTTTGAAGATGTCTGTTTTATTGTGATCCAAACAACAAGTCAGCGATATTCACTAGTATAGGTACAATACAGAGATGCACAGTCGCAAACTCAACTGAATGATTGAAACTCTCTGTAACACTGAATCATGGAGGAAGGAATTATATGGAGGAGAAGTGACGTGAAATCGGTGAAGCAAGCACTAAACTCTCCCGCATGGTGGCAGCACCGGCAGCGACCATATGGCGCTTCCCAACAATTAAGGTGTTCACATTGTGGTAGATGCAGTGATTATTTCATTTAGTATTGTGTATAAGTGTTTAAAAATGCCAGCTTGTGTTGCGTACGGTTGCACAAATAGGCCAGACAGGAAAGAACCTGGAATATCATTTCATAAGTAAGTTGAATTGTAATTATCGTTGTTGAAGTGAGCGGTAGACACCGCAAACTTTGCAGCACGTCTATAAATATTTAGTCATAGCTCTCAATGGGATGACTTTGTTCTCAAATTTTTCTTGGTGTAGTGTAGAAAATCAGCAAACTTGCTATTTTGCACATAATAGACTAGCATTATTTTTTAACGAGTGTTTAAAATGAGATTTAAAGGGGCGTGTTTTACTTCGCGATTCAGTGAATTTACTATTACGATTTCTTTCGTCACGTTGCTGATTATATTGACAATGGATGATGAAATTAACTGTTATGTGGGAAGCTGTGAGTTTTATTAATTTTTTAAATAGCTATTTCAGGCCATTGACTTAGGTTATTTTTAAAGCTTCATATAAGACTTGTTTCTGTTTGTAAATACGTCTATACCTATTTTTACCGATTTTGAAATCTTTCTCATCTATTTATGTCGAAACAGGTTCATGCAGAAATAAAAATGGGCTTCATAAAAAAGAAGTTATTGGCCTTTGAACAAAATCAATTTGGGGAATGTGTTTCTAATTTAGTCTCTTTTTTTGTACAACATTCTCCCCCCCCCCCCCCGTATCTAAATCTAACTGAGAGATAATTTTTTTACAATTGTCCTAATAAGTAGGGCTGTGAAATTAGACAACACATCTTGATCAAGAGAATGTTCATTAAGGTGACTGAATAAACATTTTATTTCTTGTACCAGCCTACAAAATGTTTGGGTTGCTCACCCTAGAGTGGGTCCTCTTACTTTTTTTCTGGTCTAGGACACATTTCAGACTAACCACAAGTGGTAGTAATAAAACTGAAATATCCATTCTGCATGTCAACCATGTAATCATTGTGGCTTTGACAGAATTAATTTTTGGTCCAGTCTGCATCCAAACCTAAACCCCTCAATTTGGATGTTGTATATCCCCCAAACTAAGCAAGATATCGAAAACATTTATTCCTTATTATCGAGTTTTTTCGTCGTGTTACATAAGAATCCATCATTAAATTTGACTTTTGCGAAATTTTTCTTCTCGATTTCAACTCAAGACACCTCACTTTTGAGACAGTATATCTCGAGAACTAGGTGAAATATCGAAAATTTTACTCTTTAGTTTTTATTTGTCTCGTCTTTTTAAATAAAAATTCATCATAAAATTTGACTTTGAATAATTTTTTCTTCTGAATTTCAACCAAAACCATTTCAGATTTGAGACAGAATATCTCGAAAACTAAGCAGGATATCAAAAAATTTTATTCTTCATTTTTTATTTGTCTCATCGAGTTACATAATAATCCATCACCAGATTGCGGCGTCACGTTTATCCTAGAGTCCCCTTGAGGTGTTTGTACATATTCCCCGTGTTTGTTGGGAAGCGGTCAAGCCCCACCACTCCGGCCATGCCCCCCCACTCCTCCGCCGGCCTGCTTCACTCCCATGCGTGGTAAAGGTCTCTTGCGTCGTCTCCATATTATTCCTTCCTCCATGCACTGAATACTGTCAACTAAACATTGTCTCTGAACTAAACTGACTTACTAACTGAATGCATGAATGAATTTCTCTGTCCAGGCGATCTGTTTATATAGTCTTTATCGAAATTACGAGAATTCTTCAAAGGCATCCGCCCGATATTTCTCGATCATTAACAATCACTCAAACAATCTAACATATTAGAAACAATCGGAATTAATACAAAATTAATTAACAACATTACAAAATGATCAGAAATGGTAATTATAGATACTTAAATACAAAATTATTTACAGAAATCCTTTCAAACGGTAGAAAATTGTCCTGTAGACATCGTAACTTACATTAATACATGGAATTACAAACATTTAAGAAATTCTCTTGCATCATTCGGTTCTTAAACATATTAAATGGCCTTTGAATAATTTTCTTACCTAAAACAAAGTCTATATACACTGATTTACAAGAAATTATAAAACAAACATATCAAATCACTTTCAACCAAACTTTAGCTAATTACAAATACTTCATACAGTACAATGCTATTCAAAATTCAGGTATTAGGGCTGTTACAGAAGTTATCTTGTGTACATAAAGGAATCAAGAATCAAAAAAATTAACGAGAAATATGGTGAACAATTTACCTTAAACATTCAAATAGTGTTCGTGAAATCCAAAAGTAGGGAAATTGGTACCGGATCAATGGGTTCCACAACACTGTATTTATTATTTTGGTACCACACATGGATGCAGATAGTAATTACATTGTATTGTAAGGACAGATTCCCTGTCTGTTGAAAGATCCTTGTATTTTTTTTCTGGCAAGGGATAAACCATAAATCTCTGGTAGTGTCATAAGTGGTAGTTTATCACTATCATTGCAATCTATCGATGAAGACCACCATCCTATTTAGAAAACTGGAAAGCATTAGTTCTTGAACCTGAGATGTATAAATAATCTTCGAAGACAGAAAGCTCATGTATCGCTTAGTCCATAGTTTATAGAAATCAATCTTCTATGGAGTTTTCTTTCTGCATGAGCCGGTCCATATTCCTCGTCTCTCTAGCTTTCTATGCCAGATGGGATTTTTCCCTCTGCTATTGTGTTCGTTTGGACATGCATGTTAAAAATCATTTATTTGACAGTAGTAAGTAAAACGAGCCTGGATTCAAACCTAGGTCTCAGCTACCCTCCTTAACAGCACGAAAAAGTTCAGAATGGCCAGTCAAATCAGAAGTGGGGCAATCATTCTATTTTTTAAATTTATTACTTGTACTTAGTAGACAGTATACAGACGCATAAAGCTGGGCAGTAGAGCATACGGAAGAAATTCCATAGTTTTTAAATCAAACACGCCAGTCAGTGGCGTAGCTAGGTCAACAAGGGCCCAGGTGCAAAAAATTTATTTTGGGCCCTCAGGCCAGATGGGCGACCTTTTTTTTGCTTTGTGTTGCTGGTAGGGGCTCCCTGAACTGAGGCTGGGGGCCCCTGAGTTGTGTTTGAGGGCCCCCTGAGCAGTGGTTGGGGCCCCCATGAGCAGTGAGGGCCCTTGGTGAGGGGCTCCTCCCTGTGTCTCAGGGACCCCCTTAGACGACGGTAAAGCTAAAAAAAAAGGTCGCCAGTTTGCCGTGAAGGCCCGTGGGTCCTCTGAACTGCGCTTGGGGGCCCCCAGAGGTGCGCTTGGGGGCCCACTGAGTGTAGGGGCCCCAGTGCACTGCACCACCTAGCCCCATAGTAGCTACGCCCCTGATTCCAGTACATCTTAAAAAACAGGTATCTGAACAATGTGTATTACCGATCCTCAAATATGCCTGCCAGATTTGGACCCTAAACAGTCAAATCAAGTAAAAACTGAGAACTGTACAGCGAAGTATGGAAAGAGCAATTCTAGGGTTTAGAAGAGACAGGAAAAGGGCCGTTTACATTCGTTCGATAACCAAAGTGACAGACATCTTAGAAAGACCGACGACCCAAAAATGGGCAATGGGCAGGTCATCATTGCTCGATAAAGAGACGACAGATGTATTACAGCAATTCTGGAATAGATACCAAGGAACCTGTAAAGAGCAAGAGAGCTCTGGATCGTTGGGATGGAGAAATATGAAGAGCAACATGCGTGAACTGGAAGAGAGTTGCTCAAGATCGATAAGCCTGGAAGGAACTAGAACCAAATTATGTAACATTAAATTGTAAAATAAAGCTCATCTGGCTTGAAACGATGCATCCTGATACAAAGATTGATAAGGCAAACAAAAACAAATGATAAATAAATAAATACTTAGTAGATAAAGAGGATAAGCAAATTCTTCTTCTTCTGGTCCCTATCCATTCCTGATGTTGGCAACCATCTTGGTTGTCTTGTCTCTGCTGGTTAATGCTCGGATTAACCCTGTAGTTGTCTTAGAGGTCCATGTTCTCAGATTTTTTAGCCAGGAAGTTCTTCTATCAGCACTTCTCTTTATTGGTACTTTCCCCTGGAGAACAGACTGCAGGAGTTCATAACAGCTATTGTTCCTCATGATGAGCACAAGGTACTGCAGCTTCCATGTTTTTACAGTGGTCAATATTTCCATATCTTTTTTCATTTTGTGGAGCACTTCAGCATTTGTGGTGTGGTCTGCCATGGTATTCTCAACATTCTTCTATACAGCCACATTTCAAAAGTTTCTAACCTTTTATTGATAGTTTCCCTTAATGTCCACGTTTCAACGCCATACAGGAGGACAGAGAACACGTAACAGCGCAAGAGTCCCATCTTCGTGGTAATTGATAAATTATGACTTTTAAAAAGATTATTCATTTTATTGAAAGTAGCCCAGGCTTTACCAATATGTGACTTTACTTTCATCAGATGGATCCCATTGGCTACTTACTGTGGTGCCAAGATAAGTATACCTTGATACACATTCAATGGTCTTCCAGTAAATCATAATATGGCATTGGAAATTGTTGTTTTTGTCTTATTTATATTAAAGTCAAGTCCGTATTCGTGGCTGCGTTGTGACAATCTATCTACAATACATTGGTACGAAATCTTCACAGGTTTTCCGCCGGATAATATTATCAAAAGACAAGCTTTCGGTGGCTTGCTCTGCTGCCATCATCAGGTCCATTGTATTTATGAGAAGAACTAGAACTGTTCTGGATCACGTATCTGTAGCGGGCCAGGATTGTATCGTCTTCTGATTGGCTGACTACAATTTTCCTGACTGTCTGCAAAAATTACTGTGTCATCTGTGTAGTGAATGTTGTTTATCCAGCTTCTATTCAACAGCACTCCCATCTCCACATCACTCAATGCCTCCCTAAATATATACTCTGAATAGATGTTAAATAATAAATGGGACAGGATACAAAATTGTCTTACACCACGAAGAATTTTTATTTCATCCGTATTTTCTCCCTTCAGTCTCTGGTTCTAATACAGATTAGAGATTTAAAGAAAAGAGCAAAAGATATTGTACAAACATTAATAGAGTTAAGATACAGTGCGATACAAAAGCCAAACAGCATGGTTTTTCTAAAAAATTTCAGACTGCTACCCACGTTTAATCAACAAACGAAACTCCAAGATATCTATCCACATGGGTGGAGTGGAAATGTAAATCAGTAAGATAATTTTAATTATATTTTCACTACACCAGTAAGTGTTTTATTTCAGAATGCAGACAATATTTTCCTTCTCCTAGCGGACTGATGTGTTATTCCACCAACACACTGGACCATGGAGGACAAGGGGATCAGGTTCGAGTACTGGAAATGACGTGCCGGCCATCCTGTTTGTGGTTATTTGCAGTTACCTAGGCGAATGCTGCGACGGTCTCCAATTGATGCCTCACAAACTACATTTCATAAACAAAATACAATTATCAAGCAGAACTACTCAAGTTACACATTTTTGTGTACGTATGGCAACAAAAACATTCCATCCTTAATATAGACACACTAGATTTAACAAATTTGGTTCTAGCTATAGTAGGGTCCTCTACCGCCTTTCTCGATTCACACTTGCTACCTGTGAAAATAGGTAGCTGATATCTATGAAATCCACATTTAAGGTAATGAGAAAAATCAACGCCCATGTCTTTAATGGGAATATGGATATCTCCCTCCACCAATCTTCCCATAGCTCAACCGTAGGCTTGTATATCTCTTAGAATTAAATGTTGTTAAAGGGAAAAAAATACTGCAGCTCTCGTAGAATGTATCAGAATAAATGAAAGTCTCCAGCTTTAAATATATTGTGCAGAAAGAGAAATGAAAAACAACTTTACTGGCAATATCTTGGAACAAATTTTGAATAACCATACACCAATAGTTTTTCTTTTAAGAGAGAGACAGTGAATCTACTTTAAATAGATGAAAAATCATATTTCCTTTAAGTACGATAGTAGCTACGACACAAAAAGTCGATCAAAATTAGTTCTACGTAATTTGTATTTTTATTTAATTTCTTTCGTGTTATAGAACTTATAACTATGAAGTAGGAGTAATAATAAAGAACACATCCTTGGAATACACACTTTATTACATATTAAGCAAATGTTTATACAATGCCTAAACAATAATCATACATGTAAGATAATATCATTCTGATGAACCGTCCCGTCCTTCTTCATCGGAAGCTTCATCTGGCGTCTGTGCCTGAATCATCTAGCTCGTTCTCTTCTCGAGTACTTAGGTCCCATTAAAGTAACATTTCAATAGTTTCTAGTCTGAATGATTTAGATTTTGGGGGGGGGGGGGGGGATTTGGGCCTGACGAAAATCAAATACAGATCCAAAGTCAATAAAAGCCTATTAATGACATCTGTTTTGCACTGAACCTGGCTAAATTTTCAAGAGTATCTCTCCCTAAATTATAGAAAATATTTGTTTCCAGCTTCTTCTTCTGCTTCGGACAGAGTGCCTATAGGGAAATGTGCATGCTCTATTATAATTGGGTCCTCAATCAATACTTCGTGTAGTATAGGTGACGTCAGATGCCACGAGTACAGTTCAATGTACATCTTAACTGTTTCGTGGCAGTGGAGACCAAATTTTATCTTGTGCCCACTAGATATCATTCACAGAATAGTAAATAACCTGTCAATTAATGTTTTGTCAATACCTGCAATCTCTGCAGATATCGTTTGCCACAATCAGTCATATCATCAAAAGATTTTCTAGACTGACCCATATTGCATGGATTGGATTTTATAGGTATTTCGATACATTCTTGTAACCAATCATGGTATTTAATTAAAAATACACTCTCTGTTCTATTAGCAGCCTGCCATTTTGTTTTAATTTCCAATTTAAGCCTTGAAAACTTTGCTTGGACTGTTGCATTTGTTCGGCCATGAATGTTGGTTGATTTAAAATATTTTTCTCAACTAATTCCACCTTTTGCATGAAATCATTTCCTTTCCATGTTTACTCATCTCATAAATAGCTTTTTGGGTTATGAGCTTGATACCAGAAAAGCCCTTAACAAACCAAATTTTAGATGACTTATTGTGATAAAGAAGTAAGTTTGTTTTATTTTAAAGAATCTAGAATTTTTTCAAATAAATAAATGTTTGGCACCCAATTTTCAATGAAACTGCAAGATAGTGCATTAAACTAAAACCATAAAGAAATCAGACCCGAGGAAGGTCGGGAAATACAACAAAATCACTCTTTAAGACTTATCGTAATAGTCACCTTGCCCTTTTTATCATCTCCTTAAACTCTTCCCATTTCGCATCCACTGTACTTGTAATATCCATCCATTTGCTAAACCTTTCATTGAAATATCTCTTTAATTATAAAGTCTGTGCCTTTTATAATTATACCCATTTCCCCCTTCTATTTTGGCCACTGGTTTACTGAATATGCTAATATTCATTAGTACTGCATTTTAATCACTTATTCCTTCAATTACTAACAAGATTTCCATCAGGCTTTATTAGAAAGATATCCAACATGTTTGGTCCCCTTATATTTTGCTTCAACACTTGTGTAAAACCTCCTTCCCTTACAAAGGGATTGGCAAATCTCTATTCCCTTGTTATTTATCTAATTTTCTACTCAGTTGACACCTGGTAAATTTAAATCCCCTCCAATAATAACTATTCTACTGTCACCTCTGAACTGTGAATGTGAATTTAGTTTCTCTCCACGAATCTCATCACCATTCATTCTTTCACAATGGTAAGCAGCCAATACCCTGATTTATTTATCACCCCAAAAAATCTACCCCCAGTAACTTATGGTCATGATCTATGAACATTAGAGTACTGTAGTAATCTTTGCTAACCAGTATGAATACTCCTCCACCAATTGTTCCTCCATTTCTCTGGAACACTCTGTAACCTTCAGGGAAAACCTCACTGGCACTCGATTTCAGGCACAAGGGTGTGGGAAGATTTTCTTTTTTAGGTAAGGGTGGCAGGGATTGGAATGAGTTACCAAGGGGAGTGATGAATAACCTACCGAAAATGTTAAAAGAATTAGAGTTAAAATTTGTAGAGGGAAAATGTAGGTGGGTGCAGGATAGGGGGAAGTTGGGTGTGTAGGGAAATTGCCACCGGAGCATGTGCTCCATTGCAATTAAATTAAATAAAATAAATTAAATTGTCTAGTACTCTTGCTATTATCATTTGTGATTCATGTATCTCTATTACGTTAGCAAATTTTATCATCTTCTTCATTATACTTCTTTAGTCCACCAATAACACCCTTATTTTTGGCTTTGTGGTATATTCAGCATAAACCTTTGTCTTTCCAGTTGGACCCAATCCCGTTATTATTTCAATAGTTTCATGTGTTTCTTTGCCATTTGTGTTTTTCTCATAGTGCATCTACAATCAGTATCCCTTTGATAACTTGTTTTTATCCCCTCACTAGCAACCCCTAACCTAAATAATGAATACATACCCACACACATAGTTAAAACGTAAAAAATTCCAGTTTTGACCTTTGTTTGTTGGATGAAATATGGTACTAGTGTGGATGATAAGTACAGCATAAGCTATCACTATGTGCAATTTTAATGAAATTCATTTATTTGTTTCTCCATGAAGCACATACACACACACAGAGGTTCAAACTCTTACAGTTTACTCCTTTGTTTATCAAGAACTATGTTACTAATCTGTACATAAAGTAACGTATATGTTATCTGGTGACATAAGCTACCACAATTTGCAGATGGGCAAACAGAGACAAAAATTTCAAAATTTACAATTTGGAACTTGTATCACTGGGAAATTTGTAATTTATTAGTATAAAATTATCCTGCATCTTGACCAGTGGCATAAATTATCATTATATATAGATTTGTCAAAATCCATCCATTAGTTTTTACATGATGGATGGATGGACAAACAGACACACAAAAATTCCAAATTTTATGTTTCTAATATCTCATTACCAGTGTAAATTGCAATTGCCCTTTTTTAAATAAATTTATGTACAGACATAATTTTCCTACAATTTTATCACATAGTATAGATTATGATTCAGATAATGGTGTGTTTTCTTGTGTTCATCTGGTATTTCCTATACTATCTTATTTTCAGATATGTGATTGTTGATAAAAAGCTGACAACAGAATCATTCATTAAAATTAGTGAAAAGCAATGATCCCAATACATTATCAATTTGCAATCCAGTTTTCTTTTGATACTGTATTTTCTATCAAAATTCTTTGCTTCCTTTCTCTTAAAAATTTCTTCCATTTGACCCAATGGTTTTAATCTTCCCTATCACCTTTCTACAACTAACTCCATCAGATATCTCGCACAGATCCAATGCTTCACTATCAACTTGGTCTCACTTGTCCATTTCATCTCAAATTTCTTGCATGTAGCCCATTAACCAAGATTCACATGAATATCTTCTTTTGAGCCCTTGTTGCTGATTTACTAAACATTTTATTTCATCACACACATTTATAATGTTGTTTCATATGCAGATCACTATTCAGGGCCGCATTTAAGCATAGGCTACATAGGCTGTAGCCTAGGGGCCCGCACCACAAAGGGGGGCCCGCACCACAAAGGGGGGCCCGCACCACAAAGGGGGGCCTGCACCACCAAAAAGAGGGGCCCCTCACCACAACCCTCACCTGGGCAGGTAGTAGAGCTTAAAAAAAAAGGTCGTCCATAAATTTTTTAGGTCGAATTTCGAATATTTCAAAATTTTTCGAAATTTAACAATCCAGCCACTGCCGACAGGGGGCCCGCACCACATGTATAGCCTAGGGGCCCACAGAGCTTAAATGCGGCTTTGTCACTATCAACTTAGGTACCACTGAAGCCAAACTTATCACCCATTTATATCCCCTCCTTGATGAATCTGTGTTAACATAGCACTATTCCAGTTCTCCGATATGTTGAAATGTTGAATTTACAAAATATTTCCTGAAATGATACAATCCTGTATCCACTGATCTTTAATACACTTGTAGTTATATTATAAATACTAGATGATTTAAGCTTCTTTAACATACTTGGCTACGAAATAATATACTCGGGATTTGTTTCTAATTTCATAGTACACCAGAGTCCCACTAATCCGAACCTCGGTAATCCAAACATGGCAAAAAATTAGTCTAAGTATGAAAAATGGTAAAAGAATTAATACACAGTTCATGAAAATAGTTCATGCTGTATTTAATTGCGAGGTTAACTGCTGTACATACACACAATTTTAATTTGCACATTGCAGTACACACACATTAGAAAAATCAGCAAGAAAACATTAAGTTTAAACAGTGCATAACAATGAAAGAAAACCTATCGAACTTACGATATAGTTACAATGCTTACAAGCGGCCATTTTATTCCTACTTTTTAGAAGACTAAAACTCAGTCACTGTTTTTTGGCATAATGAAGACAGTCTGTTATATGATACAAAGTTGCGCCATCATCTCATAAATATTAAATCAGCAGGTGTTGCAGTGTCCTGTTGCTCCAAACAGCGTAGTGTGAAATCAAGTGCTTCTGCCACGTCATTGTGTGGCACCAGCTCTCTTTTGTAACATTCCACCTCATTGTCACTTCCGTCACAACTCCACTTCTACCTGGCCTTGAGTCACAGCAGCCACCAAATCAATGTGTCAGTAAGGTTCTCCAATCTTGAATCATCTGCTGCCATCCATTTATCTACGTCTGCTTCACAGGCTTCTTCACATCCAGGCATTGTCTGTACGATTTGTAGGAGATTCTCCTCTTCATTTTCAACTGGGGTGTCCTGAAATTCAAGAGATGTCCACAGTTTTCTCCAAGAATTTCTCAGAGTGTTTTCTAAAATATTCTGCCATGCCTCGGGGGCCCAATAAACAACATCCTTCACATTGTTTTTTTTTTTTTATTTTATCAACTAAAGGAATGTTATCATCTTGGAACAGCATTCTTAAAAATTGTTTTCTGTAAATCAATTTGCCGATCATCATTAAAGGCAGCTTGTGATTACCAGCAGCGTTGCTGCACACTAATAAAGTCACACGACCTTTGCTCATTTTAAAGCCAGGACTTAAAGCTTTGACTTCTGCTTTTGATGCCAGGCTTTTTGTTGGCAATGCCCTCAAATTAATGCCTATCTCGTCAGCATTATAAATTTGTTGGGGAGAATAATTTCTCTCTCTTATCAATTTATCAAACTCACCCAAGTATTCTTTTGCTGCACCATAGTCTGAAGAAAGCTTCTCTCCAGTAATTGTTAGCTGACGAATTCCATGACCTTTTTTAAATCTTTCCAACCAACCTGTTCTCGCACTAAAAGACTCATCACCATTCATTAACTTGTTTAGGTAAACAGCCTTTTCCTGAACCATTGGTCCACTCAAAGAAGTCCCCTTTCTCTTTCCTGTGTAAACCAAAAGAAAAGAGCTTCATCCACTTTATCGTACTGGGACTTTTTCAAAGTCTACCGAAGTTCAAGTGTTTTTCCCAAACACATTGCACAGGACTGTTCAAGCTTCACTCAGTTCTTCTTCCAATCACAAATGATTGCCTTACCACAGCCAGTTCCGTCACCAGTTTAGCTACATTCTCACCATTGTCTAACCGCTTCAAAGCATCCAGTTTTTCTTTGAGAGTTAACGTTGTATGTTTCCGTTTACTCATGACAACAATACACCACTACACCTGAATGCATACAATACGACTGTCAAGCGTTCCAGCGATCAATAGCTAACATTAACTGAGCAGTTTGTGAGCCAGCTGACAGTGCACTGACCTCGAACAGTTCAAAAGTCTCAACAATAAAGGGAGGGAATGAGAGTGAGCCATTGTCCCCCCAATTGTTACCATGGTGCACCTACTTAAATGCTTGGTATACTTCATTCTAGAAACTGGTCACTGTAATTCCGGCTAATCCAAACAAATCGGTAATCCGAATAAGGCCCGGTCACAATTAGTTCGGATTAGCAGGACTCTAGTGTATCATCATTTCTACTTGTGTGGAGAAGCTCATGCTTTAATATTTCACCTCCCAATATGTTTGCTAATTTATTCCCCTTTCTACGAAACAAAATTTTCCCATGCCCTTATGCCTGAAATCAAGTACCAGCTTGTGGACATTGTCATCATGCTCCTTTCATGCACTACTCTTAATTCTTCCACCAATATCTTTGCATGCCCCATCACCAATACACTCCCATCACTCTCCTCATCTTCCTCCTTCCTCCAGTGAATCCCATTCCAGATCCTTTATCATATCAGTTACTGATTGTTTTATACAATAATTTCCAGAGAAAATCTAGTAACCCTTCTTTGCACCCTTTCCAATTCCTTTATTTCTTAGCCAAAATGTGGGCTCCGTACCAAAACTTTTTTTTTAAAGTACCTAGTTCCCTCATAATCTCCTTAGGATCACATCCTATTTTATTATTTCCCTTCTGATTTCTTTATGACAGTCTTATTAAAGTGGTTGCTTAATATTTTTGCCTTTTTTATACACTCTATATCTTTTCCTGATCCTTACCTACAATGATAAGAGAATCTTCTTTGGCCCTTTATTTCCTAACAGAAAATTTCAGTTGCTTCATTTGAATTATTCCCAGTTTCTCTTCATTGCACTGGTGCTCTTCTTCCACATACTGAATTTTTCCTTAAAATAGCTCTTCATTTCATAATCATATGCCTATTTGTAACTGTAGCTACAACCACATTCAATTTTGATTGTTGGTTTATTGAACCCTCTTATATCCATCAAATTGCATCATGATCACTTATTCCTTCTGTAACCTGAGACCTCCCACATTGTTATCATTAGGCATTATTAGAAAGAAGTCCAACATTTTTTGCACCCTTATGCTTTGATCTACTAGTGTAATATTTTCTTGCATGATTTTTACTATGCCTATATTAGTTTCACCAGTCCATTATATATTGAAGATCTTGCAATTGACGTTTCACAAACTTCCAATATCAGACCAACTTGAAACTTTACATACATTATCATTGATAGTGACAATGCATAATCAATCATTTTAATTTTCATAATTTATCTGTTTTTTTAGAGAAAATTAAGTAAATTTAATTACTTCTCACAGTCAAAGTGTAACAAATAATATGACTGGTCTGGTAGCTCAGAGGTTAAAGTGCTCTTATTTCAGGATACCAAACTGAAATACTGATCAGCCCAGAAATTTTTATGAGTTCTGCTTGATTAATTAAGCTATGAAAGGACATTCTGTGGTTCAGATTGCAAATCATATTGTAGATCCAGTCATCACAAAGCTGAAAATAGGTCTGTAGGGAAATTGCCCTCAGAGCATGCACCTCATTGCAATTAAAATTAAAATCCAATCTAGTAGGCCTTCAATATTTTTCAGGCTGATGATCAAATAGGTATTTTGCCAAGAGCATCAGAATTATATACATAAATGCAAAATAGATACATAAAAATGAATACCAAACAAGTGAGGAGCACAATAAATACAGAATGTTGTAACACATGAAATGACCGAGTTTTTATGACATCACTACTAGATATTCATCCTGAATTTATTGACAGGTAATTTTATATTGTTGTACATCTGTTCCATATCATAGATAGCACCAAATGTTGGGCGGCCATGAGCACACATAAAAGGCTGTTTACATAATGCAAGATTCTTTATCAAGGTGCTGCATTCCTCCACCTCCAATGCGTCACCAAATTTAATAGCACCTGAAACAAAGAAATAAAGAAAATTTAAAAAGATTGATATATGAAGAATGATAATGATCTTCACTACTATTAATAAACAGATAATGGTTACAAGGAAAATGCTGTTAAACATTACCCCCTGCCATATTTCTCGCCCCTTGCATGACTGAAGTTACGAATTGAAATATTGTGAAGTGTGATCTTGTTTCATTTGTGTGTGTGTGTGTGTGTATTTGTTTTCTCGTGTTCGTCTAGCCCTCCTGCCTTCGTCTGCGGTAAGCACTGGGTTATTTTTTTCTTATCGTATTTTTTTGACTATTAATAAAGTAATTTCAAAAGAAAACTCTTATCAAAATGCATGGATTAATAACTCTTTCATTAAGACTTCCAACTTCAAAACATGACTGTAAAGAGGCCTTACTTAGGATTCAAAATATTTCCATACTGCTGATAAATGAATTGCTGGTGTTCTTTTCTGAGAAATTTTTACTTTTTTATACAATGAGCCTAAAAAACGTTATACCAAATTTAGGAACTAAGAGATCACTGATGGAATACTGGTACCAAGCAGAGTCAACGGTAAACTGACTTTTTTCCACAACTCACAATTAGTCTCTTACTTGGATCTATGGAAATTGCTGTATTTTGTTGTATAACATCTCTAAAACTAGGGATATCACCGTTATTCTCTCCTCCAATATCCTGTTAACATTCCTTAGTAAATGAAATTGCAATCTGTCTTCTGACCCTTAAAAATATGCAAGATGATAAACACACAACATAAGCTAACATTACAATTTTATTGTTTGTTTAATTTTTGTTAGAATATTTCTTACAAAAAAAAAAAACACTATATAGTCTTAATAAATTTCTCTCAGGCTTCCAGCCGTGTTAAGATGTTACATTTGTGGGACGTTTCGAAGGCGTCCTTCTCTGCCTTCATTCTCAAATGTCAATGATTAACTGTTTGTTTATTCAGCCGCTGCCATGGAAACGGTGGAAGACAAAAGCCAACACAACTCCATTACATCATCCACTCTTCTGCTCGTTACCGACGCAAAACTGTTTCAGAATTTTAATAGCAAGGTTCCAGGCCACACTGAGTTGATAACCAGTGTCCCTGTTGACTAATAAATCAGTTGATCTTATTTCTACAGCTTCTGTAATAACACTGGCCCAAAAATCTTTGACCCGGGCTAAAATTGTTGTTTTTTCAAATTCAAATTTGTGACCCTCTTACACACTATGTTCGGCCACCGTAGATTTCTCCTCTTGCCCAAGACGAACAATTCTGGCGTGCTCAACACATCGCTGCACAATGCATCACTGCGTCTGTCTGATGTAACTGCGGCCACATTCACATGGTATATAATATACACCAGGGGTTAATAAACCTAGGTCATCTTTAACAGTGCCGACCAAGTTTCAAATTTTAGTGGGTGGTCTACAAATTGTCTTGACTCCGTGTTGTGATAACAGTCTACCTATTTTGAAACTTATGGCACCCACAAACGGCAGAAACGCAAGGCCTTTGGTATCAATCTTATCTCTCCGTCGATTTTCCTTCTGTTTAAACGCGCGAGTAATCTGCCCCTGATTATAACAATTATTTAAAAACGTTTTCTGGAGATAGTCCAATTCAACAGCCAGGCTATGTTTGCCACAAATCGTTTGTGCTCTGTGTACCAAGGTAGTTAATACAGAGTTGCGTTGTGCCGGATGATGAAAGCTGTTGGCATTTAAATATAAGTCAGTATGGGTAGGCTTCCGATACACAGTGTGTCCCAGCGACCCATTGGCATGTTTAATAACAAGCACATCAAGAAACGGCAGGCAAACCGTCCTCCTCCAATTCCATTGAGAACTGAATATTTTCATGGATAGAATTGAGATGCACAAGGTTGCCTGCCGTTTCTTCATGTGCTTGTTATCAAACGTGCCGATGGGTCACTGGGACACACTGTGTATCGGAACCCCTGGTGTACATTATATACCATGTGAATGTGGCTGCGGTTACATCGGACAGACACAGCGATGCATTGTGCAGCGATGTGTTGAGCACGCCTGAAATGTTCGTCTTTGGCAAGAAGAGAAATCTGTGGTAGTCAAACATAGTGTGCAAGAGGGTCACACATTTGAATTAGAAAAAACAACAATTTTAGCCCGGGTCAAAGATTTTTGGGCCAGTGTTATTACAGAAGCTGTAGAAATAAGATCAACTGATTTATTAGTCAACAGGGACACTGGTTATCAACTCAGTGCAGCCTGGAACCTGGCTATTAAAATTCTGAAACAATTTTGCGTCGGTAACGAGCAGAAGAGTGGATGATGTAATGAAGTTGTGTTGGCTTTTGTCCTCCACCGTATCCATGCCAGCGGCTGAATAAACAAACAGTTAATCATTGACATTTGAGAATGAAGGCAGAGAAGGACGCCTTCGAAACGTTCCACAAATGTAACATCTTAACACAGCTGGAAGCCCAAGAGAGATTTATTAATATTCAACGCCGTGAAAGATTACGATCTTACTAAATAGTCTTTATTTATTTAACACAGACCTTCTGAAGAAGAGAGTTTAGGCTCCTAAGTTGTTGCAAAATGGATGCAGGAAAAAAGAGATGTACAGAAATTTCAGGTCTCGTTTAGACTACTTGAAATAAGGCAAAGTATAACAACCTAAGAAGATTAAATTCAATTAAGAGACCACAATCATTTTTTGTATTGCGAGAACATAGCATACATTCTTATTACAATCTCAAATACAAATTCCTAATTAATTCCATAGGAAGGAAATAATGATGAAATATTCTCTCAATTTATCGCATGGAGAAGGTTAGGAACAGAATTTATATCAAAATATCAAATATCAAATTGCTGAAACAACTATGGCAAGATTACAGTGGAAAAGATAATTTAAGGCCTAGAAATTGGAGGGAGGAGTACCAACATCCAAGGAACAGTAGAATGGAAAGACAGTTGCAACCAAAAGTTTATTTGCAGAGCTGTTCTTGCCAGCACTTGTTTGCAATTTCTTGCATTTGGGCTGGTAGTTATGAAATGGTAATAAAAACAGGTCAGTAAGATGAAAGAAGGCTACTAAGCATCATTCCAACTGCTGAATTTAAGAAGTGTTTAGAGATTATTATGAACTGTATGTCATACGAGACTGAGAAGTAAGTTTATGCAGCGTTGGTCATAAGAAACTAATAAGTAAGTTTATTAATGTTAATAAAGGTGAAGCCAGAAAGGTTTAAGCATGTTCTTATGTTCTTAAACATCAGTCTAAGTAATCAGTTAGGAAAGTGAAGAAGTGTTTAAAAATGAATAGGAAGTGTTGGTCATATTATGATTAGTCATAAATGAAATATTGTAAATGACAGAAATAAGGTTTTGTGAGCTAAGCCAAGTAAGTATTCCGTATTGTAAGAGGCTAAACCAGTACCAGTACCAGTATCAGTTTATTCACCTTAACTGATTCCTGACTTGTTGAAAGTTCTACTAAGTTTGCATTAAAAAATTTAAATGACCATGTATCAGTCTGGATAATTCAACTGTAAAGCCTATCGGTAGCCACAAAGCTTATTTAAACCAAAAGCTAAGGAAAGCGCTACGAAAGCATGTAAAAGTCCACTGAAAATTTTTGGATTTATTTCACAGTCACATTTGAAAAATAGAAATTACAGTTGAATTGGCTATCGAACTAAACGTCTCCGAAAATCACAAGTCATGAAGAGGAAGAAGTAACAGACTAAACCCCACTAGAAAATTTATAAGTCCATAGTCAATGCTAGCACTGGTCACTGGCGGGCAAAGTTAACATGGCGGTGTCTCACGCCCATGTCTTATTTCAAAGTTCAAAAACAACTAGAAGTCATCTCGGCTGACCGACACTCACACAACCCGACAAAACACTCTAGCTCATGATTACTCCGCGACTGGAATCAAAAGGCTAAAAGACCAAAGAATAAAGACAGCCAGATGGTCTGAGCAGCTTAATTTATATCCTCAGCCGCATGCTAATCGTGATCTACCGCTTACCAAAAAATAGTCTAAAAAAGTTTAATTATCGTTAGTATTCAAAGTTTAACAGTGTGTAGCCTGGCCCTTAAGGTTTATTAAAAGTATGATGACTATAATTCTAAATTAACGTGTCTTCTTGTATATGATTTAAGTGTGCGAGTGCAATGGTAATAAGTTTCCTAAAAACAGTTGGTAAATCCCCTATTTATATCTTAATTTGTGCAATTTTTTAGACGTCCCCACTGGATTACAAATTATCGTGTTTAAATCAATGTCAACGTGTTCAGTGCTTGCTCCTGATTTCGAAACTGTAACTTTTATTATTATCGGTGGTGTATTATCAAAGTTATCTGTTTTACTAAGATTGAAGTTTGTACTATTTAGAGGCCATGTCAGAAAAATTTGGTTTCTAGTTAATCATTATTAAAGTGCTGCTTATATCGAAAACGTGTTATTAGCTGAATTTTCTTTGAATTTTATTACATGTTTTAAAAGTTGTTTTGTTTACGAAAGTGGTCTAGTTTAATCACAATTTAATTTCGAAATTACCACGTTTTTATTTACGACGTAATAACTTTAAAATTGATTTAATATTTATTCTACTGCATGGAATGTTTTCAAACTTTAATATAATATACTAGATACTTTGCTCTTTCAGGAAATTTACTTTTTAGTTCGGGAAATTATCGAAAGCGTGTGGTTATTTAATGCTGAAACTACAAGTGTGTCTAACAAAGTGTTTAAAATTTTATTTACTCTATTTATACGGCCTAAAACTACTGAATTTTAGTGAATTTAACCTTCTTTTGGGTTATTATTATGAAATTGCTTTACTGCACCGAAAAGTGTTGAGAATTAGTGAAATTATCACGTAACCAAAATCGACTTATAAATTGGATAATTATGGATTACACTGTTCCAGGTTAGTTTAAAAGTTATTTACTATTATAATTTTTTTATTTAGGACCTGTATTGTATGTTGAGTGACTTTATTGTTTTGAAATTGGCTTATTCACTGAGTTAGGTTCTGCATGAAACTTGTCTCTCATATCTTGTAGTTGCTAACTGAAAAATTTTATGTTTACTGGAAAGCTAACTCCCTCCCTTATGCTCTATGTCCAAGAAAACTGGAATTTACCCAAATTCTAAGGTGCTTACAGTATCTGCAACAAAAATATATGGACCCGATTAAAGTGTATTTTTCAAATTTTCCTGAAATCTTTGAAACAAGGTTGGTGGCTGTAGCATCATATAAAGTATCAATATGTAGGAATTACTAGAAAACAGCCAAATCATATTACATAAAATACTATTCGCAGATCATTGTTCCTGTATACTGAGTAGCCTGAATGTTGCATTATAAAGGAGATGATGATGATGACCCAACCAGTGAAAACATTTCTTTATTCATAAATAACTTGTCGCCACCACCAAAGCCCAAAGATTTTTTTTTTAATATATAATTCCCCAACATGGCAACCACGACAGATCTTATAATCAACTTGTAATAATTATGAAGCAGTCCACAAATAAATGAACCCAGGGAAGCTAAGAGTGGGGATGTAAATTTTGCTGAAATCAGCTGTAAAAAGAAAGCATGTCAGATTGTACAAGATTTATATCTACAGGCAGAAGAAGGGAAGCTACAAACAAGTTACTGACTTTTCACAAGTGAATCAAGAACAGAATACATCAAAACATGTACTTTAGAGTAAGGAAAAAAATACAAAGGTATTTTTTCCCGGTATTTTTTTTTATCTCTTTAATGATAAAAAAAAAATTAAAATCATGAAATGTCTGTTGTTCAAACACTGAAATTTTGATTGATCCATGTGTTCTTTTTAAATAATAGTATTTCTTGTCGGAAGATCCATATGTCCAGAATTCAAAATGGAAACTTCTGATGCTCAAAGTACTTTTGGAGAGACGACGGATAAATTTAATAAAAGTGAGCTTGGAAACTGTGTTCGATGTATTAAAAATAACTACTAAGCAAGGGTTTAATAAGCAAGCTGAATCTATGCTTACAATGGAAAATGTTTTAATAAATTAGAGCATTTATACGAAACATTGTGACACTGCAACAACCATGGTGTGATCACAGCAGAAAAGGTATGCAGGGGCGGATCCACCCTCGACATTGTAGTTTTGAGACTTTCTTTCTGAGTATTATTCAAAGTTTTTGGGAAATAATGTTGGTAGTTATGACTTTTATAAAAAGTTACTATAAAGGAACTGATAAATAATAGGAAACCCTTTATTATTTAAAGTGTTAAGAACATTGTTCAGGTAAAATGAGTAACCCGTGCAATAGTAACATTGTGAGGCAAGGCTGTTGTCCCAACCAATGTGAACATATTTTCTTTGTAAATAATTTATCACCATCGATGAAAACCCAATAATCATTTTAAAATCAGTACTTATTTGTCATTTGTTTGGCATGATTGTCCTTTAGTGGGATACATAACTAAATCACACAAATAATTATGTTGAACAAATTATAGAATGTAAGAACACTGAAAAATATTAAAATAAAATTACATCATATTTATTATTAAAAATTTTAAATGATATAATTATATCATTTTAAATTTATATTTTAAATATTATCTACTGAAGAATAAAATTTGTTAAAATTACTTATTTAGTTATTTTGAAAAAAAATAAACTCTGTAACTCCTACTACACCATCTCCTACAAATCAATCAATATCGTAGCGTTTGGCTGATTGCTTCATCAATCACAAATCTGCCAGACACTAAGAAAAAGTTTTTAATCATTTCTACATGCTTACTATTACAATGTCCAGCACAATGTTACATGTTGATGTTATCAGTTCTGTTATTATTGGCACTATATCAACACTCCAGCACCTAATCATTAGATGTAGTCATTACTGATGCAACATCAATGGCAATGGGGTAAGCTCAATATTGGATATAGAATTATTAGAAGTTTGTGGAAGGAAAAAGAGGATCATGACCAAAAATTACCTCTTGGTTTTGGGTACAAAGGTGTGGGTACTTTTCATCTGTAAGTAAGGGGATTAGGGATTAAATCAATTTATTGACAAGGTGCAAACATAATACCTCAAACAGTGAAATGATTTACAGTGAAAAGGCACATGGAGCATAAATATGGGTGCACGGATATTTACTTTATAGTACAAGCTCCATCTCAATTAATAATAATTAACAGCATGGAGATTCAGAAGACACTGATGAATCATTGGATTAAAGAGCAAAAAACAGTATTTCAAGAATAATATAACCTTCAAAATTATACAAAATTATAAAATTAAATAATTTTGATGGCAAAAGTTTCCAAAACTGGATTTTCAGGTTAGTACTGCTCAGGGAGAGGTCAAACGAATTCAGAAGTTGGTGTGTGAAATGTTATGGGTATTAATAAGGCAAGTAGGTTACAAAACTTATAGAATGAGATGGAATGACTTCACCTAGATGTTGCTGGTATTTTAAAGGGAAGGACAAACAGAATTTCTGGTTTGGTAAACACAAAATAATTAGCAGGATACACTTATGCATGTAGCCGTCATCACTGATGGCTGATCAGGCTGATCCTGGCATAAAATAATCACACACACACACTGCACCAAATAGTAGTAGGTGGATGAGGCTTTTTTTTAGTCCCAAGTGATCCAGTCTATGTTTGTTGCTCTTCGAGGTCTTTTTAAGCTGGTCTTTATAGCGTTTCAGGGAGCTCCCTGACATCTTTTGCCAGTGCTGTGTTCACGAAATAAAAATTGTTAATGGTGTATATTGTTACTCACACTGAACATGTCCAATCCATCTGTGTTGGTGACTAATGTTGAGGGCTTCAATGCCGTATCTTTGTGCGCTTTCTAAAACTCTAATGTTGGACACATAATCATCATCCAATCTATCTATATATATAAAAATCAATGCCACTTTTCGTTGTAATTTTATAACTCAAGAACGGGCTCACCTATCCAAACCAAATGTTTAGGCTTTGTTTGGACTATTTAGTAGATGGTTTATGTGAAGTTTGCAAAAAATCGGTCTAGCGGTTCTTCATTTATCACATTTTTTGTAACAAATGAATTCAATAAATGGCGGATCATTTTGTTAATGGGTATTTTGCTGTCAAATTGAAACTTTTTTCAGTGTTGACAGGCAAGCATGTTGTTATGTCATTCATGTGGTCATTTCATTTTGGACATGCTTCGATTAAAGCAAATTGTCAGCAATAATTATTGCTTTGTGTTTATATTTTTAAACATATTGTTGAGTGCATTCATACAAACGGTGAGTCTTGAATTGTTCAAATGTACTATGTATAAGTGTGCGTGTACTTTTCTCAGTTTTTTAGCGAGCCGTCGGTGTTTCACATCGTTTACAGGTTTTATTTGAATTAAATTGTCAAACGCATTTACACAAACGGTAAGTTTTGAACTGTTGAATTGAATTACATGTATGTAAACATATTGTGTGCATACAGGTGTTTTATTCTTTTGTAACAGATGGAAGCACGTCGATTTAAAAATGAATTATTTAATGAAATTTTTATATACATTGAAGTATGCAGTCATACATATTTCCATACACATATGTATAAATACTGATACACCACTATTAATGTAGCAATTTGTTTTTAATTTGATTTATTCTTTTTTATATGAAGGAAAAATGCCATGAGCCAGAAGAGCAAATATAGGTCGGTGAACGCGTAATGCAAATGATGTGGCATTACTAAGACGATCGCAGACTGCAGATGAACGCGCACAAGCTAATGCATCGCAGTGTGAATGTAATGCACGAAATAGATCTGTTGACCCTGTACCTGTACTGAATCTTGCACGGCGATCACGAATATGTCGTGCTGTTTTGGCTGAAATGAAGCGTGCTGCTTTTAATTACAACAGTCAGATTAATTATAGTATGTACCGATACAATGGAATGATGGACGCAATATGTCCACATTGTGATGCGGCTAACTTTCCAGGTGAAACGGCCAGCATGTGTTGTGCTAATGGCAAAGTGAGATTGCCAGCATTAGAAACTCCACCTGAACCATTGTATTCATTTATTTTTGGGACATCTCAAATGTGGAAGCACTTTTTGAGTCATATTCAACAATACAATTCGGCATTACAAATGACTTCTTTTGGTGCTACTAAAATTATTAGAGATAATTTTATGCCGACGTTTAAGGTAAATACTTCAACAGGATTGTCCCATCTTTATATCAATCTGAATCATAAAGTATTCGATAGTTTTAAAAATTCTGATCCAACATCTACCTAAAATTGCATACATGTTACATATTCAGGGCCAGATTTATCATCAAGCTGGTTTGTTATTGCCATACCCCGACGCTGATCATTAATTTTTGCAAATTTATTTTATTGGTGATGAAAATCGTGAATTGGATCAACGTTGTGCAATTGTTTCGAATACAAGATGAGAAATTATTCGTGAGCTACAAAGGCTTTTCCATCAGCATAACGCATTAGTTCAATTGTTCAAAATTGCTCTCGATCGTATACCATCTGATATTTTATTTTTTTTTTTTTTTTTTTTTTTTGCTGTCGTCAGTCTTTAGACTGGTTTTATGCAATCCTCCATCCCTTCCTATCCTGTGCTGATAATCACAAAATCGTAATAAGGGCTGATTGAACACACCTTTTGGAGAGCATGCAAGGCGATTCAATGCACCGACAATTGATGGGGTTGCAATTGTAATTCTTCTTGGTGATCAGTTTCAATCCCGTGATATTGTACTTCATCGCAGAAATGAGCAATTGCAACATGTTTCGGAACTTCATTGTAGTTACGATGCATTACAATACCCAATATTGCATTGGAAAGGTGACGATGGCTACCATATCAATATACCAATGATTGATCCACGAACAGGTAAATAAGTGACCTATTTTCAGTGTGTTGACATTTCATTTGTATAATTTTCTAAAGTCACATTTTGCACTTATTTTCAGGTCTACATGTACAGAAAAAAGTTAGTGCCATGAATTTTTATTCGTATCGATTGATGGTTCATCCACAAGAACAAAATTATATCTTGAGATGTGGTAAACTATATCATCAGTACATCGTTGATATGTAGGCCCTATGCCAAAATAGAAACTGAACGTCTTAATTTTATTCGTTTCAACCAAGCAAAATTAAGATCCGAAGAATATATTCATTTGCAAGATGCGATAGCGAATGATGCTAATGTTAATGACATCGGAGGTTTAACTATATTGCCATCTTTGTATATTGGTAGCCCATGGCATATGAACGAATATGCACAAGACGCAATGTCTTATGTACGAAAATACGGTCAACCAGATCTGTTCATTACATTTACATGTAATCCGCAGTGGGATGACATGAAAAACAATTTATTTGAAGGACAGTTGACAACTGATCATCATGACATTACAGCATGTGTTTTTTGGCAAAAATTGAAAGCATTTATGGATTTAATTGTGAAATTATGTGTATTTGGAGAGGTGTGTTGCCATATGTACTCCATCGAATGGCAAAAAAGGGGATTGCCGCATGCACATATATTAATTTGGCTGGTACATAAAATAACTCCGGATCAAATCGATGACGTTTTATCAGCTGAAATTCCTGATCAAACTGTTAATCCTGAGTTATTTCACGTTGTCGTTAAAAACATGATACATGGTCTGTGTGGTGAACTAAATATGAATTCGCCATGTATGATTGATGGAAAGTGTTCGAAACGATACCCAAGGCAATTGACTTCAGTCTCAATAACGGGCAATGACGGATATCCATTGTATCGACGTAGATCACCCAATGATAATGGCAAAATGGCAACCATTAGAATGCGTAACCAGGACGTTGAAGTTGATAATCGTTGGGTGGTTCCGTATTGTCCATTATTATCGAAAATATACAATGCTCATATAAATGTGGAGTATTGTAATTCAGTCAAATCCATTAAATATATTTGCAAGTATGTAAATAAAGGGAGCGATATGGCTGTTTTCAGTGTTGCTGGTGATAATAGAAATGATGAAATTGCTCAGTATCAAATGGGGCGCTATATTAGTAGTAATGAAGCTGTCTGGAGGATTATGTCATTTCCAATGCACGAAAGACATCCTGTGGTTGTTCACTTGGCTGTGCATCTTGAGAATGGCCAACGTGTTTATTTTAATGAAGCAAAGGTATTGGAAAGAGCAGCACAACCACCAGTGACTACGTTGACCGCTTTTTTCAAATTATGCGAAACATACATTTGCGATAAATTTGTTATATTCTGAAGTGTCTCAGTATTACACATGGAATGTGTCTTCGAAAAAATTTCAAAGACGTAAACAAGGAACAGCAGTCGATGGGCATCCAGGCATTTTCTAAACAGACTCAATTGGGAGAATATATACAGTACATCCAAACAATGCTGAGTGTTTTTATTTGCGATTGTTATTAGTTAACGTCAATGGCCGAAAATCATTTCAAGAATTGAGAACAGTCAACGGTCATTTGTGTCAAACATATCGTGAAGCTTGTCAACTCTTGCATTTGTTGGAGGATGATGCACATTGGGATTCAACACTTCATGATGCATCTACTTCAGCTCATCCACAACAAATATGAATGCTATTTGCCATTATATTATCAACATGTATGCCATCAAATCCAGTTGAATTATGGAACAAATATAAACATATATGGCAGAAGATATTTTAATTTGTATGCGTCATCATGCAAGAAATCCTGATTTGTTGATTACCTTGGAAATGTACAACGAAACTTTGATAATAATTGAAGATATGTGTCTAACGATTGCAAATAAAGCATTAGTACAATTGGGTATGACCGCACCAAATCGTGAGATGCATGATTTGTTTGATCGTGAATTGCAACGTGAGCAGGAATTCAATTGTAATGAGTTGCGTTTATTGGTACAATCGAATATAACCAAATTGAATATTCAGCAAAAACATGTATATGACACAATCATGCAAGCCGTTTCCAAAAATGCAGGTGGATTATATTTCTTGGATGCACCTGGTAGTACAGGCAAAACATTCGTTATATCATTGATTTTAACAAACTATTCGATCGTAACAGAAAATTGCATTGGCACTTGCATCTTCGGGAATTGCTGCTACATTATTAGAAGGTGGCCGGACCGCACATTCTGCATTAAAATTGCCATTGAATGTACAGGTGATTGAAACTCCAACTTGCAATATTTCGAGAAATTGTGCTATGGCAAAAGTTCTGCGATTAACGTCAATTATTTTATGGGATGAGTGTACAATGGCGAATAAAAAATCACTAGAAGCATTTAATCGAACAATGCAAGATTTACGTGGTAATCAACAGCTTTTTGGTGGTGCTCTGATATTACTGTCAGGGGATTTTCGTCAAACATTGCCTGTCATTCCTCGATCAACTCCTGCTGATGAAATAAAATGCCTGTTTGAAGTCATCAGTTCTTTGGAGATATGTACAAAAATTGCCACTGAACATTAATATGCGTATTCACCTACAAAATGATCCAGCTGCCCATGAGTTTTCAAAACAATTGTTAGAAATTGGTGATGGCAAAATACAAATCGACAGTACCCAGTGGCGTAGCTAGGTCAACAAGGGCCCCGGTGCAAAAAATTTATTCTGGGCCCTCAGGCCAGACGGGCGACCTTTTTTGCTTTGTGTGCTGGTAGGGGCCCCCTGAACTGAGGATGGGGGCCCTTGAATTGTTCTTTAGGGGCCCCTGAGCAGTGGTTGGGGCCCCCCTGAGTGGCGAGGGCCCTTAGTGAGGGGTGAGGGGCTCCCTTAGACGACGGTAGAGCTAAAAAAAAGGTTGCCAGTTTGCCGTGAAGGCTCCCTCTAAACTGCGCTTGAGGGCCCCTAGAGGTGCAGAGGTGCGCTTAGGGGCCCCTGCCCCTTGAGGTATGCTTGGGGGCCCCCTGAGCGTGAGGGCCCTGGTGCACTGCACTGCCTAGCCCCATAGTAGTTACGCCCCTGACAGTACCAACGGATTGATCGCTGTACCAAACAATTTTTGTTCAATTGCGCAATTGATAGATGAATTGATTGAATGTGTTTTTCCAAATATTCTTCAGAATTACAGAAATCATGATTGGTTGAGAGAACGCGCGATTTTACCACCGAAGAACATTCATATCAATGCCATTAATTTTCAAATTCAAGCGAAACTGCCAGGTGTAGTCACGACATATAAATCAATTGACAGTGTTATGAATCAAGATGAGGCAATGAATTATCCATTTGAATTTTTAAATTCATTGGAACCGGCTGGTACGCCACCACATTGCTTGAATCTGAAAGTTGGTTCTTTGATTATATTATTGCGAAATATTAATCCACCAAAACTGTGTAATGGCACCAGATTGACAGTGAAAAAGTCACTGCCAAATTTGATTGAAGCTACGATCTTAACTGGTAAATCAAAAGGAGAAGTTTGTTTGATACCGCATATCCCTATGATTCCAACTGATATGCCATTTGAGTTCAAACGATTACAATATCCTGTGCGTTTATCATTTGTGATGTCCATCAACAAGTCCCAAGGGCAAACACTTCACGTTTGTGGTGTGAATTTGGTGGAATCATGTTTTTCACATGGCCAACTTTATGTTGCCTGTTCCAGAGTCAGTACCCCCAGCCGTTTGTTTATTCATGCTCAAAATGGAAAAACAAAAAAATATTGTTTATCCAAATGTTTTGGATTAAGTTTCAAAATAGCTAGCAATTAATAAAATATTTTTTGTTTGAATAAATGAATTTGATGTTCCAATTAATTTTTTTTATTATTTCACTTTATATGTAGCGAAGCACGTACCGGGCCGCTAGTACAATATAATATGTAAGAATAGCATTCTTCAAAAAAAATCAATCTTTTTTTTTATTTAATGCTGACATAGGAAACAGCAAAAACTCTTTTAACACTGGATGGATGCAACACAGCACTTTAGAGAAGTTAACTTCAGACCAGACTCATTGACTCACCATTGTTGGGCCAATGCTGTTGACAAGAAACAGGAAGGAAAACAAGCTTGCTGTAAGACAACATGCTTGTGCTGGGGTTGGTACACAAACTGCATCTTAACTTTGATCGTGCAAACCTAATGAATTGCAGTATTAAGTTCTTCACACAGTCGCCACCATAGTTTTAACCAGAAACTAAGGAAAAGGTTCAAGTTCAATGATAAAAGTTCACTTCTGATATGATGAGTATATTCTTCAAAACATTACAAAGTTAAAGTACTGCATAGGCATTCAGACAACTTTTCCAAATTTAATTTTACAGATTCGACTGACCACTCGAGCACGACCGAAACCCCACGTTACTATTACTTCTCAATTACATGAATCTTCAGAATAAGACTTCCCTAAGCTGACAAAATTTCTACTTGATGTTGAACAAACTAAAAGTTTGCCGCGCCACGAGCCCAGAGCTAGCCACCCGACATAACGCGCTTACATCGTCTCACTCCTGCTTCTAGAATAGGCTCCTTCATGAATGCGTCTTTACGAATGGGCGCGCTTAGGCTAAGGGGGAGGTATATATAGAATCGGACCGTGAGAACTTCCTTGTTTCGACTTTCCCAAGGATTTGATGCGATAGCTGATCAGTTTCTGACAACTGTTGTGAAATCCAATTTGATCATGACAGTAAAATTAATCCTAGCTCTCTGAAATTTTGATAGTAGCAAGATATTATTACAAACGTCAAATTAAGTTATTATAAAAAATTTTGTTACTTTAATAGTTTAGCCAGAAAAGAGTCGTAAAGATGTGATTGCCATAACTACCGAAATATTGCTTCTATCGAGCTGAAACAAATTTAATTCTATTCTCCTATTGCTCATCTATTACCTGATTTCAAATAAAGAATTTTACCTATTTTTTAAAATGGTCTAAAACTCGAAAATAAAATTTAATGTCTTGAAATATTACGAATATTGACTTGAAAATACCTCTAAACAAATTTCCCTAATGAAAAACTATTACTGTAAAAATTTGGAATCTCTAAGTTAATTCCCTGATTTATTACGAATTTTTGTAGATATCACCCTCGGCGAATGTCTAGCGATTGCATCATTGCTTACTCGCGCCAAAACCCATTTTATTCTATTACTATAAAATGCTTTAATATTTTGAAATGAATCTTTACAGAAGTCTTTAATTTTAAATAAACTTTACTCTGAATATAATTTCTTTTCATGAATCCCCAAAAAAGACTGAAATATCGAACTTTTACCTAAATCACATGTCTGGCTATATCAAATTATATTCAAAAACGATCTTTAGGTTTCATGAATCTTTCTAAAACTTTAATATGTTATCTAAATCGAAATTACGATACTTTATCTCTATCACTTGACTTCTTAACTGTTTTCCTGATAGCTAAATGCTTCGTGTTTAGAGTGGAAAAATTACGTGATCAAATCCAAAACCGGCAAATCACTTTCAAACATATTCAGACTCTAAGTAAGATCTTTTAATAACAAAACTAATTATCTACTGGCTATATATCTACCTAAACATCTTTTAAACTAAAGAAATATCTTGGTTTATTGAAACTAAATGAAAGTCAAACACTACCTATACAAATCTGAGGTTAAGTTTCTGATCAGCTGTTTAAATGAATTTAACTATTGAATTTACTGCTTATACTTGAATAAATACTTATTTAGGACATATTACTGGGAAATATTATCAAAAATTAACTATAAAAATGTCTTTAAAAGGGTGGTCCCATATACTTCAACTGAACCTGCTATCTCAGCAACTAATTTCGTTATGCGAAATTCTAAGATGTGTTACATTGCGTTGGCATCCACCTGAAATGGAATGTAGTCTTTGCAGGTTTATAGCTGTACGGCATTATGAAAACATTTTGATGATGCCATATTTATGAGGTATATATAATGTTGAATGCAGTCACAGATGCACTACTGAATGCTTCCATGTGAAGTCCACTGCCAGTGCCATGGCTCTGCTCATCCATACACTGTTTCCCCTGTCAGCCTTAAAAGTACTCTGTATCTGTCTGTAGAATGATGATCCTGGATTCAATGTGTCAATCATATAAAATCCAGTAACTCTGTTAATGATGTTGTCATAAGTTGTATTTCAACAGCTTCCTTTATGACAGATTTTCAGAAGAAAAAGGACCCTTCCAGCACCTTCAAAGATCATTTTATAACCACTGTCAAAACATGTTCTACAACTGTGGAATTCTTTAGTTGTAACAGCTAAAGGTTGCACGTGTATTCAGTCTTGTGATCTCCAATAGTACACAACCACCCAGTGGTGACAATGAAGATGTTATATAAATGTATCAGTGATTAGAACCTTCATTTACACATTCACCTAGAGTGGTCCCAGAAAACCATGAGACCCTAACCTTGACAGCCGGATGGAGAATTGGGCTAGACATCCCCAGAATGAACAAGCTAAATATTTCCAGTTTAGATCTTGCAGTGCTTCTTCCTTCAGTTTTGTTTAATAATGGGTTCAGAATCTTAATGCATAGCATAAAATGAGTTTCTAAGTAGAAAGTGTACAGAGCAGCTACATGTTTAATTAATGCAGAGTGATGGTATACTTGCCTCGACATGCTTCATAATTGATAACCTCTTGCAAAACATTAGGTACTCCACATGATGCACCATGTGTTTGCTGTAAGACTTCCACTTGGTCACTGATCAAACACTGAAGAAAATGTTTCAAAGATGATGATTTTCTGGAATTCTGAAATAAATTTTTCAAGATTAAGAAGATACAGAGACATAAATATATTCATGTTACAAATGAAACAAATGTTCTGAACAACAGAAACCAACAATCAACTTCCAGAACAATTAATACTGTTATGTAGGACAAAAGGGGAAAAAGTTAAGAAAGCAAATTTTCACTGTTGTTCAGAGTAAAAAATTGATGCCAATTATTCTGACACCTTTTATGACTTTTATTTTTAGATTGTAAACATTACTTTAAAAAATATCTAACTGGACTCTTACTGTTGATAATATTTTTATTCCAGTTAAATAACTCTTCAGAATCTAAAAACTTAATTCAAGCAATTTTGTTAAACACAATAAAAACAGTATTGGAACAATAAAAAACTTTATACAATTCTTTACCGAGTGTAAATTCAATAGGTTAATATGCTATACTGTATTATAATATATAGAACCTGACTTAACATGACTAGGATGTTACAACTTATATATGCAGAAAGTAAAACCAGCTGTACAGATGTTACTTCCAAGTACTTGGAAAATCTTACAGGGATAAATTATTTGCAAGTAAAAATAACAATTGATACCAATGACAATAACATATAAACATCAAAATGGTCTGAAAATTTCATCATTGTGCAGAATCTTAAATGTAAGTTGGGCCAATTTCACTAATTTATGAGAAAAACACACTAACTTGAGAATATTTGGGTACATGAAGACTACAAAAGGACAGTCAATGAAGCTGTGTTTTATACAGTTGTGAAAGAGGTATCTTGTAATGATATAGTTTGTATTGTGAAATGTTACCACAGTACTTGACAATAACCAAAAGTTTGTTATGTCTCTATGATATCAACAAGGCTGAAGGTCCTAGTAGTAATATAGACTTCATCTTCTCCAAAGAAATTTGTCTCCAATTCAAAGTGCATTAATATAGAAAGGATAGATGAAATACGTCTAACACTCAACAAAGTTGAAGGGAGAAGGGTCGCAGCAACACGAAATCATACATAAACACAGAAAACACAATATTTCGGGGTATAACCCTTTGTCGAGTAAAAGAAGCAAATGGCTGAGCTTGCGCATTGTCAACACAGCCACTCATAGACTCGTGGATTAATTCATGTTACTGCTGCCCTCCTCTCTTCAACTCTGGTGAGTGTGTTGGGTGTATTTTGTCTATACTTTCCATATAAATATTGCCTCTCATCAGTTCTTTCTTTCCACTGCTATCAAGAGCGTTAAATTTGACTTATTCGCTTTGGATAAAAAAAAGTTATCAGGTTCTAAAGGTAAACTACTGAAAGTTAAAACAAGCTCAAGATTCACTGATATTAATTTTCTTTTTTTTAAAGAAAATCACTATTCTCTGATACCAGCATTAAATTTTCCACATTACAATCAGACTTCAATTCTTTTTAAAACTGCAAATTATTTTTAAATGAGCTTCAACACTCATGCATAATCATTCAGACTGCAGATAATTTTGTATAACTCCATTTCAAAAATTTTGCTTCTTCCTTGCAATGGTAGTCCACAGTTTCCCCAAAGTCTAGTGAAATTTAAACTCATATCTCTAATTACAAAGTTTGTGTACAAAACCAGTCATCTAACCTTGTGTTTAATTGCATGATGACAATACTATATCCAGACATTAACTAACATGATGCTTTTAACTATACCATAATGCTTGGAGAGGCTACTCCTATGATTCTAACCACTTTTTTCCTCTCTGAATTTGGCGATTTCCTTTGTCAAGTTCTGGCCCTGCTGATTTACTCATCTAAAACATGAAACTAGATTTCTGAAAGATTTCTCACAGTTCACCAATCTTCTCCCAACTTTTCCACCAACATTTTTCTAATCTTCAACTTTAAGAAATTCCTAATATCTTAGCTGTCATAAAGCTTTGAAGTTTCAACCCAATCCTTGTGAATAAAATACTATGAAACCCTTGATATTACCTTTAAAACCAAATGTAAATAATAAACCAAGATTACAATTACATTTCCTTTATCTCCCATACCTGTATACTATTATTCTTTAGAACACATCTCAAATAAATATACCGAGCGTGGTGGGTGAGCGGTTAATGTTCTGGCCTCACATTTGGGAGGACACAGGTTTGAATCCCTGTCGGGCATCCAGATTTGGGTTTTCCATCATTACCCCAAATCACTCCAGGTGAATCCCAGGATGCTTCCTTCAAAAGGCCATGGCCGAATTCCTTCCCATTCCTTGTCCCCAGTCCAATCCTGCCTCTAATGACCTCAGCATCGACGAGGCATAAAGCCATAATAAAAAAAAGAAATCAAATAAATAACTACCAGAAAATATATTTTTTCTGCCTTCCTTTTTCTTCTTGGTTGCCATAATGTCAAAACCCATAAAATTCAAAATTAATTATCTCCCCATAATTTTTCAATGTAAAATATCACCAATCATTTTATTTTTATTTTATTTTCTTATTAAAAACTGTTCTGATCGCTAACTAACTGAAATAACATTTTTTCCCACCCTCCTTCCTTGTTTTCTGTTTATTACTTTACTAACACATCATCTTTCTCCATCAAATCATAGCTCTTTTCAAAAACCAACGTCATGAAAATATTCCTTTCATTCCTAGTTTATTTTAGAGATATTCTTCTTTCATTTACATCTTAAATAAGGAGTTATTAATCATTTTCCAAATCCTCTTTTCCATTTTGGCCTCTATTGCCCAGATGGTTCTTAACTCTGGTGAGCTTTATTTCTGGTCCAATATTCTTTCACTATGGTAGTCTTTTCTTTCTTGGATCCATTTCACCCCAGATCTGGGATCCAGTGTTTTGGCTGTTAGTTTCTGGAGAGAATTGGATGGTTTGATCAGCATTCTGTACTTAATCCTGTTGTAAATGTCATTGGGGTCAATTTCCTGTTACTCGAGATCTTTTCCAACTAGCATTGTCCATTTAAGTCACTTTCCCTCTAGAGACGGCGATGAAGATTTTGGAGGCGAGTCTATGATTGTCCATCTGAACTATGTGACCATAGAACATCAATCTCCTTTTTGTCATGGGTGTTGTAATGCTTTCCAGTTGTTGGTATAGGTCCTAAGTGTATTTTTTGACAAGACCCATTAATTTTTCTCAAGATCTTACATTCCTATAGTTCCAGTTTTCTGAGCTGTCCATTTCTAACCATGTCCAAGCACTCTGATGCATACAGTATTATAGTGCCCAAGTTTGAGGTTAAGGGAGAGGGATTCAGATTCATAAATTTTCTTACAAATATGGTATGTTCTCTCCAGTCTGGCGCATGTGCTATTTATGCCTAAGTCCTTGTTGATGTTTGGTGTTATCCGTTCTCCAAGTTATCTGAAGGCATTAGTCATTTGTATCATTGCATTCTCCAGTGGGATTAAGTTTGGTGTATTTCTGATGTTGGTAATGAACTCAGTTTTGTTTATGGAAATCTTTAATCCTATTTTAGCTGCTATGTTGTTGAGGGAGAATAGTTGGTGAATAGTTTTTCCACACTAGACACTAGGAGAGTGAGGTCATCTGCTAAGACCAGGCAACTGACTTCTAGTTTGTCCATTCAGGAATGAATTTTTCCAATAGACAATTCAAGAGGATTGTTGTCAAGCCACCCCCTTGTCTAACACCTGATCTAATTTTGAAGGACTTTGGATGTAGTGTTAGTTAGGCTCGCTTTCACAAGGTTCCAAGTTTTGCTGCCAAGTCCCTGTTCAGTGAGCATTTGAAAAAGGGCTTTCCTATCCAGGGAGTCTGAAAGTCAACAAAGGGTGCCATGTAGGATGAGGCACTGAGGTTTTTGTAGGTGAGAATTGTTTTGAGATTTAGGATCTGTTCAGCACATGACCTTGTCTTCCAGAACCCAGCATGGTATTCTCCTATACATGAATCTAATTGAGCCTCTACTCTAGTCAGTAGTCCCTTAGAAAGGATCTTGTATGACACAGATAGTTAGGAGATTCCTCTATAGTTGTTTAGATCTGACTTATCTCCCTTGTTGTGAAGCAGGAGGATGATAGGAGAGGTCCAATCAGTAGGTAGTGTATCCTTAAACTATTGGATTTATTCTTATTTTCCCCATTTTTTAACATTTCCCGTTAATTACCTGTTCTTAAACTAGTTGAGTTTAGCTTTTCTGTAACATGATGCAACCCTTCTTTTGTCTTGATGTTGTCTTTTTTCTTTGTTTGTGTGTTGTTTTGTGTTGCCGCTGCCCTCCTCCCTTCAACTTTGGTGAGTGTTGGGTGTATTTTCCCTTTCTTTACCATGTAAATATTGCCTCGCGGCATTTCTTTCCTTTCATTGTTACCTAATTATTGAGTAAAGTATTCTTATGAGTAATAGTTAAACTATGATGCCTAACTGTGAATAATAAAAAGTAAGAACAATTTAAGTCAAAGCTGCCACTATCTAGTAATGTGTAAGCCAATTACTAGAAAATCATACCAATAAATGATGTTTATAGTGCAAGTTTTAAGGAAAATAATTTGAAACTGAAACTAAAGGCTGAACATTCTTTAATATGTTTCTTTAACATTATAGTAATGGTATAGCATTAAATTAAATCTGCAAGTATTGTGACATAATGGATAATATGTTTTTCCCTATAAAAATGTCCTTAACATGTCAATAACTGACAGTTTAGCCTATTCTATGCCAATTTTGATGCACAGTTCAGAAACTTAGTGTCAAAGAAAAGGAATAGCAGGAGCACAATCGTTTAAAATTAAGTTTCTGAATATTAAGCATAACTACAAACATATTATGAAATGAGAGAGCCAAATGAAGGGAGAGTGAAGAACTACCACACTACAGGATAGAAAAATCAAGATTACAATGGTTTGGACATCAAGAGAATGGGAGATGAGAAGATTCCGCAGAAGATGTTAAGACAAGGACTATTATGACACCACATGTAAACCAAGCAACAGACAACTGAAAGGAGCTCAGATGTGTGTTGAAAAAAAGAAGGAGTGAACCTGAATACAATAGAAGAAACTCTCCAGGGGCAGATCCAGGGGGAAGCTAGGGGGCTCAAGCTCCCCCCCCCCTCCAAAAGTATCTAGGTCCACCCACGACATAAATTTGGAGCCCTTTTTTTACTATAAAGACACCCTTGCCCGATTCAAGCCCCCCCCCCCCCCCCCACCAAACCAAAGTCCACTCAAGTCCTCCCCAAAACAATGTCTACTCAAGCCAAAATAGGCTCAAGCCTCTCCCAAACCAAAATCCTGGATCTGCCCCTGAAAAAGTTGGTGGAAGGAAATCTAGAAAATAATGCTGTGAAATTCTATTGTTCTGTTGTTTAGTTTTTCCGAAACTAGTTAGAAGATAATAATCTATCTATTTCACTACCATCTTTCAATCTCCTATACCAAGTGATAACTTCTTTTAATATTCTTAACCAGCCGAGAATATACAAAAAGTTAATTGAAAATTGACTTTTGAAGGTTTTAGTAGTCTGAAATGACACCTTGAACATTAATTTATTTTTATAGTTAAGTCAGTAATTTCAAATCCTCTTTTTCTTTTTGCTTTTAATCAGCTACATTTAAAAGATTTGTTTAACTTTTGTTACAATTATACTTGGCTATGAGTATAGAGAATACTGTTACTGACATTGTAGGCCAGCAAAGTTAACTTACCTCTCTCATTTCTCTCCTGTATAAACACGTAGGAACTTTCTTTATCTTTATAATGTTCTTATCCACAATTTCAAAGTGGACACCAACTCTTTCAAACTCTTCAACAAAACTTGTAATAATTCTGAAATCTTTGCCACTTAAATCGAGAACAACTGCTGCTTCTACTTCATATGACTTGAATTTATTTATTTCAGTGTCTTCAATATACTCTACAGAAAAACAATATTTCGCACTAAAATCAAAAGCATAACAAACATGAAAATAATAACAATTTTAAGAATAGAACAATTGAAAGATGCAAATAATTACCATTCATTAGATTTTCTAGTCTAATTCTTTCATGAATGGCATGCTGATCAAACACACCAATAATATGTGGTAACTTATGATCCACAAAACTACAATACACGACAATAAATTTGTTGTCACATTGTCCCACAACCTGAAAGTAAAATTAAAAACCTGTAGGATATGCAAAATTAAATAAAATAAAGAATGTATCATATTACTGATCATTGTTGATGAAAATAGATACCTACACCAAAAACAATTACAGTGACAATGAAAATGCTGTTCGACAATGAAAATACGGAAGACAGAAAGTAATCACACCACTCACCACAGATGAAGGTATGAGTACTACAACAATCAAACAAACATGGACACATTTTAAGTGTGTAAAGTGTTTCACATTTGTGCTTTCATCGCAGCCATCCTACATTCTTCTGTGGTGAGTGATAGATTTACTATCTCTATCCTTCCTAATTTTTATACTTACAACAATCACAGAAACTTGAACAGACTTTTAAGTGTTTCAAGTAAAGTGTTTCATGTTTGTGTATTCATCACAGCCTTCCTACCTTCATGTGTGATGAGTGGTGATTGATACTTTCTCTAGCCTGCCCTATTCTTATACTTACAACAAATATTGATAGTATAAAAAAAACTAGGGAAATTAAATCCATCATAAACCAAAGTTGAAGGTAGGAAAGATGCAAGACATATAGGGAGGAAAGAAAGAAAAATATGATAAACATGACTCATAATATTTTGAGAGGTTTCTTAATCAGGTGAAATAGTTATAACACACAGGGCTAGCCAGCGGGTGAGCCCACACCTACTGTAATTATTATATGGATTGTAATAGTTACATTGTTGCTAGGTTATTCAACAATGTTGAAGTGACATATTTCCACATACAACTCACAGAAGTTACATTGCAGTCGTTCAGAGAATTTAATAATTTTGGTTTGATAGATCCATTTTGAAGGAGAATTGTAACTGACTAACTTGTGTTGATAAATCTATAATGGTCTAACCAATGCATACCAAGAAAGCTTCCATTACTCCAGTTTTATTTACTTAAGCTTAACATATAAGTATGTAGTTTCTAGACTGTAATAAAATATACACTGAAATCTAACTGGATATTCAATATACTTAAAAAAATATGGAACCTGGATGAACAGTTCTTGAGTTATAAGCGTACTAATGTATGTTCATGTGTCTCGCCTCCTACATTAGTAACGCTATTAATGATAAGACAGGATAGGGAAAAATAACCCGTCACTTACCACAGATGAAGGCAGGAGGACAAGATGAACACATAAAAAACACAAAAACAAACACAAATTTCACAATATTTTGGTGAGAAACCTTAGTCATGCGAGAGGTGAGACATATGCAGTGGAAAAGATGCGATCACATCCCGACCTGCCACATGAATGAAACAAAGGCGGAACACGGGGTGGTGGTGGAAGTGTGGGGGTGGGGGGATAAGGTTGAACAGTGATAAAAGTGGAACAAGATAATCTCTGTGGCACCTGTTTAAAAATTATTACTAAAAAAATTATGAAAAAATTACAATTTTATTTTGATCGGTTATAGGGGTAAATAAATGAAGGTAGAAATAAATATATCTGACTATAAATTGAAAAATAGTGGGTGGTAGGTTTAGGCCAGGGGTGTGTCTGGTGTCAAGAATATGTTAGTAGGCTAGTTCCCATCTGCGGAGTTCTTAAGGGGTGGTGGTGCTCGGAAAAACTCTAACTGTGAAACAGGTGTTGAGGTTGTTTGAATCATGTAAGCTGAAATGAACTGCAACAATACCTACACTTTGACAGTTGTCACCCCTTCCACACCAAATGTTCCCTCCCATACAGCCTTGCAATCCATGACAGACGCATCTGTTCCGATCATGAATCAATTTCCACTTACTCCCAAGCCCTTGTTTTCCGACAATACCCCAATGATCTCATAAAAAAAAAAAAAAAAAAAAAAAAAAAAAAAAAAAAAAATTAAATAAATAAATAAAAAAAAAAAATCCTGTGCCATCACTCACAACCCTCACTTTGCACCTCCTAAAACTGACCGTGGACCAATACTTGTCACCTAATTCTTTCCTGGCCTGGAATCGGTGAACCAGATTCTCCACCGTGGACATGACTTCCTAAAGTCCTTCCCTGAAATGCATCTCCTTCTTTCCAAACTTCAACCCACTGCTCCCTGCACTTGCTTCAGCAGATCACACAATCTGAACAACATCTTGCTCCACAAGTATTTATCTTCTGACTCTCCAAGACCTCCACAGGAATCTTACACTTGTAACAGACTCCGCTGTAAAACATGCAGCATGCATCCTGCCACCACCACTTACTCTAATCCTGTCACAGGAGAATACTTTCCTATAATTGGACATGCTACCACTCACCGTATCTACCTACTCACCTGTCTCCATTGCACTGCTTCCTACATCGGTCTCCCCACTCAACAACTATCCTATAGGATGAATGACCACAGACAAAAAGTTTATACTTCCAACCCAGACCATTCAGTGGCAATTCTTGCTTAGTGCACTTCGACAGCTTAATGCTCTGTCTTTAAACAGTAACTCCTTCAGCTTTTTCACTGTCAAATTCTTGTACAAAGACTGCATTGTTAATGAAAACAAGCGCACAGTATTCAACCAGAAGTGAACAATATCACACTTTGCGTGGTGGTGCTGCAGGTGGCAAAAAGATAAACTAATAACTCTATACCGAAAAGTAACATCTTTGAAGCACACTGATGAGAACTTATATCCCTTGCAATATTAGTTAATGTTTTCAATTTCACAGTCTTCACTTGTTTTGGTACTACTATATACCATTATGTCATCTGCAAACAATCTCAAGTCTGACTGTAAACTATCAACACAATCATTCATTAGAATAATGAATACCAATGGTCCCAAACATTACCCTGTGCCACTCCCATTTCTACTTCTACTTCTTTTGATTTTGCACTTCCTACCCTAATTGTATGCTTTCTACTTGTTAACAATTCTTTTACCCAGCAAACCACTTTTCCATCCACTCCAACAGTTTTTTCCTTATTTACCGCTATTTTACAGCTAATTCTACCATATGCCTTAGAAAGATCAATTTGGTCTCGCTTGTCCATTTTATCCAAAATATCCTTGCCTTAAGCCAAGTCAATTTAAACCATTTTCTTTCCTGACAGACACTTATAATGTTGCATACCATTCTCTCCATTGATTTACATACCACTGATGTCAAACTAAAGTGCATGTAATTTTTCAGCCCTATTTGTCACCCCCTCTCCCCCCCCCCCCATTTGATGGACTGGTATTACTATACCACTTTTCCAGTCCTCTAGTAAACAACAAGTATCCGGACTCAATTTAAGTAACATTTCATGATAAGGTACAAATTTTGTATCCTGCTATCTTTAAGACATCTGTTGTAATATTATCTGCACCATTCCTTTATGTTTCTTAGCTTTCTTTGTACCTTCATTATATCCTTAGGATGAATCTTTTTTTTCTTTTTCTTTTTTTAAATTTATACTGAATCATAGTCCCTTATAGATGCATCAAATAAGTTACCCTATATAACTGCCTTTTTCAAATCCTCAGCAACTTCTCCATTCTTATCTAAATCTGTCTGAATATCTTCCCTTCCCCTCAATTTTCTAATATAGCCTTAGAAATTTCTATATCCATCATACAGTGACCCCCCCCCCCCCCCGAACCATTAATATTCTTTATTTTTAGCTTCCTCTTTCCTGCTATTAATTCCTTGTTTAGTTTTTTTGAGCACTGCCTACTGCATTGATGTCTCATAACTTTGATGCATTATATTCTTACCAGCGTCTTTAACTAGTGATGTTCTGATACCATCAAAGTATCGATACCTACTCAAATTGTCTTACGATACTTACTCATATGAGTACTGTAAAAGTATCGATACTTACTCATAACGATACTTTTTTAAAATTAATTTTGAAATATAAAATAAATATGTGACACGTTGCTAAATTATTTATTTTATTTGCGTTGTGTAATAAAATCAAATAACACTCAATAAATATTTTAATTTATTTATTAAAATTATAATAAAGCTCACATCGTAAGCATACTTTGAAAGTTTTGTCTTATCCATAAATATTTATTTCTTATAGTTTTAACACTTTTAAACAATAAAAGTTCGCTTTTGGAAGGTTTCCCCAAAAAAGCAATTGTTCAAAATATTTTGGGAACAGCTTGTTTCTTTTGTTTGTCATTGTTTCACCCGCATTAGAAAACAAACATTCACTCAATACTGACGTTGCTACAGCAATAAGAAGCTATTGTGCGAATTTATACTAGTGTTGTAAAAAAAAAGTTGTTTTTTTTCTGACTTGAAAAAAAACTGTGAAAAAAACTTTTTTTTTCTGGGACATGTTTTTTTTATAACTACTAAATTTCAAATTTTTAAGGCATTTATCGTTTAATATGACTGTTTTAGAGTTTATACTAAGTACTTATCTTACTTTTAAATCTACTATATTTTTCTGGTTCAGTAGAAAAAAAATTACAAAAATATTGGCAACATTGACTGAAGTTTTCTTTTACGAATGGGGTCTTCCCGAAAAGGCTAGGTTGCGTGAGAAGGAATCCCCGTTCCACATTGTTTGGATTGATACTCGCTATTTGAACTAGTGCTGCCAGGCCCTACAAATTTATCTGTAGACCTACGAATCTTTTCAAAAAATTAGGAAATTTAACTACGGTTTTTTGCCTCTTTTTATTACTTATTGTGCTTTCCTTATATTCGTATACTTGTTAAACTCGCAGCGTATAGTGATACTGAGTCATTGTCAATAATTATGAATCATTTCCTTGCAACCGTTGGCGTAAACGAACGATTGAAAACAAATAAAGCTCCTATTTTATATAATAATAGATTTAAATTCAAACTTAAAAGACCGCAATACAGAATTATCAGCGCAGTCTTCATGCACAGTGTGTACTTTGCTCACAATTTAAAATTTCAATCTCAAAAGCTTTTGCATACAATACAACCAGTAAAAGAAAACGTAACTATTTCTGAAGTTATGGATCTAGAGGAGACAGAAGAGGAAACAGAAAATTCCGACTCCGACCAAACTAGTGTTGGTAGTATTGATACTAGTGAATGTGGTACTGACATAGAGGATGAATAAAAAAATTATGTTACCTATATAGATACATTTATGAATCATTATGTAAGACATTATATGATTTAGTAAGATTGAAAACACGCAAGCAAAATGTAAGTTCCATAAATAAAACTATAATTTATCAAATATATTGTTTTCTGAAAAAAAATTAGAAAAAACAACCAAGGGTGCTAGGTTTTTTTTTCAGGTTTTTTTTTCACAAATCTGAAAAAAAAACTTTTTTTTTACAATTTGCAACACTAATTTATACAAACAAGGAAATATAAGTTTCATTTCTTCCCATTCTGTAAATGGATTGCTTTTTAGAGACATTACAGTGTTTGACAAGTGGAGAGAGACTTGTCACTACGGTGCATTTTCTTTGTGATGTTTTCAGAAGTGATATTCCTGTGATACGCTAGCTGAAGCAGCTTCTTCTTCCGATTCGCATGGGATACTTACTGTAGTTGCTTATGAATCATACCTTTTAGTTTTTGTGTGGGGCTGCGTGGGAGCGACCATAGGCCAGGTGTAGTGAAATGCGCGCCAAGTACAACTTTATTACAGTGAAATAGGGGCCTAAAACAAATTCTTTGAGATTAGATTGCCTATTGTAAGACTGACTGTGATTTTCGATGCTACCAACTTGACGTCAGAGGGAAATTAGTTTCGCAGGCGCGACTGAGTATCACAGCAAGGATGATGCGTATAGAATTTAACACCAGGTGCGTTTCGATACTTTCGATTCGATACAAGTACTTTTCTTCCGATACCGAGTAAGTATCGAATGAATTAATTCAAAGACGAAAAGTACTTGGTATCGAAACAAAGTATCGAGTACTTACTCGTATTTACTTGTATCGAAACATCACTATCTTTAACCTCCTTACATCCCTATTATAATACATAGGTTACATATTATTTTTTATTTCCTTCTTTTGGTATAAATATTTCTCTTCTCATTTTTATTATCTCCTTGAACTGTTCACACTAACAATCCACCATACTTGTGCCTTCCAATCCATGAAGGCTCCAAGAAGTTTACTGCTATTCCAGTATTCCAGAAGAAGCATAAAAGAAAATGGTAGAACTATACATTCTATTTTATCACTGTGCAAAGAAGTTTCAGAAAACAATAGTTGGAAGAATAAGAACAGTGGAAAGTGGATTATCAGTAATTTGGCTGAAAACCTGAAATGTGAATAATGGAAATAACCTTTGTCATAGTGCAACTGTAACAGAGAGGCAATGGACATAGGCAGGATTAGGTCACGTCTAGCATTTGCTGAGAAAATGTTTGGAACAAAGTAAGTACATGAATAATTGTGAGAATTAGGAAAGTGATTAAGGGAAGAGAGAGTATTATGAAAATGTTCGTAATACAAAGTCTAGCTCACTCACCTTCATATTGGAAAATATGCTCTTGGTATAAGCAGTTGGATACATAATTTGAGACACTTTTGTTACTAATTTTGACAACTTCTTGTCATATGCATTTTCAATTGGCCTTTTGTATAATTTCAGTTTTCTTTCAGCATTGACTAATAATGTCTTCAATAGATCTTTTGAACCTGGAAAAAAATCAGAACACATTTTTAACAAGAAAAGGATTAAATGATGCAAGCATTTTCAGAAATAGAATAAGACAGTCCATACGAATCAGCATAAAAATTGTAAGGAACAAAATGTTTATCACTGTTGTAATAAACAGTTTATCACCTTAACCTCAACCGAGTTACTCAAGTGCCATTGGATATTCAATTGTTCTAAAGTTCTTTCGGCCACCACCTAACTTGATTAAACCCCAAATTAGGAAAGGTAAGGTTCACATTGTAATAAAAGTCACTGCTGCTAAATTAAAGTTTCTCTATATTCTTAATAAAAATTACACAAGCCCGAACAATCGATAGGCAATCGGAAAATCTTCACCTGAACTTTAAATAGAATTGTATTTAATGAAGTATCTGTAGTGAGCTAAAGTTCGCTTGAATATGATCTGGTATGTTTGTTTTGCAATTTCTTGTAAATCAGTGTATATAGACTTTGTTTTATGAAAGGAAATTATTTAAAGGCCATTTAATATGTTTAAGAATCGAATTGTGAAAGAAAATTGCTTAAATGAGTGTAATTCCAAGTATTAATGCAAGTTACGATGTCTACAGGACAATTTTCTACAGTTTAAAATGATTTCTGTAAATAATTTTGTATTTAAGTATCTTTAATTTCCATTTCTGACCATTTTGTAATGATGTTAAGTGATTATGTATTAATTCTGATTGTTTTTAATATGTTTAACTAATCTGAGTAATTGTTAACATTCGAGAAATATCTCACGGAAGCTTTTGAAGAATTCCAGAAATTTCGATAGAGCCTATATAAAGAAATCAGCAGAAGGACAAAATTTAGTTTACAGTTAGTTTTATACAGATTCACTTTGGAACTGCCAAAGATTGCGTCAGTAGTATCTCTAGATTGTATCTATGCATGTGAACAATATCGTTGATGCTGTTTTGAAAATAAACAAAAACCTTAAACTGAACCTTATGGTGGACTTCTTAATTAATTACTATATTAATTAAACCACCGAAGACTCTCACAAAGTTCCTTGACTGCAAGTTATGAAAAGCAATCAGACCAGACCAAACCCCGTTGTAAAAATTTAAAAGTCACATTGAAATTATCTTAAACTGTCCCACTGTACTAAAAAATTTCAAGATGGCCCCCCCCCCCCCCCCCGCACTTGTATCTCTGCCCAGCACTTCCTGCTTTCGGCACATAGCAAATCATTACTACCATTTGCTACCATCAAATTCAGGTAATCATTTCCATACTTTTTTCATTCTCCTCCCACCTACCACTATCATACATAAATTTATGCTTCCTTCTGCTCATCATGTGTGTGTTTTTTCAGTATCTAGGCTTCAAACACACTGTAAAATTTACATTTTTCACTTAAACAATTCTTATCCCCTTTTCTGTGGTATATGAATCTATCTTTTCCTTTTATTGAATAATGGAGACAAATAAACTGGCATTGGGCACTAAAAATAACATAGGATAGGGAAAAATAATCCGTCACTTGACACAGATGAAAAAGGAGGGCAAGATGAACTAAAACAAAAACAAAAAACGAACACAAATTACACAAGATTTCGATCATGTGAGAGGTGAGACATATGGCAGTGGAAAAGATGTGATCACATCCTGACCCACCACATGAATGAAACAAAGATAGATCAAATGGGGTGGTGGTGGAAATGTGTGTGTCTGAGGGGGGGGGGGGGAGAGAGAGAAGATAGAACAGTGATAAAAATGAAACAAAATAATCTCTGTGACAACCACTTAAAGAGATTAAAAAGTATAATTTTATTTTGATCGGTAAATAAATAAAGTTGGAAATATATATAAAAAAATAAATGAAAAAATATATACATGTAAATAACTGACTAAAAAATTGAAAGATAGTAAGTGATAGGTTTAGCGTAGGTTTAAGACAGGGTTGGTGTCAAGGATATGTTGGTAGGCAAGTTCCCATCTGCGGAGTTCTGAAAGGGTGGTGGTGTTCAGAAAAACTCTAATAGCTCTAACTGTGAAACAAGTGCTGAGGTTGTTAGACTCATGTTAGTTGGCAGTGATTCTAATAACCTCAACACCTGTTTCAAAGTTAGAGTTGTTTCCGAACACTACCACCCCTTCAGAACTCCGCAGATGGGAACTTGCATACCAACATATCCTTGACATCAAACACACTGTAAGCATCTTAGAATTTTGTCAAATTCTAGCTCCTTAGCTTAGGTATGAGGGAGGAAGTAAATTCACAGTAAACATAAAGATCGATCGTAAAGTCACCGAAGTTGAACTTAGAAATTTCGAGAAGAGCAGTTATCAACTTTAAGGAATTTCCCTGTAATCTTTCCCACAGTAACAATTCACCGTAAAAATCATTTTAAAGTGTATTTATCATATCACGAAATGTTTATTTTAGGAGATATTCCAGTTTGTTCAGGATTTGAAACACGCGATTATAAAAGTAGAAATTCTTAGATTTGCAATATCTTTAAATCGAGTAAAACGACAACTGATCTTTTATCACCTGCTGTAGTCAGCACTGTCCCCGATATTTTGGTAATAAAATTAAGTAATTTGGTAAAGTTTATTTAGCGATTTTAATTAAGAGAAAATAATAAGCTTTTTTATTAAAAGAGATATTAATTTAAAAATTACACCAGTAGATAGCCCTAATTAAGACGATTTCGTACATATATTGGTTTTCGTAAAAAGTTTTAGCATTTGTCTAGTAATCAAGTTTTTGAAAAATAGATTGTCGCGGATTGTTGTTGACATGCGTAAAATTCCAGAACACTTAGGGATTTTCCCCGATAACATTAGAATGTGTCACTACGCGGAGTTTTGAATAGCTAAAAAATTTAATTAATAACTCTAAATTTCTCACGAGACTGCCGTTGGACTTCTAGTAGATAAGTCCAGATACTGCCAAAGTTTGAACATTTTTAATAATCTAGATCGCCAAATAAATTACACACACTTTTAGCTACGCGTAAGCAAAAAGGTGTTATACAGTTGCTTACGTCACTGATTCTAGTGGTTCCTATAAAAGGACCCCGCCGCCATTATGGTTTGTCTGTTCCGGTCTGTCTTTCGTCTCGCTTACTCTTTCTTTTTTGCGTCGGTTGGTTGTAACTCGCCATGCTGGCTAGTTCGACCATGTTGGATGTTGTTGTGTTATATAGCAACTTTAACTTTAATATGAACTTTTAAATTTTTATAAGGGGTTCGGTCGGTTCAAATTTCTCTCCACAACTTGCAACCTTTGGAAAAGTGTGTTCAATTTGCCTGCTCAACTGTAAAATGCATATTTAAAATTGTGACTTTGAAAATAAAACTTTGGATTTTCTAGAAGTGAACTTGTGTGCTTCAGTAGACAGTAAACCTTTTCTCTATTTGTGGTTTAACAAATATTGTGGCGACCTCAAGCATTTACGTTGAGTTTATCCGGCTACATGGTCAAACCAAAATTATTTCATAAATTTTCTACAGAACTTTGAGTCAACCACAAACTGTTAGTTGAGGCACTAAGGCTATACTGCAGCCCCGGTATAGGCCTTGGTCCTTACAACACCCCTGGCCAAACCTATCACTTACTATCTTTCAATTTGTTAGTCAGTTATATACATGTATATGTTTTATACATTTTTCATTTATTTATTTTATATATATATTCCAAACTTTATTTACTTATCCTATAATTTATCAAAATAAAATTATACTTTTTAATTTATTTAACTAGTCATTGCAGAGATTATTTTGTTCCACTTTATCACTGTTCCACTTTCTCCCCCCACCCCCAGCACTTCCACCACCTCCTCCTGTGTTCCACCTTTGATTCATTCAGGTGGCAGGTCGGGATGTGCTCACATCTTTTCCCCTACCATATGTCTCGTCTCTCAAATGACTAAGGTTTCTAACCGAAATATTGTGCAATTTGGGTTGTGCTTTTTACATGTTCATTTTGCCCTCCTGATTTCATCTGTGGTGACAGGTTATTTTACCCTAATCTTATGTTTCCTTTTATTGGGCAGTCTATGATAAACAGTTTTTGATTTAGTCTAAGTATTTCAGTATGGAGATGGGAAATAATAAACAGAAAAAGAAGTTTCTTGTGATTAAATGATGCAAAAACTCAAAATTACAAGGTAAGAGCCAGAAGTGTCCAACCCAACCATCTTCCAGGAGTAATAAGAGTAAAATGACCAGTCTCCACCAACTGCAACACATTTATTACATCTTGAAAATAACATTCAAATATTCTAAAAAAGTAGTCTGTAGTTTTTTTTTTTTTTTGTAAAATTCGCATAAAATGAATTCTACAACTCTTCCTCACTGCTAAATTTCATACTGGGATTGTCCAATCAACTGATGCACACCGTACACTAAAAGCTTCACATTAGTCCATTCACAGATGATGTTACCTGCCATTATCATCATTTTCCTCCCATCATTCCAGGAAATGTGATTGGGCAAGAAAGAAACTTCTGCCACCTAGACATACAACCAACATTCCTACAACTACAGAATAAATATTTGGCACCAAGGTTGCGATTTGAGCTCATATATTTTTGTACCTCCTGTTTGGCAATGCCTTACGACATTGTAAGACCCAAGGCTGACACCGGGATTGTAGTATCGCCTTGGTGACTTAACTAACAGATCACGTGGATGGAAAGTTCTGTGCAATTTTCATAAAATAATTTAAATTTGACCATGTAGCCTAACAGAAACTCAACTTAAATGCTTGAAGGTCACCACTAGATCTGTTTCTAAACCTCAAATCTAGAAAAGGTTCCAAGATAACTACTAAATCACAAAAGTTCACTTCCAGAAAATTCCAAGTTTTATTTTCAAAGTCACATTTACGAAAATTTGCATTTAACAGTTGAGTAGGCAAATCGAACACTCTTTTCCAAATATTGCATATTGTGGAGAGAAAGTTTTACCGACCGAACCCCTTTTTTGTAAATTTATAAGTTCATGTTAACAGTTATCCTCGCAGGCTATCACACCAAAGTACCAACATGGCTGACTCAGTGGCGCCAACATTCAACCAGCTACTTCACACTCCTACGCAAGCTCACTCACATAATGCACCCAGGATACAGACAAGAAAAGACGAAATCAAACAAAAGACCCGGTCACATGTAAGCACGAGTTTATATAGCAAGTGGCCAAACCAATGACGTCACAGCCGTATCACAACTTTTCACTTCCGCAAGACCAAAAGTGTGTGTAATTTATTAGACAATCCAGATTATTAAAAGTGTTTAAACTTTGACAACGTCTAGACTAATCTACTAGAAGTCCAACGGCAGTTTAGTAGGAAATTTAGAGTGATTAGTTTTAAAGTTTTATTTAATTTCCGCGTGGTGATACAAATCTCTGAAGTAGGGGATTAACCCAAACGTTTGAATTTTTACAGCGACAATCTATCTTCAAAAATTTAATTACCAGACAAATGCTAAAACTTTTTATGAAAACCATTATATATTCAGAATCGTCTTAATTAGGGCTGTCTACTGATATAAATTTCAAATTAATATTCCTTTTAATTAAAAAGTTCATTTTTTCTCTTAATTAAAATTGCTAATTAAACCTTGCTGAATTACTTAATTTTACTACCAAAATATCGGGAACAATGCTGACTATAGCTGGTAATAAAAGATCAGTTGTAGCTTTACTCGATTTAAATATATTACAAATCTTAGAATTTTTACTTTTCTGATCGCGTGTTTCAAAACATGAACAAAGCGGAATATCTCCTAAAATAAACATTTCGCGATATGATAAATACACTTTGAAATGATTTTTATGGTGAATTGTAACTGTAGGAACGATTACAGGGAAATTCAATAAAGTTGAAAACTACTCTTCTCGAAATTTCTAAGTCCAACATAAGCAAAACTAGAATTTGCCAAAATTCTAAGGTTCTTACAACATTGAGCAAACTGGCGAAATAAATTTTGGGTTGAAAGAATTCTTTCTGCTGCCGATTTCATGACAATTATGATTACATAATACAAACAACCCACCAACAGTAAATGAGTTAAGGATATACTACCTAAGACCAAACAGCTACTTTCAAAATGTCCGCTCCCTCTCACTTTTCTTTATTATTATTTGAAGATTTGTGAAGTAAATTTTGTGAGATTCAGAAGTCTACAATGTAGTAAGGGTTTTGAGCCATGTTTTAAATGAAATAAATCAAATTTGGGAACAGAGCCAAGTAGACTATGTTGTTAAGTGTCATTTATAGATAACAATATCAGAGATTACAGGGGAAATTATAAGTATTTTGACTTATTAGTAATTTAGGGGAAAATCTAGAAGGAAAGTTAATAAGAAAAATTAATTGTGATTGTGATGTAACATATAGTTAAATACAGAAGGAAAGGTTTCCAAAAATGTTTAAAAGGGTAAAATAAGAATGAAACCAAAATTTCAGGGGAAAAGAACATGTATAAACATGGGTTTTTAATATTCACAGAAATTGTAAGCTTAGGGATGAAACACAAAAATGTAAATAATTCTTTAATAATAAGCTTAAATAAGTAAAGATAAGTATATAAATCAATGGAAGAATATAAAGAACATGTATATGATAGTAGTTTAATGTGTTTAAAATGTTGTAAAGTAGTTTTCCAGATTGGGATAAAATGACACATTTAAATACAAAAATACTGAGTTTTGAATCTGGTGAAATAAATGGTGGAACATATACTAGATTAAAGGGCATTAAAAATTATGGTGGTAGTGACGATCCATAAAATTAAGGGGAAGTATTTATAAATGAACTTTAAAAAAAGGGGGCAATATGGCCAGTAGATGCATAAAACGTCTTTTGGACTGATATTTAATGATAAAAGACTTTTACAGAGGATAATGGGTACTGGAACAAACTACAAATAAGAAAAAAATTTCCTAACAATACTTTTGACAGGTAGTTATGATTTGAAGGGGAAAGTTCAGACTTAATTTGTATATGATTTATTTGTTTTTAATTGGTATATTTCAAGAAAATTAATCTTATATATATATAAAAATAGACGTGTTTTTTTCCGATATTTCACTTTCCAGCCACCACTACCTAGCACAGATCACTGATGTTTGTGGGTGGAAGTAGCATGGAGTTTGCTGTCGTGCACAATGTTGGCCGAATGCCGATAGCTGTGGGGATGTGGGAGATATAATGATTAAAGTTGGTCAGTGCAGGGCGTTTTCATATTTCGACCAAAAATTCGTATCTCCGTATACTTCTCTTTCCTGCCACAACTACATATCATAGACCTTTGGTGTTTGTGTGTGGCAGTAGAATTGTCTATCCTGTCGTGAACTATGGTTGTTAGATGTCGGTAGCTATGGGGGTGTGGGAGATATGGGGGTTGAAAGTGGTCGACCTGTGGCAATTTCATACTTCTGCCAAAGACAAAAGTGTCATGGTGTATCACTTTTCAGCGAAAACTATAGATCACAGATAACTGGCGTTTGTGTGTAGTAGTAGCACAGAGTCACCTTTCGATCACAACAGCGGCCGAATTTTAGAAACTGTGGTACTGTGCTAGATAAGGTGGTTTTAAGTGGCCGACCAAGGATAATTTCGTATTTCGACTGTCTCCGCATATGTCACTTTTCTGCCACAACTACATAGCATAGAGCATTTGGTGTTTGTGTTTGTTAGTAGAATCGTATCTCATGTAGTGCACTATGGTTGTTAGATGTCGGTAGCTATAGGGGTGTGGGAGAAATGGGGGTTGAAAGTGGTCGACCTGTGGCAATTTCATACTTCTGCCAAAGACAAAAGTGTCATGGTGTATCACTTTTCAGCGAAAACTATATATCACAGATAACTGGCGTTTGTGTGTAGTAGTAGCACAGAGTCACCTTTCGATCAAAACCGCGGCCGAATTTCAGAAACTGTGGTTCTGTGGTAGATAAGGTGGTTTTAAGTGGTCGACCAAGGATATTTTCGTATTTCGACTGTCTCCGCATATGTCACTTTTCTGCCACAACTACATAGCATATAGCATTTGTGTTTGTGTTTGGTAGTAGAATCGTATCTCATGTAGTGCACTATGGTTGTTAGTTGTCGGTAGCTATGGGGGTGTGGGAGATATGGGGGTTGAAAGTAGTCGACCTGTGGCAATTTCATACTTCTGCCAAAGACAAAAGTGTCATGGTGTATCACTTTTCAGCGAAAACTATAGATCACAGATAACTGGCGTTTGTGTGTAGTAGTAGCACAGAGTCACCTTTCGATCACAACAGCGGCCGAATTTTAGAAACTGTGGTACTGTGCTAGATAAGGTGGTTTTAACTGGCCGACCAAGGATATTTTCGTATTCCGACTGTCTCCGCATGTCACTTTTCTGCCACAACTACATAGCATAGAGCATTGGTGTTTGTGTTTGGTAGTAGAATCGTATCTCATGTAGTGCACTATGGTTGTTAGATTTCGGTAGCTATGGGGGTGTGGGAGATATGGGGGTTGAAAGTGGTCGTCCTGTGGCAATTTCATATTTCTGCCAAAGACAAAAGTGTCATGGTGTATCACTTTTCAGCGAAAACTATAGATCACAGATCTCTGGCGTTTGTGTGTGGTAGTAACACAGAGTCACCTTTCGATCACAACAGCGGCCGAATTTCAGAAACTGTGGTTTTGTGGGAGATATGGTGGTTGTAAGTGGCTGACCAAGAATATTTTCGTATTTCGACGAAAGGCATGTGTCTCCGCAGATTTCACTTTTCTGCCACGACTACATAGCATAGAGCATTGGTGTTTATGTGTGGTAGTAGAATCGTGTCTTTTGTCGTGCACTATGGTTGTTAGATGTCTGTAGCTATGGGGGTGTGGAATATATGGGGGATGAATATGATCGACCTGCGGCAGTTTCATATTTCTGCCAAAGACGCATGTGTCATGGTGTATCACTTAAGTGAAAACTATCAATCGCAGATCACTGGCGTTTGTGTGTGGTAGTAACACAGAGTCTCCCATCGATCACAACGTTGGCCGAAATTCGGTAACTGTGGGAGTGTGTGAGATATGATGTTTGAAATTGGTCGATCATGAATATTTTCGTATTTCATCCAAAGACTTGTGTGTATCCGTAAATTTTACTTTGCTGCCGGGAACTACATAGCGCAGAAGACTGGTATTTGTGTGTGGTAATAGTATCGAGTCTCCCATCGTGCACTATGGCGGTTAGATGTCTACTGCTGTCAATATGAATTCTTTTACAATCACGAACGAAGTCGTGGGTACCAGCTATCATATTATAAATGTGGAAGTAAGTCTCTGTCTTTTTGTTACGTTTTGACGACTAAATGGCTATATGAATATTGATGGAATTTAACAATGAAATAGTGTAGGAAGGACACAGGACATTTTTTCGGTATGAATAACAGTTTTTAGTCACTAAATTTTAAGAACTTATCGAATGATGAAAGACAGACAGATTCGTGTGTTAGTCTGTAATGTTACGTTGGTTGCTCAGTCGCGCAGTCTGTTAGTGTTTGATTTGTTAATAAATTTCGATAAGAAACAAAACTTATTATTTAGTATAGAAGTCAATTTGCTCTGCACTGTACTATTCATTTGTGTCGTTATAAAAGTTTCTGGCACCAATTTGTCTTCCTTTTTTACATGCCTTACGAACGTAAACCTGGCCTAAGGTGCAGGTCTAGAAGACAATGTGCTGCTATTAGATTTTAAGATTCAGATGCTCATGTTGAAGAAAGAAGAAAAAACCAAGCTGAAATAAAGCTGCCATCAGTTAACCCCCCCCCCCCCCCACCACACACACACACTCCCTGCACCTTCGCTTACTTTTCTGTTTTTAAATATGTTGTAAATTGATTCTCTTCATGAGACAGATTAGACGATAGGATGATATAATGATGGCTTTCCATCATATTATGTCGACTCGGTGTTGTTTGGGACAAATCTTACGTTACTAACAGTTTTCTATATCCAATTCTGGCAATGAAACTCCAAGTCCACGCGTACGAAGTCGTGGGTAACAGCTAGTATAACAATAAATGTTTCAAATATTTAGAGCTATGTTGTGTAAAAATTTGGGGAAATTTGGTAAAGTTTTAGAAAAGTCCAAACGGTGGTTTGGCCAAGAGGTAATGAAAAGACCCTTTTTCAAGACTCGCAATACCAGGAAAAATGGTACTTTCCTGTCCTTACTGTACGCAAGAATGGAGGAGATAGTAGAAAAGTGAGGCTAGGGATGGCAGGCAGTTGGAGTCAGCCATGTTAATTTACTGGACCTTGTGATTTCTAATTAGCTTAATGGGAGGACATTTTAGCTTCAAGAAATCATGTCAAAAATATTTTCCATTCATCAAAAACAATTAAAACAAAACTTTCGAGCAAATTACAAGTTTCAAATAAGTGAGTGAGTGATCTTCAATGAGTGACTATCTGGAAAATAGCCTGCTTCTTCAAAAAATATGGACTCCATTTCATCTTCAGAACAGTGTAACAATATGATAACAGAGAGCATTTGATTTACTCCATAGTAAATGTTGTGAACCTCAGAACTTGTTTGAACTTTATTTGAGGTAGGAATATTTCCAAAACTGTTACTCCTACAATTTAAAGTCAAAAGTGACTTTAAGGGCTGCCAATCACATTAATAGGAAATAACTTAATTTCATCTTGAAATGCAAAATTCAGTTATAATTTTGTACATCATGGGCGCAGTAATAGATAGAAACCACAATAACATCAAAAGCCCCAATGAACAACTTTTTTTGTGAAAAGTCACCAAGTTGAATTCCCTTTTGAATTTGAAGTAGAACAGGTGCACTTTCAACAACAACAACAAAGAAGATACTACATACATGATGTTTTGATATAGGAGAACTCATTCAAAGATCATTGTTACCTGTAACTTACCTGCATTATTATGGCCAACAGCATCTCGCCATTTGTTCTCTGCTAATTCGTCTTCCCTAAGCAATGCACTGTGTAATTCTTGCTGTGCTCCTGGAGTCAACAAATTTTTGATACCTGTTGGATTCTGAAGTATAGGTGACATACCCTTGGGAAGGAAGCAATATCTCTCGGTCATTAAGTACATGTCAGCATCAGCTTCTTCAATTGGACAATTATATGATGTCATCCCACTTCTTTTATGAACATAGAAGACTTTACCATCACAAGTCATCTGCCTTGACCAGTCCAATGATGCTTCTACAGTTGGCTGTAAAGAAAGTGTTTCATTACTACTATTTTTCGCACCACAACCTTTCTCCACAGTAGGCAACTGATCAGAACTGACACTGTTACATAGCTGCAGCATTTCTCCTGTATTTATTTCACCTGTTACTGTGCTACCAGTTGCTGCCATCACTTGTGGATGGTCAGGTAGCTCCTCTATTTCAGTTACAAAATTAATATGGTTCGTATCTTGTATCACATATGGCAGAGATTCCACTACTTCAAGATCTTCACTATATTCTTGATCACTAGCAATGAAACCTTCACCCATTGCTGAGCTCTTTTCACCACATCCATTTATCATCTGAACGTTTTTTCTTTTCCCAAAGCACATGCTAAGTTTGTCAGAACATGTTCTTTTTCGAGTACCTGAAGCTTGCGAGTCACAGCTCACAAGACAATCATGAAACTGTGTTTTTTCTGGTGACAGCAAGTTAAATGAAGGAATATCTGGCTCAATGTACTCCACATTAACATGCTCAATGTCTTTGGAATCCTCCACTTCAGGAAGTGTTTCTTCTTTAGGCACAAAGTAAGGTGAACATATATATTCAGAAGTTCTCGATATCTCAGAAATATTAGTACTGGCATCAATTCTTTCTGAAAATTCATTTCTATCCAACATCAAAACATCTTCTGTTGAAATGTCAATTGATTTAACACCAGTTTTGCATACGGAAAAATATGGACTATTTATTTTATTGTCTTCAACATTACCAGCTTGCTTACTTTCTCTTTCACAAATGTCAGAATTTGTAAAACAATGTGATAAGCAAGAAACATTTTTATTTACCACAAAAGGTGTATGAACAAAGCTTGCAACATTTTTCAAGGGTATTTTACTTTTATCTGCATATTTAGTTTTTACATTTATCACTTCCCTGTCCTTCAAAGCCTTTTTATCTAGAGTTTGCACAAAGTCTTCATTTGTAATATAACGCCGCGCTTGATTCCTATTATTATCAAAATGCGATGGGTTTAAATGTTTTTTAATTTCATTAACAAATGATACCTTCTTACTAGCCTCAACCTCAGAAATATGACTGATTTCATCAGCGGACCGAGTAGGATTTTGGTTTTTTAGATTTGATACTTGTTTGTTACGATGTGTCTGTAAAATAGTACAATTTTTCTGTTCATCAGAACTAAAATGACTCGAAAAATGGGAATCTGGAGAATAAGAATCATCCATTCTATTAGTTTCAAATTTCTCTTCAGATTCCAAGGAAAAACTGCTCTCAGATAATTCACTGGTGACTGAATATTTCTGCCAATCCTGAACTGTAATTCCAGAATCTTCATCAACTTTTGTTTCCTGCGACATTTTTCCTGAACCAGCAAAAAATTCATTTGAAAGAGTTGGATAATTTCTGCTAGATAACTGAGAAATATTTGCTTCAATGGAATTTTTAGAAATACTTTTCTTTTGGGTAAATTGTATGGAGGAATTACATTTGTCTAAAAAAGGAGCTTTCGATTCAGAATTCATAGTTTTGCAACACTTCTGTTCTTGAGTCAATAAAATTTTTGGTTCTTTTTCTTCACATAATGGCATTTTCCTTCTTGCTGGAACTCCATGTAGAGCTCTGCTTACATGAAGGGTGAACGGTATGTTATCCACCGAATTTTCTTCCGATTGTGTTTCTACAGTTTCCTTTTCAATAGCCTCTAAACATTTAAGAGGAGACTTTTCACTACCTGTTTCTAATTTGTCATCATAAACCAAACTCTCTCTGTGTAAAAATTCTCTTAGACACTTTTCAACACAACTTAATACTTGTTTCCAATCTCTAAACTCTACAGAAGTCTTTTTTGGATCAAAATGGATGTCATATTCTTCAAAGGCACATTTTAAGTTAATAATGTAGATACCAAATTTATTCCGCCGCTCCAATTTAGGTAGTGTTAATAGGTTTTTAGATGTCATCTCTTCTGGTATAGGTTTAAAACGCCAAGGCCCATTGGCTCTCAAAATAGAGCTCTTTGCCAACATATTATTAATAAGTTGATGAATCTTTGTTTTTGTCACCACTCTCTTATTAACATAAATAAATTGCATATTTTTATATTTAGATGGCTTCTTTCCAATATATCCAGATATATTAAAATTATCTGATGAATATACAGCAGGTGCCAGAGACTGTGCAATTTCATGACCGTAAATATGTCCAAATGCACTTAATAAATCAGAACTTTTATGTTTTTGAAAAATTATACAGTTCTTATTATCGTTGTATAAACTAAAGGAAACCTGAAAAAGAAGATAAGGCACTATAAACATCACCAAAAATTTTAAGAAAAACTTATAATATTATAACATTTAGTTATTTACACTACAAAAATTAATAATTGAATCTATACATTTTATAAAGAAGGAATCAAAGCTCTGAGGTGATAGTGACACAGAAAGGGAAGAGTAAGTAAAGCCACCAATAAACACAGTTGAGAGCAAGAGAGCTACAGAAACCAAAAAAGACAATATTTCTGGTTTTGCCTTTACTCATGGTGATAGAAGTTAATGCACAAGTCTACGGCCACAAGGTACAATAAATCTTACAACATAGATTGTTAGTTGTTTACTGTTTGATTCAGAGCAAGGTAGTTGTAGGAGATAAAACTAATATTGTGAAGGGAAACTGTTATAAATTAAATATTCCAAAGACAGTCTTTATATGAACAGATAGGGTTCAAACCTGGCACCCTAAATTTTCAAACAAGCATTAAATCAAATTCAGGAGTGCCGCTAACTGTTTGAGTGCCCATGTGCAATACCAATTATGCTGCCCCCTGTCTTAACTACAGCTGGTGGTGGATCTAGGAATTTTCCGAATTGGGTCAAAAGACTGTGAGATTGCCGCCACTTTGAACATTATTTTCCACCCCCATTGTTGCCACCCCGAATGTCACCAACCGTCCGAAGCAGCAGTTGAGCTTAAAAAAAAAGGTATCCCTCTACATAATACGCTGCAAATTTCATCGCGGCGACAATGGAATGGCAACTATCGCAGGGTGGCGACTGTCGATCACTCAATTTGCCATCCCCCTCAATGTGCAGTCAGCGGCGCTGATCAAATGGGAACCAGACTGCTCATTTGTAGATACATAAAAAGTTATAAACCATAACAGTTTAACATTTAAAGAAATAAGGACTCTCTGAGTGTACACTTGAGATGCCCTTGCAATATGTTTCACCTCCAAATATGATTAAGGTTTACACTGAAGTATTGTAAAGTGTGTTACTGTTTATTTATTTGTTGTAGCCCTACTGCCTTCTTCTTTGGCGAGTAATGAATTTAATTTCTCTATCATTCCTTTTTCTTAATGCGTATCAGCATTTTCATTTTAATGTAAATAAATTTAAAATTTTCTCATGATTTATTGCTAATTTTTATTACATATTACCTACTTTTACTAAATTATATAAAGCTATTATACAATAAACATTACTGAAAACCCATTTTTGCCCATGTAATAAACTAGATATTAACAACTAAGATAAATCAAGAACTTTTAAGAAAATATATGCATAAAGTGATGGCTTCAGGAATGACTCTGATGGCTCTAATCCTGAGGGTGTTATTGATGTCTTTAGACTTGCATACAGATATGGTTAGCAACTGAATGTCCTAGGTTTTTGGTGTAAACCTCCAAATTGTGACAATTTGTCCTTTATAGCTGGCTAGAAGTGAGTACAGCTTGGATATTTGCGGCACTGGAGTTCTTATATGATGTGCATCACAGTGCATATAGAGTCAAACAACATGAAGTTTTCACCAGTGGTAGCGTTGGAGTAGTTTCTAATTGACAAGTATAGACTGCATGATTTGCGTTGGGGATTATTATATATTTGGGAAGACCTGGTTTATTGTTCAAATACATTGAAAGAACTGGGTAACAAATATAGGGACTAGGTTGATTTTAGTTAGATAGATAATGAGATTAGGTACGGATGAGAAATTTGTGGATGAGTTCCGGAGCGTACAGTAGTAGGGTACAAAGGCTTCTATTAGGTACTAGAAGTTGTTGGTAGGGAATTTGTAATTTGACCACATACATCTGTCTCAGATAACCAGGCTGTATGTGTGGCAATGGTTGGTGTGAAGGAATGGCAACTTTGAAAAAGAAGTTGCTGTTGCAGTTTTGAAGCGAAGAGAGTGTTTACTTGAACACAGGTAAATATGATGACGGATCAATTGAAAATTGTGAGGGATTTTTTTTAATGCATTCATCTGAATGTTTTATGTCTCATTGCTCCTGTCTTCTTCAGCATTGGTAAGTGATGTATTTACTTTTTCTATTCTTGTTTGAATTCATATTAAACGTATAGTATTGCTCAACCAATATGTTTTTGAGGAATTTTTATTAAACACTGTATCACATAACTAATTTCCAAAGAACCTTGCATAACAGTGCTCATTATAGCTACAACCTTCTTTCTATTCAGCATCAATTATGTATTTCTTCTACATTTTTTCAAATAAAAAATGTCCATTACAGAGTCAAATAAAGTATGAAGCAGAAAACAATTATTTTGGTTTAAAAATTTTGGTACATTGAAGCATCAGCAAATTCATTTGCCTGGAGTAATGGCCAGACCAAAGTTCCAAACCATGTCCCCCACCCCCCAAATGTCAAGCCTGAACATTAAGATTTGAGCCACCAAAAAATTGTGCGTTGAGTGACTGAATGTGGCATAGACAACTGGAAGTCAATTGCTAATTGAACATTGAGAACCAATGTGCATGGCCACTCAGCCTTCTATACAATAATTAACAAGGTGAAAACTCGGGTCTGTAGTGAATAACTGAAGCAAACTACTTCACTTCCTCTCTAATGCCAAAGGACAGTATGGGAAAATGAATTCCCTCCCCTCCTTTTTTTTTTTTTTTTTTTGTTGTTAGAAAGCAACACAGCCATCATCATTTGCAGAAAACATCCAAGCAATTGAGTGTACAGATTCTAGGAAACTATGGAAAACCAAACTCTGGATTCGAACTAATATCCACCCAAATTCCAGGCACAGACATTACCGCTTAACTACCCATTTATCATTGAAAGCAGATTTATGTACGATAATTAAGGGTTTAATACAAACAACTGAGCCAGTATCTAATTTATCTCCTAATGAACATGTATTTAACTTCTGTTGTTGGCACTACAGTAATAAGAGGTGGGAGTTAAGCAATGAAACAAATACTTGGCAAGAAACAGAAGAAGCCATCATTTTTTAAAAAAGAAATGAAAAAAGTTGGATATTTTGATTGGTTATCAGACAAGACAGCATAATTGTTGTAATTACACTGCACAATTGTTTTCATCTCCTTACTCTCTGAATTAGGAATCATGGGATTATTTATTTGCTCCAAACATAAATAACTGATTTGCAGGGGAGGGGGGGAAGAGTAACAATGAATGGACGATGGAATAAATGCATTTATTGTAGAGCTGTGTGGTAATAAGAGGTGGGAGTTAAGCAATGAAACAAAAACTTGGGAAGAAACAGAAGAAGCCATCATTTTTTTTAAAGAAATGAAAAAAGTTGGATATTTTGATTGGTTATCAGACAAGACAGCATAATTGTTGTAATTACACTGCACAATTGTTTTCATCTCCTTACTCTCTGAATTAGGAATCATGGGATTATTTATTTGCTCCAAACATAAATAACTGATTTGCAGGGGGGGGGGGGGAGAGTAACAATGAATGGATGATGGAATAAATGCATTTATGGAAGAGATGTGTGGTTGGGGCAAAAGAACTAGAAAATCACTGAACCAAGTATATCAGTACAACAGGTGACTGTGTGGCATTGATAAAATATTTTTCACATTCATTTTACTGAACAGTGAACAGTTTTCTTAGTTATAAACAGTTCAAAGCCCTTGAAATTTTGCTAAGAAACTAGTTGTTTTAAGGTCTAAAATTGATGCCTTAATTTAATTGCAATGGAGCTTTTGCCCCAGAGACAATTTCCCTAAACACCTCTTTTTTCATTTCTTCTTTGAGTGCAATTACCCCATCCTCTTAGTATTTCACTTTATGTATTTTAATGTGTATTTATTTAAGTTTTTTGATACATTTTTCATTTGCATTGATAATTTATTCCAGTCCCCGACTGTCTTACCTGCAACGGAAAATTTTCCAATTCTCTTATGCCCTAAATTAAATGCCAGCTTGTGGTAATGGTCAACTATTCTCTTCTATGTAATCATAGTTGTATTACCAGTGTTCATACAAGCCTCAAATTCTTTGGTACAAAACAATGAATCAAAATTTATCAGAAATAAAGTAAACTACCTCAATATTAAATTTCTCTCAACTATACAGCTTATGCAGTGGGCAATGAATTAATTACACTATTAGTTGTTTGCTGAGCAGCTATTTTAAAGGAAGGAGTAAAATTAAAAGCCTACAGAAAATGCATCTGAGATTCTGAAGGAGGCAAATAGCCCCATTTCAATATTTTCATTCATTCAGTAAAATTTCACTATTTGCCTATACCGATATTGACGGAATTTGACAAGAAAATCTGTAGGGAGGGCACAGGACCTTTTTTTTCAGTATGATTAATAGTTGTAGTCACGAAATTTTGAGAACTTATCGAATGTTGACAGAGAAACGGATGTATGTTAGTCTATAATGTTGCGTCGGTTGCTCAAGCTGTGCTTCTCACGCATTATGTTAGTGTATAATTTGTTAATAAATTTAGTTTAGAGAAAAAACGTATTATTTAGTATAGATGACGATTTTCTCTGTCCTATTACTTTGTGTCTGCTTTAATGTTTCTGGCGCCAGTTTATTATGCCTTCTTTTTTGACATGCCTTGCGGGTGTAAACTGGCCGAAGTTGTAGCTCTAGCAGAGCACGAGCAGATAAAGTTATTATAACCCAAGAATCGGATGCTCATGCTGAAGAAAGAAAAAAGACCAAGCTGAAATAAAGTTGCCCTTAGTCACATCCCCTCACCTACGTTTGTTTTTCTGTTTTTAAATATGTCTCTTCAAGAGACAGATTACACGGTCGAATGATATAGTGATGGCTTTCCTGTCATATTATGCCGACTCGGTGTTGTTTGGGACCAATCCTTTGTTACCAACAAATTTCTATATTCAATTCTGGCAAAGAAATTCTTAATCGACGTGTACGAAGTCGCGGGTATCAGCTATTAAATAAATAAATTAATACATAACAAATTGAAATGGATCAGGCTAATTTTATTATCTTCAGATACGAGTGTCAGTAAGAACCGTGTCCACCTTGAGCACCTATACATTCGTGGATCCTGGCCGGATTTGAATCAAAAAGTGTTCGTATGTCTTCTTGGGATATGTCTCTCTACACCTGCATGTCTTGTGCGGTCAGTTGTTGAATAGTTTGCGCTAGGTAACCATGTGATCTAATGTGTCAACTCCTACCATCCCAGACATGCTGTATTGGGGACGAATCTGGGGACGCTGCGGTACAAATTGTGATCGTAACCTCTCGGTAAGACTTGTGTTGTGATGGCGGCAGTATGAGGACGGGCATTATCCTGTTGGAAGATGCGATTTGGATGGTGGACATGAAGGGTATCACAATAGGGTGCAGTCCCCGTCAACATAGTGGTGGGCTGTCATTGTACCTTAACCAACAACCAACTCAGTCCTGCTGTTGAAACTGATTGCCTCCAAACCATTACACCAGTTGCTGCACTTGTGTGCCTATCTGAAATTACAGCAGTGTAAGCCGTTTCTCCACTACGTCTGCATGCACATTGTAGATTATTACTTCGACACAGACAGGACTGAAGGAGGCAAATAGCCCCATTTCAATATTTTCATTCATTCAGTAAAATTTCACTATTTGAGTTTTTACATTTAACCAGGCTTATCAGCATAACATATTGCTGATTATTTTAATCAAAACACAAAAAAGGTGTCAAAATAATATATAAAAAGTGCTTAATATAACACTATTACATCTAAAAAAAATAAAAAAATAATTATACAACTTACGTGAGGATGCATGACAGCAATACACTCCAACTGAGATTTAATATCTTCAAGATCTAAACTTTCCTTGGTATTCTTTTGCCTAACTGGTAGTTTACACATAAAATCTTGTACAATAACAGCTGTTCCCGTATCAAAGTTTTTATGGTGATATAAAGATGATTTGTGGGATTTACCATGTGTAAATATTTTGGTATAAGCTTGTACGCTTCCATAAGGCCTTGATGTAACTGTGACAACACCAGAAATATTAATAATGCTTGCCAAGGCTTCACCACGAAATCCAAAGTAACATAAATTCCCTTTGAGATCTTCAATTGAATGACACTTGCTTGTCATGTACCTGAAATTTAGTAATCAAACAGGTAGAACTACATTCAAAAGAAATTAACAAAATGGTGATATTACATATAATAGTGATATTTTGATGTCAGAATCTGTTGTTTTATATATTTCTTAATCATCCAAAATGCAGGTTTTTTACTAATTTAAAGACAGTAGCCTTTGTTTTTGTCACAATGGTTAATTAAAGTACAGAACTGTATGTAAGTAACAATGAAAGGAAAGAAATGCCGCGAGGCAACATTTACATGGAAAAGAAAGGGAAAACACACCCAACACTCACCAAAGTTGAAGGGAGGAGGGCAGCAGCAACACAGCACAATACCCAAACAAAGAAAAACGCAAGTCTTGCGCAAGACCAGCCACCTCTCCGTTAATTTGAAAAAGGGGATTTTCACCCGAAATTTTTTTTTCTTTGTTTGTGTATTGTGCTGTGTTGTTGCTGCCCTCCTCCCTTCAACTTTGGTGAGTGTTGAGTGTGTTTTTCCTTTCTTTTCCATGTAGAACCGTATGTAAATAATATTCCACAAATAGACAAACTCATTTTAGTAGAGTATACTTTCAGTCTATTGCCCCTGACTATAAATATCTAAGGACATTCCACAGGTTTACAGTTTTTTCTAAGAGCAGCATGTGAGGCTCTATTTCAATCACTTGAATGCCAATATCATGTATCATTCATTAACTGTATTCACATCAAGCAAAAAAGAGCCAGATACATACTGCACATGTGGGACAATATAAATTTAATATAAATAGTTTATTTTCATCTAATGGCAATTGTAAGGTATCCTTCGCTCTATTTTCAAGATTCTGTTAAAATCCGGCTAAGTTTGAGGTTAACTTCAGTACACGATACCACAGATAAAAACGAGTTAACAACACTTCAAGTACAGTAAAGTGAATAAATAGCACATAGCAAACGTAAATAAACCATAAAATGCAATAAATCAATGATATTCCAGCAGGAAATAGGTTATCCCATATAAAAGTAAACTTTCAATACCAGATCCTAACATTGGTTAGGGAGGTATTCTGAACTGATTTAAAAGAAGTAAATGTTAAATAATAGTAAATAGAGTGCCTAAACAAACTTTTTATCATAACTACCAAACATTATTCCAGTGATAAATAAATAATTTCAACATAAGTCAAATCTAACCCTAAAATTTTGGCATATACCAGATTTTGGTATTTCTGAAGAGGTTTTTATACAGTAAAGATTGTAAAGAGCTAATAAAAGCCAGGCCTAGACCTACATTAACAATAACTTCACAGTAATATGTAGTTTCAGTGAGATTTGAAGCAGTTTGGAAAGTTTGTAAACACATTTGCATAAGCTATTTACATAAACGATTTGAGACATTTTAAGTAATTTCAGGATTTAAAAAGTAATTAAAAATGCAGTAAATAATCTTCCCTTTCAGTTTTAATAGGTTCTAAGTAGTTTTAATCCGGGAAATATGAAATATCAATGCAAACAGAAAGCCGGTAAAATAGACGAAATTATCAAGCCTTTCAACAGTAATTCCAATAAAGTTAAACCATTTTAAAAGCACTAAGAACATGTAGAAGGTCGTAAATACACGAAATTAATTTTCTATAAACGTTAAAAGACATTTTACTAACCTTCTGTCTGTTAATCCAATTTCGAAGTAACTTGCCAGAGGCACCATACACAAAATATGCTTTTTCACTGATTTTAAACACTGTCACACCATATAAAGTAACTAATAAATTAAAACAATCCTAAAGAGAAGTAAATTCATCCAAATCTGATAGTTTCGAGCCGTTTAAGTATTTTTAAATGCTATCTGAACACATAAAATAGATCACTCAACTTTAACATTCTCTTATTCAAAAGCCTACTTAGATTCCAGTTTAAAAAGTAGTTTTTCTTAAAGATCCATTCTTCTAGCTTCATACACATTAATTTCATGTCATGTAAAGCCGTAGAACCGATGTTAGAGAATTTTCTAAACCACTCGGAAATAACACACGTGGAAATAACAGAACGATTTTATTGTGTCCAAGATATAGCACCCACAAAGATGGCATAACTTTTAAAATACGCAGTTTAATACAGGCTACACATTGGTAACTTTTCCGGCTTAATAATCAACATACCTTCAGAGTTATACCTAAAAATGCACAAATAATAAATATGGCGCGTATGAGAAAATCTGTTTATAATAATAACTCAATCAATTCCTGACCGATTTAAGTAAAATTTACATTTTTGAGAGGCTAAAATCGGGGCCAACATTTTGAGCATAGCTTCATGTTTGTAACTCATGCCGATTAGAATTTTCTAAAATTCTGGGCTATGGTGTAATACCGGAAGAATTTCAAATTTTGTCATGACGTCAGACATAAAATTAAAGCTAAAAATAAAGTAAAATTTTTCCACACTACACTAAACCCGTAAACTCCTATAACTTATTCTGTTTCAGATTTTAAATTGATCATCTTAGAGGGGAGTTATAAAATTAAACACAAGTGAATATTTGAGAGTGCGGAGGCGCTCAGCCGGAGTGCAGCGTCACGTGAGAGACGCCTATATAAGCTAGACAGAGCGCGGAAGCATAAGCCGGTGATATTCAGTATTTTGTCAAACGTGCAGGAGGACGCCCGCTCCGTGCGAGTGCGGACGCGCGTGGAAGCAGCTTAGGTGGGGAAAGTGAGGCAGTATGGCCGTCAGTAACCATGCCTGACCGGCGCCATTTTCAAAGTTCGGCACAACCTATATTCAGACCAACAGTTTCGGCATGTGTAAATAGAAGATGTAAAGTTCCTTGGGGTTAGTGCGGTCTTGCTCTGTTTCATAATCTGTGATTTTCGGTGAACGATTTCTATCCGATTGCTTTTGCTAACTGTGAACTTTTATAATTAATGTGAAAATTTCAAGAATATAATTCAGTTATTCAACTTTTGACTTTCATTTCTACAATAGCACCTTTCTTACAGGAGGTTAAAGCTGTAAGTGGCGACTGTGGTCCTTTAACAGTTAGCATCCTATATGGTTTAGCACGGTAATAGAACTTTTCAGAACTTTGATGACTTTTGGAAGACTTCGAGTTCAGGTGATGAAGCCGATACCAACCCCAGTATCCCGCTTTGTCCCTGACACAATCACATAGCAAAAATGCTTTATCACAATGAGAAGAAACAATGGCAGCAAAGATAAAACATTACTTAAAGCAGTTAAAACTAGGAGGGCTGTGACTACAAACAAATGAACAAAAATGCAGATACAAACACAATCGTACAATATTATCCCCTATTCATGTGAAAGGTGAAATGCAGAACATAAAAAGATTAATGGGTGCAACTAAACACTTAAATGAAATGAATTTTCTGTTGACCAATGGGTTTAACATAAGGCTAGTGAAGGGAGATCACAAGACTAGGGTAGCAGGAAAAAGGAGATGAAGTCTTCACGAGTGTACCGCCGGAAAATGTTTTGAAAACACGATATTTCGACGACAAGCTGCGTTGTCTTCATCATGTGTCGAGACATCTGCACAGGTCGGCTGACCGTCGGATACTGAGACAGCCCAGGTGCCGCACTTCCTTATATAGACCAATAGCTCTCTCTGATGCCCAGTGGCTGGCAGTGAGTAGGCAGGGCTACAGTTGTTCGTTGCGGGCCGAGGAAGTTAACATTGGGCCGTTTGTGGCGGTTACTGAACATGCGTGCCATGCTCTCTGCGTAGAGTTGCCGAGGCTGGTTTCGATGCCTTGCTAAGACATAGCCCACTATCTCTGTTGTAGGTATCAGCAAATCGAATTTCAATCGCTTCTTTGACTATGGAATCCCAAAAGTATGAGGTCCTATCCAATATTGTAACATTGTTGAAGTCAATCCTGTGGCCATGGTTGTACACATGCTCAGCAATCGCTGACTTGCTATACTGTCCCAGACCAGTGTTTCCCAACGTGGGGCCCACGCCCCACAGGGGGGCAATTTGATTTTTTTAGGGGGACAATTTAGAAATTGACTTGATACGATTTTACCGCTTTCTCTTCGGGGTATTTAAATGCAATGCTAGGTACAAAATATAGCAGAAAAACAAATTCTTAAAACAGTGCTGTAAATAATTATTAGGTATAGTTTCGTTTGAAGTTAGGAAATATATCATCTGGATGATTTGAGTCGTCAGCTTGACCTTTTTGGGATTCACCGCATAATGTGCCGCCTGTCTCGGGCTAAAAAAATGTGAAGTTACTGATAAAGCCTTACTTATTATTGTCAATCATTTGAACATTCTATCCAATGATTTAAAAGAAAGATTTTCTGATTTAAAACAAATTGATTTCCTAATATGGATGATGCTGCCAACATTAGTGGATTTGTCAGATATATCAGATGTTCAGTATCAAGAAGAACTTTCAGAATTGCAAAATGACGAGTCAGTTAAAACTTTATTTAATATAAAAGGTGCAATGGCATGGCTTTGTGAAGAAACTAAAATCAAATACCCAAATGCAACAGAATGTGCAAGAAAACTTCTATTACCTTTTCCATCTTCATATTTAGTCGAATCTGGATTTAGTGCAGTAAATGATTTACTGATAAAAAAAAGACTGGATATAACACAACGTGGAGACTTGAGATTAAAGCTTACTAAATTGGAGCCTAATATAAAATCTCTATGTAACAAGCATCAAGCGCAAGGATCACACTAAATTGCCATAATAAATCTTAATTAAAAATCTTTTGAATTTGAATTTTAGTATTTCATTATATGTTTTTTAATTTTACTTACTCTGTTTTATGACAATATTAAGGTGTTTTCTTTCAAAAACCATCCTATATGAGTTTCTTTAATAACAAATAATTTTTTTATTAAAAATTATGTATGGGGGGGCAAAAAAAAATAATAATGTTAAAAGTGGGACATGACCAAAAAAAGGTTGGGAAACACTGGTCCCAGACGAAGATAGCGTTTGTGTTCTTCACACCTGTTTTGTACAGTGCGAATGGTTTGACCAATGTAGCACTTTCCACACTTGCACGGGATGCGGTAAATTCCAGGAACTCTGAGGCCATGACTGTCCTTAACTGAGCAGAGGTAGTCCTGAATTTTAGCAGGTGGTCAGTAAAAACATTTAATTCCATGCCGTGTGAGAATTCTGCCAATTTTCCCCGAGGTGTTTCCGGTGAAAGGCAGAAATGTGGTGGCCTCAGGCATTTCTTCCTGTTGGACTGGATTTTTCTCCAGGTTGCGATCAATTGCTCTCCTTATCTACCTTTTGGTGAAACCATTCAGCCTGAAGACAGTTCTTAGATGTTCCAGTTCCTGTGGTAGGCTTTCTTTGTTATAAATCGCCCTAGCCCTGTGTACAAGCGTATTTAGTACAGTTTGACGTTGCACAGGATGGTAAGCTTCAACGTCATTTCATTATTTACCCGCGTTCGTTGAAGGACACGCTGGAGCTGATATGCCAACAATTTGAACCAGCTATTGTGGAACTTTTCAGATATGTGCTGACGTCCACGTATTTCACTTACTTAGGGGAATACTACGAGCAGGTGGATGGCGTTGTCATGGGATCGCCACTTTCTCCTGTAGTCAACAACCTATACATGGAGTATTTAGAAGAAAAAGCTTCTGGAAAGTGCGGTTCTCCAACTGACATGTTTTCTCTGCTATGTCGATGATATGTTTGTCGTGTGGCCCCTTGGCATCAAGGCTTTAAATGAGTTCTTAGTACATCTCAATGGAATTCATCCCAATATAAAGTTCACAATGGAACTGGAAAAGGACGGCCGCCTACCTTTCCTCCACATTCTAATTTAAAGAAAGCCAGACGGAAAGCTAAGACATAGCGTATACAGAAAAGCAACCCACACAAACCAATATTTGGAAGCCACAAGTTTTCACCATCCTTTGCAACAACAAAATGTTCTAAATACGCTTGTACACAGGGCTAGGGCAATTTCTGACAAAGAAAGCCTACCACAGGAACTGGAACATCTAAGAACTGTCTTCAGGCGGAATGGTTACACCGAAAGGCAGATAAGAAGAGCAATTGATCAAAACCCAGTGAAAAATCCAGTCCAACAGGAAGAAACGCCTGAGGCCAAGGCTTTTCTGCCTATCGCCGGAAATACCTCGGGGAAAATTGGCAGAATATGGGCACGGCATGGAATTAAATGTTTTTACCAACCAGCTGCTAAAATTCGGGACTACCTCCACTCAGTTAAGGACGATCTTGGCCTCAGTTCCTGGAATTTACAGCATCCCGTGTGAGAGTAGAAAGTGCTACATCGGTCAAACCATTCGCACTGTACAAAACAGGTGTGAAGAACACAAACGCTATTTTCGCCTGGGACAGAATAGCAAGTCAGCGATCACTGACCATGTGTACAACCACAGCCACAGGGTTTACTTCAACAACGTTATGATATTGACTAGGACCTCGTACTTTTGGGATTCCATAGTCAAAGAAGCGATTGAAATTCGACTGGCTGATATCTACAACAGAGATAGTGGGCTATGTATTAGCGAGGCATGGAAACCAGCCTTGGCATCAGATAGCGTGGCACGCATGTTCAGCAACCAACACAAACGGCCCAATATTAACTTCCTCGGCCCGCAACAAACAACTGTAGCCCCGCCTACTCACTGACAGCCACCGGGGTGTGGACATCGGAGAGAGTTGTTGGCCTATATAAGGAGGTGCAGCACCTGGGTTGTCTCAGTATCTGATGGTCAGCCGACCTGTGCAGATGTCTCGACACATGATGAAGACGAGGGAGCTTGTCGTCAAAATATCGTGGTTTCAAAACACTATCCGGCAGTACACCCGTGAAGACTTCATTTCAAGCATACGCCGGGAAAGTCCCCATTCTTACAAGAAAAAGGAGGTAGAAGCCAGGCAGATTTCTGGTGCCTAGGATATGTTAGTAACCTAGTTCCCATCTACAGAGTTCAGAACAGTTTCAGAAAATTATCTGACAGCTCGAACGGTGGAAGCAACTGTAAAGCATGTTTGAGTTGAGAAAACTGGCATGGGCACAGTGGATGTTATATGTGTAAACTGTTCACTGGTAATGTTTCATCTTGATGGAAACTCACTAGAGATAAGGTCTTTAAATGAATTAGGGCAGTGTAGACAGATATGAGTTGACAAGTAACATGTGCTTTTGCAAAAATGACAATTCCAATAAAGAGGAAAGTTTCCAAGGTGATAGCAATGGAGCAGAAAGTTGTGGCTGGGTGCATGCTGCTTTTATGATACTTTTGCATGGATAGGACCCACAAGAGGTTTGTAAGTATGTATTTATGGACCAAGATGATATTAAGTTTTTCCAACCAATTCAAGTTTGGTGAGAAAGATTTTCCAGAAAAGATTATGCATTTCAGGGAGAGGATATAGGAGGTCATACACAGAATGAAGGGTTGAAGAACAAGAGAGAAGTAGGAGAAAAATATGAAGTTTCAGTTAGTTTTTGATGTGAACTTGCGGTATGAGAGTTGGGTTGTACCATATATATTGGGGAGGGGTGGGGGCAGGGGCTGTAGCTGTAGGAAATGAGTACTGTGAAAAGCTGAAGGGTACATGGAAAGGGATTCTTGATTTTGTATATGGTATGGAAGGCAAGAGTAAGAGGAAGGAAATGTTTGGTTTGAAGACTGTATGTAGATGTGGAAGGTTGTAAAATTGTGTACTTACCTTCCTGTTTAAATTGATTTACAAATGATGTATCCATGTCGGGGGTTTTTTACGTTTAAAGAAAAATGTCATTTTGAAAAATGAGGACTGAATAAATATATATACACCCACAGAATAATTACCTTTTACCAAGAACATCCAATTCATGCTGGCTCATTCCACAACCATTGTCAACTACACGAATTTTATAATATTTTAAATCAACGTAAACAGCTACTGATGTAGCACCAGCATCAAGTGAATTTAAGATCTGTAACAAAACAAAGTAAACAATTTAATCTGCATGTCACTACTTCACAGTAAAAATCTGAAACTCCAGCTGAGAAAACAAATGTGTTTAAAAACAGATAGTGTACTCTATTAAATAAGAACAGAAAAAAGAACCATTGTTTCCTACAGATGACAGCAGTATAATAGGCATCCAAACATGCACAAAGATTCTGTAACATAAGAATTTTCTGGATACAATGCTATTCAGACAAAAGGAGTAATTTTATTTTTTTACATTTTTTTAGCTGGCTATTAGGACCTAAGCTTCTCATAAATCTACATAGCTTTCTGTTGGTCCAACTATAAGTATATTGATTAGAATACCATCCATAGTTAAATTATTTACAGGCTCTAATACTGACTTACCACCCCCCTCCCTCCCCCAAATAAGGGCAGCTTAGATTATGTAAAAAAAAGGTAATTATTGCTCTTCATTTTGGATCTCATATGTAATTTTAGAAACCAGAAAAAATTAACAGTTCACTGTAACTCTGATATACTGTTTAATAAGTCTCCTTTAAAAGGAAGTGTCCCAATTTTAGGCAATACACTTATGTTGATTATAATAGATAATATTTGCTATAAAGATAATTAATTGGGTATGAAACTTATTCGATGTAAACTGTCTCACGTTACAATTTTTTAACCATCAGTCTCTCATCTGGTTTGATGCAGTTCTCCATCAGTTTCTACCATGAACAGATATAGTAATCTCAACATACTGTAAGTAGATTTATTAAAATATTACACTTAATTAGTCACCATGAAACACATATTGGAGAAGACTACAAGTTTGGACCCGGTTGTCACCAACTGTAAAATTGGGAAAATAGTTCAGAACAAGTTTAAGGTTTTCTAAATGATAAAGTTTGAAGCAGTTCTGAGGTAAAAACACTTTTAATTATCTTCTAATGTTCAACCGAGACCAACCACCTTTTACAATGTGACCGTGAATTATCTATCAGAACTTTGTATTCCCGAGATGCAGGCTCCTGCGTTTGTTTACATCAGCAAGAACAGTTACTCATATATGTGAAAACACACATACAATGCACTGCAATAAAGAGGCTGTTTCTTCTAATTTACTCTGCCTGCTTTACCAAGAACAAAGTGACTGTTCTGAATTGTTCTGATAACACTGTATATACTGAATCATTAACTTCCCTACATCCCACACAAGTTAAACAATACTTCTCCTTTCTATAGGAGCAGCACATAATAAATCTTGGCTTTGGGTAGCTTGGCCTTTACTAGCCGACTCCCTCTCATTGTTCAAAGCTGGTCATAAGACTATACAGTGGCATAGATATAATGGATGTTTACCACTGTATAGTCACAGCCATCTCCAAAAAATCTGTGGCAAGGGATTGTTAATAAACAGAGAATTTGTCATAAAAATGAAACCATAAAGAAATGGGGTACACGAGGAATATCCCACTCACCATCGAGTTACAATAAGCCAATATACAACATACCTATGGTGGTGGTCACTACATTTACATATTCATAGCATTCACTGCAAAGTAAAATATGAAAATACACATTAGAAACACACAAATAGACTAAAAAATTCCAAAGACAATTGAATAGTACCAGCACAAGTCAACTCGTTACTGTTATAACTGAAATTACAGAAACATAAATCAATCATTTCATTTTACGAAAGCGTACCCTAGACTTAACTGGTTGCCGCAAATTTCCTTTCTTACAATACCATTACCAACATACTTTAGTGACCTCATAAGCAAAGCCGTTCTCCAAGTGTGGATCAGCACAATTTCCCACATACTCAAATCATTCTTCAGAAATTACTAACCAAACATATTACAAAAAAATAATACACATTACAAAACTGCCTATCAAATGTGAGACAAATGTTCAAAACTAGGATAATTTCAAACAAGACATAATATTATTAGTTTGGAATGAGTCCATATTTTATTCAAAACGCCAAAAAGAAAAAGAAACATCTACGCCATTACATAAATCGTTTTCCACAAGCCGTAGGTTGCAATACTCTCTAATCACTTCACACTTTTCCTTCACACACAACACTGTTGTCATCATCTCCTCTTGATTCATGCAGCGAAATGGGTGAAGGGTATGGATAAGGTAAGTGTTATTCTTGCCGTAGCAAGATAAAATGGTTTCTCAAACAGGAAAAAAATGAAACTATGAATGCAAAATACCCCCAAAATACCACATTTGTTGGTTGCCTACATAGGCTACAGCATCATCATGTTGTATGTGTCATGAACTTTAACAAACTTCTCCCTTCAGCAAACAGATTTGTCCCCCATATCTTCCTTCTTCTTTTACTATTTCTTATGTTCCTGACCTCGTCATGCAGGTCTAACCATGCCCTCTTCCTTACTCTGTCCATTTGGTACTTCTCTTCAACAATATCCATGTTTCTTCATCAAATTCTTGAAAAGAAGAAGCTCACTTATGTTGCAATCGAAGAACATTGCATTCACCTCAACCATCTTATGCTTTTATAAGCAAACAGTCACTGGTACAAACTTGCCGAGACTATCAGCTTATTCATTCTTATGTGGCCCTACACTGTCAACAACTTGCCCTGTTACTGACTGTTGCAAACTTTCCATTATGTTAGCTGTGTCCAACACAGTCCTTGATTCACTTGAGGCAAACACCGCCACTGTGTTAATGTTGGTACATATGGGACCATTTGCTTTGTGGGCATCTACTAACAACACAATGATCACGTCAACTGGTTTGACTTCCTGATTGGTTTCAGGATTGCTGCAGCAGTCCCCATTGGTTCTGTTTCCCTTTGACTTTTTTACATGTTCCCGATTTGCAAACATTTTGTGATAGGTTGCTTTTCCACTTCTTCACATCCTGTTGCATCTCCGATAGCTGGGATTTGTTAACCTCCAAATCCTTCCGTACTGCAGCAAACTTAGCTTCCATATAATCTTTTAGATTCCTGTACCCAGTTTTAACATATTCTCCAAGACTCTGAACTCAGTTTTAAGACTTTTGGTTCCAGTTTTTAGAATTTTTCAATGACTTTGGGCCACCGTTTGAATACTTTTACTAAGCTTTCCTACAAGATTTTGGGTGTTGGTTAGATTTTCACAGAGTGTTTTATCAATATTCTGTATATGAGCAGCTAGAACTTATATAAATTTTCTCATTGAACCCCTATGGTCTTCAGTCCATTCTGGCATGGTTGTAATACAACTCGAAAACAAGACAAGAGAAAAAAGATCAGCAAACAACCCCCGCACGGTTGCACACATTGTAGTACAGTATTTTTAAAACCTGCAAAGCAAACTGCTAGCTTGCAAAAGGTTCATTAAATATTTACTTGCAGTTAGCTGCAAAGCTACAATGTCACATAAAATGGTTTTAAGTAACTATTGGATTGGATGAAAAAGTGTTTTCCTGGGTAGAGGAATTCTTAAAAGGCAGAATGCAGAATGTTAGAGAAGGAAATGCATTATCAAAACCGGAGAGAGAATCTTTTGGAAGTAAGCGCCTTAACCTCTGAGCCATCAGACCACCTTCCTTGAAGTATACATGTGCAAAGTACTATCAAAATCAGAAAAAAAAACTGTGCGTTTGCATGATAAACATTGACAAAAAAAGTCATTTTTATATTCATATGGAAAGGATTGATAAAATACACCCAACACTCACCAAAGTTGAAGGGAGGAGGGCAGCAGCAACACAAAACAATACGCAAACACATAAAATACAATATTTCAGAGTAAGCCCTGTGACAAGTTAAAAGTAAGTGACTGGGTTCACGGAAGCCTAGCGGTCAATGTAGCGACTGATAGAATGACAAATGGTTTACCCCAAAAATGTATTTTCTGTGTTTCTATATTGTTTTGAGTTGCGGCTGCCATCCTCCCTTCAAGTTTGGTGAGTGTTGGGTGTACTTTATCAATTTGTTCCATTTAAATATTTCCTCGAGGCATTTCTTTCTTTCTATTTTTATATATTAGACAGATACTAGTGTGATATATACTTTCAATGCTGTCCAAGTACAACACGTCATACTTATAGCAATAGATATACTCATATTACAGCGTGTGGGTGATGCGAATTCATATGATTTTACCCAGCCAAAACGTGTCCAACGCACATAACAAATACATCATAGCATATCGGTGATGGGAGGTGACGAACTCATAGATTTATCCCAGTTTAAAAATTGGCTAATGCGTGTATAGAAGTTTCCAATTTAAAAAATGATTTTAAAAAAGTATAATTAGTTGAGTAGGGGCATTGCCACTGGAGCATGTGCTCCATCACAATAAAAAAAAAAAATGTTGAATTTAGAGCTTTTCAACATGGAGCATAATAAATTATCAAAATTTATAAGCACTACTAGTTGTGGCAATGCCCACTAACAGTTGTCTTCTGAAAAACAGTAATTCATGTCATCATACTATGAATAGTCAAGTCATTTTTCAAATTGATGTAATAATGTTAGAGAAAAATTGAAACACTTCAGAAATTTTCAAAATGTTCAGCAGCTTTTTTTACCATGACTTTTAATTGGAACTGTCCCTTAATATTTTGCAACTAATTATAATTATGTGAACCTGGTTATATACATTCAGTTACTCAGACAAATCCTTGAAAGAAAAACGTACTTCAGTACTAGAAAAAAAAAATCAGTTTGTAGGCGGATCACAAAAAACATAGAATGACATCAATGTAAAGAAGAAGAAGCAATGAAATTGTTTAAGATTTACAGACTGCAACAATTTTACTATCTTCCCTTATTTTACAAAACAGAAAAGCTGTACATCAGCCAGAAAATCACAGTGAAATGAGAGAACATCTATAGATACCATTTTTCTACCAAAAGTTAAAAAAAAAAAAAATACCATACCAAATACCAAGTAGATTATGGTTTCTACAGGAATTTGGATCATTTAGTGTCATCCCAAAGACAAAGTTTTGGAAGGAGCTATAAACAAACTGTTGAATATTTATTTTTTCTGCTTACCAATGGGTAACAATTTTTCTTCAAAAAGGATTAATTTTAACAAATCAAGAGACAATTAAAATAACAAAGTTCCATACTGGTTTGTTGACTGACTTCTAATGAGGCAGCTCAGGTGCTATGTGCTTTTTATAACACATGGTTCTGATTGCAGTCTGTGCACAAAAGCAGAAAGACTCGTTGCCAGTGGGCATGCATGTAAGGTGGCAGCTGGGCATAGGTACATTTCAGTACAACAGGAAGACACACAAAAGCTACCACTTTTCTGCCATTCACCAGAAGCACTTTGGGGAAAATTTTCAAAATCCTTGCATGGCATGGAATAAAAAGAATCTATCAACCATCAGCCAAAATTTGCGACTGTTGCCATTCAGTCAAGGATAACCTAGGCTTAATAATTCCCAGTGTTTACGGCATCCTGTGACAGTGGGACTGAATAGTCAAGGAAGCTATCAATATTTGACACTTCTTTAGGTTAGCTAGTAGACTTCCCTCCATGGCTCCCCTCTGCCACACCTAGTTGCCACTTTCACTTCTAATGTGATCATTCAAATATATAACAAATACGCTAGAATGAAATGGACTCTGAATTTAAAGAATTTTAAATATAATTATATTAACATAGAGGAAGCTAACTTCAAAATAAAAATATTAGCTTAATCTTCTAACAACTTGTAAAGCATATTAGGAATAACTGTTTTTAGTATTTGTAGTACAATTATGCAGTACAGTCTATGACTGTGACAAATTCCAAGTTCATAGGTAAAAACGTTTTTGAGATCGAAACAGCAGCAAAATGACAACCTTAATAGCCACTCATGTCTTCATTTTCCACTGAAACAATTATATTAAACCTCTACTTGGCATGCTTTAATTATTGACAGCCCGTACATTAGATAGACTTTTCTTCATTCAGCCCTTTTATTTCTATGCAACTTCCCATAAAATATAATTTTGCAAAATTTTAAATACTATATTTGGTTATGGCTCAATGAAACACATGTACGAATTTGATTTCATTTACAAACTAGAAATCTATGACAGATAGACAATGGTAAACCAACGATAGGGTTCTGTTCCCGTTTGGGCATGGAATGCTCGAAAGCTAGAAACTGTCTAACCACACCCATCAAATATTAATTCATAGGATATAGGCTAAGTGCTAGTTAGGAGTGTAAATTTTAATAACTAAAATATTATTTTTTCATAAAAATGCAAGACTCTTAACAAATGGTTTCTGTAGTGGACATTTTTACAGCAACACTCAAGTCAAGAGCCAAAATAAAAATACTTCCTATTTTCTCTTTGCCTTCTAGAACTATGCTTGGGATCTGAAGATTCTTGTGTAAGAAGATTTTTCCTTTAATCACCAATATATACATATAATAAAATCATAACTGGGAAAAGTCTGTACATTTGAGATATTCGCACAGAAGGAATCAACTGTGGTTAGTGTGTGCGTCTGTGTGTTGGGATGAGATTTATTCACGCCAAAACTGCTAAACTGATTTTTACAGCCCAAAGTCCAGTATGTAAATGAGGTATGTTTCATTTATATGTGAGGCTGAAAAGCTGGGAAAAAAATCATTTTTTTCATTGAACACAATTTTTGTCAAAACTACTGGTCAGATTTGGAAGGAGTTTCAATTAAAGTACCCCCCCCATGTTCCCACTGGTGAAACAGGGTACACATATATCATTTTGATGTAATATTGAAAAATGACAAATTTTCATTGAACAGGATTCAAACCAAAATAACTTGTCACATTTTGATGAGGTCTGGATCAATGTACATCCCATGATCCTGCAGGAAAAATGTGGTATGTTTCGTTTGGATATGAAATGGGGGAAAAATGAGAAATTTAGAATAATTTTTTACTGAAAGTGATTCATGCTAAAACCGATGGTCATATTTTGATGGTGTTTCAATTAATGTATAACCTGTAATCCTGCAGGGGTAAGTTTCATTTTTATGAGACATTGAAAAAATGATTAATTAAAGATAATTTTTCATTGTCCATGATTCACATATTGTATATTAATGTACAACCCCTACAACAAAAAAGGATGTTGTATGTGACATCATAAAATGATAAATTTAAGACAATTTTTTGTTGAATGCAGTTTATGCAAAAACTACTAGTCAGATTTAAATAGGGTTTTGATTAATTTACAACCTGTAGTCAACACGCAAAATAGGTTATCTTTCATTTTAATGTGATGTTTAAAAATTAATAAATTTAAGACAATATTCTGTCGAACATAATTCACACAAAAACTACTGGCTGGATTTTAACTCTACTAATGTACAGCCTGTCCCATGAGTGAAAGAAGACATGTTTTATTTTTGATTTGATATCAATAAGCTAGGGAATTTTAGCGTCCACTAATTAATATCCATTTAAAGGTAACTTACTTCTTGCAGTAGAAATGTGTCACCACATTGTTTAGATTAATTAAGTCACAATTTGTTGTGAAGCTCCTTTGTGCCAAAAGTGTTTGCATCAGTGAGCCACAATTGCTGTGGATAATTTAGCTTTTGATCAAGTTGGTATAACTGGGGAATATTTACATTAGCGTTCCACACAAACAAATGACTGCCAGTTATTTCCTGCAAGAATTATTAGCTGAATACTGCAATTTCAGAGTTCTTAAAATAGAAACTGTTTGACTGAAAGATAATTTACTTACCAATTCAATGACTGCTTGGGAGAGTGAAGGAATTGATATGCCAGATCTCAAAAGAGACTGTACATCCTGAGGAAGCTCCTGAATTACCATAGCAAACTCTGGAAATATCACCCAGTAATTCAGATAAACTAGATGTGCAAAAACTTATAAGTTTAAACAATAACTTATAAGTTTAAATAGGAATAAAAGTAAGTACCACGAAAAACTGAAACATTTATATGAATGAGGTCAATATAACCATCGCATTACTTAATCATATGAATAACACTGTGCAACAAATTGCAAGGTCACAAAAACTTTATATGTATTTAGAGCTCCTGAATTCAAAAATTATACTCAAAATATCATATCACTCGCAGTTTTTGCATAAACTGCGTATATTTACAAAGCATAAAGTGAAGCTCCTAGAGTCAAGACTGCATGAAAGATATTTGTTAGCACCTGGTATGTTCCTTAAATTTTACAGAAAAATCAACACAATATTTTTCTCAAAATTACTTGGTTAGAGTACTGCAGTGGCATACAAAGTTTGATGGGTCAGTTCAACAATCCGTATCTGCCCGGTGACTGGAGACTGTTCATTGATTCATCCAAAAGAAGCCTGAAGGCAATTCTGCTACACAGTGGTAACAATCATGTATGTCTCAATACCTGCTACCCATTCATGAACCTGAAGGAAACATATGACAACTTGAAGAATCTTTTTACTACCATTCATTATGAGGATCACAATTTTATGGTGTGTGGTGATTTGAAAGTGTTGGGTATGCTTCTAGGACAACAATCAGGATATACCAAGTCCACCCATTTCATCTGTGAATGGGATATTCAGGCTCGTGACAAACATTTGGAGCAAAAACAGTGGCCTTGAAGGTTGGAACTGGTTCCATGGGACAAAAAGTCAAATGTAAACCTACAGTGGAAAGAGACAGAATACTATTGCCACCTCTGCACCTCAAACTGGGCATAGTGATGCAGTTTGTCAAAAGCATTACCTAATGTAGCAACTGTTTCAAACATCTATGTAACAAGTTCCCCAACATGTCAGATGCCAAGTAGGAAAAGGGCGTGTTCACTGGTGCCAATATTCAAAAACTAAGGCTAGATGAAGATTTCCTTCATTCAATGAATGCAGCATGGAACATTTTGTTCAAAACTTCCTGGAACAGTCATAGCACAAAGGGTATCAAGATAGTTGAGAACATGCTGATGAAATTGAAAATGCTCAATGAGTATGAATATGGTATTCAAGTTTTTAATATTCTCCTTGTTTCATCTTTGTGGATCGCAGGTTCTAACTTATTTCAATTGTCAGCCAACCTCTTGCAATGAAAGATCAGAGGTTGTGTATAGCTGAAATGCAGCCTTTAGCAGAATGATAACTGATGGATGGAGGAAGATTGGGGTAATATCAAGATGGGGATACCGTTGTGGCCTCACGTAGTAAACACACAGATCACATGGTGTATATGACATCATTGTGATGTATTCAGTCTGCACGTACCAACACAGTAACAGCTATAGATATAATCTGAAAATTGGATATCTGCAATTTCGTCCTTTATGGTTACGTTTCACTTTGGTCCAGGCTGCATTATGACCGAAACGCATATTTATAAAATATGATTATGTCAATCATCATTTCATTTTGTGTTGTAATGCGGCCTGGACCATACGTCACAATGATGTCATATATACCAAGTGACTTGTGTGTTTACTACGCGAGGCCGCAGCGGTGTCCCCATCTCGATATTACCCGAAGATTGTTGGGCAACCTGAATAAGAATGTCGAGTGAACATGCTTATTATTCCATAGTGTCTGCTCTTACAGTTACCCTCCTCATAAGAGGTTGGTTATTCAATTTAATTTAATTGCAATGGAGCACAGGCTCCGGTGGCAATTTCCCTACACACCCATCTTCCCCCTATCCTTCACCTACCTACATTTGCCCTCTACAAATTTTATCTTTAAATTCTTTCAAAGTTTTTGGTAAATTATTCATCATTTCTCTTAATAACTCATTCCAATCCCTGACACCCTTACCTAAAAAAGAGAATCTTCCCACATCCTTGTGCCAGCTTGTGGTCATGGTCATCTTTTCCCTTCCATGCACTACTTTTCATACCTATTGCAATATCTTTCCATGCCTCATCGCCAGTATATGCCCTGTAAACTCCCATGACCCTCCTCATCCTCCTCCTGTCTTGCAATGAATCCCATTCCAGCTCCTTTATCATATCCGTCACTGATTGCATTCTGCGATAATTTCCAGAAACAAATCTAGCAGCCCTTTTTTGCACCCTCTCCAACTCCTGTATTTGATATGTAAAATGAGGGTCCCATACTACACTACCATATTCGAGCAATGGTCTGACCAAAGTTTTGTAACCCAATTCCTTGACTTCTCTCGTACATCCCCTCATCACTCTCTCCAACAACTTTGGAACCTTTTCCTACCACCTGTCCTATGTGTCCTGCCCAGTTAAGTTTGTTATCAAAAGTAATTCCAAGATATTTACATTTCAAGTCTTCAGCAAGCAATTCTTTCCCCACCTTATATTCATAATTAACCTTTTGTTTTTTATTTGTGTATCTAATAAGCTGACTCTTCTTTGCATTTATCTTCATTCCATGTTTACCAACCCAATTAGATATCCTGTCCATATCACCCTGCAACTGTTTACAATCCTCTATCGTTTTGATTCTTTTATACAGCATTATGTCATCTGCAAGCAATCTAATTTCAGATAGTAAACAATCAACACAATTATTCATTAGAATAATGAATAGCAATGGTCCCAATACACTACCCTGTGGCACACCCATTTTTACTTCCACTTCTTTTGATACTACATTTCCTACCCTAACTTTCTGTTTTATACCTTTTAAAAATTCTTCTACCCAGCAAATGACTTTCTTATCCACTCCAATGGTTTCTACCTTATTTACTACCATTTTATGGCTTACTCTGTCAAACGCCTTAGACAGATCTAGTGCTACACTATCAATTTGGCTTCCCTTGTCCATTTCATCTGAAATATCTTGCATATATCCCACCAACTGAGATTCGCATGAACATCCTTGCCTGAAACCATGTTGCCTGCTTGAAAACCAGTTCCTGACATATATTTCTGATGTGAAACAATAATGTCTCAGACTATGTAACATGATTGAGGCTATACTCTGCCTAATGCTGTACAGAACAGATTTTTTTGTTTGATACTTCTCCCCTACATATCAAATGGATTCAGAATGAAGTTTTTTTTTAAAAAAAAAAGAATTAAGTCTGAAAAAGAGCTACAATAAACATCAACATCAGAAATAATACACAACTTATACTGAAATGCACATATTTCAAACAACTTTACTTAATTAGTATATATATTTTGTGCATAAAATGTGCAAATATTCTTAAATAATATTGCCCAAGGAATGGAGGTACAACTTTTCGGGTATACTGGAGATCGCGATTCTGCTACATCATTCACTACTGACGTCATCATTCTGATGTAGTCAATCACAAGACATATTATTTTCAAGCAGTAATTCCATTGTAATAGAACCTGGACCATTACTTTCAAACAGAAATTAGGTTGTAATACAACCTGGACCAGCAAGACATCATTATATGTACGTCATAAATTATTTCGAGAGGTATCTTGAGTTTGACTACAATAGTGTTATTACGCCAATTCCTTGCGGAATCGCGATTTCCAGTTATCCCAAATTTTCATACCAAAACGACAATTACTTCCAAGATGGTCTTAATCATGGTACTATTTATATTTTTCTTTGTAAATAAAATTAATTCAATGAGTTCTTGGCTCTACATTGTATCAATCGCAACTTATTAAAAATACATCCATATCGCACAAAATAATCTGGTTAAATTACAGAGCAAGGAGCAGTAAATGAATTCATCCACCTGCATTTAAAAAAAATCGTTTTTAAGCAGCAGCAGGACGGTTATAACTGTATGAATTCTTCATCAGGCTTTCCTTAGAATCGCTTAAAGCACGAAAGTATTTACTATCATGACAGCCTATTTTACTTAAGTAACAAATACGTACAATCCACGGTATCGTCATCTGTAATTGTACCAGTATTAGACTACTGTGGACTAATACTAGTCAAACCAAAACAATATAGATGTATCATACTTGTCAATATCCATAAAACAATTAGTCCATCATGTCACTAATCTTGGAACAGTTTATGCATTTTATCCGCTTATTAAACGTTTTCCAACACAAAATTATATTTACAAACAACCCGCAACACATTTTCTTTTTTTACACATCGATCTATCGAAGTAATGGACTTGCGTCTGTATTTAAACATTACTCCATTCGTATTTAATAAAATATGCACCTATTTTAATCTGTTTTGAAAATAGAATATATGCAACGTTTGCTCATTTAAACCATATTTCAAGTCAGAATCAATATATATTTCAATTTTAAATACCATCAATAAATTGGTAGAGCGTATAGCAGATACAATATTGGGACGGATTTTGAGATGTCTATCTCTGGAGATGTCAAAGATCTTAAAGATTGGAACGAAAGTTGGAGATCTATTACATGGAATTATTCCTTCCTCCATGATCTATTATACCCTGCAAAACGAACAAGTAAGAATCATAGTGAAAAATGATCGCAGTTAACTTCCCATAGCGAAAGTCAATTTCGACTATAATAAATAATTCTTTGCGTTTAAATTATTGTTCGGGTTTCCCTATCTCTCTCTTGAACTCCTCTTACAGGACCCAAATATAAATCAACCCTTCATTACTGTCAAAATTTCGGAAAGATGTAATATATACTTTTTCTGTTATTAATAATTTATTTCATTAGATCTATTTAATTCAGCTGATACAGACAACTGAAGTTCATAAACTTATGCCCCGGTGGCAATATACTACACACCAATTTTTCCCTATCCTCTACCCGCCTACATTTGCGTTCCACAATTTTCAACATTTGGTTTTGGTAAATTATTAATAATTTCTCTTAGTAATTTATTCCAATCCATAACCTTCTAACCTACTGAAGAGAAATTTCCCACACCATTATGCCAGAAATCTTTTTTCCTTACAGTCATTTTCTCTATTCTTCCAACAAAATCTTTCTATGCCTCATCACCGACAGGCCCGCTTCTGCAGGATCAGTTAGACAGACGTTACCATGTCACAACTTTTTTCAAACCTAGTGCAACATTAGGTTAGGTAATAGCGGACATACGTTCACTGTGTAGTATTTTCACTGAGGACAATAGAGTAGTAATAGATGGAGACGCGGGGAACAGTACTGATAGAAAAGCGATAGTATAAAGAGAGACCCGACGAAAGTCGTGAAGAAGGCACAACATACCAGAGTTGAGACCAAGCAGATCCTAAGTTGCCACATTTGAGGGGTCCACAAAGCTTAAATGCGGCCCTGAGCAGATTTATAGGGAAATTGCCACCGGAGTATGTGATCCATCACAATTAAAGAACATATTTTTGAATGACCGGTCGCAGTTAAACCACGATGTCATGCACGTAAACGTAGAAACATAAGTGCTACTTGGGATAGTAATTCTGTCTTGGGAGTTGTGCCTATGGACACCATTAGTAGGTGGGTTTTCAATACACATGGCCTAAACCTAAACTGAAGGATCAAGGGGATACTTTATGAGTTGTTACCTAGAGCTGTAAGGGAACCCACTTCCGGTGGTGATGGGGTCAGGACCGTACATTTTTTTGGTTAGACGTTGAGGGAGTAAAAATAGCCAATCAAAGGGATACTGATCGTATCTACGATGGAAAAAATTACTAATGCTAAAGAATTAGAATTGCCTTTGAAATAATAACAGACGGGGTCAAATCTGGGTAGGCGAAGATTAATGTTGAAATTATCGTAAAACCAGAAATACAACTATTACTGGTGTACTGTAGAAGTACAATCACCAAAGTAATAGAATTTACAAAATAGAGATATACGAACCACAAGTAATTATAGGAATAGAGCTAGATTACAAGGAGTACTAGATAAAGAGGGTTTTTTCTGATGGTTACAATGTGTGTCACAGAGTGCATGGAGCAATTGGTGGACGGGTATTTATACTGGTTAGGAATGACTACTAAAGTAAACTGGTGTTCATAAATCATGGCATGAGTTACCTGAGGTAAACATCTGTGGTAGTAAAAAAGAAAAAATATTGGTGAAATATAGTCTTCGCGGGTTTTCCGCCGTATATTGTTGAAGAGAGACAACAACGAGCCATCTGAAGATGGCGGCCGAGCCAGCCGCCGAAAGCTCGTTGTTGTCTCTCTTCAACAATATACGGCGGAAAACCCGCGAAGACTATATTTCATCGATACGCCGTGAAAGCCTTCGTTCTCACAACAAAAATATTGGTGTTGGCTGTTTATGGTAGTGGAAGAATGGATCATGAATATGAAGCTCTTGGGGGAAAAACGAAATGCATACTCATAGTTCAGAATTGATAGTAGAATGGTCATTATTGGTTAGGATTTAAATTTAACAGGTGTCTACTTGGTAGCAAAAAAGATCAATAACCCAAAGGAACAGTGATTTGCAAATACAATAGTAAAGGAAGCAGCCTTTTCTCAAGTGGTAGAGCAGATCACGAGGGTACCAAACATGTTGGATATCTTCGTAATAAAAGCCAACCAAGGATAACCTTGTGGAGTTTAAAGTAACTGAAGGATACAAGGATGATCACGAAGCAGTTCTGACGGATATTGGAGGATACAGCAAACCACTATCCAAATTTGAAGGGGGATATAGGTACAAATTTCAGAATTGAAGAGATATTACAGGGAAAGTAAATGGTAGGAAGACACAAGAACAGCGGAGTCGAAGTGCGAGGAGTTCAAGGAGATAATAAAAAAGGGTAAAGAAACATTTATTCCAAAACAGAAAACAAAGAGAAGTACAGAACCTCTTTACTATAGCAGGGGTGTGAGAAGGTTAAAGAGGTTGGTGAAAATATACAGTTAAGAAGAAAAAATTTGAAACTACTAAATAAGGAGTGAATAATAGCGAAAAAGTGTGGCTAAAGATGGGTTTATGAAGAATATTTTTGGTGTAGGGGACATGGGCGGATACAGCTAGAAACTTCTGTAACTGAATTGAACGAAAGATGAAGATTATAAACATTAATGGAGAAGATGTAAATGACGATTTGAAAAACGGGAGAGATACTAAATAACTGCTCTAGGGTAACCATTTAGCGGCTGTGGTTGAGGAATGGTAGAGTGTACATCTCCACAATCAGTGATGAGCCGAGTAAAGAATTGAAATTCATTATGAGGATATCTTTAAAGGATTAAGAAAACCTAAAGACATTAAAAGGGGTTCATGTAAATAGTATTACTGCTTATATCAGGATTTTTTAAAGGTATCAGGATGTGACATTCTTACCTTTTCTTCAAACATAATTTAAACAGAATATGGATACTTGCTGCTTGCCAAGGGACTTGAAAAGTACGATACTAGTACAGGTTTACAATGGAGGGATGAAAAATAATGTTGAAAATACAGGCCAATCAGTGGTAAGTAAATTAATTGAGAGATTTAAATGCAACCACATCAGAAAATTCGGTGAGGTATGGAAGTGGTTATCAAGTCGACTACATGACTTCAGGCAAGGACATTTACATAAAAGGTATTTCGGATGAAATGGACAGCGGACCCCAAATTAATAGTGTAGCACTAACTCTTTCAAAGGCTTTTGACAGTGTGAACCATTAAATGGGATTAAATAAGGTAAAATGTATCGCGGTGGATGAAAATGTGATGTGCTGGTTAAAAGGTTGAAAGAAAAAGTTAGGGTAACAAAAGTAGTAACAAAAAGAGAAGAAAAAATGGGAGTGCCCCAGAGTAGTGTATTGGGACCAATACTATTCGTTATTCTAATGAATGATTGTATTGATGGTGTAACCGACTGTTATTGTGAGTCTAGCCGGTTGTAGTCAGGAATAGTGTGATATTGCCCTATCAGTAGTAGTTATAATGGCACTTACTAGATGACGGTTCTCTGGCTCGACGCTTTTCCGGTCAATCCGTGGCTTCTTGCGTATTTAATTGCTTCAAGTTTGGTAGCTGCAATTACCTTGGCAGTTACTTATGCAAGGGAGAGTCGTCAAATACATTTACCAATTTATTCCAGCAATAATAGAGAGGTTACAGCCCTTTGACCTTCCCTTGAGCGAATATCCAGGTGCATGAAGTGTTCTCAAAGACTGACTAAGTTCACTTACTGTTAGATACTTAGGCGCGGACAATGCTGACTTTCAATACTCTGCGGTCTATGCTTAGATGGGCATAGTGACGGCGATGGCTGATACTACTTAATGTGAGTTCGAGGCAACCTGCTGCCCCATATTTATAGTCACCCCTCACACTCCGGTGCACGTGACTTAGCCCACGATCTCTGATTTTGTACAGTGTCAGTCATTGCCCCCAAATGTTTGATAGGTGTTCTGGAAGGCCGGCGTGTGACGTATGGGCTACTTCTCCACAGTCACGTTTATTCCCTATCGTTTACCTCGCTTCAAACGTGACGAACTCACGCTGCTGCTGAATCAAACAGCTGACAGCGTACTTCTTACGTGACGGCGTACCTTTAACAACTGCTTTATAACTCTTATACTTTTAAAATAATTATTATTCAATTTCCTATTGCCCTTAATGGAAAGTCAGCTTTGACCTCAAAGCCCACAAAAAAATTACTGTAGTTAATTTGTTCTTAATTGCGTCCTGAATTTTACTCTCGGGTTACAGAGTTTTTGCAATAATAATTATAATTTCAAATTGTCTTGTCGACAAGGTGTCCAACCCTGTGATAGTGAGAGACGGCATTAGTTCACATTCTTATACCAGATTATACAGTTAATTTACAGATGTTCTATTAACATATAGTGATGCTAATAGGTTCTTTGACTATTTTTTGAAAATGGTTTTAAATGATTTATTAATACACATTATTTACAGAGTATTATTTATTTATTGACGAAAGTGCTTATTTTATGTAAATATAAATGTTAAAATTTAGAGTATTTGAAAGCCCGCTAAAACGCTCCTTTGCTGACGGCGCGGGCCAATGACACTCGTGATGTCACGTGCCAGAAAGTGCTCTCTCCAGATAAAGTTTGTTTCTCTGAATTCGTGTGTAAATTGGTGGAAATACAGTTTATAAAGAGTGTTTAATACATCAATCTACAATCACAACAATAAAAACTCCCCCAAAAAGCGTAAGTACTCCCACAATAGCTGAAATGCGAAAAAAAGTCGCTGCAACTAATGCTTGTAGAAATCCATACGACATTGCGACTAAGTAGCATTTCATTTACTATGAAGATCATTTACACCATAATGTCGTTGAGATAATGTAGTACGTTGTTTAACGCGAGTATCAGAAAGGTTAGGGTACTTAGGTTCCATCCTTGCTTCGGAAAATGTTTTGTTATTTGTGGACGTTTCCTTTGGATACTTGTTGCTGTTGGTAGCATCACATATTCTTTTTCTAAAATCCTCGAAAACATTAATTTTTTCCCGAAGGTTTCACAAAGTTTTGAACAGTTAGCGTATTATAAACATTTTGATCATAACCAACAAAGACTTCAAAACTGAAATTGGATGTTACATGCACACCGATAAAAAGTTAAAAAAAAGACTGAAAATTACTTGTACATTAAAAGTAAATACCGCCTAAATAGATACATTTATGTCAAAAAGGCAACATGCAGTTTTATCTTCACGTACAAAAATAAAAAAGGATTCAAAGCATTCCAGATCTGTTGTGAGATTAGCGTGAAATGTTATTGTTGAAATAAATTACTATATTATTCACCGTCGAGCGTTTGAATTGTTTGGAATGATAATGTAGCCCTGGTATGTTTCAGTATTAAAAGCGGAAGGTTATCTTTTCATAAAAGTTTTCTTGCATAGCATATTTCAAACGTTTGCATGACATTTTACGAAATCTTCGAATAAAAACATGATTATGTAAAGCAACAAACAGCAAAAAAAAAAAAAATTGTACACACGAAAAAAATATTATCCTAATCAAGATTCGAATATAGGACCTTTAAATTCCGACAGCACTCTTTATCCATACAGCTACCTGGACACCATGGCATCGTTACTTATCTTCTTGTTAATAGTGAACACTAAAACATCACAATTTCTACGTTCGGTGAAGTGAACGCGATCGGAAAATAAACAATAAATTCAGTTTCGTTGGAAAAAAATTATTTATCTGTAACTATTTATCTGTTGTTAAGAAAAATATCCCACAACATAAAAGTTATTTAACCATTATGCTTACCTTAAACTACACTTACATTTTTCTCTTAAATGTCTCCTAAAACAATTAATTTAATTTAAAATTTTAATCATCCTTACGAATCCTGTTAATCTCTAACTTTCAGTTTAAATATGATTCTCGAATTGAATTTATTACATTATTAAGCTCCGTTGAATAGAAGGTAGCCCAAGTAAGGCGTCTATTTTCGGTATTTTTCCGCTGTAGGCTTCTACAAATTGTTATTCATTTTATATTCAACACATAATCTCATAAATAATAAGAGATAACCAGCAACAAACAATAAAAATAGTTGAAAACGCTCTATTCGCAGCTCCAGCGTAAACCAGGCAAGTGAAGTCACTAAAGCGACCATCAATCTTGGAGCATTTTTTTGTCACGTGACCAGAGGTAAGAAAAATCTGATCTTTATCAAGCTTTTTTTACTAAAAACAATCCACCTTTCCTTTCAAATTTAACAAAAATAGCTTCCTTAAGCATTAATCTGCGCGAATTACTACAATTTGTGATACATTTTCAATACCGTCAAATAGTCTATTCGATTGTCCCTACATGTAGTTGGCTCAGTCATTAAGATCTTGGATGTCGTAGGTATTTGTGCTTCAATTATAAGCCTGGTTAGTTTTTTTTAAAATGATTTTTGTACACTATTAGTATCAAAATAATTACAACTGATATTGATACAATAGGCGTGAGACTAATAGATAATTTTATGACTAGACTGTGCTTGTATTGGGTTTCTACAGTTACTATCAAGTGTTTATACTTAACTGCACCTCTGGCTTGTTGAAAGTGCTTAGAGATTTCAGTGTTTAGTGTTGTAGGATTATTTTCATTTAATTCTTGCTATTTAGGACTTTGATATATTTTTTTTTAAACACTGGTAACACGTGACTAGGAAAAGACAAGTTGACAGGAATAACGGTTTTATGGACCACTGGTATGATGAAGTCTTCCCTAGGAACTGGAAAAGCGTTGCTCAATGATTCCAGAGGCTGATAATTAAATTTTTGTCCCAACATGTGACCACTGCGTCGTGTGGATGTGGCATAGTGAATAGCCAATTCTGTTTAATCAGCAGTAAATATGGATTTCGCGTAGACATAACCTTGTAAAGTTAACATAGAAGTATCACAGCTTGGAAGGCTTCTATCATTAAAAATCAGTAGCTATGAACAAATTTTGACATTTATCTAAATCTTAGTTGTTTAGTACAGCATACGCCGTTTGGGTTTGTGTGAACAACAGTACCTCTTTCGTTCCCAATTGTACATAATGACCTTGTGAGACTAAAACGTTGCATGGGGTTAGTGCAAAAAGTTTTTATGTCAGCTACGACTGTAGATAACCTTGGATGATGTTCAGCTCTGGCTTTGCCATATTGAAATCAGTAGCCACTTAATTTAAATAAACCCAAACTAAGTAAAGATATTTTGCAAACAAAGTTCACAAGTCCATGATTGGTAAAAATTATTATATTCTTGAAAGAGTTTGCAGTCATACAATGAACTGGCGTCAGACAAATTCTCTGAAGATATATTTCGACTAACACATTCCAGTCACACCAACCTCACGACCCCTAGCTAAGTTTTGACTACATGAGATGTTAAAATTTTCCGCACACGCCATCCTAACAGTTAATCATGTCTGCACAAAACAATTGTCTGCCACGCCACGTGCCCAAAACTTGCAACAACGAAATACATATTGCCGTGCTCACTGTATCTGGAAGACTGGGGCGAGCTCAAATTCTGGGAGGCTATTATGCTCACTACCCGTGTGAATGTCCAAAACTTCCGCTTCCCACGAGAACCTTCCAATAACTGATCAGTTTCGTACAAACTTACATCAGCTCTTTTGACCTTCAATGTTAAAAATGTGTCTATCGTTTTGAAATTTGTAGAATCGCTACATATTATGTAAAATTTAAATTTCAATTCTTATTAAAAATATCCTGTAACTCTATTACTTTTGCCATAAAAATCATTTTGATGCTATTACTAAAATCTGTTATTAACTTTCATAATTTTACCACTATTAAACTGAAACAACTTTAATTCTATTCTTAATCTGCTGCCCTTCCATCTGATAAATAAAGATTGTTTATTGTTTTCAAAAGTGGGATAAAATTCGTAAAAAAAATGTGACTACTGAAATTATTCAGGATATCTACTTGAAAGTAGCTTTAAACAATTTACATACTGAAAAATGGTTACTGTGAAAATTTGAAGTCTCTTTAATTGTTTTCTATGATTTACTACGAATTTTTGAAATATTCATCCTGGTGAATGCTTCTCTAACCAAGCCATATTAACAAAACATCGTTGGCGCTAAATCTTATTTCATACTATCACAGTTCATTGCCTTCGCAGATTTAAATGAAATTTACTATTAATCCTTTGTATTTAATTAAACTTTACTTTGAACAAAATTTCTTTTCACGAATTTAAGAATATGACCGAAATATTTGACTTTTCCTTTTAACATGTGTCAGTTTTTACAATATAATATTTAAAAACAATCTTTAAACTTCGCGAAACTTTCTAAAACTTTAGTATATTGTTTCAACCGGAATTACGCTACCGTACTTTCTTTCTACAAGCTGATTTCCTAGGTGTCTCTCATGCGCTTTGTCATAGATCATTTTAACCTGTTTACTTCTAATTCACAGATACACAATTTCAATACAAGAAACAGAAATAACTTGCACAAAAACCTCTCTGTCATTAGAACAAAGAGGAGTTAATTATTCTCGTATATATCTGTTTAATAAACTTCCCAAAAGTATAAAACAGTCTGCAGATAATAAAGATATTTTTAAAGAAAAACTGAGAGATTATCTTATTGACAACTCCTTCTACTCCATTCAATAATTTGAACAAATTAATTAATTGTATTCAATATAACTTTTGCAAAATTCAGTTGTAAAAATTAATGTTTATTGTTATTCTCTTTATTTGTCTATGGAACATATACTTGTTTTTACTATGATTATGACTCATATTGAATGTATGTGCATTAACCATGACATGTTTCACATCCCAGAAGTCCTTACTCATCAGGGATCCATGAAACTAGATTGATAAATAAATAATAAATAAATAAATAAATAACAACTGTTTTCTCGATTTCAAAGTGGAAAATTACGTGACAAAATTCTATATACCGTGATATCACTTTTTCATATATACAAACTCTAAATAGGATTTTCTAGCAAAAAACTTTATTATCTTCTGGCTATTTCTTCTCCCGAATGTCTTTTAAAGCGAAGAGAAATACTGATTTAGTTAAATTATATCAGAGCCAAATATTACCTATCCAAATCTTAGGTTAAGTTTCCTTACAACTGTTTAAATGAATTTATCGACTGTTTAAACTTGAATTATTACCTATAAAAGTTATATTATTTTGAATTATTACCTGAATTAACTATAAAAATGACTTTAAAACTGCGGTATCATATACTTCAACTAAGCTTGGTATTCTGGAATATAATTTCGTTATATGAGGTTGTAAGATATGTTACAACCTGTGTCCCCAGAAAACCTGAAATTAATGTATTGAGTACGTATTTAGGACCGAATCAATAGTGGGGATGGGTAGATTAATTATAATTCGCATATCAAAGCTACATTTACTGTTGCTATTTGGTAATAATAATATAAGCTTTCTAGAGTGCATGGAAATACCAAATAGTTTTCTGCACCTAAATGCCGTAGAATCATCTGCAAATACTGTAAGTATACTTTAGGACTAATGAGTACTTCACACAGTTTACCATTTGTGGCTTGCACAGGCGCAATTCTCAGCCTAGTTAGCTCTACTTTCGTCATTGTAATTGTCAATACTAACTGTTCTAATAGCTGAGTGCTATAAAGTTGTTTAACAAATATTTTTACTAATCCTCTCAGGTTCTGATTAAAAGTGGTTTGAAGCTCTGATACTTTAGCCATGAATGTATTAGCTAATATTGAGATAGTATAAGTGTTATTTGTTACCGCGTTTTACAAATTTTTGGTAAGCAGAATCTGCCTAGAAGCACCGATCTCAAAATTTTGAGTCAATTGTTCTAGATCGATCAAACGTGAACATAGTTCCTCATAAACGTATAATCTGTTAGTGTCCCGATAGTTTTTTTCTAAACGGAACCCCCCGAAATTTATCAAAGCACGTTTTGACCTTTTGCTTTCTCCTGGTAGAAATTCTAACAACGCCTACAAGCCTCTTAGGTTAGCCACTATGCGTGTGTTATTTCTTCACCGAAGGAGGGTAAATTTTGAAAAAAGCGTCCAATAAACTAAATAGATTGTTTAACTCCAGTCTGTGATACCCTAATTTTTGGAAACCGATCTGCGCCAATATCGACTGATGAAAAGGAGAATTTATTATGTCATTCTGCTTAGCAAGTATTACACCATTTGTAAGGGGTCTGATCTTGTAGTATTGGCCTACCTCTCTACTCTGTAATATGCTTAATCCTATCAATATAAAACTAATGGAATAGATTCTTTTATGATGCACTACACTGGACAAAACGTTAAAAGTTACTACAGCAAGCACTCTCCTTTGAATAGTTAGTGTATCCATTCACTGTCACATTGATATAAAAATAATTATCTTCTTACTAAACTACAAAGTAAAGTTTTGATATTTAGTGTTTGTATCGCTGAATTCGGACCCGATGCGATCTTCAATTTATTGATTTCTTATTCCCCCCCCCCCTTTTTTGAGTAGATTTTGATTCAGTTATTAATGCCACTTGTTTGTTAGTAAATTACAATTCTATAGTTCTACCAGTAATGAGACTCGAATTTTTTACATATTCTAATACAATTACTATTCTATAGTCTGTTTCGCCAGCATTGCTCTCAAGTGGCAGCCGACTAGACCCTCTTAAGCAACTCCACGCTTGCTTATATTTTTAGTAGCTCAGTTTCTATTTCTTTTTTTTTTTCCTTTTTTTATATCTGCTTAACGTCTCTTATCAGCGAGGTCTTTAGAGACGGGAAAGGATGGGGGGGGGGGGGGGATTCGGCCTTTTAAAGGAAGCATCTCGGCATTTGCTTGGAGTGATTTGGGAAACCATGCAAAACCCAAATCTGGATGCCCGGACGGGGATTCGAACCGCCGTCCTCCCGAATGCGAGGCCAGAACGCTAACCGTTACACCACCACGATCGATGTTTCTTTTTCTGAAGCCATATTGGTGTGGATTCTGCACTTTCGTCTGTTTCCTCCGCACTTCTTATTGTGCAGGGCCTCTTTCAGTTCGTCTCTATGGCGACTTCGCAGATTGTACTGCGTTTCTTTTCGCTGGGGTGGGAAGGTGTTTAGTGGGAGTCTTGTATTCGTCCCTTTCCTTGGTGACCCTGGGGGTGTATTAGTAGTTCCACTCATCTTACTCTGATTGAGTTTGCGCTAAATATATGGCTTGACTCTATTTTTATGCACTATTAAATCCCTGTCGGACATTCTGCTTTTCAATGTAACAGGAGGGATATGGGAAACCACTTAAAATGGTCCAGACCACGAAAAATTAAACTTTATTTTTTGTTGCTTTGCATTATACGCAGTAGCCTGTTTTGTAAAAGATTTTGAATTTGCCTTCGTACACTGCTCCATATTTTACGAAATTTGTGCGCTAGACTTCTTAATTCTGTTTTGACACAGGAAATATTGAAAAGGCGAGTTCATTTCCTGCCCATACAGTACTTCGTATGGTGTTTTGTTAATGAAAGCGTGAACTCAACAAGTATATCCACTGACTATAAGAGGCAATATGAGTTCCCAATTTTTTGTGACTCATTCATGTACCAAATCAGGGCTCACACGATCGTTCTGTGCCATCGTTCCGCGCGTCCGTTCCCAGCTGGGATCGAGGGCGATGTCTTTAATTTCTCTATCCTCAGTAAGTAGCACACTAGCGTGAATAGATCTGATAGGAAGTTCGATCCTCTGTCCAAAAGAATAAAATTTTTAGCTTCATGAACTAGCACCCAATGCACTACAAAAGCTTTGGCCACTCTCTCAGCACGCTGATCTGGTATAGGAATCATTACAAGACATCTCGAAAACGCGTCAATGTTGGTCAAGATATACGCGTGACCTATATCGCTCCTCGTGAAGGGCTCCATAATGTCTAAATACACCCTCTGAAATGGTGCTGTGGTTCCAGGCAAAGGTTGTAGTTATTCCTGATTTTTCATTTGTTCCGCGTTCTGGTTACATACGATACAGCTTTTAACATATTCTCGCACATAGCGCTGAAGCGAAGGCCACCAACATGCTTTAGCTATTAAGCGGTTCGTGTTCTTATATCCTGCATGGTATCTATAGAACGAATCATGCGGCAATTCCACTACTAGTTCACGTAAAGATGCGGGTACTACTACTTCCTCTCCTTGTTTTGTTTGTCGATACAGCATCTCGTCAGGCAGCACAAAACGAATGCTGACGCCAACATAAACACTGGTCGTCTTTAGGCTGATACAGCGGTAGCTGCACTAATGTCAGGGGTTGTTCCTCTTAAGCAATTTAGAAAACCATTCTCTGAATACTTCACTTTCTTGATGATATTCGCCAGAACCGTTAGATTGAAACACTAAACCATCCCCTTGAACGAATCGATGAGTTAGTGACCCAGCATGACAAACGATTAATAGAGAGCCTTTACCTACAGGAACCCTGAAGCCACCATTTAGTTTAGAATGTTGTCAAATAAACTTCCTTGCGAGATTTTGATTTACCCACGTCTCATCAAGGTAGGGTATAGGCCGAAGAGGATGCTCTTTCTTTAAATCGTGCATTTTTCCGAAAAAAAGAGGCCCGTGCTGCAACAATGTCCAACAGAAAACGTGTACCGTCATTATATTTTTTGCATCTGAAGTCGAGTGCATTTAGTAATTTATGTAGAGCAGTGACGCCTCCAGTGTAGTTAATTTTCTCTCTCAGTATATCCCTCATTTTTTTATGGTGAGATATTCGCCTCGCTCATAAGATTCTAGTACAGAACTCCGAATGATATCTTTCGGCAAGCCATTCGTCTCTGCGACCGGTTTTTTTTCGGTGAATGTTTTCCTTTGGAGAAGAAATGGATGGCCCTGGAAAACACAGCTTGGCTTCGCTACATAGATGCTGCACTGTACGTAACGATACACCACATGGCTCTGCTGTCATTTTTTGCGGTTCCCTAAAAAGTATATTAACTTTCTCTTCAGAGTTTTCTAGCATGTTAAAAAAATTATACACATCAAAAATTGTTGTTTTTGACTGGCGCCTAATATGACAACTATCTAACGCCATTTCATATGCAGCATTTTTTAACGACGTATTGGTATAAACACGACAGTACTGCGCCATACGACAATGCCTCCTGCCTGCCTGTAGGTAGGCAACGGCACCGGGAGGGGGTTGTGAGGTGAGCTGAGGCGCGAGGCACATGACCTGGACACGCCACTTAAGAGTGAACAAGGTATAGTGTGATAGTTTATTATAACAGCGTATGAAAACAAGACACAGAGAGCATAAAACGTCCTGCTACATGTTTAACCGCCGCACGTCGCAACTGTCTTGTGTGTGCCATGTTTTTGTGTTGAGAAAAGTTACACACACAAAATTCCATTATTTCCTGTGTTCGTGTATGTATATATATGTTGATTCTGTCCGATCTTCATCGGTGGTAAGATCGTTATTTTAATTTTATTTTTCTATCAGCTGATTTTACATCCTAGTAATCTATATACTAACTACAAAATCCTACATTACCAAGGAGTATTTCCACATTATAGAACTATGAAACAAGAATAAAAAGTATTTATCTTGCTATGGATAAATAGCTTTCCAGAACCGATAAAGGAGGGGGGGATAATTTTATGGTTTTATTAACTCAGTAAACTAGGCATAAACTTCATATCAAAAGACTCTTCAAGTCGAAATAAAACTATATCGTGATAAAACAAAGAAATTGAATGTTAAAAAATTAAATCAAGAGAAAACTGCTACCAACATTCTCACAGGTAATACAGGGAGACAAACATTTTTATAGTCGAAAATTTGGGTCTACTGGAGATCGCAGTTCCACTACAACAACATTCAGTAATATCGTTGGAATACTGCTGTAGTCAGTCGCAAGACGTATTGTTTTCAAGCAGTAATTCCGTTGTAATACAGCCTGGGCCATTATTTTCAAGCAGAACTTAGGTTGTAATACAGCCTGGACTACCATGAAACCGTTAAATATACTTCGGAAAGAATTTCTAGTGGAGTCTTGCGTTTGACCGCTGCAGTGTTATGATGATAACTCCTGGCGGAATTGCGATCTCCAGTAATCCCGAATTTTTTTTTTTATTAAACACGGGAGAGCAATTTTAAAGTTTATTCACCAAGTGCTCAAGTATGGAGCTATCAGACAATCAAAAACACTTTAACTATATAAGGTAAATTTGCCCATGGTAATATGTTATCAGCAACTAGGAACATATTCTGACAAAAGTTAGAGCCTGTATTTAAACCGTAAGCATGTTTTTTTTTTTTTTTTGTAGGAATAAAGAAATTTATTTTTTAAAAGAAAATAGCTAAAAATATGACCAAGCGATTGCCAGAAATTAAATAGTATAGTAAATACAATAATAGTTTGAAGTCAAAGTTTGGATTAATGGCGGTAAATAGGATTTTCGTATCTCAATTCATAGCTATCAGCGATAGTGAGTGATGTCAAGGGAAAAGCGCCAAAAGATGATTAAGTAGGAGATATTTGCGAAAGGTAAGACAATTTCAAGAAGAACAGTGCAAGTTTTATCAAAAGTTATTTCTGAAGGTTTTAAGAGCGCGCCTAAACAATGCAATTTGAAAGTTGGAATAAAATTATCAGAATAACCTGTTCTACAAAATGGGAGGGTTTCAGAAAGACTGGAAGTAAAATAAGAATCTGGAGTCCCCACGCTTCTAGCCTATTGTCAGCCTTTTTTTCCTTGTTACGCCAGTTTGAAGGAGAGCAAGGGTTGTGTTAGTGGTTTCCGCGGTATGGTAGCGGTAGATGGACTTGTAAAAAATTTTCAACATCTTGTGAGTTTGGGAGATAGAATATTCTTTGACAGAGGTGGAAATTAGACATTTTACCGATGTTCAACCTCAGTCTCGGGATGTGAAAATATTTCGGCAGATGTGGACACAGAAGTTTCTCAAAAGTAATGACTTTGTTTTTACCAGTATTAGTAAATGAGCTGAAGTTTATCGACCACTTTTGCGAACTTTCGGGGATTTCAAAGAAGTTTCACGGAGTGAATGCGATGTCGTGTGTTATTCCAGTAATCTTCAGAAAGGATTTCTAATGTCCGATGCAACATTAGATCTTGTAATTTTATTATCTGATTTCGAGTTTGAACTTTTAAAGAATAAGTTATATGGAATTACTTTTTATTTTTAAGATGTACCTACGACGGTTATCTGTTACAGTGCAATTACGGTATATTAACAAATTCGCAACATTATAAAAGAAACTGCATTTACTTCATATTAATATCAGATATATCACATATCATTCACAGTTACAGTTTATTAAATACCTGGCCAGTAGCGTAGCTAGGTTAACAAGGGCCCAGGTGGAAAAAAAAGGACCCTCAGCCCAGATAGGAGATGTTTTTTTAGTTCTACTAAGTCTTATGTGGTTTGCTGAGCGTTCCCTCCCCCCTTTTTTTGAGCTGAGCTTGGGGACCCCCTGCTCTGAGCTTGTGGGCCCCCTTAGCTTGGGGGCCTCAGAGCATGGCACTGCCTAGCCCTCCGATAGCTACGCCACTGTACCTGGCCATATCCCCAAGGACAGAGTAGTTTATATATATAGAAGGAAAGTGGGATAAACTTTCAGTGTATAGAGTAAAAAGAATTTTTTTAAAATGTGGGAAATCCTGCTTACATGAAAGCAGTATTGATTGAGGAAGGGCACTGCAAATATTTGTACAGGATACTGAGTTAGGTATATGTAAAAACAGAAACGCAAATATGAGAGTAATTTACATCAATTTGAGAAACCATTTGACCATGTTAGATAGCACAGATTAGATGAAACTAGATTAAGAACAGGAACTGTCAATCATCAAAACTGAGTAATGTTTGGAAATGGAGGAATTAGTTGGGGATAGTGAAGAATGTAGTGTACAAGAATTGCTAGAGTTGTCAGTGAGCAATAAGATTCTGGCCTCACATTCAAGAGAATGCTGTTCGAATCCCTGTCCAGGCAGCCTGATTTTGGTTTTCTATAGTTTCCCAATATCACTCCAGACTAATGCCGGAATGCGTCTTTTAAAAATCCATCGCTGAATTCATTCCCATTCCTTGCGCTCATCCTTTCCCATCTCTAGTGAATTCAATGCCGATCAGGTATAAAGCCATAAGCAAAAAATAAAATAAAAAAAGGAAAAAGAAACAATTGCTGGAAGAGGATAAGGAATTAGCAGAGAAAATGTTGAAAGAACTGAACATCAAGAGCGACATATCTAGAATGAAAAGTTAAAAGAAAAAAACAAAATGCATGATTATAGGAGTATGTGATTGTAAAAGATTGGGAGAAGATGTAGAACAGGTTTAGAGGGTTAAAAGTTTGCAAAATAACAGCACATGAGAAAGAAAATGAGGATAACTAAAACCATGGCAGTATTCATTAGGAAAAGGAAGGACCTGGCAAAGAGACTGGTGAATGTTTTGTATGGAATTAAAATGTATGGGGCTGAGATATGGTAGATAAGTGAATAATTTATACACCAGAGATGTGATTATGAAGAAGAATGGAGTTAGATGCCAGGTGTTAAAAGACAATGTAACATAAAATCAAGAAGACAAAAGATTTGGACATAGTGTGGCAAGAGAATTTTGGCTACAAGAAGTGATCGAGGTAGTAGTGAAGGGTAGAAGAGGAAGAAGCAAAAGAAAATTCCAAATATTGGATGATTAAAAGTTTCTTCATGGGACATTCCTTGCTGTGTGGATATGAAGAGACTAAAAGAAGAAAGGGAGAAATGGAGGAAGAAGGCTCCAACTAGGCAGGCCAACAAATAATAATAATTAGTTCAAGAAGTAGGTAATGATTACTGCTTGAGTTTGGGGAACTTTGCAGATTAATAATGCTAAAGATCACTTCCAAGCTGAGATCAGTCTTTGTAGGAGCAGCAAAGATAACTGTTTCACAGTCATGAATAGCCAACTCAAATACTTTTCTTGATTCAGAAATGGTAACTCATAGAAGTGCAATAAAATGTACCCTGAAATGTGAAAGAATTCATTTATAAAAACAGACAAATTCATAGCTGTTTACTGGTTATTCTTTCCCTCTCAAACATGACGAAAGAACAATCCAACTTACTGGGTGATCATAAAATAGTAAACCAACTTTCAAATGATACATTTTCAAAATGAAAAAAAGTTACAAACTAAACTGACCACTTCAAAATAATATTGTGAGGTAATAAATACCATATATTCATAATTTTTCAATGTGAGTGCCAAGAGAAACCTGAAAAATATCTACTTGGTATTCAAACTCATCCTACACCCTAAGCAGCAGCTCTGTTGCTGTGGTTAGGATAAATGCAACTATTCTCATTTGCAATTCATCAATGTTAGCTGGCAGTGCTATTCCCAAAGGGAGTGATATCAGAGCTTCTTTGGGCTATTGACGACTAGCCTGCTCTGTAACCAATCCACAGTTCTAACAATTTTTTATTCAAGTATCTGTGAACAGGTAAGTAAAATGAGGTTGAAAACTAAAGTCTCCAGCTTCTTCTTCTAACTGAAGAAACAACCAGATCACTAGCATATCCAAGAATTTTGGAAATCATACTCGTATTATGACAGTTTAGTCAGAATTCTCTTTAGCCCAACTCAGTATATTGGGTTGGTTGACTTTATGGTTGGTGAAATGATGCTTAGTTGCTAAAATTAAGCTATACATGAAGGAATTATTTTCCCTAGTCTGATTAAGAATAAATTCATAAAATTCAATTTTCTGCTTTTTATCACAGTTTGTAAGAGCTTGTACCAGGTATAATCTGTATGGCTGGAAAATAAATCACTTTCTCAATAATTTTCACACTGTAGGCTAAGTAATTTTCAATTCTGGGCCAATTTGTTGATTTTCTCAGAGTAAATGCATGCTGTATCTATTATAGACATGCACGTGGCCAGAACTTTTCTCCCTGTGAAAAGAAACATTTTACCTTAAAACCGATGAAACCAACCTGCAATATATTACATATTTGGAGTGTGAATTCCATACTTGGTATGAAATACACACTTGTCATCTCAGTGCAGTCTGACAAACTCTCATGGTGCAGTGAGTGACATCTCCTACCAAACAAATGAAACTTCATAACATCCTCCTCACAATGGTTTGTAGAATGTCATTCCAAGAAACTGGGTTATGAAGATATATCCTTTCAAGATATACATCTGTACTCACCCATAATGTGCATTTGTATTTGTCTTTTTTTTTGTGGCCAGTCTTGTCTCCAAGTTTAATAGGTGCGTTTGTTTTCACTATCCATTTTCATTCTAAAATTATTTTTCCTCATTACCATTACAGTCCAGAATGGTGACCTGCATGTGAGGTAAAATATAAACAATGGAGCATTGTTGTGGAAGAAAAAACTGCAATAAAATCTTGTGATAATATTGGTACACTAGGTTTGAACTGTGTACTTCAATTTAAATGCTGAATGGCAAGAGCAACTGGTATTTAATGAGTGGTAAACAGGTAGGACAAAACTTATGAAATCATAAAGAATTGTGTGTCTTGGAAAAACTAATGATATGAAATATTCATTACCTATACATGATATTTTTTTAACATATTGACAGGAGGGACCAAACAGGGTAGTTCAAATCTGATAGTGGCAGATTTTTTTGAATTCCGACCTCCATCTTGGGTGTCATAATCAGCAGAGCTTAAGTGTCATGATCTGTTTGGTGAAACATGTACTCTACTTGATAAGTCTGAAATTAGATTGTTTGCAGATGACATAATACTGTATAAAAGAATCAAAACGATAGAGGATTGTAAACTGTTGCAGGGTGATCTGGACAGGATATCTAATTGGGTTGGTAAACATGGAATGAAGATAAATGCAAAGAAGAGTCAGCTTATTAGATACACAAATAAAAAACAAAAGGTTAATTATGAATATAAGGTGGGAAAAGAATTGCTTGCTGAAGACTTGAAATGTAAATATCTTGGAATTACTTTTGATAACAAACTTAACTGGGCAGGACACATTGGGCAGGTGGTAGGAAAAGGTTTCAAAGTTCTGCACTTGTTGGAGAGAGTGATGAGGGGATGTACGAGAGAAGTCAAGGAATTGGGTTACAAAACTTTGGTCAGACCATTGCTCGAATATGGTAGTGTAGTATGGGACCCTCATTTTACGTATCAAATACAGGAGTTGGAGAGGGTGCAAAAAAGGGCTGCTAGATTTGTTTCTGGAAATTATCGCAGAATGCAATCAGTGACGGATATGATAAAGGAGCTGGAATGGGATTCATTGCAGACAGGAGGAGAATGAGGAGGGTCATGGGAGTGTACAGGGCATATACTGGCGATGAGGCATGGAAAGATATTGCAATAGGTATGAAAAGTAGTGCATGGAAGGGAAAAGATGACCATGACCACAAGCTGGCACAAGGGTGTGGGAAGATTCTCTTTTTTAGGTAAGGGTGTCAGGGATTGGAATGAGTTATTAAGAGAAATGATGAATAATTTACCAAAAACTTTGAAAGAATTTAAAGATAAAATTTGTAGAGGGAAAATGTAGGTAGGTGCAGGATAGGGGGAAGATGGGTGTGCAGGGAAATTGCCACTGGAGCCTGTGCTCCATTGCAATTAAATTAAATTAAATTGAGAACATTGCATGGAACTTATACCTCCTCTCCCCAATGACTCACTATACATGGGTGCAGTGGCAGGATTTTGGTTTGGGGGGAGGGGGGGCTTGAGTGGATTTGGGGTTGGGGGAGGCTTGAGTAGATGATTTTGTTTAGGGGGAGGAGGGCTTGAGTCTTCATAGTCATGCCACACTTAAAAGATCGGTAGAGCTAAAAAAAAAAGGTCTCCAAAATTATGATGTCTGGGGTGGACCTAAATACTTTTTTTGGGGGGGGGGGGAGCTTGAGCCCCCTAGCCCTCCCCCGTCTTGGATCCGTCGCTGCATGGGTGCATAATTTACAAGAGCCATGTCATCAGTAATAGTGTACAGTCCTAATGTTTAGGAAAAGTACATTTGAGTATTTATTGGCTATGAGTACCTGTTCTGCAGATTTAATAAATCTATCATTAGATTTACAGTAATTTCAAATATTTTGGCAGTATTGAATTATTGATGAGGTTTCGTTGTGCAATCGTTATAAAGAAGTCAGATAGAAAGGGGTCTCATTCTCAGAAACAGTACCCATCTGTAAGTATTAAACTAAGCTTTGATATCGTATAATATAGTTTGGCTGTAATGAGTGTGGTATTCAGGCAACCATTAAATTAGTTTTTGATAAAATGTATATAATGTAAACATTATCAAGTAGTATCTATACACCACATTTGTATGCAGATTAAATGTTAAACCTTCAGTCAACAAATCACTATATACATTTATAGAGCAACCATTTTTAGCAATTTTTACATCAGACTTCCTGGTAAAATCTACCTTTTTGTCATTGGATAATTTACTAAAAATATTTATCCATTTTGCTCTAGAGAGAAAAACAATAACAGACTGTGATATTAATGTAAATTACAATTCTCAGCTAACCATTGAATTATGTATTTGTAATTAAATATTTTATTTCATTCTGCTATTATCTAAACATAATTTTAAAGGAATAAAATCAAAAATGTCTTTCCTGATAAGCTATGACTTTTACAGTATTTCTGGAAATAATGGCTTGATATATGTTTCCTTGAGTCATTTTTATACTATGCATGTATATTAATTCAGAATCGGAATATAAATATCAAGATCTTTATTCTCACATGACTTCAAGTATGGCAGTGACATAAATGTTAAACTTACAATATTTTAATGTACACACATTGTTTTTCATAAAAATATACAAGATTTGACTAATTTTTAAATGACCAGCACAAATATGTAACATTCATACTTCAAACATTCTTAACATCACAAACACTATACAAACACAGATTTACTGTACGTAACACACAGAAAAACTATTACAAACATACACACAATATTCCCACATGGTATTGGGACAACCACTCATTGTACATTTAGCCATTCACAATCGTGTTATAAATAATACAAATCATATCATTCTTCAAAGAAGCAATTTCATCTCCTTTGTGAACGAGTTACCATCTTACTTCTACGGTATCCTTGAAAATATGCTGAAAATAAAGAAGCAAAGAAAATATATGTTCCTCTGTCACAGAACAATTTTTAATGTTAATTTAACTTAATTACACTTTACAAATATTTTCATTTTTACATATTTTCAAGGCAGTGTTATAGTTTAACTTCTTATCCAAGGCACTTAGATTGTCTTGAATACCATATATAATCTTGTTGTTTTCAGTTTTAAACATCACAATTGTTTAGAATCTACATACTAATAAACGATAATGAATCAGTTCACATTAATTCCTAAATTTCTGATGGTGTTCTGTTCAGTTGCTAAGCTGTGAGATTCTTTTGAGAACCGCTTTGCATTTTCAAAATTTTAAGAACAATGAGACATATTTAAAATTTGTTTAGCCATGATTAAAGCAGTTCCTTATTTTCTACTAAATAAATTTCAAAATGCAGGCAATGAAACATTAAAAACATAATTTCATTTACAATAATTCGTACTTTATCTAATGACATTTTTGCTTAGGAAACATCCATAATTTTGGTGTATGATAAACACATGTCTTTATGGTTTAGCAACAATAACACTACCATAAAAGGAGAAATACTGGTAAACCACTGGATCAGTATCATAATTTCCATTTAACTATTGGTGTTACATTTGAACTTCAGCATTTCATTAATTACACAAATAAATGTTGCAATGTTCAAACAAAACAAACGAGTTTTATTATTCCATTGCAGTTTGCACAGTTACCACATAACACTGTAGGCAAATAGTCTATTTCTCCTTTGTCTTTGAATTAGTTTGGCCTTGTGACTAGTTGTATTTATTTACTTTCTTCTTGCATCAGGTTGATTTATACCTGTTCTTTCTAGATGAGGGCCATATGAGGGCAACTGGCCAGCAAGTGTACATGACTTGCAGCAGAATCGTGCGTAGTACTTGTGCGTACAGTACTGAGCCTTCACTATCAACAAACAGTTTGCGAAGAAGGGATTGTCGATGCAGTTGGGATGAACATACACTCCTGTAAAATGAAAGAGCAGATTTTACAATTGGAACATCAACAATCGTCTTTAGTACAGAGACAATTCTCGGCGCTCATATATTTAAACAAGGATGGTTTGGAAAGTAACCGCCATTGTATAAAGCATGAGTATAAGTGGGTATGCGATAGGCCTCGTACTAAATGGTTTAGGCGAGATTACAGATATATGGCAATAGTTTAGAAGTTCACAATACTCCTGTTTCTGCTTTTCAACTCCTACTCCATACTTCTCACCATGTTGATTTTTACCCCACCAAAAGCGACCAACTATTGATATGTGCCTACAGTTCACTGGCAGCCACCTTTATGCAGCTACCTTACTCTATTGTTCAAGAAGAGAAAAACCCTTAAAATGTCAACAGTCAATTTGTGTACAAGTCTATCTGTGTTTCATTGCCATTCTAGCCTTCAACTAAGTTAAGTGATGGTTACTCTCCTACACAAACATTTAGTTTATCCCGATTTATAGCACCTGTGATTCAGAAAACAGCGGGTGCTAAACAGCACACCAAATAAATGATAAGGAAAGGAGAATAACCACTGTTTACCAAAGTTGAAGGCAGACAAGAGTGTTGAAATTTTCAGATTTATATCCCTTCTTCAACAATAGAGTGAGGTAGCTGCATGATGTTGGCAGGTAGCTTCATGATGTTGGCTGGTAGCTAACTGGAGGCACTGATCGTTGGACAGTGGCTCTTGGTAGAGGAAAATCAACATGGAAAGAAGTATGAGTAAGAGTTGAAAAGCATTAACCTAAGAATTGTAAAATTGGAAACCATATTGCTGGAATAAGATATGGACAAGCAGAAGGAGCCAGTAGAAACTGTATTCGAGTAAAATTCTTGTATAAATATAAACAAACTTGAATAAAAACTTAAAATTATTACACATCATTTAAAAATCAGCTCTTTTCAGTAGTAGATCATGTTCGAAGTGATGGAGGGATGTGTTATGGGTAGAAAAAAAAAGAATATCTTAGGATAAATCTTAGTGGCTGTCTGGTACCCAATTTGTACCTGTAAACCAGTGCCCACCTTCTGATTTCACAGAAGCTGCTTCTGTGTGGAAGGACTCTGATAGAATGGCTAGTGAAGCAAGACTTAAAATTGTTCGGAACATGCATAGCGGAATGAGAAGACACGGGTTGGTTTGGATTCTGGGGAAATACTGTTTGACAGTGGCCATTCATTCTTATGGCTGGTAGATTGGTGGCCAAACCTCTGTAGGAAGCTGGAAAATAGTTGCAGGTTAGCTGGTATATTGCCTGGGAGCTTTCACAAATGGCATGACATATGATGGGGAAGCTATTGCGAATGAATTGTTGGTGAAGGTGGTAGTAGCATGATGTATGGTGCACATTTTGCAGTAGGATCTGTTGTTTAAGAAAGTGCCTTGAAACAGTCTGGTAGGATGGAGAAGGCCATTTTTGTGGACTAGGAATTGGCTGAGGTTAGGGAATCTTCTGAAACATGTCCTAGTAATAACAGGGAGGATTTCTGACAGGTTCGAAGGAAACAATCACTTTGCTGAAGAATTTGGTTGATGGTGCAAGTACATAATGCCCAGGCCTGGAATATGGTTGAGTTTTGGGGGGTTTAGGGTGGTTGATGTGCATCATTTAGATGAGATTATCTTATACTATATTTATCCTATGTCATGGAAATATTATTTTTAATGGAGCTTTATATCACAGTGAAATTTTTGCTGTTATTCTTTTAATGTTTGTTCTATTTATCATCTCCATAAATAACTAATTCCAATCTCTGCCTTCCTGAATAGCACACAGACCTTATGTGAATGTTATTCAGTCTTAGGAAAACGACGTAATAGGTCTGATGAAACATTAGCTTTATCTCGTGGTGCAAGGCTACCCAGATAGCCTGGAAAAAAAATTGACTCTAGCCACAGATGTCTATGATTTTCATACATAAATGTTAATATTTTACTCTGAACAATTACAGAATGGTCCTACATAAAGGCTCTTGAAAATTTACAACAGGTCCACAATATGTCATTATGTATAAGTATGTAGAATTTGGCTGAAGCAAAAAATACCAAATCAAAATAAGGATAGAGAAAGGAACCAAACATTATTACAAATAGTGGCATGACAGGAATAACTCAGATTCCACACCAGTGCACATCACAATATTTGGGTGATGGTTCACACCAAAATATTTCAATGTTCTGCACTTTTTGTGAAACTAACTTCATGCCGTCGTTTGTATGATTGGAGAAAGGTCTCCAAAATTACCTTTATTTAAGTATGTGCTCCCATTTAGGGAAATATGTTTAGCATGGATTAATGTTTCCCCATTATGATGTTTTATCTACTCAGGAAAATAGTTTGAAAATTAAGTTGCTTGAAAAAGATTATCATTGGTAATATTTGTCACATGCTATCATTTCTGATATAAAATACCTTTGAAGAAGGATACATTTATAACATCACACATATAAGCTGAGTTGGGGTACTTATAATTCTGACATGTCATCAATTTGTTTTGATATCCTTGCTGACTTCATTTTTTTTTTCTTCCATGTGACAGAGTTAAACAAATGTGTAGTTTACAGATTTCAAGAGGACTATTTTTCCTGTGCTCTTACTTTGTGCCTACAGCTCTTTTGTAGTGTGATATCATAATTACATAATTTTTTACATACTATTTCTCTACCTTTATGAATATTACTTAAAATGTTCCTAAACAATTTAGAGTTTACTGATATTTAATAAGAGGCTCCAATTTGAAACTCTCTGAATGATTAGTCACATTCCATAACAGAAGGTTATTTTCCATATTACCACTTCTTAGTATTTTTTGTTTAGTTGATTAACTGCATAATAAATACAAAAAAGTAGTTGATTTCTTAAGGAGTTTATGGTTTGATCAATACATAAACTAAGTAAATTTTACCTACCCCTCACTTGTATGGTGACAGAGCTGGATGAAGATCCAAACTGATTGGAAGCCTCACATCGGTAAACACCAGAATCACTACCTTCCGCTCTTGAAATTTGCAGTCGGTGACTTTCTGTTAGCAGCATTTTGAAAACATGAATAATTCAGAACTGTACCAAGTTTTAAAAATATTCATTTCTGTTTAGCAAGATCCTTTATTAACATTTATATTAAGCATAATAGCTATGTAGTAATGAAGGTAAATTAATGAAACTGATAGTGTGCTTCTGTTCAATTACAACTAAACTTAAGTTATTTAATAGTGCAAAAGAAATAAGAAATAGTTCTGTGTTATCTACAAAGTATTTTCTGAAAGTTCATTAGCTTTTAAAGTTTAACAGTGTCTTATTATTTTAATCTGGGTGCAGTTTTCACTGTTTTCTAGTGTCAGATATTCCATGTTGTCTGCAGCATGAAGTTATCTTCTGTATGTTTTGATTGTTGTATTTCCATTGTCCATGGAAGCAACTGCTCACAAAATCCAGCAATTTTCTCCCAGCTCATAAATGCTGATAAGAGAGCTTCGGCCAATATCATGAAAACCTGTTTCCCAGCATCCTTATTAACTTGATTTAGCATTAGAAGATTTTGTTTTATAAGCTAAAATGTACTATGAATTCATGTTTATTTTGTAATATAAGAAAACGCCTTAGGGCAATGCACATCAGCCCAAAAGAGTTTCTTTTTATGAAAAAATTGTTGGATTTTATGCAACAATTGTGTGCTCATCTCTAGAGTTTAAATAACTGTAAAAGTTTTGTATGAATGGAAAAAATCTATTTAAAGCATTTATGAATTTAACTGAAGAGACCTTGCATGTTTTGATTTTTCAGAGAAAGCATTTTACCTGATATCTGAATTCTATTTCCTATCTCCACTGGTATGTCATCTTTAAACCATTCTACTGTTGGAATTGGATAGCCATCAACACTGCAGGGAATTGATATATCACTTCCCACGGGATATTCTGTTCTTTCTAAAGTAACATTTGCTTGTACAGGAACTGAAAATTGCAACAATTTAAGTGAATAATGAATGTGAAAAGCAATTAAAAACAGACTGATTTTTATACTGCCTTATAAGTGAATACAAACAAAATTATCAGATACACTAAAGCCAGTATTCTATGCTCAAATAGTAAATGCACACTCTACAAACAACATGCAATTTGTATGAACATTGTTTTTAAATCTTATTTACATATATAAGAAAGGACAGAAAAACTAAACAAAACACCAGCAAGGTGGCTGGTCTGTAATAAACGCACACACAAATGGATAACTGTTGATCTTGAGGAAATATTATAGCTGGAAACACATCAAAATAGCATTGGATATAAGAACCTTTGCAACGAATTTCCCACAATTATTAATTCCGTATTTTCCCACTGTCCTCCACTGTCACCCCTTGCTTCTGCTGGTTACCCATTTACATGCTGAGCATAGATGTTAGCACATGTGATCACCTCACCATGTATCTTATCAACTAGCAAGACTAAGATTCCCCACCAAACTACAGTGTTTCTCAATATATTCTCTTTTTCTGTGTTCGCTGCAACACAGCCTTCCTTCTTTTAGAGTAAGCACTGGGTTTATGTTCACTATGCTATCTTATTTTCACTGCCCCAAAACATTTTTCTTCTAATTATTATTCAACATATATAAAACAATGAGATAACTGGCACCAAGTATCGAAAAGGAATTACAAATTAGGATAGGGAAATGAATCACCATTTACCTTAGATGATGGTTGTGTGGCACGAACACATAAAACAGACAAGAACACACACAGGTGTGTGTGTGTGTGTATGTGTGTAAACAACAATGAGCAGGAAAATTCACCAGACGGCTTTCGTCGTGTTCATGTCTGGCTGCATCTGGTGTCTCACTTTTTCAATAAGGCTAACTGCTGAAATTTTGCACATTTCTCGTGTTTGTTCTTTTTTTGTGTTCGTCGTTCCCAGTGACCTTCATCATTAAAGCTTTTTCCTGCTCATTGTTATTATGTATATATATATATAAAACAACAATGAGCAGAAAATTTGTTAAGGCAATAAAACTAGGGAAGGCTAGAGAAATATGACCCAACACTTACCACAGATGAAGGTGGCTAGAACGACGAACAAAAAACAAACACAAGAGAAGCGCAATATTTTGGCCTACAGCAGCCTTAAACATGCAGAAGATGAAGCACCAGGCGGCGTCACATGTGTACACATAGACGGCCGACTGGCGAATGGCGTCTCAGGCGCGGATGGTAGTTTAGATGGAAAGGAGGGGGGGGGGGAGAGTAAGCTCAAATATTGAATCGATACTGATGACGATATGTTATTATTGAAAGAGGTGAATAATAACTGGGTGAGGATATATATATATATATATATATATATATATATATATATATATATATAAACTATAAGTGAAAAGTAAAATAAATGTAAATAGCATGGATAATAGTAATACAGAAATACAAAAAATGTTAATGGTATAGATAATAAGTGCTGGGTCTGGTGGGCAGAGTTTATTGGAGATTGAGGACAGGAGGATGTCTGGTGTCAAGGATATTCTGGTAGGCTAGTTCCCATCTGCGAAGTTCAGAGGGGGTCGTGTTGTTAGGGAAAAATCTGATTGACCTAACTGAAAAACAGATGTTCAAATGGGATGGGCCTCATTGTTAGTATTAACTGTCTGCCTGTGGCCATTCATTCTGATAGCTAGGGGATTGGTTGTGAGGCCTATATATAAACTGGAGCAATGGAGGCATGTCAGTTGGTATATGAGGTGTGTTGTCATGCAAGTAGCATGACCAATGTAGGGAATGTTTCACCTGTGGTAGGATTGGAGTAAGTGGTAGTGGCTGGGTGCATGCTGCATGTTTTACAACGGGGTCTATTGCACGGGAATGAACCCTGTGGCAGTCTGGGGGAATTACTTGGTGAGTACTTGTGAACCAAGATATTTCTTAAATTTGGTGGTCTGCTAAAACATGTGCAAGTGGCTGTGGGTAGAATTTTACGGAGAATGGTGCGCATCCCGGGGAAGGAACATAGGAAATCATGTCCACGGCGAAGGATTAGGTTAATGGACTCGAGTCCAGGGAAGAACTGAGTGATGAAGGCGGGCTGTGGTTAGTATCAAGGGGTACTGACTTGGATTGGCTGTGTAAAGGAAGGGCTATGGCACGGGAGATTTGTTTGTGTACTAAGTCAGGAGGGTAGCTACGGGAGATGAGAGCTCCAGACAGGTTTTCTGTGTATTGGGAAAGAGATTGTTTATCAGAGCAGATTCGCCTGCCACGGAGGGCCAGACTGTAAGGAAGCGAACGTTTGATGTGCAAGGGATGACAACTGTTGAAATGAAGATATTGCTGCAGATTAGTCGGTTTGATATGAACAGAGGTATGTAGGCGCCCGTTTTGCAAGGAAACGTTAACATCAAGAAAGGTAACATGAGTATGGGAGTACGTCCAAGTAAAGTTGATGGAGTGGTTGTTTAGGGAGTTGAGGAAGTCTATTAGATGATCGTGGGTCCAGATAATAAAGATGTCATCTATGTATCTGAACCACACAAGAGGTTTAATGGGAAGATTGTTGAGGAATCGTTGTTCCAGACGGCCCAAGAAAAGGTTTGCATAGGATGGTGCCATAATGACTTTCAGCATGATGAGATTGAGCCGTGCCTAGAGTGTTTCAAACCTCCATCCAAACTAGATCCACCTCTCCTTCCTCAATACCATCCACTCCTTATGTTCCAGGAATTCCTCACATCCAACCCGTCCTCAAAATCTTTTCTCAACTTCATTTCCCACTCCAACAACCTCAGTATTAACGAAACCTGTGCCATGAGAGAACTGTCTAAGAACAGGAACATCATTATTCTCCCAGCTGACAAAGGCTCAACGACCGCTGTGACTATGAGGCCGAAGCTTTGAGACAGCTCTCTGTCACCAACACATACCTTCCACACCCTACAGATCCTACAACCTCAATTTGCCAAGAAGTACGCACTCTCCTTGACCTCCAAGGCCCCTTACAAGGACTCTCCCCCATCTCTTTGTCCTTCCTTACCCCGCAGAACCCCCGTACCCCCACCTTTTACCTTCTTCTCAAGATCCACAAAACTAGAAATCCAGGGAGACCTATAGTTGCAGCTTATGGTTCTCTTACAGAACGGATTTCAGCTTTTGTGGATCAGCACCTACAGCCTTTTGTACAGAACCTCCCTCCATTCATTAAAGACACTCCACACTTCCTTGACTGACTTTCCAAAGTCCCCACTCCTCTACCACCTGACTCCTTCCTTGTCTCCATAGATGTCTCTTCCCTTTACACCAACATCCCTCATGGACAGGGCCTCAGCGCCATGTAACACTTCCTGGAAATGCGACCTTCCGATAGCCTCCCCAAGACATCCTTCCTCATTTCCTTGGCTAACCTCATCCTGTCTAACAACTACTTTTCCTTTAACTCACAAATTTACCACCAGATACGTGGTACTGCTATGGGCACTCGCATGGCACCATCCTATGCAAACCTTTTCTTGGGCCATCTGGAACAACGATTCCTCAACAATCTTCCCATTAAACCTCTTGTGTGGTTCAGATACATAGATGACATCTTTATGATCTGGACGCATGATGAGCATCATCTAATAGACTTCCTCAACTCTCTAAACAACCACTCCATCAACTTTACTTGGACGTACTCCCATACTCATGTTACCTTTCTTGATGTTGACGTTTCCTTGCATAACGGGCGCCTACCTACCTCTGTTCAAATCAAACCGACTAATCTGCAGCAATATCTTCATTTCAACAGTTGTCATCCCTTGCACATCAAACGTTCCCTTCCTTACAGTCTGGCCCTCTGTGGCAGGCGAATCTGCTCTGATGAACAATCTCTTTCCCAATACACAGAAAACCTGTCTGGAGCTCTCATCTCCCGTAGCTACCCTCCTGACTTAGTACACAAACAAATCTCCCGTGCCATAGCCCTTCCTTTACACAGCCAATCCAAGTCAGTACCCCTTGATACTAACCACAGCCCGCCTTCATCACTCAGTTCTTCCCTGGTCTCGAGTCCATTAACCTAATCCTTCGCCGTGGACATGATTTCCTATGTTCCTTCCCCGGGATGCGCACCATTCTCCGTAAAATTCTACCCACAGCCACTTGCACATGTTTTAGCAGACCACCAAATTTAAGAAATATCTTGGTTCACAAGTACTCACCAAGTAATTCCCCCAGACTGCCACAGGGTTCATTCCCGTGCAATAGACCCCGTTGTAAAACATGCAGCATGCACCCAGCCACTACCACTTACTCCAATCCTACCACAGGTGAAACATTCCCTACATTGGTCATGCTACTTGCATGACAACACACCTCATATACCAACTGACATGCCTCCATTGCTCCAGTTTATATATAGGCCTCACAACCAATCCCCTAGCTATCAGAATGAATGGCCACAGGCAGACAGTTAATACTAACAATGAGGCCCATCCCATTTGAACATCTGTTTTTCAGTTAGGTCAATCAGATTTTTCCCTAACAACACGACCCCCTCTGAACTTCGCAGATGGGAACTAGCCTACCAGAATATCCTTGACACCAGACATCCTCCTGGCCTCAATCTCCAATAAACTCTGCCCACCAGACCCAGCACTTATTATCTATACCATTAACATTTTTTGTATTTCTGTATTTACTATTATCCATGCTATTTACATTTATTTTACTTTTCACTTATATTTATACATATATATATATCCCCACCCAGTTATTATTCACCTCTTTCAATAATAACATATCGTCATCAGTATTGATTCAATATTTGAGCTCACCCCCCCCCCTTTCCATCTAAACTACCATCCGCACCTGAGACGCCATTCACCAGTCGGCCGTCTATGTGTACACATGTGACGCCACCTGGTGCTTCACCTTCTGCACGTTTAAGGCTGCTGTAGGCCGAAATATTGCACTTCTCTTGTGTTTGTTTTTTGTTCGTCGTCCCAGCCGCCTTAATCTGTGGTAAGTGTTGGGTCATATTTCCATATCCTTCCTTAGTTTTATGTATATACATATATACACAGAATATTTTATGGATGATACACTTTGTGAGGAGACAGATGTGTTCACGATGATGTCCACAAATTGAATCCTTGATTGGTGTGAAAATTCAACACTGAAATATTGCATTATTCATGTACATCTTTTTCTATTTGTCACTGCTCTGCTACCCTAATCTACATACACAACAGTCTACTGCATGACACTGCATGCTATGAAACAAAGGGAGAAAAAAGTGGGTGTGGAGGAAGTAGAAAAACCACAGTACTCTACCACTACCTATGGAAAAACAATAGATCCTGTGGAGAGGAATACTCAAATATATATAAAGTTTAATAATAAAATAAACATAGGAACAGTAGTAGAAGTAACATACAATAAATAAACAATATGTGATGGATTTATAAAAAGGGTCTTATTAGATGAAGAGGCCAGGTGGATAACTGGTGTCCATGATTTGTTGGGGAGCTAGTTCCCATCCATGGAGGACAGAAGTGATAACATTTTTTGAGAAAACTCTTATAGCTCTTACTGAAAACAGTTGTAGAGATTGTAAGAGTTGTGGGAAATAGCATGGGTTATCACTGGAGGGTGTAGGTTGGAGCTATAGATTGTTTGCCTGTGGCTATTCTTTCTGATTGAAAGCTGACTGGCAGTGAGGTCTATGGAAGAACCAGCGCAGTACAGGCAGGTAAGTTAGTATTGAGATACGTTGTGGTGCTGTAGCATGTCCAATGATGGGATTGATTTCCCTGATGGTCATATTGTAATAGTTTGTGGTGGCTGGATGCATGCTGCAAGTCTGCAACAAGGCCTATTGGATGGAAAAGATCCATGTGGAGGTTTAGGAGAATCCAAAGGGGATTATTTGTGGACAAAGATGTTCCTCAGATCGAGTGGGGTGCACATTTCATAGAAGGAATGTAGTAAGTTGTGCCCATGTAACAGAATCAAGACCAAGAGATGGTTGGATTTCGGGTGATGAGAGTGGTTGTGTGGGGAGTTCGGTAACAACATCAGAGATTTTGTACAAAGATCTTGTGCAAAAGCAAATCTGTTTTTCACACTCCCCCCGCCCTACACCCACACAGAAAAATTGTAAAACGTGAAACAGTCTCTCATATGACAATAACGATTGCAAGCAAACAAGTACGATAATATCAATGAATAGAAAGTTTTGTGCTGTATTAAAACAGAGTGGAAACATTGTCCCAAACTGCATAAACCATAAGGCACATGATGGAATCTCATAGCGGCCACCATCGCCTGATCCCAGGATGGTGCAGAAACAGCAAAACATTAAGATAGAACATAGAGCAATTTCTTTCCTTGGTTAAAATGAGTCAATTGCTCCCCGACTGACCTAAAACAGTACCTACATTTCGACAACTGCCACCACTTCATACCAAACATTTTTTTTTCCACAAGGTCTGTGGTAGACGCTTATATTCTATCAATCCATCACTGAATATTTCAGTAAACCTGTATTTCCAAGGCCTTAAAAGCCCACAAAAGTTGGAACCTAAAAGGTTTTAATTCAATAAATAATCCAATTAGTGCATACAGTTTTCAGTAGACCTCAAATTATTAAACTTCTGAGACTTGGGTATGAGCTTCTTCATTTCTTTCTTGAAATAAAATTTCTCGTCCGAAATTCTTCCGTATTTTCCAGAGCTAACTTCATTAAAATCTGTGTTTTCATCTAACCCCTAATCTACAGATACTAATTCTTCACTAAAAAAGAAAATCTGATTACTCCTTTGAATGCTGTAAGACTTATGATATGCATCCTGCCTCCACCACAGACACTGCTAAAGAGAGTTTTCACAATTTATACTAAAACATTGTTTTTCTTCTAACACAGGTTATTCAATGGTCACAGGCCAAAAGTAGATATCCAAAATCCTGAAAGTCTACTGCTATATGTGCAGAAATAGCAATAATTTTGCTTCCAGTCCATGTGATAAGAGTCTTCCCTATAATCAGCAGTTTCTCTGAAACTTTGTGACTAACAGGTCAGCCTGTATATCAGATACCCTCCCATAATAGCCTTTTTCCCCTTCCTTTTTTTCTCTATTTGGCTTCCAATACACCTTTCCAAGTGGAATCAGAAATCAATATAATCACTATTAATGTTTTGATGTTATTTCAATAATAATGATAATGAAAATAATTTAGGCAATGATATTAAGAAAGATAGGAACATTAAACCCATCAATTACCACATATAAAGGTAGGAGAGTTATAACGAACAAATCCACACTAACATACTTTAATCCTCATCTCAATTCTTTTTCTTTCTCTTCATTATTCTCAATATGAATACCTGATTATCCCCCCTTAGCCAATTTAACTGTCATTGTGCAATGAGTTGTTAATTATTCTCTTAGTCCCTATCAACACACATTATATTCTTCTGCTGAAGAAGGTTTCAACTTATAAAACTACAGTTTTATGTGTTCTTAATGTTTTGCTGCGTACTTTACCACTGTTATCTGTGGTTAAGTGGTGGTTCCCTAATGTTTCTTCATTTATATGAACAGAGTAAATAAGTAATTTTATTTTTGCTCTCATCTAATTGCAGTGTGAGTGACACACAACAATATCTTGTGACTAAAAAGTAATAATTACTGATTAATGATAGCATTAAGTGATGATGACATACATCAATTTGAATCCAATATCATGAAACAAAACCAATGAAGCTATAGTTTTTCAAAGACAAAAATATGGGTCAGACCATGATTTCAAGCGGATGTTTAGACTGTTCCACACTTACATAAAATATGAATATCAGATAATTTATTTGAAAAGTTTGGCTACTATATTGCATTTGAAGAATTTGAATACGACTGCATGCAGAATGACCAGGAATTAATATTATTGTAACAGTTCATAGTAAATTAATGTTACATATAACTTTAAAATACTGTATTTCTTTAATTAAATTTTAGTAATAGAAAGTATGCAAGAACATCAATTAACTGCTGAAGGTTAGGCTCAGTAGTCTCTGTTAGCAATATAATGTTTAAATTTGTTTTAAGGCAGATGCATGAATCATGTTGTATTTGTTTCCAGTCATTATCAGTTTAAGCTTATAGACAGCAACTGAAACATTAAGAATTATATTTATTGTGATTTTAAGTTGTCTCAACTCTACTGCCTTCAATTTAAGGGTCTGCTTTCAGTATCCTTTTTTGTTTTTAAAATATGTTTTCGTTAGATGGTGCAAAAAATTATCATAGTTGTATTATTTATATAACCACACACAGATGAGTTAAATTAAATTGAGGTTTCCAATAGAAAGGTCAATGAAGAAATACAAATACCATATATTTCTTTGAAAATGAACATTTGCATACTATATAATGTTGTAAAAGTCATCCTCACTTTTGTAGTTCTTTAATAATTAATGAAAGATTGTAATAAAGGATTGAGCAAAACTGTGAAAATTATATTTCTTACTTGTGAAACAATACAAATGCTTTTCAGTTAAAAGAAATTATCTAATGAATCAGATTTTTCTTCAAAAATATTCAAGTAAAAATGACTGACATTTTCACATCTATTCATAAATTATGATAAATATGGGTTTGCTTTCAATATTATTTTTCTGTTTTGAAAATATGTTTTTGCTACAATATGTAAAGTCCCTTATTCCTTAACAAAATAAAATTAAATACATGCTATACTAACCTTGAAATGCACAATCAAATAATGTGGCCTTATAAATATTTTATTAACAAATGTAAGTATCTTCTCACCTACAAATACCCTTGGCCTCTCTGGCTCCGGAGCCTCTGCATCAGTTGCTTCAACAAATGTCACTTCAGTAGTGGTTGTGGATGGAACAAAAACTGGGGGTCTTGGACGACGATGTGGTGGTCGAACAGGTCTGAATGGATAGGTGGGACGTTCAGGAGGTTGAATTTCTGGTTTTGGTTTTTTTGGTGCTTCTATAAGGTATCTCAGGTAGGCAGAATCAGCAGGGTCAACAGTGTATACTGGACCCACAGCTTGTAATGTCACAGTCCAGGATGCAGCTCTGCCCAAGCCATTATATGCCTGGCAGGTATAAGGACCAAGCTGCCTTAAGGTTACAGAACGGATGAGCAGGGAGTAGTCACGTCGTTGTTCATACTGTTCGGAACTGAGGGGTAGCATGCGATCACCACGCCACCAGGTAACAGACGGTCTTGGCCAACCCACAGTGTAACAGTGCAGAGAAGTTGGAACTCCCAATGTGACCACAACATAAGTACTGTCTTCACCAATTATTTCAGCTGGTCTTCTTTGAGGATCTATAATACATTGTTAGTCCACAAAGTACCCATGCTCATTTAAAAAAGTTAGTTCATTGTTAATGCTACAATTTTTGTAAATGTGAAGTAACATATTCCATATTTACAAGCAGTGTAATATTAATAAACGTATTGTATTTAGCACCAGGGTCAGGGATTTAAAAAATTAGCAACTGCCTTATATAGATGTTTAAGATACACATGAAAATTATTTTTTCTCCTTTTTAAATTTTGAAGAACTTCACATTTACATATAGTTGTCTTAAAAAATCACTACTTCACAGCATTCATCTCTCAGTTAAAAGAATACAGCACTTTTCAAAAAGTCCTCTTTAATTTATCCAAATAATTTTATGATAGCAAACACTTCAAGCTGAAATTATGACTGAATTTATAGACCAAATAATTCCACTGCTATACTTAAAATTTTGTTTATATATCTAACTGTTAATTGATTAAATTAATCAGCAGGAGATGGAGAAAAGGAAAAAAGTGGGGCAGGGCAGTTCAGCCCTACTAGATTTCAGTCCCAATTCTTGACAAATGGCTGGCAATCTGCACTTAAAGAGACTCCAATACTGAGTTGGTGCACTTGTTTAAAACCATCAAATGACTTCACTGCTATTGTTACCAGGATATTTTATTATTATTATTTTGATTGCGATGGAGCATATGCTCCGGTGACAATTCACAAAAGAGAATGGGTTATATTATATTAAATTATGGCTAAGTCTAACGGAATGGAGATCATGGTTCTCCCAGGTGGCGCTTGTGCCAGGTCGGGTAGCAACTTTCCAAAAGTTGAATTCAGTTAGATGCCATACAGATTAAACTATGATAGTTTCAGGTGCAAGAAGGATGATTGATTTTGAACTACAAATATTTTTAAAATCGTTATTTGAATGTTAAAGGTCCCTAATATAAAGGAACCTGAGCTCAACTGCAAACTTAAAAAGAGGGGCAGCAACACAAATTAAATAACTGAGACAAAAGAAGGAAGTAATCAGTTATCATATGATATGAATTACAGGTTATGAAAGAAAATACGCCATTCTAAAATTTTATAATGTACTGTTGTATAGTTGTGAAAACTGGAAATTTATTCTATAAATTATAAAATTAAAAAGTGGAGGGGCATCTGTAACAAGTGGAAAATGAAAGCTCTGTTCTTAACAGTAGCGTCCAGAGAGAAAAAACCTATAATTATCACCAAATTTCAACAGAAGATGGCATTATTTGATGAAGGATTCAGTAATGTCCATAGGTATCAAAATATTGTATTTATGATAACTTCAGTGTTAAAATCTTGTCCTTTAGTATTCTCTTATAACATGTATATGCAACTTTCTTGTACTTTTGCTCACATTGATGATATACTGCTTTTATAATATAATTAGACAATTTCAGTGTATTTTTTAAAGACTTTTTGCTGTGCTGTATACTTTTAAATGAATAAAGTTAGTATTTTTCATGCAAAACTAAATGGAAATAAACCAGGTTTAGTTTGAACATTTTAGTCTGACATTTAGTGGCAATTAAAATGTGATATTGTTGGTTTTTCTAAAATAATTACTAAAATCTAAAACATTGTACACTTCAAAAATTAAGCTCCCTTCTTAAAGAGTGATAAGAACAAAATACTAAAGTTTACGTTGTCTTTAAATGAAGTAAAACAAACATTACCTCATCTATTTTTAAAAAGAAATCTTTATTTGGAATAGTAGCTCTCTTGGAGGTTTCCATCATAAACTCATTTCTGTATGAGAGAAAGAGGAAATATCAAAATCCTTTCCTCCAAGGTAGAAAAAAGTGAGAACATTAGTAAAGGCAAAGGTAGAAAGTGTGCTTTCCTTCACCTACTACCATGTTCAAGTTATATATTTTTTTTGTTCATTAAGGGTTCTTTAAAGGCAATTTTTCATTTTTACTTCGCATCTGTATGTACATTCTTAGTTTTCCTCTGCAAGCTAGTGCTTTTTTTAATGAATATTTAAAACTGCTATCCAGCAGTTCTGTTGTTCATCAGATTAATTAACTATGTCTCAATCAGTTTAATAAGACATATTAATAACAATGCAAAATTTTGAAAAGTTTGTCAACAACTTTTATGATTCATAAATTAAGTTCTCAACAAAAACAAAAATGAATATGAAATTTTGCAAAATTGTATTAGGAAGAAATGCCATGAGACAATATATACAAGGAAACAAAAGATAAATTATACCTATCACTCACCAAAATTGAAGGGACGAGGGCAGAAGCAACAAAAATATGATCCACAAATACAACAAAAAGCAAACAATATTTTGGTCCATGCCCTTTTTCAAGAAAACAGAAATGTGACTACTATGTTTGCTCGTGGTCACATGTTTCTATTTTCTTGAAAAAAAGTATGGCCCAAAATATTGTGTTTTTGGTGTTTGTGGATTATATTTTTCGACTCTGCTGTCCTCCTCCCTTCAACTGTTGTGAGTGATTTCCTTTCCAATTAAAAAAGATTTTAATAGACCAGTCACCAGACCCTACAGCTCAATCGCATTAAAACAAACCACAATGCCGTATGTCCACAAAGTTTCTACAGTATTTTCAATTAAAGCCATGGAAAAGCAAATCTGGTCATTAATTTGAGTTGCAGTATACTATAGAGTAGAGGTTCACAAAATCTTTTTTACCAACCCCCATTCCATCAAAAGAAAACTTTCCACCCTCCATAATTTTATTATTAAAAAAGTAAAGACCTACTTCCCAGTATTAACAATGATATCTTAGAGGAAACTCACTAAGTTTAAAGATTTTCATCTCTAAGAGGCTAAGAAGGAGACATAGTACTTTGACGTTAAAGAGCTAGGATATCGTCCACGAGGACAGCGAAGCTACCTTTCACCCCATGCCCACCTTGACACACCCCTAGTTTTGGAACCTATACTTCAGAGAAATTAAGATTTTTATGTAACTATATATACAATCATCTGAGCATCCTTGATAAAACTGGAAGCTGAAGCTCATAATTCCAACACTTTTGCTGCAAAACACAGTACAACAGATTTAATGGCCAAAACTTTATTGCTGATAAGGCACTTTATATCAGAGATTCAAGTAAACTGTAGTTGATGTATAATACTCTTGTAACTTTGTGCAAATAAATTTTCAAAATGTTTAGTGAATGAAGAGAGAAAGGCGTTTGTTCATTTGTGTTGAGCCTTCAGCTTCAAAACAGTTGTCAACAATGTATGCAGGTCATTTGAAGAATCACACTGACTTATAATTGAATGACATGAGATAATTGATTTCTAAGAGGAGCATAATTAAAAATAAGGAAGGACAGGGAAAATAAACCCATCACTTACCACACCAGAAGTCAAGTGGCCCTGCTGCCTTTATCTATTGCAAGTGATGGCTTTATTTTCCCTAACAGTCACTGCCTAACAGCACTTTCTTTATAGTTTTGTGACTGCCTATTTATTTGAAAATATTATTTTATAAGAATTGTTAAGAACTGGCAGCCTTAGTAATGATATAACTTCTATGGTTAGGCTGAATATGACCAGTATTTTGCTTTTCCATTAGACCACATGAAGAAAAATTCTCCTGAATATTATTGTTTAAGATTATGAAGATGAAAAAATTAGAGCATGGAGATCTGTTAGCTATTCAGTTAATGTTACTTTAAAAAATACTTTTATACTACACCAGAACAAATTAAAAATACAGTAACTTATTTATCAGTGATTAACTGTATTTGTGCAATGCGTTTCAGGATAACAAACTTGAAAATTTATCCCTACAATTTGCTGGTTTTGAAATTTATTTAAAAATATAATTAATGCCAAGTCCAGAAATTGAAGTAATATTATTGAATAGCAATTTTAAAAGAACAGTGAAATCATTATAAAGCATTGCTTCATTTCAGTTAATAGTAAATGAAACCTATTATCTTTCACCCATGCTTCTTATGTGCAACCACATTACAGGCACATGCAGTATTGGATATCAAATGATGAGCATAATTTTTAGATGTACCTGTCACATCAAGATGGTATTCCTTTGTTGCTGGTTGACCAACACCATTGTCAGCAGTGCAGATGTACACACCAGCATCACTGCGGTACAAACCTATGATTTGCAAGGAACCATCTAACAGGAGTTTATGTCGCCCATTGGTCCCTTCTATCTGAAATAGGAGGTATTTATTCATCATTACAATTTATTGAAATCAGTAAATCATAATAATCCAATTTTCATGTCATTTTACTACTCATCTATAACCATCATTTTTTTTTTGTTGGTGATGTTGACAGATTTTATTTATGTTTTTGTAATACTAGTTATCATTACTTAAATAGTTAAATATGCACAATTCTATTTTTTAGGTGCAGTAATTGCTATGACTACTCATTTTTTTCAGTTTTAATTTTGCCAGTTGTATAGTTCAGTGAATTATTCTGATGAACACTATTTTACATATTAAACTGACCAAGGGAAGAGTTACTCAATAAACAATTATTACTTTCAGTAAATACTAAACTTATTTGGTCCCTGATAATTATTCCATCCTAACTGAATTCTCATTTTACTACATGCAGTCATCTAGGTATATAATAGCAATACATGATTACACAGGGAAGTATGACGAAATGTTGAGAAACTTTCACAACAAACATAACTGTGGTATAAAAATAAGAACCACATTCTTTTCTATTTTAAACATTTGATGAAATTATTAATCATTAAACTACTAATGTCATGGAATTTTATTTTTTAATAGAAAGTTACAGAAATCTAGTTTACAACTACATCCATACTCTGCAATTCACAAATATTGTGGTTGGCAGAGGTTGCTTTGCACCAAAACTAACTGGGCATTCCAATCTTGAAAAGCCCGAGGAAAGAAAGAATACATACAAGCATCATCATGGTACCTTATTTCTCTAGTCTTATCTATCCTGTCATTGCATCGTAAATATGTTGGTGGACAAAGTATTTCATGAAAGAAGAATTTCGCATATTCGCCAACAAGTTCAAATGAAACTGACATTGTCTGTCTGCCTGTCAAACGCAGCCCAATCTATGTATCATTTCTGTAATGCTTTCATAAGGGCTGCAGCAAGCAGTCATGAATTGAGTGGCTCTCCTCTGTACTTTCTTACTTAATTACGTTTTCGTTACAAAAGTTTTTGTTACTGTCGCAGCACTGTTTTGGTTCAGTGGTGAGCTGCTCAAGATGAAGATCTGAAGTGAGAACGGGTCAAGAATGATTTCACTAGCTGTTTTACCCCTGCCACCAGTAATGTGAACGTATTTAGTCCAGTTGGTATGTAGTAAGTCGAAGTCACCTCCTAATGTTATTGCATGATCCGCAAATTGACGAGCTATATTATTTACACTATTCCATATTGCTGTGGCAATAGTTACGTCTGCATCTGGTGGATAATAGAAGCAGCCTATCACAAGTTTTGTCCTAGCTATTTTGAGCACAATCCATAAGATTTCATAGACCATATCGATATCTATCTTACTAGGCAACAGGTGTTTACTACACCTCCATTGGAATGCAGTCTATCCTTTGAAAAGATGAAATCAATTAGTGAACTTCAATTAAGGTTGGATACTTTTTATTAAAATGAAATTTACTAGTCCCTTTAATTTAAATTATTTCACACCATGATAATCATACCATCCTTATGTAAGCTACTGTCCTGACTCAGGTAAGTGGGCATGCAAGGCGTGCGTTGATGGGTGGCACAGTCAGGAATGGCAAATCATTCATTGCTGATTAGTAATAATAATTGTAATATGACTTAACATAAATCTTTATGAAAACCAAATCTATTAGGAAGTAAATAGGTAACAAGCTGTTTTACTTTGAATAACTCTGTCTAATGATTTCTCAACAGAAAGAATGTACAGTGTGATAATGAAATGACATTGTAATGTTGTACCCAACTTTATTTATCTAATGCTGCATTAACTAAAAACCAGTTTGCAAAAGTAATTAAGGGTACAGTCAAATCAGGATTGCACACAGGCATTTCGTGTCTACTGGCAGATCTGATGATTGTTCATGTTTGATAGAAGTTGTTTTTATTTAGAGGGAAATATCTCTTCAGATAATGTCATTCTATCGTTATGTATTAGGAGGTATTTCTTATGAATACATCACGGACAGAGAAACTTTTCTAGATAGGAGACAGTGGAAAACGATCGTCTATAACAACCAAGGCTTGGAAACCACACCTGGGAAACTGGAGATGGTCCCCAATGATAATGAATTTCTTATGAAAAATTAAAGAGCTTCAACCAGAATATACTAGAATGGACATAATTACCATGTATTTTGAAACTCATTTGCAGAATTACCTGAAAAATATCTTGGCACCACTCAGTTGAAATGCTTATGGCAATTGTAAAAGTTAATTTCAGATTAATAAATCAAATTTTATGTAGCAATAAATTAAAAAAGAAGGTTTGATGTTCTACAAAACATCTAATGTAAATAAGAAAACAGAATGGGACCAACACTTACCATAGACAATGGCAGGAAGATAATGTGCTGTGGCAAGTGGCAGTTCTTTTCTTTATTATATTATATTTGAATTGAATATAGGGAGCAAGTCTGTCAATTATTTAGCAATTCACAACATGGGTTTAGGAAAAATAGGTCCACAGAAACAGCCATTTACAATTTTCTGAATACTGTTCTCAGTGCAGTGGATAAGGGTGAAATAAACAGTGGGTTATTCTTAGACCTGTCCAAGGCCTTTGATCTCATTAGGCATGACCTCTTATTAATAAAATTGTACAGATACGGTATTCGTGGCAAAGCATATGATTGGTTTAAATCATATCTCTCCAACAGGTACCAGAGAGTAAAAGTATGTCATGATGGTAAAGAATATTTTTCAGAGTATCAGAAAGTTGACCACGGAGTACCACAAGGCTCAGTCTTAGGACCCTTACTATTTCTTATATATATAAATGATTTACCAAATCATTTATTAACAGCTGATGAGGTATTGTTTGCAGACGACACTAATATTTTTATAAAAGGGCAGGATGAAGTTGACCTACAACAGAAAATTACTGCAACAACAAAAGAAGTGGAAAAGTGGTTCCATGACAATTGCTTGATTGTAAATCATGAAAAGACAGTATGGATTAGTTTCACTCATATAATAAACAAAAATAACAGTAGTAATTTAGTGAAGATAGGAGACACCTATATAAAACAAATACATGACACAAAATTTTTAGGAATATGGTTGAATGAACATTTAAAGTGGGACAAACATGTTGAACCACTGAATAAGAAGTTAAGCAAATGTTGTTATATTTTAAGAATGCTTAAAGATTGCTGCTCTTTGAAAACAATGTTGTGTGCCTACTATTCATATATGCATAGCTTATTAAGATATGGTATAATTTTTTGGGGAAATTCAACACATGCAAAACAGGCATTCATACTTCAAAAGAGAGCTATAAGAATCATGAAAGGTATGAAACGTAGAGAATCCTGCAGGGATATTTTTAAAGAACTAAAAATACTGACTCTACCATGTATATACTTATTTGAGTGTATCTGCTTCCTGAAATCACATCAGGAATATGCATTGCTAAATAAGGAAATACATAAACACGAAACAAGGAATAGGAATAATTTTCATATAGAGTGGCACAAGAAAGCTCTATACCAAAATAGTGTACTCTACCAACCTAAAATTCTGTACAACTCTCTTCCTGAAAACATAAAACAAATATCAAATTTACATAATTTTAAATATAAGCTAAAAAAATTTTTATTAGTCAATAGCTTCTACAGTGTTAGTGAATATATGAACAATCGAGAAATGAACAAATATGATTAAATTATTTTGTATTGTAACTTGTAAAACATTGAAATATTAATTTAACTTCAGTTGAACATATGTATTGACTGTGCAATTTTAAGTATGATAATTATCATAATGATATGTAATCCTATATTGTGTGAAAAAATTATATTGTAATGCTTATTGTAATTACTGATGACTTGTCCTATGTCATAAATTATGACTTCATGGATCAAATAAAATTCAATTCAAAAATTCAATTCAATTCAATTCAATCAAAGACATGTGTCAACATAAAACAAGATTCAGCAAGTACATAATGTTGCAGGTGACATTTAAATGATGCGAGAGTATAACTGAAACATATAACAAGACTGAATGGGGTATGTGCTGAGGAGTATGCTAACTGAAACCCTGTTCAAATCTGTGTGATCTTCCATCAGTTTTTCTGTTCCATTACTACTGAGCTGGCAATGAGTCATGAACATATAAATTTGAACTGAGTTCATGTGAAACATTTTTATCTGATACTAAAAAAGAAATATTCTTAACCTACTTTCCAACATAGTTAATAGACAAAAAATAAAATGGCAAACAAATACTTACAACAACTGAATCTTTTCTCCAAACTGTAGATGGTGTAGGATTTCCTCTCGCAATGCATTTCAATATTGTATGTGATCCCTCCTCAGCTTGTATTTCAGTTTCAGTAGGAGCAATGACTGGAGGTTGCTCTGTTTGCAAGTATAACATAAGATTAAAATAACACAACTGCCTTTTAGGTGTATAATATTAATACCATAAATCTGGTGAGGTGAAAGATATAACTATACTAACTTCAAAAGAACTGGAGGAAGCTAGAATATGACTACAAACATTAGACAGATACAAGACAATATAAATTAAAGTATACATTTCTGTCATATCTTTAAAATTCTTGTTTACTTTCTTCCTATCTGAATCTAATCCATTATATTTGTCCTCTTTTAGGAATACATAGTAAGCTAGAATGATGAAATTCTGGTTTATTTATAAAGTACAACTAACCATAGAAATTTGATTAATATGGTCATGAACTTTGACTCAAACAGTTGTTTATAAATTATACAAATAACTAACAACTATTTATTTACATGACTTTCACTTTTTACAGTGCAACAAAAAATACATAAAATAGTGTAATTTGTACATTTAGTTACAAAATACTTTGGAAGAGATTGATATTGCAGATTAATAACTTCTCAAAATGTTTGAAAATAAATTAGTTTAAAAATTGTGCATTATCTCTCACTGCAAAACTTGCAGCATGCATCCAATTACCAGTACCTGTTCCAATCCTACCACTGGGGAATCTTTTCCTATCATTGGACATGCCTCTTGTACAACTACTCCCTCATCTACCAACTTACTTGCATTTGTTGCAGTTTCTTATATAAATGTCATCATTAACCAACTTCCTTCAAGATGAGTGGCCACAAGAAAACAGGTTACACTGGTAACCTAGACCATCCAATGGCAGCCGATGCCAGTTCACACAACTCTATCTGAGCACCTGTTTTATAATGGGAGCTCTAACTTGGGAACCATCAGACCTGTTCAGAACGGATTTCGATCCCTCGAGTATATGTTGAAGGGTATTTACTCCATATGTCTGTGTTACAATTATTTCTTCAAAATGAGCCCTGGGTATCGAGAAATTAATGCGGAAACATATGTGAATATATTTTAAATATCATAATTTGAGTATATTAGTTAAAAGTTCAGTGTGGTGTACATTAGTTAAAAGCTTCAGTGTGGTGTACGCGGTATGGTGCCAACTTCTCATTTGGCGATCCCGGGTTCAAATCCCCATATTGCCAAATATTTTTATTTCTTTTTTTATATGCAGTAATCATTGAGCATTGATTTTATTTCATTTAAAATTCATTTACGAATTTTTATTATGCGAAATAACAGACATTATGTTAGTTTCAAACATTTACATGCTACCACCACTGACCGGAAATAAGTATAACTATGGTAAGGTGGAAATACCCCGACCTTATGGCTGTAATATATTTACTTTACGATATTAATTGTAGAGATACAAGTGTAGAAACGATGAACATGAAACATACCTGTTTCATTAAAAAAAAAAAAAAAAAAAAAAAAAAAAGAAACATAAACAATGAAATAATGATTTTCTAAAAAAAAAAGTTGAGACTGTATATTCTGTAATATTTTGTTTTAAAAGTTATTTTGTACGATAAAAATTCATAAATGAATTTTAAATGAAATAAAATCAATTATTACTGCATATAAAAAAATAAATAAAAATATTTGGCAGTATGGGGATTTGAACCCGGGTTCACAAAATGGGAAGCTAGCGCCTTACCACATTCACCACGCTGAAACTATTGTACAACGTACTAAAATTATTATATTTAAACAATATTTACATATGTTTCTGCGTTAATTTCTCGATACCTAAGGCTCATTTTGAATAAATAATTGTCACACAGACATATGGAGTAATTACCCTTCAACATATACTCGGGGGATCGAAATCTGTTCTGAACAGGTCTGATGGTCTCCAAGTAAGAGTTTTTCCTGATACTACTAACTTGTCAGACCATTGTAGATAGAAACAAGCCAACCAAAATATCCTTGACATCAGACATATGTTGGCCTCAATCTATACAGAACCTACCTGTTAAGAACCTATCAGCAAACCTCTGAGTTATATTATTATACATATACAATTACATTTTTTACTTTATTTAATTTTTATGTATTTTTTTACACTTTAGAAAATCCAAAATATTTTTTATTACTTTATTTTCATTTACTGGCCATTACAGAAATTATACTTTTGGTGGTCAACTTCCTCTCCCCACCATTGCCATCCCCATCCTTCGCACCTTATTCATCTATGGCTTTGGTCATGTGATAGGACTCATGCACACATCTGATCCCATTGGCATATTTCTCATTCATAACATGCTAAGGTTTTTACTTAAATATTGCAAAATGTTTTAATGTTTTTGTGTTCATCATGGCCTTTCTGCCTTTATCTGTTGTGAATGATGGGTTTCTTTTCTATATCATATATATTATTTCTAAAAGATTTGTTGTTGATAAATAAAATATAATTTTAAAGATTAAGGTCTACACTTTTGTAACATCATAAACTAAGAAAGGATTTATTTTTATGAATTTGGTCCTTAACTATCAAGGTGTTGCGTATGAGACAGTTCAGAATTAAGCCACTGGACTTTGCTAGCGTCAATAAGGATTGATTGCTTTTCTGCTAGCAAGCTGCAAAACATATTACAGAGATATTAGTAGGCTGTATCAATTTCTACAGTAAGGATTGCTTCAGATATTTTTTTTTTTATTTATTGTTAAGGAAACAATTATGTTTGCATTACAATTCCTATGTAAAAATGTTACTCCCAAAATTTTGACACAGGCTATGATCAAAAACTGTTAGACAGTAGCACCACAAATCACGGAGATATCGATGAACTGTGTGTGTTTTGTTCAGCTCAGTTGTATTCCAGTAAAGTTTGTGACATTTGGGTTTGTGGGAAGGGATAGCTTCAGATGTTTATGTCAATGTAGAGGGCTGCAGGCTGAGGCAAAATCAGAAGACATTGCTACCTCTTTCAACCTAGTACGAACCACCAATCTCGCTACCCATTGAAATTTTCACAAAGGTCATCTATTCTTTTGTTATTAAATAAAGTAGTTTGCACTATGTCTCACTGAAAAGAATCTGTTTAAATCTGATTGTGTTAATATGAAATTCTGAATAAATGCTTTTCTGTTATTTCATAATAATGTTATTCACTGCCATAATGAATATTACATTACATGTACTGCCATAATAAATATATATAAATGCATACATCACATTAGGTATAATGAGAGAACGTAATTTAATTTAAATGTGATTGAGTGCAATTTCTATCCTGCTTAATAGGAACGAATTTTGTGACATTGAAGGAAGAAAAGTGAAGTTAAAGGAACAGAATATGGCAATAGAATATATTAGAACCATACCAGAAAAATGAACAATACTGTAGAATCTGACTGACAATGACAGACATGAATTATAGATTACTTTTAGGGATTTGTCTTGCTTAAAGGTAGAAGTTGTCGTATAGAAATGCTTGCTGGGGATTCAAACTTTGTTACCGAACTTAACTGTGTAGATTCCTTTAAAAGATGTTTACCTGGATTTGTTATTCGGCTGCCAAACTATTGTTATAACCCCTAATAGTTAAAGGGTTATGGAATCAAACAGTTCTTACGTAGTCAAAGTTTATATTCTCGAACTCTGAGTAGTACAAGTTATGGTACCAGAAAGATAAGGCATCGATAACATCATCTCCTTGAATTTAGATTGCAGACTGACGTCACTCACACACACTGATGGCGATCTATCAGATAATAACCCCAAAAAATTTAAAAGACCATTCTATCGCATCCTGGAATTGAACCAGAGTCCACTGTCCTGATCGTTAATAGAAAGTATAACATTTAGAACCTTTCTAACTTCCCACTTTCATCACTACTAAAAATCTTGAAAGTCCCTAGTCTCATGGAGCGCTGCCAATCACGGAGCTCTTAATGTGCACATCTTCTGGCCTCGACTGCCTGCTAAAAACTGCTTCCACAAGGGAACACTAGTTCGCTATTTACAGTCTTGTGTAATCCTGAGCTGGCATATTCTAAAATAAAGGGGTATTGCTGAGGGGCTCTTATCTAGTGAATTACAAATATCTCATATTTCATGGTACACTATTTTTAATTGAATTTTACTGAAACTTTTATATCTTATAGTCTGATTTATTCCCAGTCTTTTGAGTTATTACAAATTTTCTTGTAATTATCCTAGTTTAAGAGCTATTAATTCCTAAATGACACACATGGTGATGTCATCAAGTTTCAGTACTAAAATTTTATTTTTCTTCCTTTAAATCTCAAATAACCTTCAAACCGTTATATTGAATGAATTTTCTCTCTCATGCAAGCCTACTTTTATCTTCCTAAGTCTTTTATTTACAAAATTCAAGTTCTTTACTCTATAAAAAAGCATATATAGAAATTACTTATTTTACTCAAACTTAATTCAGAATACTTCTAGATATGCTGACAACAAACTGTGATTTTAAAATTTCGATAACTCTTTCCTCTAATTGATAATTTTAAACTCGTATGTGCTTTCTCCTTTGTTTCCTTGAGCCACATGGCAAAATTTGACTTGAAATTGTTCTCTTGAAAGAAAATTTTTAGCCTATGCATGTTATACCTCAAATTAAACCTAATTTTAAGCTTTATTAGTGAACATGGAGGCAACAAACGGGATTAACATAAAATTTTCACTTTTAGATTTTCTGTTTTTTTTTTTTTTTAATTGTTATAATTTGAGCCAAAAAATGTTTTATTTTTAAGAAAAAGGATATAAAAGTTATTTACTATATAAATTATATGTAATAGGACTCCTACTAAATGGTTTAGGCAAGATAATGGATATATAACATGGTTATGTTTTACACTGAAAAGTGTTTTATTATTACGAAAATGATCATTAAAGTTATTTTCTATATGAATTATGTGTAACAGGCATCCTGCTAAACAGTTTAGGCAAGATAATAGAAACATAACAGATTAGTTTTCCCTGAAGGATGTAGAGTGTACTGCAAAGAAGGAACTAATGGATAGAAATTCTGTATAATGAATCAATAATTGAACCACAGATATTTAATTTGTGTTCAAAAAAATTAAAATTATATTCCTTCACATTTTTTTTATTCATTTTTTTTTTTTTTAACTCTGTAAGTCCAACTAAAAACTTAATTGTGAAATAAGAGGAGATACAAAGTAGAAACTGTTGTGCTATGAAATAAATCTCATCAGTACTGCATATTGCACTTTCTTACTTCAAGGAAAGAAATAAACATGGAATCTATGAAAAGTTTTAATCCTTCTACATAAAAATGAAAGTATTATATTATTTGTACATTAAATTCATTTCTATTGGTACACACTGCTGCTGAACTTTTCATGGTTGCCTGGTACGTAGGAGAGTGGAGAAAATTGAAAGTTAAGTATGTAAATCAAACATACTAAATAGATTTCTATGATGCTAATATTCCTTCATACACTTATCACTCACCACAGTTTAAACGAGGAAGGCACCTCACACACACACACACAAAAAATTAAAACTAAATATTTTGGGCTTTGCCCTTACTCATGAAAACAGTGGTGAATGGAAAAAAGGGGGGGGGGGTATTTTATCTTTCCATTCCATATTAATAATAGCCTCCTGGCATTTTTCCAGCTCCACTGTTATTAAATTCATATATAAGAGAGTAATCCTCATGTATAAGTTAAAAACTTTGTGAGCACGTTCACTATTTTCTTATAATATTAGTCCACAACAAAGCAAATAATGAATATATAATTACGAAGTCTTTCTCGGCGTTGAGAATACAAATAATGCTCTTGGGTGACTAGCCGAGTTATAGAAGTGTTATAATAATCACACAATATTTCGACGCTCTGAATCGTCGGCGCCATCTTCCGGTGAAGTGAGGTCAGGAACATGCGAGACCAGCTTCCCGCTGCTAACCTCTGATTGGTCGGCTGTGGAACCAGTCGTAGCAGGGGTCAAATCTCGTTGCGGCTTGAATCGATGCCAAGGTGGAGTTACGGCTAGATTTGATGTCCTTTTTCACATGACATATAGCGGATGGGCTTAAAATCACCGCTCCTTCGAAGAAGATATCCGAAAACAAAGCCTTCACGATAAATTGTTTGTCCAACTGATGGGTCAACACGAATCCGTTGCGGGCCTCATATTGAGCCATGCTGCCACGTGATTGGTCAGATTTGTAACCAATGGTAGCCGGGGTCCTGCCTTGTAGTAACTCATCGTTCGGTAGAAGGAAAAGTCAGAAGGCAAAAACTTACCCATAAGCTGATGATTAATGCCTGAGCAACAAATTGCTCGCTTATGTGACTACCGAACTTTCCGTTGATCTGGACGTGCCGTGTAATGCGTCTCGGTCGCGCTGTCGACGAATAGTATTGATTATTGGCGTCCAGGCTTCACTCAGCTGGTACCCGCTGTCGTGGTTGACGAGGTTAGACGCGAGACGAATTTCTACTGCTTCTGTAAGGATGCTATTCCAGAAGCTCCCAGTATGCACCAGTACTCTAGTATTTTCGAAATCAAAACCATGGCCATGTTCTAGACTGTGTTCCGCCACCGCAGACTTTTCTTTCTGCCCCAGACGAACGTGTCGTGCATGTTCTAGACAACGTTGGTGAACACACCGCACCGTCTGGCCAATGTAGCTCTTTCCACACTCGCAACTAATGCTATATACCCCAGGTGTCCACAAAACAAGGTCATCCTTGGGGGAGCGCAAGATATTCTTCACCTTCGGTGGTGGCAGGAAAACGGTCTTGATTCCACTTTTTGCTAGAATCCGTCCTATCTTGGACGTTGTGGCGCCAGAGTACGGCAAGAAGGCGAGACGATCAGGTGGCTCTTTCTTGGTGTTGTTGAGACTACGTGTCGGCTCTCGGAATGCCTGTCTTATCTGATAATCAGTGTACCCGTTGCGTCGAAAGGTCTGACGCAGATGACTCAATTCACCGGGTAGACTGTCCGAATCGCATATCGCTCGCGCCCTATGTACAAGCGTGCTGACTCTTTTGCAGTGAAGAAAATTCTGCGGTGGGCCAGCTTGGCTCTAGTGCGCGAAAGGATACGGTATATCAGGCGTGAACTAGACTCCGTGTCTAAAGCACTTTTTGCCGTCCACCTGTTTCTTTCAAACCACATGCACCGTGACACCTGGGACTGGATAGACAGTTGTACTGTGGCTGGAAGTTGCAAGGTTCAATACAGCACAACGGCACGTCAATGCGCAAGTTCTCTCGGCTCGCCCGATGTTCCAAGCCACTCTCAGAGCCAGACAGGAGTACAGTCATCAATCTGAGCGGTGAGGTAATGGACTCTGACACCATATCGGTGCTATCTAAACGACTAAATTTTGCTCCAGTACCAAAGTCCATACCGTATAGAGAGATTCTTTCTGGCGTTGAACAGGCCGTCCGTGGTTTGCCTATGGAGGCTGCAGAAGAGATGAGGCGTGAAACCTGCCATATTTTATGCAAATCAAAGTCGCCACGGCCCAACATCACAGCTGCCGAGAGGAGATCACTTCGAGCATTGCGGAAAAACACAGGCATTATTGTCTTACCGGCAGACAAAGGTAACGCTTCTGTAGTGCTTACTATGGAAGATTATCGTCGAAAGGTGGAAGAACTCCTGAAAGACACATCCTATCGCAAGACTGCACGGGATCCTACCAACACTGTGGTGAGAAAAACGACAGCTCTTCTTAAGAACTCAGGGCTGCCAGAAGACACAGTTAAACAGCTACTACCCCGGGCTGCTGTTCCTCCAAGGCTCTATGGACTCCCCAAGATCCATAAAGAGGGTACCCCATTGCGGCCAATAGTAAGTACCATCAGATCAGCTACATATTTGCTTGCCCGATATCTAACTGGGCTGCTGACACCATTAGTGGGTAAAGGTCCTCATCACGTGACCAACTCTGCAAGATTTATAGACGTCATCAAAGAACTCCACCTGCAGCAACATGATTTATTGGTGAGTTTCGATGTGGTGTCACTGTTCACTAGGGTCCCTCTCACTGACACTCTGTGTCTACTGGAACAGCATTTTGAGCCTGCCATATTGGAGTTATTCCGGCACACACTCCAATCCTCGTATTTCTTGTATGACGGGGAGTATTACGAACAGGTTGATGGAGTGGCCATGGGCAGTCCTTTATCGCCAGTTATTGCTGATTTCTTCATGGAGAACTTTGAAGACAAAGCACTAGCAAGCGCTCCTATGAAGCCCACCGCATTCTTCCGATACGTAGATGATACCTTTGTGGTCTGGCAACACGGCAGAGACAACCTTGAAGCTTTTCTCCATCATCTTAACAGTAGAAACAAAAACATCAATTTTACAATGGAGGTGGAAGAAGAAGGCCGGCTGCCTTTCTTAGACATTCTAATAGAAAGGAAACCTGACGGGTCTCTAGGACATTCTGTGTACAGAAAACCGATGCACACAGACCTATACCTGAACGCGTGTAGCCATCACCATCCGGCACAGCGCAAGACGGTACTCAGCACGCTTGTACATAGGGTGCGAGCGATATGCGATTCGGACAGTCTACCCGGTGAATTGAGTCATCTGCGTCAGACCTTTCGACGCAACGGGTACACTGATTATCAGATAAGACAGGCATTCCGAGAGCCGACACATAGTCTCAACAACACCAAGAAAGAGCCACCTGATCGTCTCGCCTTCTTGCCGTACTCTGGCGCCACAACGTCCAAGATAGGACGGATTCTAGCAAAAAGTGGAATCAAGACCGTTTTCCTGCCACCACCGAAGGTGAAGAATATCTTGCGCTCCCCCAAGGATGACCTTGTTTTGCGGACACCTGGGGTATATAGCATTAGTTGCGAGTGTGGAAAGAGCTACTACATTGGCCAGACGGTGCGGTGTGTTCACCAACGTTGTCTAGAACATGCACGACACGTTCGTCTGGGGCAGAAAGAAAAGTCTGCGGTGGCGGAACACAGTCTAGAACATGGCCATGGTTTTGATTTCAAAAATACTAGAGTACTGGCGCATACTGGGAGCTTCTGGAATAGCATCCTTACAGAAGCAGTAGAAATTCGTCTCGCGTCTAACCTCGTCAACCACGACAGCGGGTACCAGCTGAGTGAAGCCTGGACGCCAATCATCAATACTATTCGTCGACAGCGCGACCGAGACGCATTACACGGCGCGTCCAGATCAACGGAAAGTTCGGTAGTCACATAAGCGAGCAATTTGTTGCTCAGGCATTAATCATCAGCTTATGGGTAAGTTTTTGCCTTCTGACTTTTCCTTCTACCGAACGATGAGTTACTACGAGGCAGGACCCCGGCTACCATTGGTTACAAATCTGACCAATCACGTGGCAGCATGGCTCAATATGAGGCCTGCAACGGTTTCGTGTTGACCAATCAGTTGGACAAACAATTTATCGTGAAGGCTTTGTTTTCGGATATCTTCTTCGAAGGAGCGGTGATTTTAAGCCCATCCGCTATATGTCATGTGAAAAAGGACATCAAATCTAGCCGTAACTCCACCTTGGCATCGATTCAAGCCGCAACGAGATTTGACCCCTGCTACGACTGGTTCCACAGCCGACCAATCAGAGGTTAGCTCAGCAGCTTCGCATGTTCCTGACCTCACTTCACCGGAAGATGGCGCCGACGATTCAGAGCGTCGAAATATTGTGTGATTATTATAACACTTCTATAACTCGGCTAGTCACCCGAGAGCATTATTTGCAAATAATGAATGTTTTAGATCCTAACTTCAAATTTATTGTCTTGGATGTAACTGAGCAGCTGGCAAACAAAATGTATCACTTTTGGTCAAAACACTTCTTTTTTTTTTAATGTGGTTGTTTTTGGCTTGCTGAATCTGAATCTAAACTCATTTTTGAAGTAAAATGGTATATAACCATACTAAAAGTGAGGCATGTGATTTTGATGAAAACGCTTTAACTACAGTAAAATTCCAATAGCTTTCAAGACATTAGACCAATTTGTTCAAAATGGAATAATTTTCATACAAATTTATTGGATGTAAATCAAAACGAAATAAGTGACATGCTTTTTTTTGTTTGCACTTTCCGTACTGATTTTAGTAAGACAACCCTAGCTTTTGCTTTTATTAATACAAACATGAAGAAGATTAGTATAGTCTATGGTGAAAGAGTGTAATAGGCAGTAGTCAACTGATTGAGGATCTGGTACTGCTCAGTTTTGAAACATCATACATACCTCGCATGTGAACATGGTAAGTATTTAGCCTATCTCCCCGATGGCGCCACTGTTGCCAGAGAAATTTATTATCATGTAGTACATTATCTTAGATGGCTATTGTTAAAATTTCAGCCAAATTGGTCTCATAGTTTTGTTTTGATCGCGTGTGAAACTGGATGTGTCCGCGGATTTTAGAAAAATGTGAAAAGAGCAATATCGGTCGGTGATTCGATTCTTGTTTTTGGAAGGAAAATCACACAGCGAAATCAAAGAGCGCCTGGATGCTGTGTATGATGACTCTTCTCCTTCGATGGTGACTGTCAAAAATTGGTTTAATGAGTTTCAACATGGTCGCAGGTCGGTTTTTGATGAGCCATGCCCAGGTGCCCCAAAACGGTTACCATGGCGGATAACGTGACAAAAATCCACGATCTCGTATTGGCAGACCGCCGATTGAAGGTGTGCGAGATTGCTGGGACAGTAGGCATCTCAAAAGACTGCATGGGTCATATCTTGCATGAAATTTTTGGCATGAAAAAGCTGTCGGCGCGATGGGTGCCGCGTTTGTCACTCCGGGCAACAAGCACAACCGTGAGACCACTTCACAGCAGTGTTTGATGCTGTTTAATTGCAATCTGAAGGAGTTTCTGCATCATTACATGACTGCCGACGAAACATGGATTCACTGGTACACACCAGAGACCAAGGAACAGTCAAAACAGTGGATTTTACCCGGTGAAAGTGCTCCGAAAAAGGTGAAGACTGTCCCATTGGCAAGAAAGGTGATCGCCACCGTTTTCTGGGATTCACAAGGTGTGATCTACACCGACTACCTGGAGAAGGGAAAAACGATCACAGGGCTTTACTATGCCAAATTATTGGGCCGATTCGAATTGCAGAAAAAATTGCCCCATTTGGTGAAGGAAAAAGTGCTCTTCCACCATGACAACGCACCGGCTCACACCTCGCGCTGTTGCCACTGCCAAATTGGTTGATTTGGGCTACAAACTCTGCCCCATCCACCATATTCTCCAGATTTGACCCCGTGCAACTTCTTTTTGATTCCAAACTTGAAGAAGACACTCGCCGGGCAGAAATTTGAGTTGAATGAGGAAGTTATCTCCGCCACGGAGGCCTACTTTGCAGATCTCCAGAAAATGTATTTTTCAGATGTGTTGAAGAAGTTGGAGCATTGCTGGGTCAAGTGTATCGAGCTAAAAGGAGATTATGTTGAGAAATAAATCACCACTTTTTGTTTTTTCTTTTGTAGGCTAAGTACTTATCAGACCGCCCTCGTAATAATAAGAGATTCAGATACTGCTCTTTAAGAGTTGATGACATACTTCAAAACAGATAATTGTTATACTCAAAAAATAGAAAAATCCAACAAGAGATGAACTTGTCATGACTGATTTCTACAGTACCTACACAATGATCTAAAGCGACTGCAATTAAACAGTAAAATTTTTCAGTTGCTTGCTTTTTATTGAGTACAGGAAAAAGTATTGTGCCAGTCTGTAAAGCCTTTTATGTGAAGTTTTGTCAATCATTAACCACCAGTTTAACAACCTCTCCAAAACCATTGACAAAGGTGACATACCAACAGAAAAAAGGGAAGGTGACCATAAGAATATGAAATTTGCCTATCAAAAAGAAAACATACAGCATTTCATTGCTGCACTGCCGGCAAAACAATCTCACTATAACAGGGTAAAATCTACATGGGTTTACTTAAGTCATGTACTTAATGTCAAAAAACTGCATCAGATGTACAACGAAGAGTGTGATGCAGATAAATGTGTTAGTAATACAATGCTTAGAAGAGTATTTCAATCAGATTTCAACATTGGATTTTCATCTCCAGCTGCAGATGTCTGTAGCACTTGTACTTTTTCTGGAAAATAAGCTAAAAGTACAAGAGATCTCAGAAGAAAAGGAGAAAAAGTAGACAGAGGATTACACACTAAGGCGTTTTACGAGATCACTAAGCAGAGAGCAGAGAAATCTTTATCTATCTTCTTCAACATCAGTCTCTTCCGAAAAATCCAATCCAGGTGGCTTATCATTAAAGATAGATTGGGTTGTACAGTCTTTGTTTTGTTGGCATGGATGGAAAGTCTCCAACATTTTATTTATGGACTGAGATTTATGAAGTAGGATCTGCTTTGATTAACTACTTAAATTCATTGGAGCTTATGAACATAACAAATTTGCGACTTTTCGTGGATGACTGTGGAGGCCAAAACAAAAACTCTCATATCATTCACACAATAATGTTCTGGTTGTGAAACCAAAACTCCACAGGCATAAATGACACGACTATCACCTTTCCTGTGTGAGGACACAGCTACTTGCCCACCAATCAAGTTTTTGGTAGAGTTGAGAAAGAAATATGTAAACAGTCACTGTTGTTCACCAAAGAAAAATGCTCGGAGATATAAAGAAAATTTGGAAATTTTAAGTTGTTGGGAGAAGACTGGTTACTGTATGACGTTAAAGGACTGTGTGATGTATACACCACTATGGTAGGAATAAGAGAGCTCAAACATTTAAAAGTAGATCAGCAGGCAGTAGTTGAAGAGTCGAAGGAGAGAAAAACAAAAAACAAGGGCAAAAAAAGCTGTGACAGTAACAAAGATTGTCTCATGTGCATTAAGAATTTCAAAATATTACAAACATGAGATTGAACAGGGATCAATAACAATGTTACTAAAAAATGGAAAGGAACATAGAACCATATTATGAAGACTGGAAATGAAAAATGAGTTTAAAAACAGAAAGCAAAAGATGTAAAAGTTACAAAAGCATTTCGGATGTAACTGTTAAACATATGAAGAATTAACTTGGTACAAAAACATTTTAGGAAACCCATAGGAAAGCAATGAGGGTAATCATCATCAAGGGTTCTCTGCTATTCGGCAGGTCCACATACAGTGAGAGCCCTCCACACCTCCCTCTGTTCTGCCATTCTCTTAGTTTCTATGTATCTCCTGTTGATCATTACATCATCCATCATTTTCATCCTTAACTGACCTCTTCTCTTCTGAGGGTAAGAGGGAAGAAAATGAAGAATGGTGTCAGGATGATGGACATGGTGAAGGTTGTGATTGCGATGAAATGGACACAGAGCTCAACATATAATGAAAGCACTGATTATTATTATTATTATTTTTTTTTAAATAAGAGAGAAGTGACTGGTTTTTTCCTCTTCAGATGACACTAATTTTTTTAAAAAATATTATTAGACTAGGCTAAATAAATGTTTTATAAACTACTTATGCTTTAGGTAACCTAACCTAACTCACAAAGAACATGGCATTTGCAATAAAAATGGCTTAATGCATCCTGGTGGCAATCAAAACATAATAATTGTGTTGTGGTAAAGAAAATGGTATAGTTTAATTTTTCAGTTTTGAATATCTTTCCTTATATTAGAGATATGAATTTGGGTTTTACATTACATCAAATAGAGTTAAAAACACCAAATGAGTAAATAAAAAATCACCCCAAAATTCCACTTCTTGTATGTTATTTAGTTTTTTTGCTCTTCCTGTAAAATTTGAATTTGTGTAATTATTACATTTTGTTCACCTGTTCCTCAATTCTAAATTTCAATATAAGTCCTTTAAATATTTCTTCAATATTTTGTCTTTACAGACATTCAGAACTTGTACATTCATCAATGTTCCATAACCTATGCATTGTCTTATTTTTGGTCATAACTAAACTGTGGCTTCTCAATATAAAATAAAAATTACTAAATCTTAAACCACCACCTTTTCATCATGTTCAGAAGAGAATTGTCAGTAGATAAGATTTGCATTTCATATTTCATCTTTTATGACTCCTCTCCCTTTTTCCCAGCAGAACTCAAATGCAAACAAGAGGATGGTAAGGTGGAGCTATTCATTAGCCAGACCTATCCCCTATCCCTGTGAGCTCTCATGGCTGGAGAAGAAATTCTTTTCTCATTTATTGTTTGTTGTAATATTGCAAACTTACAAGCTATTGGTTAAATGTCATGGAAGAAATGACAGTGTCACGTAGTTCAATGTAAAAACATCTTTAGTGATGTAAACAGAATTGAAAATATATATAATAGGCAATTTAGGATGATCAGCTGTGTACCACACTTCCACAATAGGTCCCTATGGACAGGTTTATTATCTGTTTGTTAGTGTTTTATAGCTTATGGCTTTCTACCCCCGACCCTCACTCCCCGCCATGTTGTTCCCCACCACCATGAGCTACCGACCTGGCGGGCTCACTCAGTTGGCTGCCAGCCTCTAACATGCAGCAATCACACTACTACTGAAGAAGGGCTCAAAAAATTTATTCTATGTGTGTAGGTGTTTTTTCATGTATCGAAGCCACTGAATCCTCTTCTATGGTAAGCGGTGGTTTTTCTCCTATCCAAATGTTTAATATATATATAAACCAAATAAATCATTGCCATTCCTTTACACATAAATAAGAGCATTAAAAATGTTTGAACTTGTCATACACATACCATAGCGTTCAGGGGGTCTTATGGGAAGACTAGTAGTAATAAAATCTTCTGGCAGCGCAGGTCTTAAACAAGATGACCCACAACCGTTGAAACAACATTTAAGTACATCTGTGCAATCAGCGTCAGACTGGCATTCCTGAATGCAGTTATTGGTTGTTTCAACTATCTTTGGACATTCGCCAACCTTACTCACTGTAAAATAAATATACCATAAGAAACATCATATCATTTATTTGATAATCATAGAGGGTGTCCATGAATGAAGTCCCTGACTTAAAAATGTAAAATCTAGAAAACAAAGATTGATAAAAGAATGCAACAAACGATATTTTTATTGTGAAAGCTGTAGGAATTTCATACAGAAGCTTCAAAAAAGTTGAAAAAGCTGTTAACTGATGATAGTGTCCTTGCATTGGATTATTCCAAATTTAGTGGCACAGGCATGGATTGGCCTCCATATTCACACAAACTGACGCCTTGTAACTACGTTTTGTGGGGCACATTGCAAGACACTGTCTACTGAAACCATGCTGGAAGAGCTTTAGTCTTTGATCTGTGTGGCTACTGAACCCATTTCCATTGAGATGTAATGGCAAATTTCATTCTGTGTTTGCAGCATCTTTGTACTTCGAGCAGCAGATATTTTGAAAACACTGTGATGTGATTCATTCATTGCAAAGACTGCTTGCAGAGGACGAGCTTATTTGTGCATTCTGATATGAGCTATATAGCGTACAGTGCCATCTGTTAACAGTTTTAATAACTTTTTGTTTAAACTTCTGTTTGATTTTCCTACAGCTTTCACAGTAAAAATACCATTTGTTGCACTCCTCTGTTGATCTTTGTTTTCGTGATTTTACATTTTGAAATCAGGGACTCCTTCCATGGACACCATGTAGCAACGTATATTCTTAGACTCTAGTAGTTTTACCCCCTCCCTTCCCCCCTCCTAAGGAAAAGAGAGTATATGGACTTGCCTTGATAACCTTCAAGTTAGAATTTTTATGTTCATCAGAAAACTGATCTAAAAAAGTGTTTTTATGTATTAGTATAAATAACAGCTCTCACTGGCTATAAAACAAAATTACAAATTAATTGAATATGAAATTTAAGCAAGATTTTCATCAAAAAACCAGCCCCTTTAGTTCCACGTATCTGCCATTTCTGCTCATCACACTCCTGCATTATCACTTTAAAAGTTTAGTCATTTATAATGCATTACCAAATTTTCTGTATCTTTCTTATAACTCTTGTTGTTATATTTAAACAAATGCAAAATAATTAAAGCTGAGTAAAATAATTAAGAAACAGGCAATATTACACATTTAAGTGAGTTAGTAAGAGATTCAATAGGATTAGTATCTATTTTCGATTATTTTAAATTTGAGAAAAGGATTAGAAGACTAAAAAATTTAATATAATAAAAAGTGAGTGTAACTAAAAGACCTCCAAACATTAGAATGAATGAAAAATCTTTGTTTCTTGATACTGTCTCCAATGCAGAAATGATCACAATGATAAAATAATAATAATAATAATAAGAAGGTTCAAATATTGCTTTGGACTTAATGACATATTTTCAATAATTTAAACAGCTCTGTACTGTTAATTTTTGTTTAGATTATCTTGCATCACACAGCAGATGGATATCAGATAATATTTACTCCAGAACTATTAACTCCTGAGGAGTCGCCATTAAAAAAGGGTACTTAAGAAACAAAGGATAAGTTAAAAGCCTTTTTCTTAATTTATTGTTTGACATAACTGTTAAAAATAAAAAATCAGTCAGAGAAGTTCTTTTATACATAATGTTCCAACAATTTCCTTCACTATCTTCATCAGGTGAAGTAATATTTCAAAGAGAATTCTGTGGTAAATTATGACACCAACGGTGGATGCCTCATGATGTATATATGATGGTCAGAGGTAGCAGTGTTCAAGGTCCGCTGCTGAAGATGATCACCTGTTGGCTAGTCTTATAGACATTCATGCCATGGAGGCTCTAGTGATAGTAACACAGTGCAGACCCCACTGTGGGCATTGTATGATGCGTAACTCACAGGACTAGACAATAGGTGAACATCTTGCCAGCAGGCCTCTTATGTGCCTACAGCCAACCATTTGTATATATGAGGTTTGATCAAAAAATAATAGGATTTTTTTTTTTTTAATTTAGCGGGCTTTTTAACATGATTTAAAATATTTTTTGTTTTGTTAGTACACTTTTTTGAAGTACATTTGCAACTGGCAGCCAGTTTTAATATTTCGTTTACTTTCGTCAGTTGATAAGGTTAAGCGTGTTTTGGTGAACTCAGCGATATGGAACTTTTTAAAAAATGGATCAAAAAATTTGTACAAAATTTTGCTTGAAAAATGGAGTAAAGTGCAGCACCACATTTGAAATGTTAACAGTAGCTTTTGGTGAATCTACTATGCGTAAAATAAGAGTTTACCAGTGGTACAGATGTTTCAGAAAGGGCTTTGAAGACGTTGAAGATGACAACCATCTCAGGCCCCATAACACATCAACAACCGACAACAATGTAGAACAAGTTTTTTTAAAAAAATTATTCTGGAAAATTGCCGTATCTCTATTAGAGAAGTTTCTGATGATATGAGAATATCATTTGTCTCATGCCAAGCAATTATTATTATTATTTTGATGCCTTGGGCATGAAATGTGTGGCAGCAATATTTGTTCCGCTGAATTTCGACCAATGCCATGTAGACATTGCTAAGGAATTGCTGAATGAAGTCAACAATGATCCAGAACTTCTTAAAAAGGTCCCAACTGGCACAGAGCATGGGTGTATTGTATGAAGTGGGAAGCAAGGGCCAGCTGTCCCAATGGAAGCTGCCTGAAGAGCCTACACTGAAAAAAAATTTGACAAGTTCAAGAAAATTTGAAGGTTCTTCTCATTGTTTTCTTTGATTTTAGTGGTGTTGTGCATCATGAGTTCCTGCCAAAAGCCCATACTGTTAACAAGCAATACTACCTGGAAGTTAGCAAATGGCGATTTGCATGAAGCAATCCATCCAAAATGCTCAGAAATGTGCAAAACCATTCATTGGAATTGCATCACGATACTGTTCCTGCTCACACCTCACCGATTATTCTTGATTTTTTGGCAAAAACAAAATTGTTGTTTTCCTCAGCTACCAAAGTCGCCTGACATAACCCCCTTTGACTTCTTTCTATTTCTGAGGCTAAGGAGAACCTTAAAAGGATGACATTTTGCCACCATTGACAAGATAAAAACAGAATCACTGAAGGAGCTGAATGCTCAGCCTTAATTGTAATATAGCAAAGAAGTTCTTTTGAAATACTATTTCACCTGATAAATACGGGGAAGGAAGGTTTTTGAGACTTGTATACAAAAGAATATATGTGGCTGAACACCTGTGGTAACTATGTAAAAGCAATTTGCCAGCAAGAACTCAATTCTCACAAGCAGTGAAAAGAAAATACAAAGACAAACAAATAAAGAGACACAAGAAGAGTCAGAACAGCAATAGAATTTAATGGAAAATAAAAGGTGATGAGTCAGTAATTAACAAATTTAATAAATGTCACAGAAATAATCTATCACTTGAGGGCATGACTGTGCCGAAACACATACGGCTACAAATAGATGCACACGAAAACTGGTCTATAGTCTGCACCATGATCTTCTACAGCCAAAGGTTTTGTACCAAAAAATTTACTCTAACTAGGTTTTTGCATATATGTATTTCTGTACCGTATGCAGTCATTAGTATCGTTAGTGTCTCTGCCTGCTTTGATTTTAATTAATAAATTAACATAACTACAACAATAGTAAATGAAGAAAAGCAACAGAGGTATTGAATTTTCTTTATATCTTAAATTTTTTCTATTGGCATATTTCTATTTATGTTATAAATAGTTCATACCTGGTCTGCAGACTGCTCTAAATTCAGTGTCATCATTATTTACATTACGATAGAGATCAACAGCACATTTTGACCCCTCAGGGCAAAAATGATTTTTACAAGGGTCATGACACTGGCATATCTCACAGTCATCTTCATTTATAAATCTTTCAATGCCGTATGGACACCTCAGTGAACTGCAATCTTCTTTTGCTGATTCACAACTAGGTTTCTCTTGCTCTGGACCTCCAGTATCTGTAATGGTTTATTTTAACTGTATGAATAATTCTGTTCTATAGAGGAATTTACAATTCAAATTAATTACAGTCTTGCCAGAAATAGAAAACAAACAAAATATTTTAAACAACAAATCATATTTTCTCCACCTTTAATGTGGAAATGTAAGATATAATAAATTTCATCCTGCTCCATTGTTGCTGTGATTTTCTCCACCTGGGTGATTTAGGTTAAATAATCTTGTTCCTTATTTTTCTTATCAGCATTCTTCATTGAGTCAGTAAATTTTCTAACTAAATGGTTTTTACTTGTTTTCCTTACTATCTGTTGGAAACACACAAATTCCTTGATTGTTTTAGGATTCTGTACCTTCTGAATGAAAGAAAAACCCCTTACAGAATCAGTCATCTGTCCATCCATCACATCCTCATCCTTTTGGACCCTTTAACTTATAATTTATAACTGCAAACTAGTTAGATATTGATTCTTGGCTGTCCGGGTGGCTCCACGTCATGTTTCTTGAAACCGACATTTCGACCCACATTCTGGGGTCTTCTGCCCTGGAAGAAGACCCCAGAATGAGGGTCGAAATGTCGGTTTCAAGATACATGATGCGATGCACCCGGACAGCCAAGAATCAACTGACTCTGGCCGTGGAAGTCTATGATTATAGTTAGATATTATTAACCTCGAAATGAAAATAAAGTAAAATTTGGAAGAGTCTTAGGGATGAAAATAATCACAGGAAGTTTTAAAGGGGAGTTAGCACATTTTTGGTTACATACTAATAAAACAAATGAAAACTGGAAAAACACATTTCTTAGACAGATATAACAGGCCTAGCTAACTGGCAGTTGGACTGATAAATATGTTTTAAAAAGAAGTATGAACCTCTGTAAAGAGGAAGTACCAGGGCTGACTTACACAACTAGAAAAAGTCCACAAAAATATGATGGTTACTTGTACGTGTTTTTGGTGAAAAAAATTATTTAAATCTAATCTGCCCTCCCTAATTTTCAAAACTCTGTGTATTGATAACAGACAACTACGAAAACTCTTGAACTGCTTGAGGTTTCCAGCACATTCAGTGTAGATGAAAGAAATGCCAGGGCCAGTCATCATCAAAGCACCATTTCTTGTGATATCCCACTGTACAGGGCCCAAATCTACATACGGCTATGAAAAGACAGATTGATCTTTCGGTATAGTTTTTTTATTATTTTCCACATAAAAGAGATGAGTGAAGTGAAGTTGTAGAGTCACATCAGTGTCAGAATCATATACAGGATGTTTCAAAAAGAACTTTACAACTTTGAAAATTCATATAAATTTTATGAAACAAGGTACAGAGCTGGTTTTGGTGTTGTTTTAAAGGAAAGCACTTCAAGTTTTTTTACCTTAAACTAAAGATGTTCTATGTGTCTTCCGTTGGTTACTCTGCAGACATCCCATCGGTAGTCGATTTCTTCCCAGACTCGCACTAGCATTTCAGGTGTAACTTGCTCAGCAGCAGCGTAAATTCTTGCTCTAAGTTCAGGTAGAGTGGCCGGCAAAAGAAAGCCCAGAAGAAAAAATCTAGAGGTGTCAGGTATGGGGGGGGGGGGTTATCAAAAATTGTTGCAACATATCAAGGTACACTATCCTGTTGATGGTTCTCTCTTGGAAAAAAAAAGGGGCCGTACATTTTCCTCTTGCTCAACGCACAAAAAACGTTCACTTTAGGGCTATCAAGAACATGTTGCAATGTTTCATGTGGATTTTCACTGCCCCAAATCCTACAGTTATGTGTGTTAACCTTGCCACTTAAGTGAAAAGTTGACTCGTCAGAAAAGATTATGTTGTGCAAGAAATGTTCATCATCATCCACTCGATTTAACATATCCACACAGAAGTTCCTATGTGCAATCTTATCAGTGTCTTTAATTGCTTGTAAAAGCGAATATCGGTATGGTTTCAAATGCAAATGTTTTCTCAACACACGCCAAACCGTCGTATGTGGGACTTGCAGCTGACGAGATGCACGCTGGGTCAATTTCGTAGGGCTGTTGACAAAACTTTTTCTCACTTGCTCAACGACCTCGTCAGATGTGCTTGGACGACCTGAAGATTTTTTATGTTTTACTGAGCACCCTGTTTCTACAAAACATCTATGCCACTCATAAATTGTAGGCCTACTAGCAGGATCTTTAGCGTACTTGGTACGAAAATTACGCTGAACTGTTGTCGCAGACTTCGATTCTTCAAACCAAAACACACAGCTAGCACGCTCGGGTCCAGTGAAGGCAGCCATCTTTAACGTAACTGCCGCTAGTGCTTGTGCGGCGCGATTAGGCATTAGCGGACTACGCGAGTCAAAACTTGAAGTGTTTTCCTTTAAAACAACACCAAAACCAGCTCTGTACCTTGTTTTATAAAATTTATATGAATTGTAAAGTCCTTTTTGAAACACCCTGTTCATATCTTCAGCCAGAAACTGAATCATTTCAACCACAAGAATATAAGTATTAAGTATCTAATAACAAAAAAATTATATATTAACAATTTAAACATGAGCTTTTAAGCAAGCGTAACATGGTAAGCAACTTTTGCGGAACTTTTAACTGGCAGTTGCAATTATTAAACTCAAGTTTTCTCCATTTTCTTTCAAATATTATATTCTAATATTCTGATAAAGGAAATTCTTTTTAAATATTATTATATGATTATTTTTTGTTATATAAATGATTCAAATTATTCTCTAACAGAAACATGAGACAACTCTTATGAGAATCATGGTAGGATGCAATAAGTAAACAAAACCGATTTCTGTTGGGCCGCTTTCTTCTAAGCCACAAGTGTAACCTTGCTTTTAAATACTGCTCGGATGGATGAAGGTTACAGTACCATATTTAACTGCAGGATGGGTATTTTATGATTTAAAAAAGCAGAAAAACAAGTAATTACTTATGTAAAAGCACAACATTTTGAATCCCAAAAAGCAAATAACTTCGGGCACAGATATAATTCCCAAAAAGCTTATGTAATGGAATACAGCAAGGCAAAGCTATTTTTGGGTGTATTAGCCAAGGCTGGTGCAAGTCATATTGTTACAGTTCACACTGAACTTACTATCACCATCGATCCCTATCACTACAGAACAGAATGACAGACAACTCTGGAAATTCTTGAATCGGTTGAGGTTTCCAGCACATCCAGTATAGATGAAAGGAATGCAGGTCTGGCGGTCATCATCAAAGTACCATCTCTTGTGATATCCCCCTGTACAGGGGCCTGAGTCTACTGGTTGTCTACATATGGCTATGAAGAGACAGATTGATCTTTCAGATTAACTGTTTATACTTTTCCCTCAAAAAATATATTTTAATTATAAAGGCAGTGTTTCTTACCAAATTTCTATAACTGTTAAATTAATTAATGTAAATTACATGGATGAATGATGAAACGGGAAACAATGTTACAAAACATTAATTATTGAATAAAGCTGAAGGAATTTAAACACACTACTAACTAAAACTAAAGGAGAAATGATTTCAGAGATGTAAAATAAGGCAAACTCAAGAATTTTTTTACGATCCCTTAAACAAGCAAAGAGGCACACTGTAACTACAATTCCAGCACTCATAGTGGAGGTTACTGTATTTACAAAGGGTTTACCTCTAAAACTAGATTTATATCTGGCACAAATTCAGAATACGTATCAGGATTTGTATAAGAATTTCTACTGGAATTTATATTGGAACATGTATCAGGCCTTCATTGATTTGTATGACTATGAATCTGGCATTTACATCAGTATTCACAAGTATCAAACCGTGTTGAGTTACACATTGTCATTATCTTCCTTTGAATCGTACAAGCAATAAAAATTTAATCTGACGAGGAAGTTTTTTTTGTTTTAAGTATCTGAGCTTATATACTACAGAAAAAAGAAATGTAACAATTTCCATCTAGATGAGAAACACATGGTGCTTAATACATGTTAATAAAAGAATTAACTTTTGGAAGCAACATAAACTAAATGAACAATGACAACCTTCCAATTACAGTACATGTCACTAATTCCTGTGTTTGAGTTTTTGATTATGTTAAATTTTGGCTAATACACATGCTTGTATAAGATACAAGTCAAAGATAAAATGGGCATGTACAAAATGTATGAGATGCTCCAATATTTATGAATTGTTGAACAGTTTGATGAAATAACGGGCGGTGACTTGTCTAATATATGAATCCTGATACGAGTTCTGGGACAAGTATCCAGGAGTGAACACAGCTTAAGATCTACAATACTTACCAACAGTGTCCATTTGCTTCCTTATTACAGAAAGCTCAAATTCCCCAATCTAAAACTAACTGTGTTAGATGCAAAAGTGCAGCAATCCTGAATGAGCCAGAATTATGGCCTGATGATCACCTGCAGAGCATATTCCTGCCTCATTGTATCAACATCTCCAACCATTTTTCTTATATTAAAGATACAGCCCACTTTTTACAGTATGTTTCCACTGTCCCAGTTCCCCACCCTCTAAGTCCCTTCTTTGTCATTGTAAAAATCATGTCCTTAAACCACTAAGTTACTCACATCCAGGATTTTAGTGCCATGGAACACTTAGATTTGTGTCATTAACACAGTCATCCTCATGTCCTTGGTACACTTAATATTGTCTAACTTTTTTTTCATATTTCACATTTACCATCAGATATAAACCGTTCTCGTGGAAGCAAGTCTACAATAGACTCCCACAAACCATGGGTATAAATATCACCCTACAGGTCCATGACAGTCTCATCTCGGATTGCACACCTCACACCAATCATCAGACACAAACTTAACCTGAAGATGATGGAATGTTACACTGTCAAAAATTCATTGAACAATGACTAACTGATCTAGCCATATACCTGAGAAACCTTCTAGCAGTAGATTTGCCAGGAAAACCTACAATTACACATCATGACTGTATGGGTTATTACTCCAAGACATTTAATTATTAATCACAATCTTTCGACCAAGATATTGTCTCCCGATATGACTGGACAGGGATTCTTATGCGGATGCAACCTGAATGGTGTTGTTGTGGTTGATAACTAAATGACACAGTATGACAGCTTCCATAGAAATTTTAGTAATAACATGAAAGCTGCTAAGTGCATGGAATTATTTATGATAAATGGTCACAAACGAAATGGTTACAAACGAAAACAAGACCATCAGAACATTGCCACTGCCTGGTTCCCAAACCCCAGTTACCTCAATAATTGCTTTAGGACGCACTTGTGCTATCTCTCTCACACACATAAATGTGATTAAGGCGATCATCTGATCTCCTTACCATATGCCTGCATGGTTAAGGTTTTAATTTGGGATGAACCGAACTCCAGTATCGCATCTGCATGAAATTGTATACTTGTTTCCACCTGTGGAAGTTTTAAAGCAGACATATAAAGGATGTTTTATTCACATTATTTTTTCTTTATACAAAATTCAGCACATCGTTGCTTAGCTAACATCAATGTGTTTTATTACCTTACTGTCCTGCAATAAGAGTAACAATGAATTCCACAGTTTTTTTCACTAAGTGATAAACTGCAAATTTGTACTTGTACGTAAAGTAACAGAGATGGGTGGCAGGCACAGTGATGCAAGGTAGTGTGATCTCATGCTTGTTGCATGAATTTGTTGAACTGAAAACTATGCAAAGTTCATTGGATAAAGAATGTTTTCTTGGCATAACTTTATTTTCCACCTAAGCCTCCAATAAACCCCCACTTTTGTAGTGGTCTAATATTGAACATCTGGTTCACAAAGATGACTTCTGTAACACTAAATTAAACTGAAATTTTGTAAAGTGTTTGTTGCGGGCCCTGCTGCCTTCTACTGTGGTGAGTGATTAGTTAACTTTTCTTATCTTTCCATGTTTTCACTAGTCAACAATATTCTCACTGTGATGTATATCCATGTATATGTTAAGAAACACAGGCACTATGAAGTGGATATATTAATCATTTGGATAGGGTAATAATCATTGCTTATCAAAGTTAAAGATTGCAGCAGCGTTGAAACATGGAAATAATACACATAAAGCACTGAACTTTTCAGGCTCAAATCCCTTCTTCAACAACAGAGTGAAGCTGATTAAGACTGGCAGCTCATTGGCCAGTGGCTTGTGTTGGGGGGAAATCAACATCAACATCAACATCAAAAAATGGGTGGTATTTGAAGGGTGTAAACCTAAAAATTATGAAACATACCTTGGGAATGAGTCACGGACATGCGGGAGAAATCGGCAGAAAATATTAACCTATAAAATTTTCTTAAATATGAATTTAAAACAAAAAATTAAAAATATATTTAATATATTTTATTTTATTTGGATATATGTTTCATATTCATATCAAAGAAAATTTTACTGGTTAAAATTTTCTGCTGACTTCCCCATATGTTTGTGAATTGTTCTCGGGATATATTTAATAATTATTGAGTATACACCAGAAAATTTTAGCGCTCTATGTTTGTACACGTATTTCCACATTTTGACGCAGCAGTGATCTTCAACTTTGGTAAATGGTGGTTATTCTCCTATCCAGATTTTAATATAAATACCTTGGCTCATCTGTCCATACCAAACCAACCAGTCTACAACAGTACTTTCATAATATAGCTGACATCCTTATCACATCATATGCTCTTCCCCTAAACTTTGGCATTTGTGGGAGAGACAGATATTCTAACAAGCAGGCCCTAACAATGTGTATGAATAACACCTTCCAAGCTCTGATATCCCATAACTACCTACCAAATTTAGTTCATAAACCAGTTTTGCTTACCACATAAAAACCTACTCAACCATCTCAAAACCAACCACAGTCCTGTTTTGGTTACCTGGTTCTTTCCAGGTCTGGAATCAGCTAACAAAATCCTTTTACAAAGTTATGATTTCTTTTGAGTCTGTCCTGAAATGAGAACTCCCCTCCCAAAAATCCTTCCTCAACACCTAGAACCTGCTAATAGACCTCCGAACCTGAGTCCATACACATGGGCCTTCACATCTTACAAAACAGCCCCAAGGCTGTTTTCTTTGTAACAGATCCTGCTGAAAATCGTGTAACATGTACCCTGCCTCCACAATCTTACCCAAACCAACAACTGGGGAAAGCTTCATAGCATCATAGGAGTGCCAGGCACTCATAAACTGCAATTATCCTCCAGAACTAATTCAAAAACAGCTATCAAGAGTCAGGGACTGTCCCTCACACCGGCACAAACAGCCTAATGCCAACCAGAACCCTGTTTTTCTCACCCAGTTTTTCCCTGCCCTAGAATCGCCAAACAAAATTCTTCGTCTGGGTTATGACTTTCTTAGATCCTTTCCTGAAATGCGCCACATTCTTCCCACTATCCTTCCCACCATGCCCCAAGTCACCATCAGCAGACCGCCTAATCTAAAAAAAAACATTCTTGTACGTAAATATCAACCCTCTGATGCTTCTAAACCACCGTTTGGATCCTCCCATTTTAAGAGACCCTATTGCAAAACTTGCGGTATGCATCCACCTACCACTACCTATAGCAACCCTACTACTGGTGAAACCTACCCCATAATAGGTCATGCCACTTGTACAACCACCTATCTCATTTACCAGCTCACCTGCCTCCACTGCCCAAGTTCCTACATTGGCCTGATCTCAAACCCATTATCCATTAGACTGAATGGTCACAGACAAACAGTTTACTCCCAAAACCTGGACCTCCCTGTTGCTCACCATGCAAGGACTCACAACACCCGCGACCTTAATAACTGCTTCACAGTCAGAGCCATTAGAGTACTTCCAGACACTACCTCCCAATCTGAACTCTGCAACACCGCAAGTGGGAATTGGCAGATCAACACATCCTGCAGACTAGACATCCCCCAGGCCTTAATTTCTGTTAATATCTTCCATCCTCACCCCTATACACCCATCACAATAGATTCATATATTTTTCAACAAAAAAATTTCAATTATATTTTTATTTATTTATTCATTTATTATTACTATTATTTTTCAACCATTTTAATCTTTCTTATACTCGCCGTTATATTATCATTGCTCCCCCCACCACCTCCGATGGTCTATTATGTTCTATGAGAGGCTGCATCGAACGCAAGTCTGTTAACTTGAAAAAGGAATTTTCACCCAAAAAATAGTTTTTTCTTTGTTTGTGTGTTGTTTTGTGTTGCTGCTGCCCTCCTCCCTTCAACTTTGGTGAGTGTTGGGTGTATTTTCCATTTCTTTTCCATGTAAATATTGCATCGCGGCATTTCTTTCCTTTCATTGTAACATATACTATATTTCTGTGTGTTAGAGTGCAATACATCCAGGCTAGCATATAGATGGCTCTGATGAAGGTTTGGGCAGCCATGGCATGAGTTAGTCAGTGGTCGGCTTCAAAGAGTGAAAGTTATGCCTCTGGGTAGCTCACAAAGTCTTTGAATTGTTCAGTCCAGGGTGCTCAAAGTGAATCAGCCCCAGTTCACCAAGGATAAATTGTATTGCATCTGGTAGTTCGGAAACCACAGAAAAAATCTTGTGCAAAGTTGGCAACAAAAAAAGGGCTAAGAGAAAATTTTATAGGACAGTTTAAGCCATAATAAAGGTCACAGTGTGCTCTGTTTACTGTTTCTCATATGTTTTCTTCCTACAAATCTTGCAATCTAAGTAAAAGAAGTTCAATAAGTATGGTAGGTGACTTCTAGGGAAGACTCTCTGGTGATAACAAATCTTGTGAAAACTTTGAATTCTTATTGTGCTATTTATTAATGCTGGTTTTATCCTGGAACATTATTCCACAAATCCCTTCCTATATGCAAAATGAGCAACACTATCTGGCAGCTGTTACAATTTATAAACCCAAATTGGTAAACCGAAGTATCATATGTGCACTGAAAAAGAACAATTCCCTTTTTAAAAAAATCTTACAACAACGTAGACACCTGATTTCTCCGTGGTCTCAACTTCTATGAAGACTCCATAACTAAACCTGTCACTTATATTATAAATATACAATTAATTTTTGTTTTAAAATATCTCCAAAATATTTTTTAGACAATTTATTCATTTTATTTTACTTTGACTAGTTATCCCAGTTTCCCAGAATTTTCATTGGTCAATTCAACCTTTGGCTCAGTCCTATGGTAGGTTGAGATGTGTACACATCTTTCCCCTATATCCTATACCTCTTACAATATTAAGGTTTGTTACTGAAATATTGTAAAGTGTGTTCATGTTTTTGTGTTCATCTTGGCCCTCCTCTGTGTTAAGTCAAAGATTATTTTTCCCTATACTTCTTCTTTTACTATAGTATATAACTGTAAAGAAAACAATAAATGCTAAATACATAGTAGAACACCACACTAGTTTTATTGTCTAAACTTATTATTTATTGCATACCTTGCCTAGAAAGTGTTGTGTCATTTCCATGAGGATGCAATTCTTGATAATGAATACAAACAGATTCACACTCTTCCTGACTGCTAAAACGATTCCCATTTCCTCCACATCCTGTGTAGCTAAACTGCCTACAGCTCTGAGACGATCCATCAAAAAACCATTTTTGAAATGAATCTTCACAAACACCGGGATCATAATTAATGTTACATACATCTGAAAAAAATATTTGAATATTACATAAATAATTGCAATTTGAATTTCTAACAATTACACCATTTGCTTCTGGAAGCTTAAAATGAACAAGTTTCTTCTCTTATGGAAAAAAAAAATGTCGTAAATAGTACAAGCAGAAGTACAAAGTCTTACCGGAAATGCAGGTGAAAGATTAGGTACTGCAAATGAAAATTTGCCAAATGTTTAATTTTAGGAGTTTGACAGAAAACAATATATTGATTAACAAAGTTAAATATGGCCAAGAAAGGGCCATTACGTTAGATGATAGTTTCATCAGATTCTTATTACAATAATGAGATGGGAAATGCTTTTAGGTAATAAAAGTAAGGACAGATATGGAAAGTAAATCAATCACATACCACAGAAGAAAGCAGGTGTGCTATGAATGAACACATTAACGTTAACACATGATCCCCATGCCGTATGGCTCATCTCTATTCATGATTGAGGTTTTATACCAAAATATTGTGAAGTGTGTCAATGTTTTCCTCGTGGCCCTCCTGGTTTCATCTGTGGTAAGTGTTGGGTTTATTTTCCATACCCTTCTTTTTACAATCAAATTCTCTTACACTAGTCAATCATACATCATGCTCATTCAGAAGGTTTTGATGAAAATATTGATTTACTTTACTATGGTCCCATCCAGTACTCATCATAATCATCTAATGTACTTATATCATTATTTGTGCACTATCATCTATAGTACATGATCATTTTTTATTATTATTGAAATATTTGATTTCAGAGTAATTTTAGGAAGTAGACTCATTTTGCTTCTGCTCTGGCATCATCCTTGGAGGCTTAGTAAGTCTTCCTGCCAATCCAAGACATTGAGGAGAATTACAATACTTTGCACATTGGACTGGCAGCAATACAGGTGCAAGTGATAATAAGCTCTATTTATACAAAATAGAAAAGATTAGCATCTACACACTACACCATACATAAAATCTAAAAATAAGTGATTATCATCACAGGATAAATTTGAAAAATTAATGACAATAATGAATACACCTGCACAAATAGAAGAAAACTCTTCATTTAAACCAGCTGCTACAGATATATTTTATTTATTCTGAAATTGAAGACAGTTGCACAAAACAAATAAATTTATGAAACATATTTACCTTGGCCTCTAAAGACGCCACACTGCCGTTCACATTGTTCCTCTGACTGGAATCTATTGGCATTTCCTTCACAGCCACCATAAACAAATGAGGAACATCTTCCAGTTCTTTCATCATAATACCATGCAACAACAGAGTCTCTACATGGACCTGGATCTACAGGTGCACTGCAGATGTCACTACTCACAATTTCATTAATATTTGGGTCTTGGGTAGTTAGAAGTAACAAACTAACATCTGGTCCACTTGTTGTAGGAAATACTTTCTTACAGCGATGTTCACACTGCTCTTTATCATCAAATTTATTTTTATTTCCTCGACAGCCACCATAATCAAATTCATAGCATGTGTCAGCCGCTTTGTCATAATACCATTGTCTAACATTCCCATTACATGGTCCAACAACCCGAGGGAGATCACAGACATCTGTAATGTAAATAAACTGGTGAAAACTTGTTTTCTTTAAACATAGTCCTTCTTCTGAAGGAAATAAAAGAGCAGAAAAAGGAATTCATATATATGATAGAGAAAATACTTCTAATACAATATAAATAGAACTTTTATTTAGTACCAGTGTGGAGATCTTTCATATTAGAAAAATTTTAGGATAAGCTTTCAGTTTGACCCAATAATAATAATAATATCCAGATAAGCTTAACTTTACGAAACATATTTTTTTCTTGAGTTTTATAGATATTCTTCCTTCAGTTTTTCTTACAGCCATAAATTTCTTTCCTAATGTGATGCAATCAGTGCAAATTATGATAGAAAACAGCAAAATCTATTCGTGATTAATGTTATAAGTGGAGAAATGCACAGCTATGCAAAATGTGATATAGGCTGTATATTGAAAGTAGAATAATAATCATTGCTTAGATTCATTTGGAAGATATCTATTATATAAAATGTCTGTCTGTCTGTCTGTTTGTCCTCTATGCGCTCCTTAACCATTTGTCCGATTATGGTGAAACTTTGGTGAGTTGTCGAGTGCGTGTCCGGAGTGGTTCCTAAGAAATAAAATTTCCAACAAAACTACCCCCTCTTCCCATAACACCCCATAATATAAAAAACCAAAAACACACCCCATTTCCCCGTTCCCACCCCTTAATTTTTATACAAACCCACACTTTTTATCAGATTTCGATGGAACTTTGCACGCATATACTATTAATAAAATAGAAAAATGCTGTAGACATTAATTTTACAAAAACCCAATCCCTTTCACCCTTTCTACCCCAAAACCACCCCCTCTTCCCTCTTGCACCCCATAATTTAAAAAACCCACAGATTTTATCTGATTTTGATGGAAATTGGCACACATAGACTTTAATACAAACAGAAAAATACTGCCTACATATGGTTTCAAAAACACAATCCCTCTTCCCCATAATTTAAACAACCCAACAAATTTTATCCGATCTCTATGGAAATTTGCACATGTGTACTGTAAAACAAACAGAAAAATACCATCTAGATTTGGTTTCTAAAAACGCATCCCATCTCACCCTTCCCACCCCTTAATTTCTACATAAACCCTCACTTTTTATCCAATTTCAATGGAACTTTGTGCACATATACTTTAAAAAAATAGAAAAATACTATAGGCATTAGTTTTACCAAAACCCAATCCCTCTCCCCTTTTCCACCCCAAAACCACCCCCTCTTCCCTCCTACTCCCCATAAATTAAGAAAACATACAGATTTTATCCAATTTTGATGGAAATTTGCACACATATACTTTAAAACAAATTCAAAAATATTGCCTATGTATGGTTTCCAAAAAAGTCATCCCTCATACCCCTCCACATCCCCTTAATTTAAACAAATACACAGATTTTATCCTATTTCTATGGAAATTTGCACACGTATACTTTAAAACAAACAGAAAAATACTGTCTATATATGGATTCCAAAAAGGCAACCTCTTCGTCCCCTTTATATCCCCTTAATTTTTTGCCACTGTGTCATGTATAAAGGTACAGTTTTTACCCGATTTTGAAGGAACTTTAACACACGTATACTTTAAAACAAGCAGAAAAATACTATGTAAATTTGATTAGCCTAATCCCACCCCTATTCCCTTTTACCCCCTTCCCTCTTAATTTCCAATGATATTTATCAAAACCCCCAAATTTTTATCCGATTTTGATGAAACTCTGTTGAGTTGTAGAGAGCACGTCTGGGATGGTACCTGAAAAAATAAAATAAAAAAAATCAACCCCCTCCACCCCTTAATTTAAACAAACCTATGGAATTAGTCAGATTTCCACCAAAATTTGCAACATATGGTATCCAAAAATGATTTTTAAGGATCTTTGCACACGTATACTTTAAAATAAACTGAAAAATACTGTCTACATTTGGTTTGCCTAAACCAAGTCTAGGAATAGCGAAGCATTGCCGGGTCAGCTAGTTTTCAAATAAAATGAAAAATAAATACACTGTCGTATTTAAGAATTCCCTTGAATACATCGACACCTAATTCAAAGTAGTTCTCAGTTAAATGAATGAGCACTGGATGCATACATTCTAGATATATACAAAGTATCACCTTCATCATATTGTTTGAAGTAGGGACATAGTGAAATTAGAACTGATGGTATGGCAACCCAGAAACAGGCAAGGAAAGTGTTACCTGAGAAGTAATCTTTGGTAAAGAGGTGAGACTGTCCTAGTTACCAACTATGTATTTCAGGGGGTAAGTTCTTTCAAGTAGGATTCTGACTGCCGAGTTTGTGAAGAAATTATTAAAACTACTGGTATTGTGGGTGTAAGTAATGGCTAGGCAATGGAAATGCATGTACTTTATTCACATATTTTTTTTAAAAAATTAATACTCACTTTCTGTCTCGTGTAGTCTTTCTGCCACTGCCAAGTTCTAGATCTGTATTGCTTTTTTTTAATGGCTCTATGACTTATAAGTCAGAAGCAGGATAGGACTTGGGAGCAAGGAATGGGAAAAATTTTTGGGATGGCCTCCTGAAGGAACCATCCCAGAATTCAGCTAGAAAGATCAGGGTGGCCGGATGGGAAAACTATAAGGTACAAATATAGATCAAGGTAATAGTCTTGGTTAAAGAAAGATTTGTCAATACAATAAGTTTTCACCAATGATTATAGTATGTGCCCTAGAGATAGAGATGGAACTAGTGGAAGAGTATTCATACTGGTTAGCAATGACTCCTGCAGTTTGCTGATGTTCCTAGTCATGAGTTACTGCGGTAGATTTTTTGAGAATATGAAAGAATGGTTCTTGGTTCGTTACTGTAGTCAAAGAATAAAAGACCTAGATGGGGCCTTTAAGAAAAAGTGAAATTCATATTCAGAGGCAAGTGTAGGGTGGTAATTATTGGTAGGAACTTAAATTTACGAATTTTGAGAATGGAAGGTAAATACAAGAGAGCAGAGATTTGCCAAAAAATTAGATATGGAAGGAGGCTTAACACAAGTGGTAAAACAGAGCACAAGGGGACGAAACTTGCTGCATTTCTTCTTTATAAAGCCCAATGATAAAAATGTGGTGTCTCAGGTTACAGAAGGAATAAGTAATCATGAAATAGTTCTAGTGGATGTAAGAGGATTCAGCAAAGTGGTGGTCAAAATTGAAAGTAGTTACACGTAAAATTATTAAAAGCTAAGGATTGTAGAACTTAAAGAGATATTTCATGAAAAGGATCAGTGTGTGGAAGGAAGGCATAAGCACAAGGAGGAGAGATTTAGGAACAGTTAAATGAGAAAACAAGTCTGGAAGATGAAATGTTAATTACAAAATAAGTAATTACAAATAAGTAAATAAGTTGCAGAGTGATGTACCACACACTGTGTCATAGGCAGACCTACAGTTTAACAGGGAATCCAAACCACAGAGCATCCTGGTGTGGGCAGTACAATAGATCAATGATTATGGAGCATGCTTTCAAAATTCATGACCACAGTTTCACAAGGATTAGGGAGATGGGTGAAATGATCTGGTAATTGAGTGAAAAGGTCAGAATCTTTTAGGCTCAGTCTTTGGGGGATCAGCCTGTAACAGGGTGTAAAGAAAATAAGATTAACAGAATAAAGAAGCCATACATTTCAGAAACCATGGGGAGAAATGTTATTAGAGTCAGATGGGAAGAGCCTTATGAAGATGCAGGTGTAGGTAGGGTGCAGCAGGCCTTTAGGAACAGAGTCATGGCAGGAAAAAATTGGAAGAAAAAGGTGCTGCTGCTAAGCAGTAGCCATGGGAGAGGTTTAGGGCATCTTATGCAGGATCAGTTACACACAGGCTACCATGTCACAAGCTTTTTCAAGCCTAGTGTAATATTAGTCAGGTAATATAGTATAAAGATTCACTTTGTAGGGATTTCATAAAATAGTGATAGTGGGAGGTATGGTTAATAGTAGTGACAGGAACACAAGTTATAGTACAGAGACTGATCTGAGGAAGGAAGTGAAAGAAGCACAGCATACTAGGGTGAAACTCGTGCAGGTTGTAAGTTGCCATGATCTGCCATAGTAGAACCACACTGTGAGGGAGGCAAATGTGGAAACAGAGGTGCTACGTTGAAAATGCAATGGTTATGTTTTGGAGGTTGTGCCTGTGGAAACAGTTGGTAGGTGCGCTTTTATTAGGCACGGCTTACACCTAGATATAAAGGAAAAAGGGGTACTTTCTGAGTTGTTAGCTAAAGGTGTAAGGGAGTCCACTTCCAGTTGTGATGGGATCAGGACTGTGCCTTTTTTAGGTTAGGGGTTGCTGGTGAGTGATTAAAAATTAGTGATCAAAGGGATATTGATTGTAGAAGCTTGATGGGAAAAAATAACTAATGCCAAAGAAATAGGAAAAGTAAGGGCGGGAATAAATTTCACAGGAAAATGTTGAACAATTTACACCAGACATTAGAATAAATCAAAATAAAAACTTGCAATAGGTGAAGTAGGTGAATTTGGAAATCCCACTGAAAGAATTTAAAATAAAAATTTGTAAATGTGAATTGGGTGAGTAGGGAAATTGTTACTTTGACATTTGTTCTATTTCAATAAAATAAAAGAATTATGGTTTCCTGTTTTTACCTCCCCTGACTTTTTCAGCTCAGCCTGTCAAAAAAAATATTCACCAAGTAGATGATTCCCTAATGCAAACCAATACCTCTAAACTCAATCCACCTATCCCACTGAGCTTCCCATAAACAGCTTCTCCTAATCCCATGCAATTGTTTTACAAACAATTATTTTTTGTTACACCTGGTCTTGAAGTAACTGGATATCAAACTTCCAAATATCTTGGCTATCTTATCTATATCATACTTCCACATAAGGTACAATGTTGCTTTCATCTATCTTTAAGGAGGGGTGAGAAATAGATTAAAAAATTATCGGCAAATTAGCTTGACATCAGTGGTAGGTAAATTAATGGATGGGATTGATATGCAACCATATCAGAAATATAGATGAGGAGTGTACGTGGTTTAAATGGTTTTCAAGCAGGCAACATAGCTTTAGGCAAGGACCTTCATGTGAATCTCAGTTGGTAGGATATATGCAAGATATTTCGGATGAAATGAACAAGGGAGGTCAAATTGATAGTGTAGCACTAGATCTTTCAAAGGCATTTAACAGAGTGAGCCATAAAATGGTAGTAAATAAGGTAAAATCTATTGGAGCGGACCAGAAAGTGATTTGGTGGGTGGAAGAATTTTTGAAAGGTAGAAAACAGAAAGTTACGGTAGGAAATGCAGTAACAAAAGAAGTGGAAAAATGGGAGTGCCACAGGGTAGCGTATTGGGACCACTGCTCTTCATTATTCTAATGAATAATTGTGTTGATTGTTTACTATCAGAAATTAGATTGTTTGCAGATGACATAATGCTATATAAAAGGATCAAACGGTTGAGGATTGTTAACAGTTGCAGGGTGATCTGGACAGGATATCTAGTTGGGTTTGTAAACATGGGATTAAGATAAATGCAAAGAAGAGTCAGCGTATTAGATACACAAATAAAAAATTAAAGGTTTATTATGATTATAAGGTGGGGAAAGAATTGCTTATTGAAGACTTGAAATGTAAATATCTTGGCATTACATTTGTCAACAAACTTAACTGGGCAGAACACATTGAACAGGTAGTGGAAAAGGTTTCAAAATTCTGCATTTGTTAAAGAGGATGATGAGGGAATGTACAAGAGAAGAAAAGGAATTGGGTTACAAAACTTTGGTCAGACCATTGCTTGAATATGGTAGTGTCGTATGGGACCCACATTTTGAGAATCAAATACAGGAGTTGGAGAGGGTGCAAAATAGGGCTGCTAGATTTGTTTCTGGAAATTACCGCAGAACGCAATCAGTAACAGATATGATAAAAGAGCTGGAATGGGACTCATTGGAAGACAGAAGGAGGGTGAAAAGGGTCATGGGAGTATACAAGGCATATATTGGCGATGAAGCATGGAAAGCTATTGGTGAAAGAATTGAAAGTAACACATGAAAGGGAAAAGATGACCATGACCACAAGTTGGCACTTGATTTCAGTCACAAGGGTGTAGGAAGATTCTCTTTTTTAGGTAAGGGTGTAAGAGATTGGAATAAGTTACCAAGAGAAGTGAATAATTTGCCAAAAACGTTGAAAGAATTTAAAGTTAAAACTTGTAAAGGGAAAAAATGTAGGTGGGTACAGAAAAAGGGGGAAGATGAGTGTTTAGGGAAATTGCCACCGGAGTGTGCGCTCCATTGCAATGTAATTAAATATTAAACATCCATACATCTTTATATTGTTTCCAATTACATTGGTAAACTCTCACATTAAGTGTTACTCAGTATCAGCGAATGGCATTCTGTAACTAAACAATAATGAAACATAAATTTTGCCTTCTTGCCAAGTGCATGGGGTGAAAGTGAGAGAAAAACTCAACAGCAACTCCCCTCACTCCCTCTTACTGAAAATGAGTTTGAATATATGGGAATAGTCTAAACCTTTAAATTCTACTGAATTTCCTGAATGTCCTGTCATTCACTTATTTTTTTTTCCCCTTATGTAAATATATGTTCTGCAATTATTATATTTAATTGTTACTTTTAACATCATATGTGACACATTTAGTATCTCTGGGGCCTCTTTAAATAAGCAGTTTGCAGTACTCAATATAACATAGTTATAGCTACCTATACTTTACATAGTTTCTGTCTGCTGTACATTTTCATTCTTTGCCTTTAATTTTAAGGAAATGAAGGAAAATGTCCTACTTAGTCAGATGTTAGGAGAATTTGATGTTGAAAATGTTACATTCAGAAATTTTTTAACTTTTTACTAGTCTTGGGTTAAACTGATCCTTCCTCTAATAGTGATAACTGTCACTGTGACTTTCAAGAATACAAACTGTTATTGGGTCTCATTTATATAATTAATCCAGTATGTTCTACAGGATGGCACTGTGACAGTGAACTGAACAGATTAATGTTTTAATACGTTTCCAAATGTGTTTCACTAGATGGCCAAGTGAGAGTGTATGCTATAAAATTGTAAAAACTGAAATTTCTTTAACAGTAATTTCAGAGTGAACTACACCTATTATTATCAAAAGTATTATTTTTAAATGAAAACAAAATATTTTATTGATGAAAAAAACATTTCTCACATATAATTCAGTATGTCATACAGAACAACTTCTTTAAATCATGTTACTATGTAGCAAAACTTTTTCTAAGACAAAGGGTTTTTACTAAACAAATATTATGAAATTTGCACAACTCAAACTTTTTTCTGATGGTGAAAGAAATAAGTGATTCTTTTAGCCTGACAAAGCAAGTAATTCTTACATTATATATATATATATACTCAGGGCCGTAAGCGGGCGTGCAAGGCGTGCACCGCACGCGGGCGGCACATCGAGGGGGGCGGCAAAACGAGCGATCGACAGTCGCCGCCCCGCGATAGTTGCCACTCCATTGTCGCCGCGACGAAATTTGCGGCGTATTATGTAACGGGCGACCTTTTTTTCTTTTTAGCTCAACAGCTGCTTTGGGCGGCCGGCGACACGGGATGGCAACAATGGGGGCGGCGGCAAATGTTTGAAGGGGCGGCAATCCTCACAGTTTTTTGACCCGGTTCGGAAATTTCCTAAATCCACCACTGGCTGTAGTTAGACAGGGGGCGGCATAATCTGTATTGCACGCGGGCGCTGAAACAGCTAGCGGCGGGCCTGTATATACTCAAATGAAAATGTATAGACAACTTATACACTACCATTTTTCATATTTTTATAAGAGTAAAGTTCTAATTTAAAATTTCCAGAAACAACATTAGATCTCACCCTATCTCAGACATGGGAGTTTGAAGTTTGTGAAAAAATGTTTCTTTAAACAGATGAGTATCAAATTATGAAATGCTGATTAAAACATAATTTCCTAAGAGTGTTCAATTTCACATTCTTAGCAACAAATTGTATCACATGACTGTTTCATAATAATGTCCTTCTTCCAATCCATTTATTTTGAATTTCACCTGTTCAAAGTTTGCACTGAAATGTAATCACATGACCGTTACTTGTTCATGTCTGGATTCAATCACGTTACTTTCCATCAACATGACTTTTTATGAATGTAATTGTCACATTATTTCTCAGCACCTCTACTTAATATCAAGGAAAGAAACATAAGCTTTGACCAATATATTATATATGAAAAGAGGAATTGTTACTTTTTACACACAGTTGTGCGATCACAAGTAATCCAAATGAAAATGACCACCAGTGACCCCAACACATTATAATGGAACATCAAATTTTAATTTCTCTCTTTAGTGACAGTCTATTTTCTTTCTCATTTTAGAAACATGATAGGATGCTTGACAAGGAGTAGATGTCCTTATTTTACATGTTATTATCTGCTGAATTTTATGAAGGATTTTATTCTCATATGCATCTAAGACAAGCTTGTTTATGAATATGCATTGAATTATGTACACCCCATTGTTAGTTTTAACATTTCACTGTAGGTTCACCTATGACAGAGCAGATATGCTTGAAAACTTAAAAAATCTGCCTCCTAGCCTTTAAGGCCATTTCACTTTACTTCATTTACCTTTAAGCATCAGCCAAGTTAATCAAATTCAGATGTTTTGTTGACTGAAATAAAGAAATGGCTTCTTACCCTGAACATCTCCACATTTCTCTTCACATTCTTGCTGACTCGTGAAGCGATTATCATTTCCTTCACATCCACCATACATAAACTGTTTGCAAACACCATCTCTACTATCATAAAACCATTTTATTATATCTTCTGAGCAAGGCCCATGATCATCAGGCAGGAAGCAGCTCTCTGTATGTTTAAGACAATCTAATGATAAAACACTAGAAGCAAATATTCATACAAAAACAATATATGCAGTAAATATTAGGGCTGAAATTATTAAACTCTGAAAAGAATGAGACATCTATTATGCAGCAATATTATGTTTAGTGAAAATATTCATATTGATCTTAAGAATCAAAAACTTCTGATGAACCACATTTGTGAACAGAATGGTCACAGTTAGAATTACTTTGTCATGTATCTGCTGCCTGAGGTTATAGACTCTCAAGTCTCTCTCTCCCTCTCTCTCTCTCTGTGTGTGCATGTGTACCATTCTGTTCACAAGTGTGGTTCATCAGAATTATTACACACACACACACACACAAAGAGAGAGAGAGAGAGAGAGAGAGAAAAGGGGGGGGGGACATTTGGGTGCAGGGAAATTAAAGGCTGTAATAGGTTTTTGAAGGAGATGCTGAGCAATATATCTAAAACGGTAAAAGCATTTTAAAAAAATGCGCATAGAGCATAAGTAGGTTTAAGTTATGTTCAAAGCATCTTTTAGAGGTACCAAAATTTTGGGTTCTATAAGAGGCATTGATCCTGTCTGATATTTTGAACTGAAGATTTAATTTCTTTAGATTTTACATATATGAAGCATACTGTAAAGGATTGTTATCTATCATAAACAGTGAACTGAAATAATGCATTATTTCTTAATTATTCTTTCAATTGAATTCACAGAAGTGTATAACACCCTTACCTCTTCGGAATTCTACTGGAGGTGCAGCAGTAACAAAACGTTTTTCACAACGATTTTCACAATCCTGGAGATTCAAAAAATTATTTTCATTTCCTCCACAACCACCATAGTAAAATTGCCTGCAACGAACCTCATAGGAATCATAGTACCATCTTTCAGTGTAATTGTGGCACTCACCAACGAGTGGTTGAAGGATACATATATCTTGCTCTGCCAAAAGAAACAGGAGTTAAAGTGGTATCTTAGTTTGGAGATCACATATTATTAGTATATAGCTATATGTTTTTAATAAAAGAGATACATGTGAAATAATACTTCAAAATAAATTATAATTTAATACAGAAAGCAATGCCATTATGTTATATCTGAGAAAGCATTATATTACAGGCCAGTAAATTACCCATGTAAACAGAAATTGATGCACACGGTTAGTTTGACATGTGTGCTCATGGTAAGGTGAGATTCATGAATGGTTTATTTTGGACTATTTGGTTTAGAGCAGATGTGGTGGAAGCATACAACATTAATTTCTGAATGTGGATTTTCCCAGCGTATAAATGCAACATACTCTTCACATGTTTGCAGCCAGTTATTTTCACAAAACGATGTCAATATTTCGACAATGTCCTCTGTTGTCTTTATCAGGTAACATATCTTGCAATCAAGAATCTGAAAGATCACTGTAAAACTACAGTAATCTTGCAGTTTCTTGATAACAAAAAAAGTTTACCCAATGACGACAGAGGACGTTGTCAAAATGTTGTCAGCATTATATGAAAATACTTACCACAAAGTCCGTCAAAAATGATGGGTTTAATGGACTGTTCTGGCAATATATTTCTTTTTAGTTGCTTACCTAAATAGAATTGTTATAAAATAAAGCTCAAAGTGCTGTAATTTCTTGTCCCTTGTGACCTAGCGAAAAGTTTCAGTTGTCAATTTGGTCCAGGCCTAACTACAATCTTCGCCAATATAGCTGGTAGAAAATCAAAGCTTCATTCACACGCAAATTAATACATTCCCTGTATTGTATGTCAATGTCATCATGCATCGATACTGATCATGCATCATGCGATACAAACTTGATCCAAAATCTTCACAGTTTCTTACATCTTTCTTATTGTCTATGATGAAGATCAATGTTTTAACGCCTGACACAGCTTGCATCCGGCTGAAATGATGACCCCAGTGAAAACGAAGGATGCTAAAAATAAATCTTAACAACTTACATTATGTCATGTAATATTAGTTTTAATTGCAGTTTAGGTCGCATATATCGCGAACAATTTGAAACATCTTTCATTCAAACCAAGTAATAATTTCAGTAAAAAAAAATCAACTGATAATTAATATGTCATTCTAGCATTACATTTCTTAGCAATTACTTAAATAAATTGAACGGTTTTAAAATAAAGCTCAATACAATTCCTTGTGCCTTGCCCTATAACAGAAGTTTATGTTGCTATCCTGGCCCGGATTGAATTTCAATCTTATCACGTACTAAACTTGATGCCAAAGAAACAATTATTCAATAACACAATATATGTACTATATCGCATTTTAGTGGTAATAACGCATCACAGTATAAACTAAATAAAAAATCTTTACAGGTTATTCCAAATTTCTTTTTTATATTCGTGATTCAGATAGAATTACATCTTTCTTATTGTCTATGATGAAGATCGATGTTTTAATGCCTGACACAGCTTACATCCAGCTGAAATAATGATCCCAGTGAAAATGAAGGATGCTAAAAATAAATCTTAACAACTTACGTTATACCATGTAATATGAGTTTTAATAGTGATTTAGGTCACATAGATTGCGATTAATTTTAAATTTCTTTCATTCAAACCATGTAATGATTTCAGTAAAAAAAGCAACTGATAATTCATATGCCATTCTAGCATTACATTTCTTATTAATTACATAAATAAATAGAACTCGTATAAAACGAAGTTCAATGCGATTCCTAGTACCTTGCCCTGTAACAAAAGGTTTTCGTTGCTATCCTGGTCCAGGTTGCATTTAAACCTAATCACGCACTAAACTTGCCACCCGAGAAACAATACTTCAATCACACGCATATTAATACATGTACTGTATTGCATTTTAGTGGTAATAATGCATCACAATATAAACTAAATCAAAAATCTTTACGGGTTATTCCATCTTCCTTTTTTATATTCATGATTCAGATAGATACTAACACCTTTGAATGGCTGACACAGTTAATGCGGCTGAAATATGGCATCAGGAAACTAAAAATAAATCTTAACAACTTACATAATTCCACGTAATATTAGTTTCAGTTGTAGTCTATGTTGTCTAGATTGCGAACAGTGTGGATCTACTTTCGTTAAAGCAAAGTAATGAAAGTAATGACTCAAGAAAACAAATTATTTGTTTAAAAAAAATTAAATAACTTATGCCCTCTGCTGTGAAGTGCCAGTTCATAAACAAACTATCAAAATTTCTGCTAACATTGAGAAAATTAAAGCCTTTGTCTTACATATCTGTGGCCAAAGATTTTAATAAATACTTTTACATAAAACGAATATTAAATAAATCTAAGCAACTAGTACTTATTATGTCGACTTAAATGCAACAAATACTTTTATTTCAGTGTTATGTCAGTTAATTTATTTGTGGAGGCTTAGAAATGTTAGTGTTACGTAATAGTGCAATGTCAGATTGATGTCATGCCATGACAGGTGATGTCATACATGACAGACTTGCTTATTATATATGAAAATATCCAGCTGCAAACCTGTGGAAACTATGTTGAGCGTTAATGTTGTTGTAAGTGGTATGAAAAGAAAAAAAAATGTATATTTGCAAAATAAATAGGGACACATTATTATCAGTGCTTGAAAATTAATCATTAAACACAAATAAATAAATTATATATAAAAGTGCCAGAATGGGAGAGAGTAAGGTTTTATGTGAGACTGAGGACCAGGGGTTGTCTACAGCCCAGAATGTATTGGTACCACCTATAGAGTTTGGATGGATATTTAGTTTCAGCGTGTACTCTAATCACTTAAACCGTTAAATACTTATTGAGGTCTCAAGAATTGTAGAAACTGGGTGGCATAAGGGTGTGGGAAAATATTCTTTTGTAGGTAAGGGACTCATGGAATGGCATAAATTACCAAGTGATGAATAATTTACAAAAACACCATAAGAATTTATAATTAGTAGATGGATAAAGTGTGCAGGTACAAGAAAGGGGGGAAAATGGCTGTGTAGGGAAACTGTCACTGGAGCATGCACTTCATTGCACTTTAATTAAATTAAGCAATGAAAAAATCTAAACAGAAGAGGGAAAAATAAATAAACAAGAAAATGTGGATTACTAAACATTAATTTCTATTAGGATCAAAATATTCTACTTTTAAAAACTGTTGCTGTTTACATTTCTCCAGTGCAACACTATTCTGAGTGGATAAGTTCAAAGCTAAGTCACTACTGTAATAAAAGTGGAATCTCAACCAAACTAAAGCAATAAATCACAGGGGGGGGGGTCAACTACAATAAAAACTGAATATTTATTTCATATCCCTGCATTGGAATTTTCTTATTATATGGAAGAAATCAGTTATGGTTATACTAACAACTATATAAATATAAAAAGCTTCTTAGGGGGCATCCATTAATTATGTGAGGAGAAATAGGGGGGAGGTCCATTCGTAGGGGAGGGTCTCTGTCAAAATCATTTTACATGGGAGGGGTCTGACCAAATCTCACCAGAGAGGGGGGGGGGTTACCAAATCTCACGAAGTCTCACCAGAAAGGGGGGGGTTTCCAGAATTCTGGAAAAACACCTGACTTAATTAATGGATGCCCCCTTATCCAATTAGAATAGAGGTTATTTCATAAGGAACTCAGCTTAAGTCATAAATTGTTAACATTACTCCCCTAAAGAATTACATTAAATTATCCAATACCAAATTTATAATAATATAATATGGAAGAATGTTAGATTTAATGCATGCACTTACCCACTTTAGGAGGACAATCAGCCTCACAACCTTCGTGAGTCTCATACCTGTTTGCATTTCCCCCACACCCACTATAATAGAAAGGCATGCATCTGTTTTCTGAGACATCAAAATACCAACGGGGTAAGCGCTCTGTGCAGTTTCCTTGTGCTCGTGGCAGAGAGCAAGAATCTGTTAGCAGGTAACAACTACAGTAAGCCAAATAAATTTTAAACATGCAGCTCATTATACAGAAATTAAAAAATTAAATAGTAAGGTTTTTAAATTAGCCGTTCGTGCACACCATTAATTTTATATCACAAACTGACTGTGTTCCAATTTTATATTTAGAGTGTGAGAAACATTAGCAGAACCACATTCAATTTTAATGTCAAAAAGAAAGATGCAAATATTTGATTATTTTACATGCATGAAGTGTGTTAGTACAGTCACATGAATTTTTATCACACAATAGAATAAAAATGGCAAACGTTTTTGCCTTACTGCAAAACAAAAATAATGAAAATGAATTTGACATAAATCAGGTTGCAGCATCTTTTTATCTCCTATACTAATCTTAATTATGTACTGGGTACTTCACTTAACCTTCGAAAAGAGTTAGCAGTTAAGATATGTATACATATTTTCTTTTCAAATTAGTGAGATACTCCTCACTAAAAAAGGGGGCGGGGGTAAAATCAAATACATGTACTATCAAAATATAGAAAAACAATCAAACTGAGAATTGTCAGAGAGAAATATGCTGTAGAAAATCTTCATCTGCTATGTCTGCAAGCGGCCTTGTTAATAGCTGTCTGCCAGTCAAGAACTCTTACATGTGTTAAGTGCCAGATGAGGATTAAATTTTATAACCGATGCATACACAACATGAATCCTACAACATACTGCCATATGCTGGTGATAAGCATCATGTTTGTTATAATTACTAGGTACAGTTTAGAATTGTGAAAAAAATTAGGCAGAGCTCTATACTATAGTATTCATAAAACAGAAGTTTGTAAACAATGAACTGATTCAGCACTTTATGGTCAACCTTTGTACATTTATTTTTATTTTTTTATCAGTTTCTCAATAGGTTTCATGCATTTCAACACTTCTTCCTGTTGTTTACCCATTTCTTTATGTGTTGTAGTGCTGATCTGTTCAGATCAGCACTACAACTTCATTCAATCACTTGCATGGCATACTCTTATATTCCTGTACAATGCTTCTCTTCCACTATACCCTCAGGTAATAACCAACAACCTTTAAATCATGATCCATCATGCTATTTGGAAAATTCTTCCTTTAACTCTTCACCTGTCATTTCCAAAACTTGATTTTTTTTTTTTTTATACTTGTTGATAAATGTCATTTCAAACACTGTTATAATATTTCAAATTATTCAGATTTTTTCTACCTACCTACACTGTCACAGTTTAATTAAATAGACTAAGTTAGAACCAGTGTTTTGTGTTGCTGTACAGTCCTGCCACCATCAATACTGATATGTAATTGTTTCTTTGTCTAATATTATTCAAACTTTCTAATTTATGTCAGACCTATTGCAATAAACAGTGAAAATTTACTTATCTCAACATACGCTAAAGACTTTACCTGATCATAAAACAGAGAAACTGAAACTCGCCATCCCAAAGATATGTTTTGTTTTTTAAAATGTTCTATTAAAAAACATTATTTCTTAATACAAAATCATGCTTTTAATTAAATATATGTCTATATAGTTTGCCATACCAAACATGCAACACTCAAGAGCTGAGCGCGAGATTTTAAAATTACTTCATTTACTTTTTTAAAAGTGAGTTAAAATATATGACAGAAATATGTAGATGTTTATGATGGCAAACAGAGAAAACTATGAACTGAAATAACCCTACTAAAGAATTGATATTAGCAACTACAAAGTGGAAATACCATTTAACCAGAATAAATTAACCAAAATCATGCTTTCAGAAATGTATATTTCTTTTTGCAGTGCAAGTTTCATAAATATATTAAATTTGCAACATATAAGCAGTAAGAGAAAGATCCCACAATTTTATATTCAGATTCTGAAGATTTGGAGATAGTCTGCATTCAGATCAGTGAAAACGTACAACCAGAAACAATTGAAAAGAAGAAAAATCAAAACACCAGAAAGTAAAGGAACAGTGAAGCTGCTGAAATCAATAGACACCAATGGCCAGAGCAGAAGACATAGAAAGAACCAACCATACTTCATGCTGCAGGTCAGCAACACTTTTAAATAAAATGTAACAACAGCAAACATGCAATATATGAAGTAAGGAACCTAGTCAGAAAATGTATGAGAAGAATTAAAATGGCAGTATCCTTCTAAAGTGAATGATGATAAAATTCCACTGTACAGCCAAGAAAAGGCTGTCATATGCAGATGAAACAAATACCTCTCTTTAGCTTAGAAACTTGACACCTATTTTTGCATTCATCTTCTGTCCTAAATCTGTTTCCATTGCCCTGGCAACCACCATATATAAACTGCCGACATATTTTTTCTTCAGCATCGTAATGCCAACGTAAAATAGCTCCTGGACATGGACCCATATCCTTTGGAAGAGCACAAATATCCATTACTGCTGAAACAAAGTTTGTAACACAACAACGCACAAGATTTAGAACTTTAGGTACTGTAAGTCAAATGTCTTTAGTGTAAGAAATGAATTAAATGAAAATTTATTTGAATTTGCACTGAAAATACAAAAGTTCTGAGAGTCACTAATTACATGTAATGGAAAAAGTAACAATAATGCCTTTTTAATGGGGTTATGACACTGCTCACCTCGTCTTCTCCCGGGCTGCAAACACTGTTGATGACATGAGGCTTCAGTCAGGAAGTTATTTCTATTTCCTTTGCATCCACCATATGAAAACTCTTCACATACTCCAGTTTCCTTATTGAAATACCATCGCCTGTAATTTCCTCTGCAAGGTCCTTCATCTTTAGGCTGCTGACATGAATCTAGGAATGTTGAAATAAAAGCATTACTGTTTTTCTTATTGTTGGTAAAAGATGATGAAGGACCATTACAATTAAAAGGAGAACACTAAATGACGCAAACAGAAATTTCCAAGGCTAAGTAAGGAAATTGAGGAAAGGGAAGGGAGTCAGATGATCTATGAATAAAATGGGGAAGGAGTTACCAAGGATATGTAAAAAGGAAGAGACATTAAGCATACAGTTTAATGAGGCAATTAGGATGTCACACAGATGTAGTAAAGGAACATCAGTACAGCTGGCTTTCCATCTAAGTAGAAATGAGCAGACTAGAAAATCAGAAACAGATTTGAAGATATTACGAGCGAGCTATGTAGCTTATAAAATTCAAATAACTGTTATGAATAATACTATCAAAGCTGTGTATAAGATAGGTGGATTTGCACCACCAATCCTAGAAATATTATTTAGATTGAGGTGTGGGAACATGCCTCATATCACATGACATTTTTTTTTTTTTTTATTTAGCACACATTTTTTACAGCCTAGTATCTAGAAACTAAAATAGGCCTTAATTTAACACAACAGTTTTACATTTGATATTTCAACAGATAATTTCACAATGAATATTTCATTTTTGTTATGTATGGCTTTGGCAATATCTGTACAGTCTTTTCTTGTTGGCACGATACATACGATTGTTTCGCTGTTAACATATATTATAACTTTCTAAACTTGCTGCATTTTGTCATAATTGATTTATTATAGTTTTCTAGTTTTGTGTGGTGTCTGCAGTTTCCTGTCCACTTTATGGTTAGAATTTTTAATATTTCACTATGTCACTTCGTACGTCTACCACTACTACTATTACTAAACTATTACTACTATCTACTACTCTACCATCTAAGAAAGCATTTTCCAGCATTGGTATCGGTGCGGTAATCCGAATTCCAAATCTCCCGGAATAGCGCACGTTCTCAGTCTCTCTGGCAGCCAAGTGACCGAGAAGGCCGCCCATCGGGAGACTGGCCACCTCCAACACTGGTTGTGAGAACTAATTTTCAATGATATATATGTAATTGCAGAAGTAAGGAGTCTTTAATATCCGGCTAGTAGGTTGTTCGTTTCACAGGTGAACTAGATTAGTTTAACATCTACTGCCGGTATTTGTTATTTTCAATATTTGAACAAATTCCTATTTTAAGATTATTGGCTACATAATTTACAACTTTTACTCTTAACTAACTATTAACATTTTTACATATTTTAAGAGATAACAATGTTTTACTTCAGAAGCGGCTCGAGACTGCAACTATTATCTATTATTTGTGTTATTGCAATGTCAGACCACATTTTATGCATCGGACTATAGTTCATGTGAGCACTAGTAAAGAACTTATACATTCACTATAACTTTTATACGTGTTGCTTCAGCAAGTTCTTGTTTGTAGGTAGAATCTCCAGTGGTGTTGCTGCGAAACGGTCCATTTAAAGTCTTTAATATGGTTTAAGCACTCCTCTCCGCAGACCAGCTGGTTGCGTTTTCAGCACGATATATGATTCGCTGATTGAGTGCTTAGACACGCATTCGCTTGTGGCAGCTCTCGGGTGTTACTCTGTGACGTCATAGTCGGCTTGACTTGGCCTTCCTCTTGCTGTCGCTAAACTTTGCATGAATCTCTCCTTTTGCAGTTTGGATATATTTTGCGTCACTTCGTCTAGTTTGCGCCAAAGTTGCTCATTTTTTAGTATGTCTTCCGTTTTCATGTTTCTTAGTTCATGAAATCCTTCGTTTCTGGCTTCTGCCATTTGTGTGCAATCCCAGACGATGTGTTCGGGTGTACCCTCTTCCCCGCACTCACACAAGCTTGTGTCTTTTAGTCCTCTTTTATGTAGTAGGCTGGGATATGGCCCGTGTCCAGTGATGTAATGAACAAGTCCGGTTGACGGATCAGGTGACGAAGGTTTAATCTCTCTTGAATTGTTGGCCAAATATTGTAGGTTCTCCTGCCAGTCGTACTACGCGACCACTGTTGTTGCCATTCTTCCATCAAGACTGTTTTTATCTCCCGTGCTTCTGTAACCGGTCTTCCTAAAATTTGTTCTACTTTTTCGGCGTCACCGGTTCGTAGCCAATAGTGTGCCCCTCTCTTTCTAACTTCTAGGTCAAGTGGCCAAACGCCCAACGCAACCAGCAGAGAGTCGGTCGCTGTTGTGCTATATGCACCACTTAATCTTATCAGTATGCTTCTTTGTACGCTTCTTAGTGCCTGGCGAGGTTTAACTTGTCGTAACTTATGCGCCCAACTGCTAGCAGCATATCCCACAATCGAGGATAATATACTGTCGTGATACCTCCTTATTATGGACGTTGGAAGATGAAATCTTCTTTGCCCAATACTGATCAGTTTGTTCATCACTATTTTGGCACGACTGCACACCTCCGTTATATGGTCAGTAAAATTTAGTCGCTCGTCTAGCGTGACTCCCAGGTATTTACAAGTTCTAACTCTTTTTATGGAGACGTCGTTAACTTTTATTATTGGATTTCGCTTGGGGCGGCCACTGAGAACCATGAATTGAGTCTTGTGTGGTGCAAGGGTTAATTTCACTTTGGAGCACCAGTTTTGTAAATGTCTTAATGCCATTCTGCTTCTAGCCTCTACTTCGTCCCTTGTTCCGCCTTGTATCAGCAGTAGAAGGTCATCCGCGAAGGCAACAAGCCCCAGGAGTCCTTCTTGCCCAATCATGCTTTCTATGGCCATTTCGAATGTTACGTCCCAGAACACTGGTCCACACACCGATCCTTGCGGACAGCCTTTAGTTAATTTTTTCTCTATTCACTCGTGGACATCTCAGTTTGGCAAATCGGTTTTTACAGTAGTCGCGAACGTTCCATAGAGGTTACTAGGAATTCCTATTTCTCGCAGGCGGCTAAAAAGAGCCGGCCACCATAAGTTATCGAATGCTCCAGCAATGTCGACGGCGATAGCTATTACATACTTGCTATTACTACTTTTCACTAGATGCACGGCCTTATTTATGGCATCGTCGGTCGACCTACCCGCTCTGAAACCAAACTGATGTACACTCATACCATACTTTTTCCTGTGTTCCTGTAGTTTCCATACTAAAATTTTTTCCTGCACTTTTCCAAGCACATTTAGTAGACAGATCGGCCGATAGGATTTAGGATTTAATGGATCCTTGTCGTTCCCCTTCTTTAGGATCACCACTTCACTCTGCTTCCAGATATTTGGAACCCTGCCTTGCTGAAGGCATTTATTAAACAGTATGCAGAGTGGTGAAGCCAACTGGACCACTAATGCCTGGAGCACTTCAGCAGCGATTCCGTCCGGTCCAGGTGTCTTTTTCCGCGACATGGCGTTAATCGCTTTAATTACTTCGTCTGGTGTCACATCATCCGCTAAAGTAGCTGAGGTATAAATTTCATTGTGACCTTTACGGAGATTTTCTTGCTCTAAACTTTCACCTACTGCCTCATCGTCGGGTAATAGTACTTTTAACAGTTCCTCAGCTGTTGCGCTCCAATTGGCCGTCATGGTCCCGTCTGCCCTTCTTACGGTTGATAGTGTAGTCGGTGGTCTCAATTTGCTAGCTGCGATCTTGTAGGGGACGCCCCAGGGATCTGACTTTAAATTAGCGTTTACATAAGCCTCCCAACTCTGCTGCTTTGTTTTTATTAGCAGCTCTTTAAAGGCAGTCTTCCTTCCCTGTATCTATCGAGAAGCAAGCACCTATCGGCAGCAATCATGCACCGTTGGTACTCTTTTCTCGCCTTCCTCATCTCCGATCGTAGTTTTTGCAGTCGGTCGCTCCACGGTATGTCTGTAGTATTCGCTGGTCTTTTGAGGGGAATGGCATTTTCATTACGCGCTGAATTTCACGCGTGATCCCTCTTGCTATGACATCTACATCATTACCTTCCAATAGATCCACTGGTAGACGGAATTCATCTCTTAGTTTGCCCAATCTGCCCTACGTAAGTTATATTTTTTCCTTGTGTCGTTAATTTCATTGATTTGCAACCTACCTTTGGCCAGATCAAACAGAATCAAGTTGTGGTCACTTGTAGTTTCGTTTTCAACCACCCTCCAGTTTCTGGCTAGGTTTCCTGCCAGCTGTTGGTCAGCGTTACATCGATATTCGATTTTGCACCGGCTCTATTACTAAACGTTGGAGCATTATTAGGGCAGTTCCTGACTTCCAGGCATAACTCATTTAACAGTTCCTCTACCATTAAGCCTCGTTCATCCGTTGTATCACTGTACCAGAGCGGGGAGTGTGCATTTATATCTGCTGTTATAATTATCCTTTGATCTTGTAACTCAGTGCAAATTTTTCTTATTTTATTTAGATAAGCATCTATAGGGTCCTTATATTGGCAGTACATCGATACCAAAGTAACGCTACACCACCCGGTATCGATCTCTGCACATGCTGTGTGCTCATCACAGTATTGCGATATTTTGGTTACAGTTAGTTCTTTGTTTAGTACAATGATTCCTGCCATAGGTTTAGGTCCACTTACTATGGTTTGTGAGGATACTGGCATGTGTGGTATTTGTCCGCCCTTAGAGTAAGGCTCTTGCACACAGATAACATCCCAGTCATGTTGCGCAGCAAGATTCCTTAGCTCATGCAGGACCATATTTGTCCGTCTTGCATTAATTTGTGCAACTTTGATTGTACCTTTCATCTATGGGTGTTTAGTGTAAACATTACTCTGAGGCCATGGAAGTTTCGCGTCGAAAACTATCCTTCCATGAGTCATCACAAATTGTTTATATATTTGGTCCGGGTCAAAAATCTCATTTCTGTTGTTGAATAATTTTTTAACTAGCGTCAACAACTGGGCTGGATCCGTGGGTAAGTTGCTGGTCTTGAGTTGTATTCTGTCCACTGCTTCAAGTTGGGAAAGGTGACTGTTTTTCCTGCTGGGTGCAGCATCCTAGTGAGGTGCCTAAGTGCCATTGCCAACACATGCTCTTGTTCTAATCTGCTAATTTTTACCGTGTTCTCAAGGTCTATGTATATTTTTGTGGGATCTAACGCAGCTCTTTTTTCAAACTTTGTTTGCAGTGATATTTTAGGGTGTGTAGATTGCGCTGCCGTCGGGCTTGCATCGACCAAGTTAGGCCCTTTACACCAACCAAGTCCTGCCCTTCTTCCTGGGTAAGGAGGGGTGGTAACAGTTTGTGTGATTGTATCCTTCAGTCTGGTTTTTATTTTTGCGTATTCTTCGGTCTGAACTGCAGTGTCTTTCGCTATGTGTTTCGTCTCTACGTATTCTTCAGTCTGAACTGTAGCATCTTTCGTTGTGTTTTGTGTCTCTGCGACTTCTTCCGTCTGTACTGCTGAGTCTATCATTTTTGGTGCTAAGTCTCGGCCTTGTTTTTTACTTCTAAAGTTTGCCGCTCGTTCTGCATCCCTGCGCTTCCGTGACGGATTTTTATTTTTTCTCTTGTTTGTTATTACTATCCCATGTTTATATACATAAGGGTTTTTTTCAATCCCTTTTGCTGTTTTAACTGGCTTATCCATAATCTATTCGGCTGATCATACGCTGAAGGAGCATCTGATAGGTTAGACACTCCTTCCCTTTCTTTTTGCACGTTTTACCTCTCTTCGCACATGGGATGCATACAGGAGCAATGTTTTTCTTTTCGCATTGGTCTTTCTTGTGTCCAGTCACACCGCAGTGGCCGCATGTTGAGTCAGCTTGCTGACAGTGCTTGCTGACATGACCCCAATCACAGCACCTTACACAGTTCGGTACTGTAATGTAATCCTTAGCCGTCACAGCTGAAAATTCAATGAATATTTTTTTCTGTTCCAACAACATAGTTCTAACTTTTCCACTAACTTCCACTACATGATGGACGGTAGCCTTATTTCTCGGACCTGTTTTAAATCTTGGTTTGAAACCTTCTACGAAATCAGTTCTGACTACTTTGTCTTCAAAATTTTGCTCATAAACAATATCTCTCAATTTCTCTGTATCGATGGAGACTGGTATATCATATAGAATAACTAACGGCTTCCGCTTCCTGGGTAATTCGCATCTCATGTCAGTATTAAGTGTCTGGTTATCGAGAATTTTCTTTGCATCCTGCGCGGTATTTGTCTCAACAATTACAGCTTGCTTTGTTGTCCTGACTCTGTTTATTTTTATTTTATCTTTCTGCGGCCTTAGTATCGTAGTGACCTTCTCCGCCACTTGTTTGGGCGTCTCCCCTTTTTTAGAAGAAATGAACACTGCACAAGTCGCTGTTGGGGTTATCATACTTTTTGGTGTGTGCCTTCCACCAGTAGCTGCGACAGCAGCATAGCTATGTGTGGGCTGCACACCCCCTTTCCTTAATTTCTTGTCTTAGTCTATTATTTTCGTTGATTAACTCCTTCAGTCTTCCCTCCATATGAGATACAGCGACTGCCCAGGACGCAAACTTATCCTTTAGCTCTCTTAGTTTTTGCTCTGATAATTTTTGGCCCTGGATCTCATTTAGGTATTTAACTAGCTCCTCGTACCTCTCTCCAAATGCAAAAGGAATTGCATTTGGAACGCAGTCACTAGTATCGCTTGTCGTATTCATTCCGTTACTGAGCTCCATCTGCGACTCCTAATATGTGGGTTCATCACAAACTAAATCCATTTTGTTAACCTGCAGGTCAATTCTCAAGGCCGAAGCCTCGCTGGATCTATCTCACAATATAGCAATTTTTCACAGTACCTGTACAATGCTGAAGCTGCAATGGCAGGCGTATCCGGACACTGGTAGAAACACAGAATCCACAAAACCCAAAACCAACACTGCAACAACACTACATACACTGCTAAGTCGGAGCGCACAGCACGACACGTCCGCTCACTCCGAGCGTCAACAAGCAAGTTGTCACATGACAGGAAGAGTGCCATAATGATAACAGTTTATACAAGAAGGGAAGTCAACTAATGTTGAGAATTGCAGAACGGTTAGTTTGACCTGAGCAGTAGGAAAGTTAATGGGCAACTTGTTACTGCCAGGTTAATTTAATAAAAAAAAATGGTACATGATGAGCCAATAAATGTGTGAAAAGGTAATTATTACCGTATGAGGTCTGATAAAAAGCAACATGAGCTTTTTTTTCTTAAAGAATAGTTATTTATTAATCAGGATCAATTTTGTCCCCATCAAAGTTATCCCATTCAGAAAAAATACATCAGTGCTTTTTCCAATATTGGAAGAACTTCTGCAATTCACTTTTCACTATAGCATTCAGTGCCTTTAGCGATTCTGTTTTTATCTCGTCATTGGTAGCAAAATACCATTCTTTTAAGGTTCTCTTCAGCCTTGTGAATACAAATAAATCAGGCAAAATAACAGTTTTGTTTTTCACCAACAACAAAAAAATCTCAAATAACCTGTAGGGTGTGAGCAGGTGCATTATCATGCTGCAATTTCCATGAGTGGTTTTTGCACAGTTCTGCATATTTTCTATGTATTGTTTCATGGAATCGGCATATAATATGTAATTCCTTATTACAGTAAGACCATTTGGTAGGAACTCATAATTGATAATGCCTTTGAAATCAAAGAAAATAGCGAGGAGAACCTTCACATTTGATTGTACTTGTCGATTTTTTTTCTTTTCTTTTTGTCTCTTCAGGCAGCTTCTTTTGGGACAACTGGGTCTTGCTTTCGATGTCATACCCATACACACATGTTCTGCACCTGTTCTATATGTTTTAAGAAGTTCTGGATTGCTGTTGACTTCATTCAAGCCCTTTATGAAATTGTATTTTAAAAATTATATATTGCAAGATGAGAGTTGGTTAATTTTTTGTGTGATTACTTGTTAATTCATATATATTTGTCATGTAAATGAATATTATTTTATGGAAAGAAACTGTGTAAATGATACGTAAAATGATCAAGGATAGTATTATTTATGAAACATTAATTAAAAGTTTGTAAGTATTGACGTGAGCCACGATGTTTGGAGGCCAATTCCCATCTGTTTGGACTGGTTTCTGTTGATAATTTTGTGTGTAAATATCTTCGATTTACATTTCCGTGTATTTCATGATGACTGTGAATGATTTTGTACTAATTCTGATTGTTTTAATATGGTTTTGATTGTCGGCTGCACTGTAGACTGTTGAGAAACAATGATCGGCTTTCTTTGTGTTATTCTGGATGTTTCAGTAGCATCTATTTAAGCAAATGGCACAGACGAGCAATTAGTTGGAGTTACCATTAATTTACAGTTTCAAGTATTTGGACGCTGTATTTGTATCTTTGGATTAGTGTAATGCCTTATCCGCATGTTATGTATTACAAAGTTTTCAATAAAATAAAAGTGGAGTGAAAAATGATTTGTCGGGGTTGTCATTTGATAGAACTATTTATATAGCATTATGTCATCTGCAAACAACCAAACTTCTGATATCAAATCAGCAACACAATTATTCATTACAATAATGAATAGGTACCAATACGCTACCCTGTGGCACTCCCATTTTCACTTCTACTTCTGTTGATATTGCATTTTTTACCCTAACTTCTTTCTTTCTATCATTTAAGAATTCTTCTAGAGAGTGAATAACTTTCTCATCCACTTCTACAGTTTTTTCCTTATTTAGCACCATTTTATGGCTCACTCTGTCAAAAGGCCTTTGAAAGATCTAGTGCTATACCATCCCTTGTAAATTTCATCCAAAATATTTTGCATTAACCTACTAACTGAGATTCACATGAATCATCATTATTTAGAGGCACCTCCAGTTTACCAGATGTGGTTTATGAGCCTTCCAGTGTTTTGGTGGTTACAGAAGATTATCTTCCATTGTTTCCTGGACTAAGAAAGTTCCCTTATTCATAACAGATCCCAATTCCATCTGCTTTTCTCTACATCCTTCTTCAGATGGTCTTCAAAATGGTCTTTTTTGGATTACCCTTTTTTCCAAATAAGCTTTTGGCAATCTTGTGTTGTCCATTCTTTTAAATGGCCAACCGTTAAGTCTAGATGACCTAAGTCGTTATTCTTTATACGATCAAGTCCCATTTTCTGGAGGGCAGTTCTACTTAAATTCATTTCCCTGGCTTGGATCTTGCTAAGGTCATTCGCCGTTAGTGTGTTTTTTCCATCTCTCAACGCCACAGGAATCCTCTTCTATGGTAAGTGGTGGTTTTTCTCCTATTCAACTATATATATATATATATATATATGAATCACAAAATAGGATAGTGAAATGAACCACGGCTTCCCTTAGATGATGGTTGCATGGTGAGAACACATAATAAAGACCAGAACACAAATAACAGTGTATATTTCGGGTCTTGGCCCTTTGCCAACAGGAGAACATTATGGAGGGGAGTGCTGTAGGAGTCCATCTCACCGGATATATATTTTAAAAATTGAAGTCATCTCACATGTTTTTCACTCGTAGCAGCCTTCAACTTTGTGATGAGTCATTTTCCTCATCCTTTGTTATTTGTATTGTCTAAAAGCCATTTTCTTTTTCCTTAATATCATAAATATCTAAATAATGTGACAACTGAAAATATACAGGGAAGTGCATGCCCAGAGAAAATAAATCAAAAAATAATAACATAAAATAATCTAGTACTGAAAAATATAAGGACTCAAATCATCATCATTCAATTCAGTCATGAAATGATGAGACCTTTTAGAATCATGAGTGCTGATAGAACTTCAACATTATTCTCCAAGCTAGAATGCTCTTGGGCAGTTCTCTGTCAACTGACTCCAGCAATCCTGCATATTGAATATCAAAAGAAATTTCTTAGCCAGTTACATATTTCATTAACACTATTTGCTTATTTACCATTGCTAGTTCTGGGAAGCTAGTGCTGTGCTGTTGTTGGATTGCTACTTTTATTTAAGAAAAAATATATTATAAAAATATTAAGTACAAAGAATAATTACTAAGCTATATCATTTGAATATTTCATCATACAATGAGGCAAATCAAATACATTAGACCATTTAAAACAACTTACCTATAGTATCAGGAAGTACACACAATTCCTCGCATTCTTCTCTGGTTTGAAATTTGTTGTTGTTTCCCAGACAACCTCCGTAGATAAACTGCCCACACTGTTTCCTGTCAGAATCATAATACCAGGTTGGGTAGTAACCTTCACAAGGACCTGCTATTTTTGGTAAGAAGCAAGCCTCTGAAACAAAAAACAAAAAAATGCATATAATTGTCAACAAATTATTACTTAGTGTTTTTTTTTAGAAGAACATGGGGAAAAACTAGAGAAAAACATTTTTAAAAATGAAATGGAACATATTTAAATGTGCAAGTTGCAGAAAACATTTTTTATTTGAATCAAAGATAATTTTATGAAAGTAAACTGGCCCCACAGGTCATCCACAGATGGAAAGAAAATATTTGTCAGGGACTCACATTATGGTCAGTCAGTTTGAAGACCACTCAGAGAATTAAGGGCACAGATGGGGAACAAATTAATGAGAATATAAACAAGGCAGAGCCATTGGCTTAAAGAGACTGTTAGGGAGTATCATATAGGGATGTAAGAAACTCAGAGGAGGAGTTTCATAGGTATCTCGTTTAAATGAAATAATTAGTCCAAGAAGAATTACTTTCAGGTGGTTTTTTTTCCCCAAAGACTTCATACAAAGATACTACGTACTAATTTAAAGAGCTGCTCCATCAATTATAACTTGCAACACCTTCAAAACTAAAACTGAACTAACTAACTTGTCTCTGCCGATTGCTTATACAGGCATTACAGAAAATTCCAGAATAATTCAAAGACTTCCACCCGATGTTTCTCGAATTCTAATGTTAGCTAAACAATTAACACCACATTAATAAAAAATCAGAATTAATACAAAATCGTTCAAAATCATTATGAAATGCACAGAAATGAAAATTAAAGATATTTACACTGAAATTTATCCACATAAATAAATCCAAAATGTAGGAAATTGTACTCCAAACATCGTATCTCACATTAATACATACAATTACAAACTTTTAATAAATGCTTAGTATATAATACTGTTTTTGAACATATTACATAGCATTTACATAATTTATATCCGTAAAACAATGTTCATTTACACAAAAACACAATTAATTACAAGAAAAGTATTAAAAAAAAACACTATTTAATCATCTCTCAGCTTGCTACATATAATTCTTACTCTCCACCCAAGCAGAAATGAACAACCTAAAATAAACTGGAATAGATCCCGAAGATATTATGACAAAGAAAGCTAAAAACACATAAAGGGGCCAATGTGGATAATATTACTAACAAGAAGACTGGGAAAAAAAAGCCAGAGTAGTACTAGTACTTAAAGGAAAGGAGGTGAAAAAGGTTTAAAATTAAAGGTTGATTAATTTGACTTAAGTTGATAGTGACTTTGATGTGCAACTACATCAGAAATATGATTGAAGAAAGAATCTGGTTTGTAAACCAGTATCATAGGTTTCATGTGATTCTCAGTTTCAGGATATATCAGATGAAATGAACAAAGGTGGCTGCAATTTGGATTCTAAGTCCTTGGTGGGCTTCCAGAGGTATCTGACACCAGATTTCTATGCACAGGTCACAAAATTCCCTTAAATAACGGGCCAGCAGTTTGTGGGCATGGCGCCTGGGAATGAGAATCTTGGAAACGGAGAGGCTGGTTGGCAGTTTGTGTGCTACTGTATTGAGCATCTATGAAAAGTGTATGAAGGACAGTGAAACCATGAGTAGGCAACAATGTGGTGGACACCCACACCACATCACAGAACATGGAGGTCAGAGACTTGCCTGTTCTGTAAAGCAGGATAGGCAGTGATCTCTGGGAGATCTGATGGAAGAGTACAATTCCGATACATCCAGAAATGTTTCAGAGCATGAGAATCGTAATTCTGCCATAGATCACCCCTTATGCTGCTTTACAGAGCAGGCAATACTCCAACCTCAACGTAGCTTGGATGTCCACCACGTTTTTCGCCTACTCGTGGTTTCACCATCCTTCAATCACTTTCCATAGATGCTCACTACAGTAGCACACAAATAGCCAACCAGCCTCTCTGTTTCCAAGATTCTTGTTTGCAGGCACCATGACGACAAACCACTGGCCCATAATTTAAGGGAATTTCATGACTTGTGCATAGAAATCTGGTGTCAGATACCTCCGGAAGCCTACCAAGGACTTGTAGAATCCATGCTATGCCGAATCGTTGCTGCATTGCGTTCGAAAAGTGGACCAATATGCTAGTAAGTAGGTGGTCACAATGTTTTAGCTGATCAGTGTATTTTGATATAACTTTTGATGATAAACTCAAATGGGTAGATTGTAGGGAAAGTCTTAAAAGTCAAGTAATTATTGAAGAGAGTAATGAGAGGATACACCAGAGAAATGAGGGAACTGCAACACAAAAGCTTGGTCAGACTATTGCTTGAGTGTGGTGGGACAGTATGGAACACACATTATGTGTATCAAATCCAGGAGTTAGACAGGGTGCAAAGGAGGGAAAACAGATTTGTTTACAGACATTACTGCAGAGAAGCATCATTAACTGATATGGTAAAGGAATCATTTGAGGCATAAAATGAGGAAAAAGAATTCTAAGAGTGTATATGTCTTATATAAGCAATGAGCCCTGGATGGTTATTAATAGAATAATTAAGAGTAGTTTGTGGAATGGAAAAAAATTAACATTACAAAAATTAGCAATTGACTTGATGAATAAAAGAGTGGGAAATTGTTTTTCATATTAAGGGAGTGAAGGACTGGAATAAGTTACAGAGGGAAATGCTGAACAATATAACTGGAACAATGAAAGAATTTAAGATAAAAATTCACGAAATGGGAAACTAGGTAAGTAGAAAAATTGCTACTGGGACACTAGCCCCATCACAATTATATCTAATTAAAATTAAATTTGTTTGTGCACATACAGCAAGCAGCAGTAATTTATAATATAGAGGAACTGGGTTTGGAGTTGCTGATAAACAGGTGGCAGGTAAAGAGAGTGGTAGATACATTCATAGTAACTACATTTCACACTGCCACTGCAAATAATTTTTTTTTTTTTTTTGTCTAATAATATTTGCAATATATAAAAACTACATGACGAAAAAGTGAAATATTTAGAAACGGAGGAGTGAATGAAATGAAACCTAGTCTGTTGAGAGTGTATGTGATGTTATTGCAGTGAAAACATGATCAGATCAAATTTACAAAGAACTTGGCAGTATAAGCCCACTTATTAGTATGACCTTGTAGGAAAAAAATTGTTTCTGCTTCTGCTTCATCTTTACAGATGATGTTTTAATGTGGATGGTCCCAAATGTTCAAATTTTCAATTCTTTCCTATACTTTGTTCTCTGCAATATTTAATTTAATTAGACTGGTCTCAATAGTTTTATCATAGGATTTTCCAATGAGGAATAATTTAAAAAGATTGTTCTAAACACAGATTTTAAAGTCCAGTAATTTATTGTTCAAAGTTCAAAGGCATCTTTACTCTGACAACAGGAATTGTTTACAGAAAGACTTCGTTCCGAAAATTGCAGATTAATGCCATGACAATTACCTACACTCCATTCAGACACAATGAAAGTTCACTCCACTTGGAATCTCAAACGAAATCTTATTAATTGACAAATTAAATTCAGGAAAAGAAGTTTGTTCAGTCAACGATCCATTTCAAAATTATAGTTGTTGTCTACAAACATTCCATGTCCAGTTATTCATGATTGGCCTAAGCTACACTACGCTACGCGACACCACTGTCCTTGACCATAGAGCCTGCCCGCACTTCACGCGTTCACCTTCTAACCTGTTTGAGACTAATGCGGCCGAGGACATCCCTCTGGTTTCTTATATAGCCTCCCCCAAGTAACGCTATCCCTGATGGAATTTTCCACTACATATGGCACTCTCTCTACGCTGTCTCTCCTATCTCTCTCTTACTGGCGTGGGTTACAAAGGCTTCTGCTCCAAGTTTTCCGATTTTCATGAAACTTTGTAATAACATAGAGTTCATCATATTAAGCATTTTCTATCCTTATAAAATTTTCCATATCTGCTCTCCTATTGATGTTATTAATTTTCTAAGTTCAATAAACCTATTTTCTAAAACTAGTGTCCCAACTCTTTGTTCTAGTGTGTTTGTTCTAATCTAAAGAAATTTTACATATTTTGACGATTAATTTGGTGTATCTTGCTCCCTTCTAAAAACCTTTCATTAATAAGATATTGTCTCTCGAAGTTTTCATCCCCTCTTGGCGGCCATCGTTGAATTCAGATTAAATACTTTGAAATTAAATATCTTATATTGAGAGTGCGTTGTTTAGATCAAACTTTCCGCCAGACTTACTTAAAAAAATTGCACTTTCATAAAAATAGGGTACCTCCCAAATGTTTTGTCTAGTTTAGTTTCACCTTTGTTTCTACCCGTTCTAGAGGGTTTGTTTAGCTATGATGCATTAACAGCTTTCGCTTTGAAATTACTTTTAAAATTCTTCCACTCAACTCAATAATCTCAAACTGCTGTCATCATCTTTTCACAAGAAGACCTTTAATCTGATGTAATTTTCTTTTGACTACTTATTTTATTCTCGACTTACTACTTTTTCCTTTATTGAAAATCTACCTTAAAACTCGCCACATTTACTATAAATTCTGTTTGAAACCATATTATGATACTTTCATCCCTGTATCTTAATTCATTTACTACCATTCTTTCATACCTCTATGAATCTGCTGGCTGTTGTATCACCACTGCTACAAAGCATCTCTGTTCTGATTTTAAGATTGCGCATAACTTCCTTTAGAAAATTCATACAATATTGAGACTACTACTAATGTGATTGTTAAATTCTCTTCTACACCTGATAGTGTTATCATTTGGGGGAAATATCACTTTGGGTAACCTACTAAAACCGATACCAAACATCCAAACATTCTCTCTTCTCATTTTCTCAGTTGCCAATAAGGCCAACTATGCTATAACCTGACCACCTCTGGCTTATGTGCATGGAATAATTCAATTGGAAAGAATGTCATAAAGGTCTTGTTTCCTCTCCTGAGGCAAGCTGGCCCACAACTGTTGGAACTGGTCCTTGATATCCTGGATACTGGCACTGGAATGGAGTTGATGTTGAATCTTGTCCCACACATGTTCTATTGGAGACAGATCTAGAGATCTTGCTGGTCAGAGGAGTACCTCTGCATTACACAGACAGTTCATAGAGACTTGTGCCATTGGTGGATAAGCATTGTTGAAAATTGGCACCATGTTACTGTCACATGAAAGGTAACACATGAGGACCAGGAAATCCAGTACATATTGTTGTGCCATCTGAGTCCCCTCAATGACTACCAGCTATAACGTGAAGTCATACCCGATGACTCCCAACACCATGCTGACAGGAGTAACACCACTGTACCTCTACAAAACATTGCTCTTACACTAACTGAAAGATGTCCATCCAAGGTAGTGAAGAATCACTGAACACAATAAATCACACATCGTGTTCAGCAATGAATCACGGATCTGCACTAACTGCAAATGACCATCTCTATCAAGTATTATGGCAACCTGGGCGGAGGTTCCATTCTTCCAATGTTTTAAGGTATATCTCTCAGGATGAAGAAACCAAGGCATAAAAATAGCCTGTACTGCTTCAACAAAAGGGTAGGCAGTACTGTAGACGTCTCAACTTGGTGGGCACACTGCTGAGTGCTCGTGTTTATGTGATCATTATGGCACACCTGTCTTCATCTGTGGTGAGTGACATGTTTACATTCCCCAATGTTCCATACTTTCATTGTCTACCAGCATTTTCATTCTCACTATTACTGATTTGCTTATCATTTCCTTAGGTTTTAAAAATTAGCTTTAAAGTAAACGTCACGCTCCCCACTACCCCATCTTGTTTCAGGTGCTGCATAAATATATAAAAAGAGTTTCAACAAATTTCTTAACATTATAATCAATAAAGTTACCTTAAAAATGTAACAGTTCTTTGGTCACAACTTCTATAATATTTTCTAGGTAGAATAGTTTTAAAAAAAATATTATCAGAAAAATGGATTGAGGTAAGTACAATTATATTAAAAATTTATTCTAGTGTTGGAACTAAGTTACCTCGTCCTGGTGGCTCGACACAAGTTTCCTTACACTCATCTTGTGTCTTGAACCTGTTTGTATTTCCTTCACAACCTCCATACCAAAATCTTGAACAGCCTCCATATTCAGTGTCAAAAAACCATTTGACAGTGAAATCTCGACAAGCGCCTCGATCTTTTGGTAAAGTGCATGTCTCTGTAACAGATACCAATATTATTATTATTAATTTAATTGCGATGGAGCACAAGCTCTGATATCAATTCCCTTAGTCATCTAATTACTCTTTTTTTATTATACCTTTTTTTATTATCTTTTATAATTTTAGTGTTAAATTCCTCCCCCATCTACTTTTGTGATTTACAAATTTTAATTTTAAATTCATTTTGATAAATTATTCATCACTTCACTTGGTAATTTGTTCCAATCCATGACACCCTTCCCTACAAAAGAAAATTTTCCCATTCCCTTATGCATGAAATCGAGTGCCAGCTTGTGGGAATTAGAATATTATTTGAATCCTAGAAACTTATTTTTTCTCTCCCTAATATAACTTAAATGGTCCAATCACTTAAAATTTATAAATTTTGTTGTTGTTCAAATAAATTTTTAAGTGACAAACAATTTGTGAATTTATTTTATTAATGACAGACACTCCAACATAAATTATAATTTGAGTTTGATTGCCAGTAAAAGGAATAATACTAATATTAAAAGCATTGCCTGAAGTATAGATGAAACTACTGAACAATTTCAGGTATTTATTAACATGTGAGAAGTGTTATTTATTTGACAGTTATGAGTGAACTGTAACCTTGTATGCAACAATGCATTAAGAAAAACTTGTTACTAAAAAAAATTGGAATCATCAATAAATTGTGAAAAATTTAGGAGACAGTTTGGTCAGACATAGGATTCTAAAAATGAAGAAAATATTTTAACTATGGCAAGAAAGAGTCGACAAAGAAATACTCTTTAAAAGTTAAAAAATGTTGATGGCAAATTAAGCGAGAGAATACTTAAGAAATAAAAAATTTGGAATGAATTTTTTGAAAAGGAAGGAAACTACACTGTGCTTAGCCTCATATACACAAACATGCAAGTAAACAAATGGTGATAAGTATCACTTTCTTTCGGCATTTATTGCAGTATATACTATTGACAGTGATTGTGGGATTTGTAATTTACTCATATAATTTAATTAATTTCTTATATTTTTATTATTTTTAAAGACAGGCCTGGAGAATTAACCCAAGGTTTTAAGAGATTTCAGCAGAGTCCCAGATCATCTGGTAAATCATCCTCTTATTCCTATAAAGTGGGCTTTCTACTTTAGGTAAGAAAGTAATAAAGGCAGGAACAGGATAATTGCTGCGTTTGACCATTGAAAATCGAACAAATTTTAAACTGAATAGTACCTAAGATTGTAATAATTAATATCTTTAAAAAAAATGGTCTGTAATATTGCTTTCTTAAACTATGAGATATTCATGAGTACCATCAGCATCTCAGCATTGTCTTACATTAACATTATTAATTAACATAGCTCTACTCATTTGGGGTGTATTAATTTTGTTTGGTGTGCAATTGAAATTATCTTTTGATTTTTTTTTTTTAAAAAAAACCTATCTATACTTTGATGAAAGAATGTAGGCTTTCTCGGTGAATCAGTTGCATAAAATCTTCTTGAGCTTTCCACCAGGATAACATGTCACTAAAAGTACAAGGCAATGTTTCGGAGCCTGCCTCTGAATCCATCTTCCTGCGAATTCTATACTTTAATAAATCCATACTTTAATTAATTCATACATTAGTAAATTCTTAGTGTGATTGTGTCTGTTCCAGCATCACACAAAGATTTTAATGGCATTTTTACAATTAGGAAGCTTAAGGTATCTGATGTGTGTTTTATGCACAGTTCCACACGATACAAGAGCATGAAATTAAAATATATTCTCAACTTAAATATTTTATATTTATAATCTGACAAACCCTCAAATTAACTGAACTGATTTTGATAAGGTTTTCATAGTTTGCACCACACTACATTCTCTGACACCTAAGCAAGTAATCTCATTTTAATATCAAATTCTTTTAATGGAATAACTTAAAAACTACTGAACAGATTTTTAAAGGTATCTCACAGGTTTAAGGTTTAGGACTTCGGCTAAACTTACTCTCCACACACATTTCACATTCCTCTATGTGCACTTTTCCCTATGGCAGGGTGCCCTTCACACCAAGACCACTAATTAGCAACAATACAAGGTGTGGCTATAAAATAATGAGACTGCTGCTCTACAGAAGTATTACGAATGTGCCAAAGGCTTTCAGCTGATAGCTGAGTAGTTTGACGTATTTTCTTTCAAATGTAGTTCCTCTCGTGACTGTAAACAAATGAGTCTGGCTGTGCTCTTCATTTGTATAAGAGATGTTGTTTTGTTTTGCCTGAAAAATAATAATAGAGCAACGAATTGTCTTGATTTTTCACACGAAACTTGGGGAAAATGCTACTGAAATTATCTTTTATTACAAGAAATGTATGGCAGTTAATGTTCATCATGTGTGTGAACTGTTGAGTGGTTTAAGCATTTCCAAGATGGTGGAGAAAAAGTTGAAGGTGATTCATGGCCCGGTCATCCTTCCAAGTCAGAAACGAATGAAAATATTGAAAAAGTCAGTAATATGATTTGATCTGACTAACAGTTAACTAACCTTTAAGTTCTTACTCAACTCAGTGAAAAAATAAGAAAAAAAAGACCCAAATTGTGAAAGAACAAGTCATGGGTTCTCCATCAACATTCTGCATTGTCCGTGAATTTTGTTTTAGTGAAGTACAACATCCCGGTGTTAGACTATCCACCTTATTCGCCTGAACTTGCACCATGTGACTTTTAACTGTTTCACATGGTCAAATCTGTAATAAAAGAAACAAGATTTCAGGCCGTTAAAGCGGTGATAGTAAAAGCAGCACGCGTCAGGAAGGAGCTCACAAAAGAAGACTTACAGCACTGTTTCAAACAATGGAAAATTCGTATGGAACATCGTATGGGTAGACGAGGGGTGTATATTGAAGGTGATAACTAGGTATGTATAAATTAAAAAAAAAAAATTTACAACAATAGTCTCATTATTTTATAGCCAAACCTCATATCTACACTCTACACTTCATAGTTGACACCTTTTCCATACCAAACATTCCGTTCATTACAACCTCAAATTTCATAGTACACTCAGTTCTTGTTTAAATACACTACAGTTTTTTAAAATTGCAACACCCATTAGGAACGGTCTTAATCACTTCAAAATGAGAGACTGTCCACAGCAGTGAAAACATAAGTGATTAAGACTGCAGAGTGATGGCGTGCAAGTAGGCTCAACAGCGCCCACTTTTGTGTGACTGGACAGGTCAGTGTTATGCCAAACTCACACTGTGCAGAACCATCAAATAAAGAGGAAACGTGCCAGTATACCTCGTAAATGTCAAAGAGTGCAATATGAAAATGTGAGTGAGTTTGGATGTGGCAGAATGATCAACCTCTGGGAAACAGGATGTCATACCGTGACATTACAGCCTGTACACGACATGCTGCTACAACAGTAATGCATGTGTGCAACCAGTGGATAGAAGACGGTCATACAAAGAGCCGAGTGTGCACTGGACCACAAAATATGAACATGGTGCGGGATGACTGCCATCTTGTCTGCATGGCTGTAACTGACAATTTTTTTTTTTTTTTTTTGCCTCTGTTTCTACACCTCATTGATGTCAAGGTCATTAAAGTTGGGAAAAGACTGGGGGAAGTGAACTGCTAGGAATTTCGTCAAAGCCTATCGAAGGAATCATCTCAGCATTTGCCCGGGTAGGTTTGAAGAACCATGAAATAGAAAAATTTGGATGGCTGGACAGAGATTTGAACCAGCGTCTTTCTGAATACAAGGCCAGAGTGTTATTTTAATCAACAGCTTCACCTACAGTGGAGGCTCAATGTTGGAACACTGCGACCAGTGTGAACATGTCTGTGATGATTGTTTGTTGCTCTCTGCCAAAGGGTGGACTGATGGCACACATGCCAGTGCATCAGATTCTATTGACCATAAACCACCAACACCTCACAAGCTTTTTTTCCCTAGTGACTTCAAAGCCGAGGTCTTTAGAGGCAGGATCGGACTGGGGACAAGGAATGGGAAGGAATTTGGCCATGGCCTTGTGTTAAATTTTCTTGCTTATGTCATTTCAACCTGGTGCCTCTGATTTATATAATCTCACATGGAAAATAATTTTATTATCTTCAAACACAGTCGCCCTTTCTCCTTTATTTTATTTTCATAGATAGCATCTACTATGAACAGATGCGCAAACCATTAATTGTTCTTGTAATAACTTTTATTTCAATCAGTTAATAATTTAACATTTTCCACTAACACCAGCAGAAAATAAGACCGTTACTTTTATATTGGGCTTCTTGTGATACTTCCCAGTTCGTATACTGAATTTACGAACTTAAGGTAAAGATTCAACTACATTCCTCAATTATGTTGCTCCTGGCAACCAACCTCATCTCAAAAACAATAGTCGCACGAAAGTAACAAACTTCAAAGAATATATGTATATCAGTATGCTTGCATACCATGGAATAATCTATAATATATATGTGATCGTCACAGCCTTTTAAAGGAGGCATCCCGGCATTCACCTGGAATGATTTGGGGAAACCATGGAAAATCACACAAGATTCCAGCAATTGCTGTGTTTATAAATTTGACAGCCACATACAGCACTGTCTGGAGGTAAGGTGTAATATTCAAATTCCTACGGATCATCCTATGCCTTCAAATCTGGAACTTAATTAATGCTGTGCTCAGTAACAGACGTTTCCAAGTGTTCTTGGGCAACAAGATTAGCTCACAAATGAAACTAAACAATTCCCTTTCTCAACGTTCAGTACTTGCTCCACTCCTGTTTATCTTGTACTTAACCTGAAACCATCTTGAGGAAATTTGGATATGCTGATGACTGATCCACAAAGATCTAGAAAACAACAGAATCAGTACTGACCAATAACTTGTCAGTGCTAGGTGCATACATCTGTGAATGAAGGCTGGAACCTAGAGCTGCTAAGAACAGAAGTATCAACTTTACACCTCAACAACAGATTCGCTAATGGATAGCACATTATACACTTTTAAAACAGGCTTCCAGTGCACAGCGGAACCCTTAGACAGAACACTCAGCTTTCAAACCCATTTGTTTAAAACACCTGCAAAAATCAGAATGAGAAACTATGTGGAACAACTTGGGGATCCTGAGTCTCAACACTCCATACTTTTGCACTGGCCCCATTATCTGATACTCATAATGATTCCAACAGGTCTCTTACTCCACAAAATTTATAGCAGTTCCCACCCCTTCTTGCTGGAAAACCAAATGTTTAATCATATTACATATCTTATACAACATTTCAATACATTAATCTAATGTAATGTTAACTTTTTTTAGGACTCCTAAATTATAAATACCACTATCATTGTCCCATTCTGAACTCTCAAATCACTAAAATCATTAATACTGTGTGATAGTTTTTCATAACAAATTAATATCCCACTTCTCTAGCTCACAATTTCCTAATTTTACTACTGATTAATATGGTAAAGCCATTATACTATTACAGAATGAATCAACATCAGTAAACAGCCTGAAAATTGAATTTCTGAGAATATATATACACAAGTGATTGTTGTGAATGAACACCAGCAACACAGAAAAGTGTTGTGAGAGTCCCTCCACTTCTACTTCTTCAGACACCAATTTTTTCATTAATATGCTTTAACTAGTGACAAGTTATGTTCAACCTCATTAACTTTGTTGAAGTGCCATGTTTGAAATCAAACTAAACCTACATTTGTTATTAACTGATACATTTTTTGGTATTTTCATCACAGATGATTTGGTTACCTTATAAGAATATAAAACTAGTAAGTGAAAAATATTTAATTTTCAAAAATTAAAAATTCATCTCATACCTGATGGTATTAGGGGTACATCTTCACAACCTTCAAATTTTTCACCTTGTGCTACTGAAATGCCATCAGGGCAACAGCCAAATGATGAAGCTTCACATCCACATCCTTCCATGTTAGGCCCTGATGAAGGTGTCTTATTGTCTGAACAGCAACCAAACTCTGTGTTCTCACAACCACAGCCTGCAGGAGAAATGGCATAAAATAAAATGCTATCATAAAGTATGATACTTACAACTCTTAGAAATAACTGCAAATAGTTACAATGATATTTTATATTTATTTAAAATAATTTCTGCATATTGGAACAATGAATAAATGGATAAAAAATGTTATAGTAATGGATAATATTTGTTTCTTAATAACAGCTGTCAATGATAATCTTTAGCGCAGCCTTAAATCTGCTCCCTAACAGTTGATTAGTCATAGTTTTTGGTAATGTATCACCTGTTATGTTTATTGGAAGTGATTCTATAAAGCAAACAAAACAAAAATATGAGATCTCTTTAACCTAAAAAGTGTACAAGCTTTGAATGTGAAGAAAGAATATACCATTCATATGGTTCTACTACATTTGAGATTTACGTACCCTGATTATGCAATCCTACAGCTCTAGTTACACCATCAGGACAGCAACCAAACTGAAATGTGTAACAGGGACAGCCTTGATATTCTGGCCCAGCTGCAGGGGTGTAACCATTGGGACAACAGCCATGCTTAGTAAACTGGCAGCCACAGCCTTCAGCTTCAGGTCCTCGAGCAGCAGTTTTATTATCAGGACAGCAGCCATAACGAGTATATTCGCATCCACAACCTACATGTGCAAAAGAAGCCAGGGGATGTGGTTTTAAGCAACTAATACATCAGTTAGAAGCAGTATGAAAGTGCAATTTCATATGTACAAAAGAACAAATGAAACCAGGAAGTATAGGGAAAATAACCCCTCTCTTAATATAGAGGGTGAGTACTTGTGGACCACATGAATCTTTTCCAAGCAATAAACATTGCTGTGAAACCTGTAGCATGCATCCAGCCACCATTACCTATTCTAATCCTATCACAGGGGAATTTTTTTGTATTATTCGACCTGACATTTGCAGTAATACTTATCTCATTTATCAACTTACCTGCCTTCACTGCACAGCTTCTCACATCAGACTCATCAGTAAACACCTGTCCATCAGAATGAATAGCCACAAGAAAATGATTTATATTGCCAACTTATACCATCCAATGGCAGCCAATGTGGACAGCACACATGACTCAAATAATTCCAACATCTGATTTAAAGTGAGAGCTTGACACTACTACCTCTTCAGAACTCTGCAAATGGGAACTGGCCTAAGAACACCATTGAAGACACCTGGCAACCCCCCTGACCTCAACCTCCATTAAGACCCTACTTGTAAAACTGCCTTTTACAATATTCTAAATATACAATTAATTTTTGTTTTTTAATCACATTCAAAATTTGTATTTTCTTCAAGTTTTAATAATTTCATTTTACTTTGATTGGTGACACTTTCCTACAATTATCATCAGATAACTTCTCCCACCACCAACCTTTGCAATCAACCCCCCCCTCCCCCCTCCAAATGGTTCATCACTGGCTTAGTCTTAAAGTTTATACTGAAATATTGTAATCTGTGTTTGTGTTCATCCTTGCCCTCCTGCCTTCATCTGTGGTAAGTGACAGGTTATTTTCCCTATCCTTCCTTGTTTTAATTGCCACTATTATCAAACAAAGTACACCAACCTTGTCATGTGTTAAACTTTGGCATGTGCACACCTCCCGAACCACATGAATCATTTCCTACCACATGAATAATTTGTAAAACCGAAATATTGAGAATTCTTGTGTTCGTCATATACGTTCTTCACCCGTCACAGCCTTCAACTTTGTTGAGAGATGAGTAATTTTCCCTTTTCTTGTAATTTATACAAACAAAGTACATCATATCCCATAAAACCAGCCTATGTGCAAAATTTCTGTTTAGATAGTGCATTATTTCAAAGTTTTTAATAGTCATTGCAAATGTGCATTGTGAAAGATTGTCATTAAGCTGCTATCATTTTACAGGTACATGCAACTAATGAAGTCAGGATATTAAGGTGATTGGATTTCTTTAACTAGGTTCTAGCAAGAGAAATTCAGTGCCTTGATAAGTCCAGCATAAAGAGGGAAGTTCTACAACTTTATCAGAATCAGACCAAATAAACTCTATTTTCTGCGAATTAACTATGTACATGTGGAATCACACTAGCTCTTACTTCAGAGTTAAGATATACTATGGCCTTTATGAGGTACGAGCGTTGGATTGTTATTTCCACTTCATAAAGAATTATGCTCCTATTTTTCAATGAAATGAGAAAAAGTTACATCTAAACTCATTTTAGGAATAAAAATAAGATAGGATAGGGAAAATAAACAGTTACCCGTCACTTACCACAGATGAAGGCAGGAGGGCGAGACACGTAAAAACACAAAAACAAAAGAATTACACAATATTTCGACTTAAGTCTTATTCATGTAGGAGGCGAGACATATGGCAGGGGGAAAGATGTGGTCACATCCGAGCCCGCCACATGAATGAAGCACAGGCGGAAAATGCGTGGTAGTGGAAGAAGGGAGGGGGGGGGGGGGTAAATAGGCTTGACCAGCAATAAAAGTGAAACAAATCAATATAATCTCTGTGCAGCTTAGTTCAAAAAGTTATAATTGAAAATAAAGGGAGATAGAAGAATTTAAAAAATATATATATATACAAAAAAAAAAAAAAAATAAATAAATAAATAAATAAAAAATAAATAAATAAATAAATAATAATAATAAATAAATAAATAACCGACTGTAAAATGAAATGGCAAGTGACAGGTTTAACGTAGGTTTAGGCCAGGGGTGTGTCTGGTGTCAAGGATATGTTGATAGGCTAGTTCCCATCTGCGGAGTTCTGAAGGGGTGGTGGTATTTGGAATAACTCTAATAGCTCTGACTGTGAAACAGGTGTTGAGGTTGTTTGAATTATGGAAGTTCGCATGAAAGCTGCACAGAGATTATATTGATTTGTTTCACTTTTATTCATGCGAACTTCCATAATTCAAACAACCTCAACACCTGTTTCACAGTCAGAGCTATTAGAGTTTTTCCAAATACCACCACCCCTTCAGAACTCCGCAGATGGGAACTAGCCTATCAACATATCCTTGACACCAGACACACCCCTGGCCTAAACCTACGTTAAACCTGTCACTTGCCATTTCATTTTACAGTCGGTTATTTATTTATTTATTATTATTATTTATTTATTTATTTATTTATTTTTTATTTTTTTTTTTTTTTTTTTTGTATATATATATATTTTTTAAATTCTTCTATCTCCCTTTATTTTCAATTATAACTTTTTGAACTAAGCTGCACAGAGATTATATTGATTTGTTTCACTTTTATCGCTGGTCAAGCCTATTTACCCCCCCCCCCCCCCTTCTTCCACTACCACGCATTTTCCGCCTGTGCTTCATTCATGTGGCGGGCTCGGATGTGACCACATCTTTCCCCCTGCCATATGTCTCGCCTCCTACATGAATAAGACTTAAGTTGAAATATTGTGTAATTCTTTTGTTTTTGTGTTTTTACGTGTCTCGCCCTCCTTCCTTCATCTGTGGTAAGTGACGGGTAACTGTTTATTTTCCCTATCCTATCTTATTTTCAGTGCCTCGCGGCAGTTTCTTTGTTTCCTTTATCCCATTTTAGGAATAAGTAATATGAGCTAACTGCTGTAATGAAAAACACACAAAAAACATAATAATACCTTATCAGTTATTTCAGTATAGTTTGGTGCAAGATTGTTCCACAGGTGAAAGCCATGAGATATCAAATACAAAGCAATGCAATGTAGTTATCATGTATTTATAAGTTACTCTATGTTACGCAAGCATACTTATATAGATTTCTTGAAGTTTGGTTTTCCTATGGCTTTCGTTTGTTGTGTTAGTTGGTAGGAGACATATGGCTCAATCAAGACACTGAGCTAAATCATCACAAATTCCATTGACGAATCATGCAACCTCAGAAGGAAGTCCGATATAAATGTTATCTGTATTTAGTTTTGACTGATGTTGGAGGAAGATTGTAAAATAATTAATGAACTGAATTAAAGTTATTACAAGTACAAGGACCTGTTTATGCATCTTTCAATAGTCAGATTTTTTCTATAAAATAAATTAAAGAAGAAGGGCAACCATGTTTCAAAGAGAAGAAAAGTTATTTTACGCAAATAACTATAAAGCATTACATAAAGCAAAGGTACCAAGCAGGAATGATAGACATAGAAAAATAACACATGGTGATAACGTATACTTATGTTCACCCTTACTGTATTATTTGAGACCAAAAAATTAATTAAATGTTGGTGAATTTGTCCAAAGAGTTCAAACAATTTTCTGATACAAGAACTTAGCCGGTTCACATGGATGTTGGCATCAGTGAATTATTTGTCTCTTGTATTGCTGGCTGTGTCGGCTAGGTCTCAAAATTCAGTCAGCTGCAATCTTCCTGCATTATCAGGTGCTCTGCGATTACGAACTGCAAATTCTACATAGTCACTGTTTTGCTTATTATTTACTCCCATTAAATGCCAGGCAGAAAGCAAAACTGTCATGTGTCACCTTGTGTTATTTTTCTTCGTGCATCATTCCTGCTTGGTGCCTCTGCTTTATGTAATTCTTTATAGTTATTTGCAGAAAATAGCTTTTCTTCTCTTCAAAACATGGTTGTCTTTCTTCTTTAATTTATTTTATAGAAAACATCTAACTATCGAAAGATGCATAAACAGTCCTTCATCCTTGTAATAACTTTAATTCAGTTTATTTATTATTTTACAATTTTCCGCCAACACCAACTGAAACTAAACACAGATAACATCTATAATGGACTTCTTTCTGAGGTTGCATGGTTTGTAAATGGAATCTGCAATGATTTAGCTCAGTATCATAACTCAGCAATAGCAACCAACACATAAAACAAAAACTGAACAAAACTAAATTTCAAGGAATCTATGTAAGTATCCTTACATAACATAGAGTAATTTATAAATATGTGACACCAAAATAAAGTGAAACACAGTGTTTCATTTAAAGTGGATGGTTGCATCAACTAATTTATTAAAGTGTATGACTGGAAGCTTGACTGGCGCATTATATGTTTGATCAGTTCTTGTGAATTCTGCATACTGTCTTAGGCCTTGCACATTATTATAGCTGACAAATATGTAACCACCATCAAGACTTACCTGATAATAATCAGAAAGCTGCCAGCAAAATATTGTGCAATTACTTCAAGATTACCCAGCAGAATATTTGAGGAGGATAGGATTTAGAAATTTTATAATAAATTTCAGTACTTCTTAGTTTCTGATCTTACTTAATAAGTGGTGCAAAGGCCATTCAGATCGCATCAAGACACCAGCAAACAACTGATAGCACTTGCTAAATTGTAAATTCAATGAAAAATAAGTTGAAAAATAATCTGACTTATCTTGAACACCTTAAACAGTTTCATGTTTTAAAAAATGATGTAATATTACTAGTGTTATTACATATTTTTGATAGAAGAATGATGGGTTTGGTTTAACCTTGAATCAACATTTCAAATCTGGTCTGTGAATAAAATGTGGAACCTTTTTCTTAAAACAAGTTTAATGTATAAAATAACTGGTAGAATCCAGAACCATTTTTTAGATTCAGAAATTTGATTTGTGTGATGATAGTAGAACATGAATAAATGTAAATAGACCAAAATAATATAATTTATCAATTTTATGAATAATTGTAATTGCAATTGAAATTGTTGTTTTATTTTCTGAATGTGTTTCCCAGTAACTAGATGTAAGACATCAGAATTCAATGTATTACAGTGCTATGCAAATAATCACAAAAATGCAACAAACATGTATAATATATACTGCAGCTACAAACATAACTGATGCTAAAACGCTGTACAATTATAAGCATATGTGACCAAAGAAAAATACAGAATCGCTGAAGATGCTTCGCAAATGAAGTGAAACACGTTCGGAAAATAAAACAATTTCAATTGCATTGGTGTTACAATTATTCATAAAATTGATCCTATCACAATTGAGGAAATGGCCAACAATATCCAGATGTTAATATTGTTTATCTTTTTAGCTTTCTTTTTTTTTTAAATAAAAAAATTAAATAATATAGTTTGGAAAGAGTAACAATTAATTCTGATCTGAGGATACTGACATTCAATTGAGGTACGCTTGTATATGAAGAAATTTTAATATTCACCTAAAATGCTTATTTTGAAAAATTAAATATGGCACTGTGTCACTCACCTTCCAGATTTGGACCTTGGGCAGGAAGTACATTATCAGGACAACATCCATAAATGGAGTTTAAGCAACAACCTTCTTCATTTGGTCCATGAGCTGGTGTAATACGATCACTACAGCACCCATACTTTTCATCTTCACAGGGCATTCGACAACCCAAATAATCAGGTCCAAGAGCTGAAACCAAATTCTGTGTTTATTTCTGGAAATTACAAAGATTAGCCGATTTCTTTTAAGCCTATTCTCATTTACTGTTACATAAAACTAGAAACTACTTACAATCTTCTACCAATAAAGTTCTGTGGAATTCTGAGAATTATCTTTTCTTTTTAATTTGCATTTTTGGACTTCTAAAAAAAAAAAAAAAAAAAAAAAAAATAAATGCAAGGATTTTGACTGACAGCATTTGAAGAGTAGATTGTACTTCTCTTTTTTGTATTATCTGACAAGCTGAATAATGATATAAAACTTCAGTACATGCTATCTGTCTCTTCTAGAGCAGTTTCCAACCACATGTTGGGTCTGCTAAGTATGTAATATATGATTTAAAAACCTTAAATTTTGTGTGAATGTATATTTTAAGAATGAAGCATTGAATTGCAGAATATGGTAGTTAGGTATTTTATATTTGTTATCACTAATTATGAAATGACAAACGTGTGGTACATTATTACATTAATTCCAAAGAGAATACAAAAGTTGCATCAGTTTCAGTTAAAAAGATTTTCGAACAATTTTTACAATACCTGGTGAAATATCATCAGGACAGCATCCATAGTACGATGCAGTGCAATTTTCGTCATCAATAACTCCACAGCCTGCAAAATGTGGCCCAGTAGCTTCTGTGATTTCATCAGGACAACAACCATATAGAGAATTTGCGCAGTCACCTTCAGGCTCTGTTTCATTACTTGGCGGAGTTACTCCAGAACCTTAAAATTGAAGTACAAATAATTAGAAAAACTAAGCAGAATTCTAAAATGAATATACGCTTGTGAAAGTTAATTTAAACATATCAAAAACAGCATTGCACTACAGTTCTGAAAACACTCTGAATGTGTATATCTAATATAAATCATTACTACAATATTAAAATAAGTGAGACTTTATTGTAATATTTTTATTAAATTACTATGAAGTGGAAGAACTCGGAAGCATTAATAGAGGTAGATATTAAACATGGACAGGAACGATCAAGCTATCATGTAACTGTTTCAAAGGTCATACACTCGAACTTGCTTAAATGCGAACTTGACTTGTATTTGGCCCTTGAAGTTCACTCTGCAAAAATTAAAAAAAAAAAAAAATCCTGTTTGCTTCGAAATCAACACATTCCATACATATTATTAAACTTTTGAGCAGCAGAGTTTGCTGCCGAAACGTTATGTATTAAAGAAATTATGTTTAATAAAGATATTATCCGGCAGATAACCCATGAAGATTTTGTTTCATTTATATGCCAGGAAAAACTGAATTCTCATAATATTTTTAATGTTAAGATACTTTTACACATGTTGCAGGGAAAATATTAATAACAAGGTTCCAAACCTTCAGGTTCTTCGTAACATCCAGCATTATCAGGACCTGTTGCTGCCTTGGCACTATTCGGGCAGCAGCCATATTTTGTTTCTGCACATGTACATTCTCCAGAACCTTCACATTCAAAGCAGCCAATATAATCAGGTCCTGAAGCTTGTGTGACACCATCTGGGCAGCATCCAAACCTTTTTAAAACAAAATATAGATCTTTAAAAGTATCACCAAATATAAATTATGCAGTGTAGATTAAAAAAAAACATTAATTGCATTAATGATTAGAATACCCCAAAGGGCAAATCAAAAGTGACAGAATACCAACAGTCTGAATAATTTATCATTGACTTACTCACCCTGTTGAACACAAGGAAAAAGGGTTATAAAGGATTAGTAAATGGAATCTTAACCATAGAAATGTTTTAATGAAGAATTCATACAAAATTGTGAAAAGGCATATGTAGCACTTTTTGTTGCCTCCTTAATTTGGATTTTCTTTTCTCCTACTGATTGCAGCAAAATAATTTTTTTTAGACAATATTAACTTCACTGGAGGTAATTTAATTAATTATGTATGAAACTGTAGGTTTAGTTTGTATACGGAAATACTTACTGAGTTGTCTTGCAGTCAAATGGCACAATTTCATCTGGACATCCTTCAAAGTCATTACCTTCAGCAGTAGTAACGTTATCAGGACAACATCCAAATAATGATTGGGCACATAAAGATGGTGGACATCCCTCCCAGTTAGGACCTGCTGCAGGTGAAACTTCATCTGGGCAACAGCCATACTTCGTTTCATTACATGTTTCTGGCTGTGGACAACCTGTAAAAAACAACCAACTGAAAGACCACTTCTTTAATTGCTTACCAATTTTTAAACTGAGAATTTTTATGAAAGAAACTATGTTATGTCTCTATCTATGTTTTGGTTTTTATAGCTATACTAGTGAAAGCCCGTGACTGTTTTTTGCGTATTGTCACGGGTCTAGAATAGTTCCAGTTTGTACGATGAAAGATTATGACAGGTTGATCTGATCTGGCCAAATATAAGCTTGACCTGTCTTTCACCCTCAGGATGAATAAAATCTGTTGAGGTTGAAGAACTCAGAAGCATTAATAGAGGTAGATATTAAACACGGACAGGAACGATCATGCTATCAGTGAACTTGCTTAAATGCAAACTTGACTTGTATTTGGCCCTTGAAGTTCACTCTGCAAAAATTAAAAAAAAAAAATCCTGTTTGCTTCGAAATCAACACATTCCATACATATTATTAAACTGTTGAGAAACTCGGAAGAAATGAATTTCCTTAATACTCGATTCGGTAACATATTTGGTCTGATGTCCACTTAAAATAACCTAATAACTCACATACAGCGAACATGAACAGACGCCATTAACGAAGTGGTCAGTAAAAACTCTAAAAAGCAAATAAACCGTAATGCATAAACTATGGTCAAGCAACAACATTTGTGAAAATTCTAATTAGATTGAAATTTTTCCAAGCCGGAATGACAATTGTCATTCGTGTTTACAGCAGAGACCATAAGTAATTTTATTTTTTAAAAGATTTTTCAAATTGCTTTCATTAGCAACATATTACTGAAAAGCGGATCCACTTTTTTTTCAGCCACAAAATTAATTTTTAACTATGAAATGCTACGAAAAGCAAACTTGATGACTGTATTATGGATATTAATTTGGTAGTAGTTGCTTAGCTATTAAATTGTGTACATAACCACGAATTTATTATAATGGTATCTCTGGTCGCTGTTTTGCGAGCGAAGGCTGGTTCATGATGTCATCATTTTCCAGCCAATCGCTATAGAGGTGAATGAGTGACCTTACGAAATTATATGGTAGATTGCTAGTAAAAGAATGAATAAATGCTCAGAGTTCACATACCTTGACTGAATGGCCCCTCTGCTTTTGTAATTCCATCAGCACAACAGCCAAATTTGGTATCTTCACATTTCACTACCTTTGGTTTTCTTCTTCTACATTTCTTTCCCTTTGATTTTATTGTTGTTATTAATTCTTTTAGAGTTGTTGCCGTTTCCCAAGAAACTGTAGATATAAAAAGTAGTATACAGTATAGTTTATCAAAAATATTTTGGCAAGAAGGCAAATGCTTAAGAACTTGTATGCTTTCTGCAGTCAGTGTAACATTTTGACATCATTCACTGCTTTACATTTAACACTTATAGTGAAAATGTCTAAACATGTAGTGTTAATTGTCTCCTATTGTTATGTGCACTTTTTTTTTTTAAATTGATTTGAAGTTTTAAATGAAAATATTGCAGACATGTAACCTGTTGGCTTTTCTAGTTTGTCTACCATTCTGACTTTTCAGCTCTAATAGCACACCCTATTCGTCAACAGAGATAATTTCTTTTGTTTTATAAAATGGAACAACTGGAAAAAGGTAACTAATCAATGAATAAAAATGATCACTATTGCTATTTCATGTTTATTGGTTAAATTCCAAATCCACCAGTGTGACAATGCATTGCAAAGGAGAGGCACAATGGTCTATAATCAGATATCTTGTTGGAGTTTTTGGTAACTGTGTAAGAAAATGCTGCCAGTATCGTGTGTAAATGTAATTATTATAACTGATGTATATATTACTCTGTGACAGTGCATTTGCTGATGTATTAATCAGTTTTGCTATGTAATAATTTGTAACTCATTCCTCATCCTCCACAATCAGTCTCATATACTGTGATCTATCAAAAACAACTGTATCACATTGCAACCATACCCAATGCCCATCTCACATAATTCACTGACAGATGGTAACAGTTGTGTTCCCTTTACCAGATAAATGATAAAAACTATATCAGTTGTTATCTCAAAGACTTATCTGGATATTCAGGTATGAGGGCTTACAGTGTAGTAAATATATCAGATGTGATAAAAATTAAGTAAAGGTTTTATAAACAATAATAATTTTGATTTTAAGTGAACCATCTAGGTTAAAAAGTTGAAGCTCAATGAGACGAAAATGACCTTTTTAACTATTGAATTTTATCATAATAAGTTACCTCTTTTTTCATTAGTCCCTTTTAAAGTGATATTTTGACTCAAATAATATCAGCTAAATTATATTTAATATTTTTAAACAGTAAATGAACTAAAAAATTAAAACATTGTTTGAAGTGTATGCATTTTTAACTATTGTAACTGTCACATAGCTAACAGATCTCTCTGTATTGCATAATAATCAGTGACTTATTAGTTCTTTTCCATTAATCAACTGCCTAGTTTGAAATATCTAGTGGCCAATGAGCTCTTAAGGACAGAACACAAGGAGACAAAATATGTTGGATGTATTCCTTATAAAACCTGTGGCCTCAAGTATCTGAATGAATAAGACGAAGCAGTTCTGATGGGTATTAGAGAATTCAGTAAAGTAGCATACAGCATTGAAGGAGGTAGTCAGAACAATTATAAAAAGGTACAAATTTCAGAATTGAAGAGATATTTCAGGGTAATGGATAGCACATGAAAGGAAGGCAAAAGTACATTGAAGTCGAAGTGTGAAGAGTTCAAGAGATAATAAGGAAACATTTATTCCAAAACAGATCTACAGAACCTACATACTACAACATGGAGGTGAGCAGTTTCTACTTATATGGAAAATCTCCTCCTCTGATTTACTTACTCCCATCCTAGGATTATTATCTCAAATGGTCTCTTATTAAACCAATTACTTAATATCTCTGCCATTTTCAGATCCTCAGTAACTTCTTCTCCAGAGAAGAGAACACAACAGAGTAAAGAGTCAGCAAGGCAGTAGGGAATACTTGAGGAGGTTAAAGAGGTTGGTGACAAGTGAACACAACAGTGTAAATAGACAGCAAGGCAGCATGGAATACTTGACACGCGTAAATAAGGAAATGATAGCAGCAAAGAGGGAAGCTAAAGATGTGTTTATGAAGAATATTATTGATGCAGTGTGACCACTGAATGATGCATCAAGAAATTTCTATGACTATTTTAGAACATTGAGGTTAAGGGAGATAAGGTTGGAGTAAAGTTACTGAGGATCTGAAAATGGCAGAGATATTAAGTAATTGGTTTAGTAAGAGACCATTTGAGATAATCATTGTAGGATGGGATTATGTAAATCAGAGGAGGAGATTTTCCATATAAATAGAAATTCACAAACTTTAAAATCTGAAACAGATCTTAAGGAAATTACAGAAGAACTAAGAAAGCCAAAAAAAGTGCAAAATGATCAAATCAATGTAGATAATATTAGTATATATATGTATTAATGCTAGTGGAATAAGATATTGTACCATACTTGAAATATTATTTAGAATAAGACTGGAGTCTTGCTGCTTACCGGAACTTGAAAAGAGCAATTGAAGTACCAGTCCACAAAGGAGGGGTGACAAATAGGGTTGCAAATTACAGGCCTATTAGTTTGACTTGTACACAAAATGACAGAATGATATGGAACCACATGAGAAATGTCTGTGAGGAAATAAATTGGTAGGCACATCAACAGCATGGCTTTAGGCAAGGATATTCTTTTGAATCTCTGTTGGTGGGCTATATGCAAGATATTTTGGATGTATTGTATCAGGGGGACCAAGTTGATAATATAGCACTACATTTTTCCAAGGTACCTAACAGAGAAAGTCATAAAATGGTGTTAAGTAAGGTGATAGCAATTGGAGTGAATGAAAAAGTTATTTTCTGGGTGGAGGAATTTTTAAACGTTTTAGAAAAGTGTAAGGGTAGGAAATGCAATGTGAAAAAAGTTGGAAGTGAATATGGGAATGCCACAGGATAATGTATTGGGACCACTGCTATTCATTATTCTAACGAATGGTTGTGTTGATGGTTTAAGTTGGAAATTGGGTTGTTTGCAGATAACATAATGATATATAATAGGATCAAAATTAGAGAAGACTGTTAACAGCTGCAGTATTCCCTGGCTAGAATATATAATTGGGTTGGACAACATGGAATATATGCCAAAAAGAGCCAGCTTATTAGATAAAAAATAAAAGTTTTTTTTATGATTGTGTGTGTGTGTTGGGGAAGGAATTTCTTGTTGAAATGTAAGCATAACTTTTGAAAATAAACTCAACTGAGCAGGAAACATCGGCAGGTGGTAGGTAAAGATTACAAAAGCCATCATTTATTGGATAGGGTGATGAAGGGATCTACCAGAAAAGTTGGGGAATTGGGTACTAAACTTTGGTCAGACCATTGATTCAATATTGTGGGGTAATTTGTGGTTCTCATTTTGGAAGATCTATCAAATATAGGAGTTTGAAAGCATGCAAAAGAGAGCATTTGCTTGTGGAAATTACCACAGTACTCAGTAACTAATATGGTAAAGGAGCTAGACTAGGATCATTGCAAGACAGGAAGAGGGTGAAGCGAGTACTAGAGGTGACCAGGGAGAATGTTGGCGATGGAGCCAGGAAAATTATTGGTCCAAGAATTAGGAGCAGTGCATGGATGGGAAAAGATGATCATGATCACAAGCTGGCACTCATGCATAAAGGAGTGGGAAATTTTTCTTTTGTGTCTAAGGGAGTCAGGGATTTGAATAAAAAATGTAGAAAGAATTTAAAATTTGTTATGGACAAAAGTAGATGGGTGGAGGAATTTTCACTCATGGATATAAGACAATAAATAATAATAATAACAAATGGGTAAATAGATAACTAGGTAAATTGCCAATGGGACATGCACTCCATAGCAACTAAATACCACTAACACACTTTTGTTGGAGAATCTTGAAAATTATTACAATGTTTGGAGCTAAAATATTCTTTACTAATGAGCAAATATTTTTTAATTATTTTTTGATCAGAACGAGCCACTGGATATATATATATATTTAAAGTTTTTGATGTTTGATGTTTTTTTTGTATCTTTTATCTGTATGTGCTTTTTAAGACTGTGGTAAAGAATGTTTTATTACAATTTTTCCTAGTGTTTAGTAATGCATCTTTCAACTAAATAGTTACAGTACCACTTTACCTTAATTAATATTCTCTGACATGGAAAGAAAATGATAGAATCAGTTAATTTTTTCTTTATCATACCTTCTTTACTAGTAGTGATGTAAGATGTTGAAGACAGTTCATCATATACGCTAGTACTTCCTGTAAATCCTGTAGAGGAAGGCTCTGATTCTGTTGTGAGTGTAGATTGATCAGAAGCAGTCTCAGCTGTGGTTGTGTCCACATCTTCACTAACTGTTGCATTTGATGTAGTAATTTCTGTTGTTGGAGAACTTCCACCCTCTGAGGAGAGTGTTGTTTCTGTTACCTCTGATGAGATTTCCGTAACAGTTAGTGGAATATCAGTTGAAGATGATTCTGTGAAAGCTGTTGAATCTGTCACAGTTTCTGTCTCTTCACTGGTCTCTGAAGTGACTGAAATTTCAGTTATTGTTGAACTACTCTCAGAAATGGCAAGAGAAGATGAGCCCTCAGTTGTAAATGCTGTATCTAACAATGTAGACGATTCTGATGATGCGGCAGATTGCCCAAAAGATGTAATTTCACTTAGTAGTGTAGAACTTTCTGTTTTGCCCTTCAGTATATCATCAAGTTCTTTATCATCAATTTCTAGTTCTGGTTCTGGTAATTTCGCATTTTCAGTTTCTGATGTGACTGTTGATGCTGAGCTTATTTCCGTTCCTGAGGTAGTTCCAAAGCTGCTGACACTGCTCAAAACATCTGTGGTAGTTGATTCAGGGCTAGAGGAAGATGAAGTATCTGTAATTTCAGTTTCAGTAGACAATTCGGATGTTGTTTCTGAAACAGTTTGGTCAGTACTTTCTGAACTAGAAGAAACGGCAGTAACGGATTCAGACTGCATTGTTGTTTCTGACACATCATCTACTGTAGTACTAAAACTATCTTCTTTGTATACACTGGAAGGTGCTTGAGGTGTAGAACTACTCTCTTCTTCGTCTCTTGTACTAGAAGAATCAGTACTTCTCTGAGATGAAATACTACTCAAGGCATCTAGTCCTAATGTAGTACTTTCAGCAGTACTTTGATCTTTAGATGCATCAGTAGTAATGGCAGTAAAATCAAGAGAGCTGGTGATATTTTTCATTTCTGTTGTATCTATGGTGCTCGTGCTCCCTACTGTATCTGGTTCATCTGTGGACATGGTGTCAAAAGACGAAGTAGGATATTCATCAGTAGATTCATCAATAGATGAATCTGTTGTTGCATCAAAGCTGTCAGTACTGAATCCACTCCCCTCATCTTCAAAAGTACTTGCAGCATCACTCAACATGAACTCCTCAGCCATGGCTGCTGTTGCAAGACTTGATTCTGGAGTTTCCTTTCCTTCACCAGTACTCACTGTCAATTCTATGTCACTAACAGAGGATAACTTTTCTGTTTCAACACTTAGAACTGTTGTTCCAGAATCAGTTATATCAGCTGATACACCTTCTTTCCCAGTTCCAGCCATCAAAGTAGTACCCTGAAAAAACATCAATAGACAAATCAGTTACAAATATTTTCCCTACAATTTGTGTTTCCATGGACTCAATATTTTTAAATTTTACATACTGATTCAAAATGTAGTTAAACAGCAAGGCTGTGGTCAGATTTCATTTAAATTATGTATAAGTGATTAAACATAATTACACTAGAATTAAAATAAAAGTGAATCTTACATTTCCATTTTCACCAAGTGTGTAGTTTAGTTACATGGAAAATATTTACATACAGTGTATTTCAATATTTTAACTGTATATAACAGAGTAAAACAGTTGCTGTTTTTTGTCTTGCTTGCTTTTTGTGTCACTTCACATTTAATCAATTAGGGTGTTAAAAATACATCAAAAATAATATTATCAACAATGAATGTTTCCACATTTTTGCATGTCATCTGGCACATCATATTTCCAGGGCTGTGGTTATTTGAAAGCTTGCTAGGCCTGTCACAGGTTTCATAATGGAGCAGGTATATTGCCATCTGTCCATGAAATGTGTAACTTGTGTTATGTGTGATATGTGTATTTTTGTTTGTGAAAAGTTGTGTAGTTTATGAGGCAGATATTCGAACCTACTGCAGCAATCACCAAGGTGATTACAGAAAACTGCCTACAAAGCATAATGAGGATGACTGGAATGCGAGGCCTGGGACTTGAACCTGGTCTATTGTACCTCTCAGATCAACGATAGTGGCACATTAAAACATGCAGCCATACTGGCAGGTTGCAGAAACATCCATAATCCCACTTAAAAGAATTTGAAAATTTTCTTACTTGAAAATAAGAACTTATAATTTATTTCTAGCATATATATATTTATATATATATATACATGGAAAAGAAAGGGAAAATACACCCAACACTCACCAAAGCTGAAGGGAGGAGGGCAGCAGCAACACAGCACAACACACAAACAAATAAAAAACAATATTTCGGGTGAAAATCCCCTTTTTCAAGTAAACAGATAGGTGGCTGGTCTTGCGCAAGACTGGCTGCGTCGGACGCAAGTCTTGCGCAAGACCAGCCACCTATCTGTTTACTTGAAAAAGGGGATTTTCACCCGAAATATTGTTTTTTATTTGTTTGTGTGTTGTGCTGTGTTGCTGCTGCCCTCCTCCCTTCAGCTTTGGTGAGTGTTGGGTGTATTTTCCCTTTCTTTTCCATGTAAATATTGCCTCGCGGCATTTCTTTCCTTTCATTGTTACCTGTATATATATATATATATATATATATGGATAGGGAAATATGACCCAACACTTACCAAAGGTGAAGGCGGCTGGGACGAAGAAGACAAAAAAAAAAAAAAAAAAGCAATATTTCGGCAACAACCTTATTTGTGCAGAAGTGAGACACTAGGCGGAATCAGATGTGTAATTGGATCGATAATCAATAATCAATATCATTGACTGCATAATATCATTGAAAATGGCAGACCAACATAACAACTGAGGGCACATATATACACCAAATTTTTAAAAACTATATGTAAAAAATAAAATATAGAAATATAAGATATATAAATATTAAAGATAATAAGTGCTGGGTCTGGTAGGAGGAATTTATTGGAGATTGAGGCCTGGAGGATGTGTGGTTTCAAGGATATTCTGATAGGCTAGTTCCCATCTACGTAGTACAGGTTGTGTTGTCAGGGAAAACTCTGATCGCCCTAACTGAGAAGCAGGTGTTAAAATTACTCAGTTTGTGGGAACAGGCACGTTTTGCAACTGGATGGGCCTAATTGTTAGTATATACAGTCTGCTTGTGGCCATTCATTCTGATAGCAAGTGGATTAGTAGTGAGGCCTATATATGAGCTGGAACAATGGAGGCATGTAAGTTGATATATGAGGTGTGTAATTATGCAAGTAGCATGACAAATGATGGTGAATGTTTCACCTGTGGTGGGATTGGAGTAGGTGGTAGTGGCTGGATACATGCTGCATGTTTTACAGTGGGGTCTGTTGTATGGGAATGATCCCTGTGGTAGTTTGGGGGAATTACTAACTAGCAGATGAAGGCAGCTTGGAATGATGAACATAAAAAAGAACAAACACAAGAAATGCACAATATTTCGGTAGTTATCCTTATTTTTGCTAATCTCAGATAGCCATCATCGTGTGCACATCTGGCTCTGCCTGGTATCTCCCTTTTAGCAAGAATAAGGCTAACCACTGAAATATTTCATGTTTCCCATGGTTTTTCTTTTTTATGTTCATCATTCCAAACTGCCTTTATCTGTGGTAAGTGTTGGATCATATTTCCCTATCCTTCCTTATTTTTATTGCCATAAAGAAGTTTCTTGCTCATTTTTTATATATATAAAAGCAAAGTAGGTTCGAATACAAAAATTGACAAAATTTTTCAAGTGGTTTGATGCTTTAGTGAAAAAATGTTCACTAATCAACATATAGCTCATATAACCATTACCAAACTGACAGTTACATCTTCACCTATATACTTGCTAACAAGGTTTGTAGGAGATAATATTTCTAATAAATATGAACGGTTTGGATGTAAACTGACTTGCCAGTTTGAGGAAGTACTGCCAAACTGGACACAGTGATATACAACAGGTTCAGGTTCAAAACATGGGCCTAGCTTACCAGGCAGTTACCATTTTAACCACAGCTTTGTTTTTTATACTTCACACTAATAGAAACTAATATCCAACATAAAAAAAACACAAATGGCAAGATTCAAAGACAGATGGCAATATCTATCCCCCCCCCCCCCCCCCCCCCCCCCCCCCCAGCAAAGATCTGAAACTATTGCAGGTTTAGAAATCTGACACTATTACTAATTACTGCTCTGGTTGTTCTTGTGGGTTTCTACTTGTAAAGCTCAACTACTTTTTTTTATTCAGCAGTATCTTGCACTACTCACATTTGTGTATACTAGATATGGGGAAAGATGTGCATTAGTATCATGGAAAATATTTGGAAAAACAGGAAAACAAAATTATGAATGGAAGGATTTTGAATTTTATTGTCTTCAAGTAGACCTGGCAAACACCTGACTTTTCTTACTGAAAAAATTAACTCGGATCTTCTGTAGACTTCTGAATTAGTTCCTTTACCAAGGTACAGGCCTGGCAATATATAGCACACTCACTTGGAAAATTTAAAGAAGAGTGCTAATGATCTTGTAAAAACTAATTCTTACAGTCCAGTTTTTTGTGGGTTTTTTTTTGTTTGTTTTTTTTTTTGGTTTTTTTTTTGTCTTACAGAATGAACAAGGGAATGAACCCCAATCAATGCAGATTTTTAACATGCAATTTAACAAAGGAAGCCATAATTCTGCATATGGAAATAATCAAAAGCAGAATCAAAAAGTATGCAATGGGCAATTTTGTGGACATTTTGCATGCATTTGATAATGTGTGGTAGTAAGAGGTCGCATCATTTCATGATTGAATTAACTGATGATGGATGATGACACCCTGTTTGCACATGTGAGAGAGATGTATTGTGCAAGAAGGCTATATTGCATTTTTAGGAACCATTCAAATTGTGTAACTGCTTTGTTGAGATGTTCCTGATGAAATCCTAGAATATTATATTTTTCATCCTATATTCTTCAAATGTAAAACTAGAACCAGTGATAGAGGTACTACATAGAACACCAGCACTGCTGAGTTTAAACTCAATCACATTTTGCTGCTTGTGGAAAGAAATCCAGGAGCAGAAATTGAAAACGAGTGATATACACAATAATTTCACAGCTGGAATAAATAGTTTCCATCCTCCACAGATGACACTGATTCCTAGTATTAAGTTTGGTCAACCTATTTGGCCTTCTTTAGCGTTGAATTGTACTGAAATGTGTTTCACACACTCTGCTAAACACAACTGACTGAGATGTTTGGTGTTTTGGCTGGCTGTGCAGAGCACATACTGAGAAGGCAGACATCATCCAAACATTGCTATAAGGATTGTGCATAGTGTGCTGTGATCCACCCCTCTGCCTTGGCTTCCGATCATTTCCAACACCTCAGAAGCCAAGCAGCTTTAGTTCATCATAAAAGATGAGACATATACCTTTATGGGCTGATCTGCAGAACTTTCCATTAGCATGCCTTAAATCAAGAAAACTATCTGCTGTTCTGGACACCCAGCTAGTCTTCCACTTCAACCTTGCTGTGGAAGGGAGGCAATAGAGGCAGCAAAAGTTTCCACAGAACATATTTCTGGCAACTGATACTATGCAGAATATACATGGTATTGATCTCCCATGAAAGTACTGGAGCCAATGAAACTGCTTCAGGGCATACCATTATCTGTGGCATAATTGAATAGATAATTCCCTCAATGTCACCCTGTAGCTGTTATAATTGTTAGATAACTATGTACGTTCTCGCGGCGGCAATGCTTTATAAAAACTTCTCAGGTTTCAAGCCGCGTCAAAATTGAGCCGTCTGGCGACGTTTCGGAAGCTTGCACTGCTTCCATTGTCAAGCCCCTGCTTAACATTACTGAAGCCTACCGCACGGTAGTCTTTAATATAGCGCCAGCAGCCGGGAGCGGAGGGGAAAGCGCATGGAGGGGCGGTCTAGTTGGACCCTGCTCACTTGGTGACGTCACGATCGGATCACTCCTATGCCCTAATACGGCTCGATTCCGTCTCGTTTGTAATAATCCAATTACTGGCTTCCAAGCTTGGCTTAAATTGAGGCCTTGATCACGATTAATGACATTATTGCTAAGCCTAATCTCAATAGCCTCCTTCACAACACTGTCCCAAAAGTTATTTGCGTAACAAAGCCATGTCGTTTTGTCGAAGTATGGCTTGTGTCCATTGTCAATGGCATGTTCGGTTAAGGCAGATTTTTCTTTTTGTCCAAGTTTAAAATGTCTGATGTGTTCTTTGCGTCTTTCATTAATCGTCCTTACATAGCACAAACCTTAAGGATGATTAATGAAAGACGCAAAGAACACATCAGACATTTTAAACTTGGACAAAAAGAAAAATCTGCCTTAGCCGAACACGCCCTTGATAACGGACACGAGCCATGCTTTGACAAAACGACATGGCTTTGTTACGCAAATAACTTTTGGGACAGTGTTGTGAAGGAGGCTATTGAGATTAGGCTTAGCAATAATGTTATTAATCGTGATCAAGGCCTCAATTTAAGCCAAGCTTGGAAGTCAGTAATTGGATTATTACAAACGAGACGGAATCGAGCCATATTAGGGCATAGGAGTGACCCGATCGTGACGTCACCAAGCGAGCAGGGTCCAACTAGACCGCGCTTTCCCCTCCCCTCCTGGCTGCTGGCGCTATATAAAAGACTACCGTGCGGCAGACTTCAGTAATGTTAAGCAGGGGCTTGACAATGAAAGCAGTGCAAGCTTCCGAAACGTCACCAGACGGCTCAATTTTGATGCGGCTTTAAACCTGAGAAGTTTTTTTATAAAAAATGTTATAATTGTATTTGTTGTTAATGTATTAATGTTGTTAATGAAATAGAAAAATGAGAAATAAATAAATAATCAGCATTTAATACTAGGAGGCAGTGCCAACCAAGGAACATTGAAACTAACTGCAATATAGTATTTAGACTCAATCGTTGATGCTGCTATGTTAAATTAAGTTTAACACCTCACAAAAAATATGTTTATGGTTCAAGGGAAAGCTAACTCATCTGTGGGGGTTGCTAGTACCCTATCAGGCACCTATCCAGATGGCAGGTTGGGGAATCCCTCCCAGATATTGGTGATGTCGGAGAAATGAAATACTCAGGGCAGACCAAAACTAGCATTAGTGTAGTATCTGACACAGAGCAAGCCGCTACAAATGGCATCTGTATACTTTATTAGGGGCAGCTGAATTATATGCTTGCAGCAGCTCTAAAAGTATGTGTCAGACTCAATGAAAAATTTAAACATCACATCATGATGGATGAAAAAATATCATCGTAACAGCTAGGGAGTCCCCCACTGTAAGTGACGCACACCAGTGTCACCCAATTGGTGTGAGAAATGGGCTAGGGCTACCCACTCAAGGATAGGGTGGACTAAAGAAGCAAGTCCCACAGATCAGAATGGCCACCATTAACATCAGTTCTCTCATAGGCTGAAACTGAGAGCTCACTGATGCATTAAAGACCTGGTGAGTAGATATTGCCTACATCCAAGAAACCAAATGGACTGGCTCAAAATCCAAGGATATTGGGTGATGGATACAAACTGTTCTATCATGGAAAGACCTCAGCCAGGAACAGAGTAGGTATCACTGTGAGTACAAAGCTCTGTGGTTATGTCACTGAGGTGAAACATCTTTCTGACCAATTGATGTCTATCAAAATCACTTGTGGTACCAAAAACTTAGACGTAGTTTCCTTCTATGCCCCACAGACTGGTTGCTTGGATGATACAAAGGAGGAATTATGGAACAACTTTGAAAACTACCTGCAATCTGCTTAAGAAAATGAACTACTCTTCACGGTGGCAACCAGAATGAATACGCTGGAAAGAATAGAAATGACTTTAATAAGAGTACATTGTGGGCAGGGTTTTGGAGAGCAAAATGGGGATGGGAATTGAATCTTGTAATGAGCTGAGGCATTGGACTTACCTGTGGTTAATACCTTTAACAGAAAACATCCATTGCACCTCATCACTTTTAGCAGCAGTGAAAGGAATACGCAAATTGATTAATGATTGTATGTAATGCAAAAGTTGCCTCATCAGACAACATCACACCCTGTTTCAGGATTTGCTTTGAACTCTACAAGGAAAACTATATTGGAGCGAATTAAATGATGTAAATTAAAGCAGCATCACATCCAGCTGAAAACGTCTATAGGCTCCCTAAAAATGCTAGAACATGGACACCATGAAGACAAAGTTTGGACAGCAGCCATCAAACATGTGCTACCAATACCACGGGAACAACAAAAATTAGATGTCAATTCATCAACAAAGAAGTGTGATGGTGGAATGATCAGGCACAAGCTGCCATCAAGACAATGAAATTAGCCTATAAAACCTGGCTAAAATCGGAACTTAATTCTGATTGGCGGAAATATAGACAGCTAAAGTCAGTGGCCAAACAGGAAGTGGCAAATGCAAAAGAAGATTATAGGAACATGTACAATGAGCTAAATAGCCAAAAGGAGGAAAAAAACATCTACCGGCTAGTGAAGAGACATCACCATTCCATTCAAGGTGTTGAGCATGTTATGATCATTCAGGATGAAAACCAGAAGCTGCTACACAAAATGACCGAGGTCCTCAGCCGATGGAAACAAGCAACGCAGAATTTCCACATCAACCAATGCCATCTACAGATCCTGTCCATGCTCCAGCCATCACGGCTGTTGAAGTAGAGACTGCCACATAAAAAATGGAAAGGCAATTGGACAAGATGATATCCCATCGGAGGTATGGAAGATGCTTGTATCACAGTCGACTCAGTACCTGGCAGATCTTTTAAACAAGTTCATAGGTCAATGTGGCTCACTAGTGTCACAATGCCCCTTGGAAAATAAAAGGCTGATGTGCTAAACTGGTCCAACTATCGACTGACTTGCCTGCTTTGCCACACAGTGAAGATTTTTGAGTGCATTGTGGATGCACGTCTTTGAAGCATAGTTAAGAATGCCCCAAATCAATGTGGTTTCATGAAAGGCACTGGGATGATAGATAAAATTCATGCCACACTTCTTTTGATGGAAAAGCACCTTGGGTAAAAAAAAAACCACTGTACGTAACTTTTTTGGATCTTGAGAAGGCCTTCAATAGGATACCTCGAGATCTAATCTGGCATGGTCTGAGACAGCATGGGGTACCAGAGCTTCATGTTAAAGAATCCAGGTACTACATCGGAATGTTACCAGCTATTTCCAATGAGCTGTATGAAATTCTGAATTTTTTCCAATCAGAGTTGGTGTCCATCAGAGATTGGCTTAGTCTCCACTTCTGTTTATCCTTGACACCATTCCTGCAGAACTACTCACTCCACAACTATGGCCATTGCTCTATGCTGATGATATCATGGTCACCTGCAAGGCTCGTCAAGAACTGGAACAACAAATCCAACAATGGAAAACTACCCTCAACAAATACGGCATGTGACTTAATATTCAGAAGAGTGTGGAGTTCCAAGTGAAGGGACTGTTAATATCAACAGCGTTGAACTCTGTAAATCATATGAGTTCAAATACCAGGGAATAGTAATCTGTTCGTATGGTCAGACACTCCCAGATGTCTGAAACAGAGTCAACACAGCCTTGGCTTTAGATAACAGGATTCCTTTTCAACTGGAAGATGTCACTGTACCTAAAATCAAAGATTTACAGATCCATCGTTCTACCATTGACACTATATGGAACCGAATGTAGGTCATTCAATAAAAGAATTCCATGTCATGGAAATGAAGATGATTTGCTGCTGACAACAACTCATTAGATTGGACCACATCAGGAATGAGAATGTTCAAGCTGCATTTGGTGTGGCTCCAATCCCTGAGAAAATGCAAGAGGGTCATATGTGATGATATGGCCATGTACTATTCATTAACAACACTTCAGTTGTGAGGACTACACTCAATATAAGTCCGGAGGGCTGAAGACCTTGAGGGAGACCCAGGAAGTGCTAGCTGGATACCTTGTGGGAGAACTACTCAGTGCCTCATCTGAAGATTCAGAAGATCCATATAAGTGGAAGAAGAAGTCCAGTAAAGCAGACCCTGCAAAGCAGGATTAATATTAACAAGAGGGAATAGCCAACTCGAAATTTACATTAATTATTGAATCTAAATCAATTCACAAAATTGCAGTGAGCAGACAATTAGACATTCGACTGGATGGATGTTTAAATTTTGGAACCCATTTGGAGCAGATAAAAAGAGAAGCAATGATTGTCATCAAAAAAATCACTAACATTGGACATTGAAGAGTTACAATGTCAGCCCAAGTAAGAAGATATAATCACAATGCAATTCTAGTCCCTTTAATGAGATACTCAGCAAGTGTTTGAGGAATCCAGTTACAAAAAGTAAAGCCAAAAAAAAACAAAGCAGTTATTTCTAATGAAGAATATTACTGAGGTTGACAGGAACATACTAAACTGACAAAAAAAATACATTAAAAATAACCAACTGTGCCTGGCCACTGGACTTTGAAGGGAGGAACTACAGGGATATAGACTGGTGCAGAAAGAGAAACAGGAAAACATAGCGTAATACAATGTTCTCAAGTAACTTTCCAAGTGAACCAGGTGTTTGCACGATATTCTGGGGATCAAAATCTCTGTTTTCATCTTCTGGTGAAGTGCCGGAAGTGGCAGATGGCCGAAATCTTTATAGCTTGTGAGGTTGCAAGGTGTGCATGAGGATGACGTGCACACAATGTTGATGTGTGTAATGCTGATTGGCTATCTTGGTAGTCACATTCTTCTGGAACAGAAGGAGAAATCTGCAGTGACAGAACATAGCCTTGAAACTGGAAAACATCTTTGATTTTGAATCTGGTACATTCCAGAAGCCTCTGGAACAGTGTTCTCACTGAAGCTGTTGACATGTGCCTCACATCCAGTCACACTGTCAAATGGGATGGAGGGCACCAACTAAGTGAAGCTTGGATATCAGTCACTGAGGCTGTGCGTTGACAGGGTGCTGAGCTGTTCACTACGCGTTGAGCTGAGAACCAAACCCACATTAGGGTAGTACTGGTATTACCCAGCACCTAGGTTTTCCAAATTCAGCCAATCAACCTTGCATGCACCCACCACCTCACAGGCTATAGAAGTCTCAGTCTTTCACTGCTTATGGCACTTCACCAGAAGAGGGCAAAAGAGATTTTGATCAGCAAGATATTGCATGTAAACACTTTGTTCATTTGCCTAGTTACATGATAACATTATATTAATTCTCAATGCCAAGGAAAAATTTGTTCCTATAACAATAATTATAGACAGTGAAGCAACATTAGAGAGTGGTACTCATTAGCTACTTTTGCTGAATGGCAACAAGAATGGGGTAGCATTGAATGAAGAACATATGGTACAATTCTTTACATAGAATAGAAGTTGAGTATGATGCTGTTTCAACCATGTATTACAGGTCATGGGCTTGAAAATAACTTCCTAAAGAATCAGAACATCGTGGGAACAAACAGAGGCAAATGTCCTCTTTGCAGGCACTGAACCCTTTCTTAAAATATCTATTCAGTTTTTACAAATTATAAGTATACCCGTTTCTTGAATATTGGCACGATGAATCATGTTATCAAGGCTGACTTGTGATCACTTATCCCGATTGTCATCTGGAGTGGGAGATAGCATATGATTTGAATAGGAAGATATTCCACATGTGTTTCATCTTTTAGCTTTGTTTTATTATTGTATTCTTTCCAGTTCACTAAGGTATTTTAAAATGTGTGCTCCCTTGTATTGCATGTCTTTTTTCCTTCCCAGCCTATGGCTGGTATATTTAAGCAATCGCTTTCACTGTTCCCTGCTCTGACATTCAAACATTGATTCAATTTCCCTTTGAAGATAACATCTTCCTGCAATAGTTGTTATTAACTAGTCTGAATACTCATGTTACAACTTATTTCATTCAATAGTCCTTTTGTAAAACTTCATTGTGTAACATTCCTTTCTTTACCCAAGGCTCATCCCATACTCTGTTCTCTTAGCTACCATTTTACTTTCCTCATTCCATTTTACCTTCCTTGTTTCAACTATCCATTTACTGTTGCACTAACTTCACCAGCTATTATGATATCCACAAATTCACCCTCCATGTATTTTTAATCAGTGCCAATACATGTCAACAAATTCATAGTAAAGATACATAAGAATATAAGGATCTTCACAAGACAACACTTTAAACTCAAAATGTGAAGTATGTGTTACCTTGATCAATGGTTTTACAGTTTATTTACTCACCTTGTGATTTTCATACAATCAATTTAAATAATACTCACATCAGTGTCCAGTACTGTATCAGCTGTAAAATACGTATCCTCCTCATCTTCACATTCTTCCTCCAGTGAAACTGAGTCTTCAACAGGAATTATTTCATCTGCATAAAAAACACCCAACTCTTTAGGAATTCATTAAATAGATGAGTATTATTTATGAGAATCAGCTGAACATTATATTACTACATAATTAGAACAAACTGATCTTCCTTTTCAGTAGGTAAGCTTTCATTGATAATAATTAAATTCGATTAATAATATTTTTGGAATGTCACATTACAAAAAAATAATACAAAAATGTTTGAAGAAACGTTGTAAAACTATTTTCAGGGAAGGTTAAAACATCTCTATTGTTGAGCTGGTGATAATATCATAGGAAAAAATTGAAATAATTTATAAACATTTTAGCCATCAGTACGAGCTGAACAGCTGTAGTAATTAGACTCATACTTAATAAACTTCTCTAATTGCCCACCTCAAAATTTTAACAATTTTCTTCACAAATAAGAGAATTATGTTAAAAAATATATAACCACACCTAAATATACAAAGTGATTCAGAGGAAAAACAAATTTTTGAAATGGGTATTATAAAAGGAAAGGAAGGAAAGGACATGAGTGTATGGGTATGAAGCGTTGTAATCTCTTCCTGTACAATTCTCCTATTTCACGTAATGGATCATGATTTATGACAGTTTTGCATAAAGTGAAAAAGTTATTATTTAAATGTAATGTCTCTTTCAAAATGAGCTAAATGTCAGCCATAATGAGATGTCCAAAAATCATCATCTTATGGTTCTTCAAGTTGTCAGAAAACATCACATGAAGAAAACCACAAGGTGCCGTTCCTATTGCTTAGATGATAAAAATATTGAGAGTGAAGGAGAAGATATTGAGAATCATCAGTGAATCTACTTGGAGGTATGCCTCTGCATTAAAGATGAGAGTAAGTTCATTTAGTAAGGCAAATTTTACCTCCATCTGGGTCTACTGTCCACACAGCAAGCATTTCAATGCGAGTTCTTCGAGGAATTTCCCATCAATGGCTCATTTCAGTTTTGAAAAAAGATAGGATAGGGAAAATAAACAGTTACCCGTCACTTACCACAGATGAAGGAAGGAGGGCGAGACACGTAAAAACACAAAAACAAAAGAATTACACAATATTTTGACTTTAGTCTTACTCATGTAGGAGGCGAGACATATGGCAGGGGGAAAGATGTGGTCACATCCGAGCCCGCCATATATGTGGCGGGCTCGGATGTGACCACATCTGTGGTAAGTGACGGGTGACTGTTTATTTTCCCTATCCTATCTTATTTTCAGTGCCTCGCGGCAGTTTCTTTGTTTCCTTTATCCAATCATTTCAGTTTTCGCAATGTGTGTTAGCCTCCCCAATCTCCTGACCAGTTGCCAAGAAGTTTTTCCGTATCGATACCTGAAGTCCCATGCCTACCAAGGAATGCCACAAAAAGGATGCCATTGACCATGAAGTACAGCTACTCAATCTAGTAATGTTGCTGAAAGTTATGAACAACTTAACACAGAGGCTTGAAACTTGAGTTCAAGAAGAAGGCCATCATCTAAGTGATGTTTCTTTTTTTTCACTTAATAAACATAAGTGGATTACATAACCTTTTTATTTCAACGGATAACCTGAGTATTCATTATCTTCATCTCTATTCCTGTGAATCACACTGCACAAAAGCAGCTGCCTAGCCAATAAAAGATTCATATTTCAACAATCATATAAAGAGAGTGACTTTATTTTGGCCAAAATGGATTTGCTATCTGTCAAACAATATATACCATTTATAAAACCAACCTATAACCCAAAAATTGACAGCACCAAAAAGTTCCAAGTACAACAAGAAATAAGGTACTACATTGTCTAGGGAGTGAAAGAACATTGATATGTACTGGCATAATGCACTCGGCAAACATTATTTAGCAGGAAAACAGTCAAGTCCAGTCATTTGATCTGTAACTCTGATTTGTTTCACAATTATTTATTTTCCAGTTTGAAATTAACCTGCAAAGGTGTCTCTTTAACATCAAGTTTTCAAGGCATATTTCAAAATGTTATGGTTTGCTATTTACTGTAGCAATCTAGGATGGATGGACTATATAGAAGAAAATAAGAGTTATACTCAAGTTTTTTGTTTCAGGTCAATTATATAAAAGTGTGATTAATTAATTACTGGAAAACTTAGTCTAACCATAATAAAGATGCACAATTCTTACCTTTACTGCATTGATGATTATTACACGTTTCAACTCCAAATGGTATTGTACTAGCATCACATTTTGTAATGTCTGTCTTTTCATCTCCCAGCAAACACATAACTTTTCTAGTTCTTTTTCCTCCACCACATTCCTTGTCACACTACATGGAAACAATAACTTGTGTCAATAAAAAACAAACTCAAAGTCAAGTAATCCATTTCATTCAAACTAAAACAATACAAAGAATAATATAACTTACAGAGCTCCATGGTCCATGATACCATTGTCCAAGACATTCTTCTTCTGCTGTGCAGTTTTTAGTGTCTTCATATTTTTTCCTTAAGTCACATTTTTCATCATCTACTTTTTTAATTGATTCTCCATCAAATGTTCCACAGAAAACTTTCCTGGTCTGTACTCCACTGCCACATTCTGTTGAACACTACAGTAAAAATGTAATAACAATTATTGAAATTTGTTTCCTTTCCTCTGTTGTTTTTTTAACTGTTATGACATATGACCAACATTATCTGAGATCTAGAAAAAGTAAAAAGAATTCATACTTGCCTCACTCCATTGTGAAGCAAACCACTCATGTTCACAAGGTATAGGGCTTATGCATTCTCTTTTCAGTGGCCCCAACAAGTATGGCTGACAAAATTTGTCTGGATAAATTACACCACTTTGGCTAGCACAGTGTACTTCTCTTGTTTCATAAGTCAGACCACATTTGTTTTCACACTGCAATATGAAAACCTAATTAAGTTGCCTCATTCTTTTACAAATTCTATTGATTTTTTAGTCATTATTGATTAAAGTTTAGTAAATTTGACTCGACTTGTTACATAATAAAAGGAATATAAAATTTTGGTAAACAAGAAAGAAATATTGAAGTTATGAGAAAAACATTAACTTATGGGTTCAGTCAGATGTTAATCATAATCTTATATATTGTACCATGATGATATATGATTTTTAAGTGACCTATAAATCATTATAGAAGCCAGATGTTAGCTTTTTTCACTGTACTACGAATATTCTTCTTCTTGCTGTCGCCAGTCTTTAGACTGGTTTGATGCAATCCTCCATCCCTTCCTATCCTGTGCTAACCTCTTCATTTCTTCATACCCCTTACAACCCACGTCCTCAATTATCTGCTTCATATATTCTAATCTCTGTCTTCCTCTACAGTTCTTACCATCCACTGTTCCCTCCACTAACAAATTAACCAATCCAGCATGTCTCAAAATATGACCTACCAGCCTGTCTCTTCTTCCTGTAAGCTTCTTCCATAAACTTCTTTTCTCACCCATCATTTCCAAAACTTGTTCATTTCTTACTTTGTCTGTCCACCTAATTTTCAGCATTCTTCTGTAGCACCACATTTAAAATGCTTCAAGTTTCTTTCTTTCCGGTATTCCTAAAGTCCATGTTTCGCTACCGTAAAGTGCTGTGCTCCACACATAGAGTTTAAGAAGTCCTTTCTAATTCCTAGATCAATATTTGAAACTAAAAGGTTTCTCTTTTTCATGAAGGCTCTTTTTGCTAGTGCTATTCTGCTTTTAACATCATTCCTGCTTCGGCCATCGGTTGTAATTTTGCTTCCCAAGTAACAGAACTCACTCACTTCTCCTATTTCATCTGATCCTATTTTTATATTTAATCTGCTAGTATTGGTATAATTTCTGCTACATTTCATCACTTTTGTCTTACTTTGATTTATATTCAGTCCAAAATCTTCCTTCAGTATTTTGTTCATGCCATTCAATAACTTCTCAATATCCTCGGCCCTCTCTGCTAACAAGACAATGTCATCAGCAAATCGTAGCATACTGATTTTTTCTCCCTGAAAACTTATGCCACATGGAAATTTTTCTTTGACTTTCTTCATTGCTTCTTCTACAAACAAGTTGAAAATTAACAGGGATAGACTACAACCTTGTCTCACACCCTTTTTAACTGATGCATGTCTCTCATGATTCTCTACTTTTATTATAGCCACTTGATTCTTATATAGTTTATAGAGTATTCTTCTATCTCGATACTTTAGACCTGACTTTTTGAATTTTTGAACATCTTGTCCCACTTAACATTATCAAAAGCTTTTTCTAAATCAACAAATGCCATAAAAGTATCATTGTTTTTCTTGATCCGCCCTTCAAGTATTAATCTTAAAGACAGAATTGCTTCTCTTGTACCGCGATTTTTCCTAAACCCAAATTGATCTTCACCTACTATCTCTTCTACTACCCTTTCCATCCTTCTGTATATTATTCTGGTCAGTAATTTTGAAGCATGTGATGTTAGACTAATGGTGCGATAATTCTCACATTTGTCGGCTTGTGCTTTCTTTGGAAGTGTGAAGATGATATTTTTATTAAAATCAGTTGGAATTTCTCCTGTTTCATAACTTTTTGATATCAGCTTGAATAATCTTTCAATTCCTTCCTCTCCTAGAGATTTAAGAAGTTCTGCAGGGATCTCATCAATTCCAACTGCCTTATTTCCTTTCAAGTCATTCGGAGCTCTATTAAATTCTGTCCTCAAAACAGGATCTCCTAAGTCATCAATGTCAACATCGCCTTCCTTTTCCAATACACTAAAGTCGTCCCCAACATACAGTATCTCAATGTATTCCTTCTATCTGTTAGCTCTATCTTCTGACCTTAAAAGGGGTTTCCCATCGGCAGCTTTAATGTTCATACCTCTTTTCTTCATTTCTCCACAATTCTGTTTGATCTTTCTATATGCAACATCTATTTTTCCTGCGACCATTTTGTTTTCTACTTCTTCACACTTTTCTTGTAGCCATACTACGAATATATGCAGCTCCAAATATTAATTTTGAATTATGCAAACACAAGGCATTATCTGACTTCCCGTTAATAAATTTATGAATTAATTAAAATTAAGAAAATAATAAACAAAATCAAATAATATAATCAGGAAACAAGAAATTTGGAGCCAATATTTTGTGTAAACACAAAGAACAACATACTGGAATGTGGTTTGAAAACAGAAAATGCAAATTCAGCAGTTACAAATGTATAGATAATGTTTTTAAACTCTTAAACTGGAAGACTTTGGTACTAAATGTGTGCCAGTTATGACTCTGCTTGTGTGTTTCTTTATGTAAGGAATTAATACGAGAACTGAAAGTTACAAAACAATATTTTCCGAAAAATGTAAATCAGATCTGCATAACAGCAATCACTACAAAAACTTCCTTATATTTGTGATAATTTTGGAAAGCCATGAACACCAGAAAAAGAAGAAGAATGGACTGAAATTAGGCAACTGTGAGCTTTGACAAACAATGCTGAAGAGATGTATGAGTGGAGGTAAACTTTGTGATTACTAGCAGTAATTCCTGAATGTGGAATAGAATTAATAAAAGTGAATATTAATGAATGATTCACAAAATAATTAAAATGTGAATTGCATTCTTAAGAAAAGTTACAACTGAACTGAGATGATGTGTTGCAGATATATTTACACTGACTGTGGTGATATTTGTAAGATATATATTCAATAGCTGAATGTGAAATATAAAAATCCTAACTCAAAAGAACCTGAAATAAGTGTTACAACATAAATTGTATTTGTTTATATACTCACTTCACTCAATTTATGTAGAAATATTCAATTATTTTATTTTAGTTGTACTCATTTTGATATGATTTAAATTTTTTATGTATATTACTGGAAGAAAATAATACAATTTATTCTTTTTGATATTACAGACTTTACTGATGCATTTGAATATTTCACATTTTTGTGTAAATTTGATTATTGGACTACATGTGTTTATTTAGAGTCAAGCAACAGAAAACAGTCATGGTTCACAATAGTATCATCACTTACACCTGACCATTCTGAGAATATCCAGTCAACACCTTCACATGGTCTGAGGTGGCAAGACTTCTCTTCTTCTGGTTTATCAGGTGAACATAGTGAATCATCAAGCACTTCAATTTTTCCATCCACTTTTCTGTAGCAACGTACTCTCCTTCTCTGTCTTCCTTCTCCACAAAGACGGTCACACTAGATTTTAGAAAGAAAAAAATATCAGGATTCAACACCTACGTTTGATTTTTGTGATAATCTGCTTACAATTTATCTCAGTATTGTAGTACTCATATGATTATGATTGGAAAAGAAAGACAATGTCAGGGTTTCTTAACCCCTTGTATGCTGCTGAATTTTGTTGAATTACACAGAAGATACAAAAATTTTATTAACAGATTTAGTTCCATTTAATAATTCCATTTATCATAATTGGTTTCCCATCCAAAAAAAAAAAAAAATGTTTGATTTACATACACACAAAGTGGCAATAAGTTAACTATGAGAAGGAAAATAAGGAAGGATACAGTGACAAGAAATAATTTGAATTATTTTGGTATAAATCTTAATCATCTTTAGAAGTGAGACATATGGTAAGGATATCAGATTTGTACACACTGAGACTTACTACATGTCTCATGTTCATCACAGGCTTCCTGTCTTCATCTGTGGTGAGTGATGGGTTTACTTTCCCTATCCATTTTTATTTTAATTGCCTAACAGCATTTTGATAATCACTATTATCATCAATGATTTTAGGCAATATGGAAACAAGTAATGACGGAGAAAGTAAACCCATCAAAGATGACGGAAGGTGGGCAATAACATAACACAAAGAAGAATGCCTTAGCCTTAGTAATCCTAAGAGGAATTATTAACGCTCTGGCCTCCCATTCAGGAGGACACCCATTCAGATTCCCGTCCACGCATGCAGCTTTGGGTTTTCCATGGTTTCCCCAAATCACTCCAGGTGAATGCCAGGATGCTTCCTTCAAAAGGCCATGGCCGAATTCCTTCCCATTCCTTGTCCTCACTCCCATCCCACCCCTAATGACCTCGACGTCAATGAGGCGTAAAGCCATAAGTAAAAAAAAAGAGGAATGAGAGGTCAAAAGGGAACACATCAAAGGGAATGGTTGAAACTATGATAAGTATTAGCAATTGAAATAGTAATCTTATACATAAAAATTTATGTTGGTGTATTTATATATATATATACATATAATTAGAGATTAACAGACTTGATACTTAAATTTTTTTTTTAATATGAAGATTTCCAACCAAAAAAATCCAAAAACCACTCCCCATCCCCATTTACACTCCTTACTCTGTATAAAAACCCACATTATTTTATCCAATTTAGATGGAACTATGCACAAGCATACTTTAAAACAAAGAAAAAAGTACTGTCAACATTTGGTTTGCAAATCCCAACCCCCTCCCCCCCTAATTCATTATACATACCCACAGTTTTTATCCAATCTTGATGGAACTTTGGACACGTTTACTTTAAAACAAAGAGAAAAATACTGTCAACATTAATTGAGCATGACACATTGGACAGGTAGAAAAATGTTTCAAAATTCTGCATTTGTTGGAGACAGTGATGAGGGGGTGTATGAGAAGTAAAGGAATTGGGTTACAAAACTTTATTATCAGATCATTGCTTTGAATATGGTGGTGCAGTACAGGACCCACATTTTGACTATCAAATACAGGAGTTTGAGAAGGGTGCAAAAAAGGGAAGTGATGAGGCATGGAAAGATATTGGTGCAAGAATTAAAAGCAATGCATGGTAGGGAATGGATGACCACAAGTTGGCACTCAATTTCAGGCACAATGGTGTGGGAAGATTGGAATAAGGTACCAAGAGAAATGATGAATAATTTACCAAAAACATTGAAAGAATTTAAAGTTTAAATTTGCAGAGGGCAAATGTAGGTGGGCATATGAAAGGGGAAAAATGGGTGTGTAGGGAAATTGCCACCGGAGCATGTGCTCAATTGCAATTAAATTCAATTAAATATTTGGTTTGCAAAAACTAAACAACTCTCCTCTTTTTGACCCTCTTGATTTTTGTCAATGTTTTTTATACCAAGCTACAATTTCTATCTGAATTTTAAGGAACTTCACATGGACAGTGCTGGGTATAATTGAGAATATATTAAAAAACTAAAAAAATGTATTTACCAATAAAATATTACTGAATACTGAGGATGGAAGATGCTTGTAGAAAAGGAAATGCTGGTAAGCTAGTTACCACCTATGGATCATGCAGTGCATACATGCTTGTCCTCATTGTCAATCATCTTGTTTTTCTTAAGCAATAATATGATTTAAGATGAAATATTGCTAAGGGTTACATCAAAACTGTACTGTTTAGAAGTAGGCTTATTTTTACTAAGGGAGGAAGTGAAAACGAGGAAGGAAAAAACCACCATTCTCATAGATGAAGACAAGAGGGCCATGACAAACACAAAATACAAACACAATTTTACAATATTTGGTAGAAACTTTAATTTCAACTAGAGGAGGGCACATGGTATGGGGAACATATGTGTGCACATCAAGGCTCACATTACTAACTCAACAATTAAACATGGGGAAAGGGTGGGAAAGTTGGAAATTGACTAATGGTAATTACAGAAAAGAATATTCTCTGTATTGCCCAGTTAAAGTAAATAATAATAAAATAAAGACATAAAAATATTTTGAATCTAGTAAATAAGTAAAACTAAACAAAATAATTATAAATGAATAAGAATTAAACAGAAGAGAAAGATAAATTACACCTAATACTCAACAAGGATGACGGGAGGAGGGCACCAGCAACAAAAAATAACACACAACATAAGAAACCCTTTGTCAATAACATAGACAAATGTTGCCATGTTTGCTCAGGTGCCCACAGTCAACACAGCTATCAGAGAATGGAACAAATAAGTGATAGGTTTACTGATGGGATATTAACAGGGGTTGTGGCATGGGGATCCCTGATGTCAAGAATATGCTGTATGCTAGTTCCCATCTGTGAAGATCTGAAGGGGTAGTAGTATTAGTAAAATTCTGACAGCTCTCATGAAAACAGATATTGAGAGTGTTTAAGTTGTGTGAAGTGGCATGGGCTGCCTTGGAGTGTCCAGGCTCCCAATTTAAACCGTGTCTGTGGCTGTCCATCCTGATGGACAGTTATTTAGTGAAAAGGCCATATAAGAAGCTGTGTATTGAAGGCAGGCAAAGGCGGGTCTAAACGGTTTACTTTTTGTAATCACTCTGAATGAATCAGTCGCAGTGAAAGGAAAGTAAATATCATAAATGGTGAATCATCTTAAGTGATCATCAATGATGGCGGATGAAAGAAATTGGCTGGGATTCAACTTTTTGTTCACTTTTGGTGTTTCATTCAGATGAATCATCAAGAGTTACACTTGTAAACAACAATCAAAATATCAAAGTGAAACCTCCTTCTAGATCAGTAGCCCTTGTTTGTTTCTAACTGTTGTTGTTTTCGCCACAAAATTTTTTTTTAAATGAAAAACACAACACTTCTTTATTTTTAATATTATTTTATTATCACAAGTTGTAATGCAATACAAATTATGAAAGTTATAAAAATAAGAACATAAGGGATTGAGCTATAGAATTGAATCTCCCACTTTTGACAGTAAAATATACCAAGGGCAAAATCCAAACCATGTATTCTAGTGAATTAACTACAGTTTTAAAATCAGAAAAAGTTGGTACATCTGTGCAACAAGGAATGCAGACTCTAGTCAAAGAAGTTGCCAGTTTCAAAAAACTTGAGAGTGATTTCTAGCTTAAGTCTGGCTGGAAGACATTTTCTGTAATTAGTGGTGATATGTTTGATAGCAAATCTTCAAATTGTGATTCATACATTCAAAGATGATCTTTAAATGCCATTTTGTTCTACAATACTCAATATTTCAGCAAGGTCCTTTCTACCACGCCACAGTATCCAGTTTCTTGTTCACCATCATCCCTTCATTCTATTAACTTTCTTCATGATGAAACTATTAATTTCTTAGGTGAGAATTCTGAAAATTAAATCCAGTCCAAGATGCACAAGTTTGTTTACTGCCATTTTGAAGTGAACTGAATGGTTTATTTGTGATAATATAGGGCGTTTCATTTATGATGTGTCCATACGCATGGCAATAGTCGCCTGGCACCGGCTCGCTTGCCGCCAACTCATACGGGGCAGCACCCGTGCTCGGGAATGCCTCTTGCATGCGTCGATTTCTTACCTTATAGCACGTGCTGGGAATGTTGGCCATCAGCTTCAATACACGCTTGACATCTTCTAAGAATGTTTTGGCTAACTCTCTGCAGTGTTTGTGAAGAAATATTATTAATTTTAGATCTTATGTTTTTCCTAAGTTCCTCTTCTGTACGGGGATTTGAATCATAAACATGCCATTTTAGGTAACCCCACAAAAATAAATCACAAGGTGTCATGTCTGGAGAACGCAGAGGCCATAATCCACGACTGATAATTTGATTCTAATTGTAAACACGCTTTAAAGCACGCATAGAATTTTTGGCTGTATGGCGAGTTGCACTTTCTTATTGAAAATGACCGTAATTTCTTTCAACTTCTGTCAGCTGTTCAAGAAAGGTATTTAAAATATTGTTCACATAGCGAGAAGAAGTAATTGTTTCAGTAAAAAAACACTGGTCCAATAATTCGCCTCGCACTAATTGCACGCCGAACTCCAACTTTCACATTGTGTCATGGCTGTTCGTGGATAAGATGTGGATTTTCTATACTCCAGTACTGACTGTTTTGACTATTTACGTGTCCACTTAAATAAAAATACGCCTCATTGGTGAAAAGTGTCAATTGTGGATCCAGCTTGCCATCGTGCACACTTTCCATAAACCAGTTTGCAAACCTCATTTGTGCAGTATAATCTGCTTGTTTTAATTTGTGCACAGCAGTTGTTTGATAAGGGCTAAAATTAATAATATTCTTCACAAACACTGCAGAGAGTTAGCCAAAACATCCTTAGAAGATGTCAAGCGTGTATTGAAGCTGATGGCCAACATTTCCAGCACGTACTATGAGGTAAGAAATCGACGCACACAAGAAGTCTTGCTGAGCACCGGCACTGCCCCGCGTGTGATGGTGGCAAGCGAGCCGGCGCTGCGCTGGGCGATTATTGCCATGCGTGCGGACGCATCATAAATGAAACGCCCTGTATGTGTAAACGAAAAGTGAATTCACCTACGCTTTCACTGTGAGTGATTCATCCGGTTTACAAAAAGTGAACTGTGTAAACCCATCTCAAGTTGGAAAATCAGGAGTGTAATAGGCACATGGCATGTCCAATTAAAGGCCTCAGCCTATGCTAATACCCCACCAGAAAACCTCTCTCTTATATTATTGTAGTTGTTTGTCAGCATAAGTGTTCCCTCTCATCGCATCCGTCCACTTTGGTATGTGGTGGGTTAATTTCCCTTTCTTTTCTTATTTATAATATTGTTATAAATATAGCATTTTTTATTAACATATCAAAAATACATTTGTCTTTATTTTATTAAAAAATATATTTCAATTCATTTTATTTTAATCTGACTAGCAATTAAAGAGATTATACTTTCCATTAATTATCGCTGGTCAACTTCAATTTCTCCCCCCCTCCCACCACCACTACTACTACCATGCGCACTCCTCTAGTCATGATTTAGGTTCATACAGAAACATTGGAAAAAATGTTCATGCTTTTGTGATCATCTCACTCCTGCATTCATCTGTGATCAGTGACAGGTTTACTTTCTCTGCAGTTCCTTATTTATTATATGCAATGGGGCTCATGTCACAGTGGCAATTTTCTTACATACTTACTGATGATATAATTTACTTTTTTCCCTTATGGCTTTATATCTCACTAGCAGAGTACCAGCATTGCCCGGTCTAATTACGATTGATTTACCTGTATACGTTTTTATATTTCTGACCTGTATCAAGTTCCATTATTTTTGAACCAGCCATTTCCAGAAGTAAATTGAACATTGGTATGCTTGAACAATTCCCAGAACGGGAAGAATTGTACGCTGTGATATGGAATGTCAGTTTATATTTTGGTCCAGGTGGCGTTTCAACCTAATAACAACACTCTTAATGTTGCTGCTTTATAATCGAAACATCCACGCATTAATACATACCACATACATAAATTTTTATCAGGAATATATCTGTTTGTTCCGGCATCACACAGAAAATACAGATTTTTAATGGATTTTCACAACTTAAAAGTTTAGGGTCTCAGTTAAAATCTGAAATACATCTTATACATTAGGAGACTTCTATTTCATGACCCATGCCATCTCAAATTGGACAGCTTATGCACAAAGACCAACTGCAATTTTTTATAAAAATTACAGTAGATAATCATAATGGATTTATGAAATATTCCAAAAGGATTTTATGAAAAAAAAAATTGGCGGAGTTTTGGCCTCCCAAATTGTGGCTAAAAATTCATACATTTTGAAAATAATGCAATACTTAATGTGTTTAATTGCATATAACTCAAAAACTATAAAAGATAGAGAGTAAAACGGATTTTGTTTTAAAGCTATAGAAGTAGACTTTAAGATAATATTCAAGAATTAAGCACAAATTAATTAAAATCAAGCCAAAAAATTATAGCAATACTCACTGGTTTCCATGGGCCTATATGCCATGTGGGACATACAACCTCTTCATTACAGGGCTGAGTCATGTTTGGCTTTGGCCCTAGCACCTCAGAACATTGCTCATCATCAACAATAGATGGCAAATTATTGCTGACAATTCGTTGACAATAGACCTGACGCATCTGTATGCCTCCACCACAAGTTGTACTGCAACTATCCCAGTCCCCAACAAACCATTCAGGAGCACATGGTTCAGTTCCACATGATTCATTTCTCTGTGGTTCCAACACTGGATTGCAGAGGTCTTCAGAAACAACTTCTAAGTCTTTTCGTCTAACACAAGATACGTTGCGTATCTGGAAACCTAAAAGACAGGATAAGAATTTAACGATTAAAATGATACTTTAAAAAATATATATACTGGATGAATAGAGTAATTCATTTTATTTTACTTTGACTGGCCATTACAGAGATTATACTTTATCATAATTATGGTTGGCCAAATTCCTCTGCCCCTCCCTCCATCATTGCCATCCCCACTCTTTTTACCTGATTCTTTGGCTAAGTCATGATGAGTCTTGGTGTGTCTGTCCCCTTTGTTGTATGTCCTCCACTAGTTGTGATTAAGGTTTATTCCAAAATATTGTATAGTGTGTTAGTGTTTTTGTGTTCGTCTTCTTCCTGCCTAAATCTGCAGTGAGTGATGGGTTTATTTTCCTAGCCTTCATTATCATTATTATCAAAACAAACTGAAGCTCAGACTATTAGTAGATAGATGCTGACAAACCCTGCCTAACAAAAAGAACAGATGTGCTGGACTATGGATCAGTAAATAAGGACTTTTTTCATTTTTTAATGATTAACAATACTCATTGATAATTTATACCACCAAGTTCAATTGATGCAAAACTTTATTGGTGTGAACATAAAAAAAAAAAAACCTCGACCTGAGAAAAATAATGAAATAGTAAAAAATAAAAGAGAGGATTGAAACTCCTTTACCAAAAACAAAAATACATTTATATCATGGAACAACAATTTTACCTCCACCACATGTAGCACTACACTCAGTAAACTCCCCTGGAATCCATGCATAGCTATCAGGATCTGTTGGCTGTGAAATTCCCTTGGGAATGCTATACTCATAACGGATTCCAGGATTTGTTCCTTGATATAACAGCTGTAGAAGAAAAGTGGTATGTAACATATTCATCTTCAAAGCAGTAATACATGTAAGTAAATAATTCTACTTATACATATTTTTATTAGCACTTATTTAAGAAATACCTGTTTAAAGAGAATATGAGGGCAACCATTTTCCTTGCCTTTATGTATGATCAAAAATATCACACACATAAGTTAAATAGAAAAAATATAAGGAAAGATTTTATCCTGTTACATATCAATTAGGTCCAATAATTGATAACTTACCACAATATAAATGGCTTCTGTTGTAGGGCCTAATGCTGATATTGACTCTGGAGCCAAAAAAGCATGTGGCACCCTCTCATAGTGGAATATCGTACCAGCAAATCTTAAGCTTCTTGGAAAATCGATTCTCCAGTCCCCATTTAAATAATAGTGACCAGTCAAATTTCTTACAGCTGGAAGTATGAACAGCTTTAGTGATTTCAAAATATACAGAATAATTTTTGATTTATTCTAAAATGATCTTCTACAAACCCAGATAATTGCTGGAAGCCTTCAGTTCATTAATTCGTATGTTTGTAGCACCAGCAGGAATCAGAAGTATATCATTGTAACCTGCAATAAATTTTGAAATTTTTTATAAAGACTTGCATAAATGAAGTAACTATTTACTTATATCTATGGTTATACCTAATAAAATGTTGGATGGAAATTCTTGCAGATATAGTTGCATATTATGATATTAGATCATCATAATGGGAGAAGACATGATGAGATCAGTACCACGTTCCAGCTGTTATTTACTGTCATGATTTGTTCCCTCCTTGGTACTAATTCCACAGTAGGAATAGTAGTAAAGGAGGAGAGGGGAGGTACAGTGCCTTTCTAAACAAGCAACTTTGAGAAAAACATCTGTAGCTTTATTGGGGATCAAATTACAGTCTTAAAGACCGCTGTCAGTAACTTTAATGACTGGGTTTTGTGGCCTGGCACTAACTAAACCAGTGTGTTAGCTTCATCGCAATTAAAATTAATAATAATAATACTAAACAAAAAGTTTTGTTTTGTAATAACTGAGACCTCTGCTTGGTGATAATTTTACATTATAAATTGGTACAAACTCATCACTTACGATACAAAATCAGTATTTTAACATGGAAGGCATGTTTGTATTTTAAACAACTTTTGTATGTTTTTCTCTATCATGCTGTCACTGACATGGAAGTGATATTTTGTATGTGTAGCTAATGTAATAAATAACAACCAGCAAAATGTGTAATAGAAGACAAAATTTCTTAGTTTATCTATATATATATATGTCTGTTTGAAGTAGAAGAATGAAATAATTACTAACTAGCCATAACTAAACAAGGAATTAATAACAACAAAGAAGCTGGCTACAGATGGGTTTAAGAAGAGTATTATCAGTACAGGAAGTCTGTTGACTGATGCATCTAGATATTTCTATGGTTATATTAAAAAACTGAGGGGGAGGGTGTTGCGACAATTATGGATATGGATGGAGAAAAAGTTACTGAGGATTTAAAAAAGGCAAAGATTTTAAGTAACTGGTTTAGTGAGACAATTAAGGACAATGTTTCAGAAATGGGAGGATGTAAATCAGAGAACGCTTAACCACACAACTGAAATTCATCCTGAGGATATCATAAAAGAACTAAGAAATCTGAAAAAAAAAAACCATCAAGTGGTTGGTGTAGCAATATTACTATGGATGTCTTAATGATAGCAGAATTTGACATGGTACCTTATCTTGAAATATTATTTAAATTGTGTCTGGATACTAATTGCTTGCCAGAGGACTGGAAAAGTGTGACAGCAGTAGCAGTATATAAAGGAGAGCTGAAAATTACAGGTCAATCAGCTTAACATCAGTGGTAGGTAAACTAATGGAGAGACTGATATGTAACCACATTAGAAGTATATGTGAGAAGCATAAGTGGTTTTCAAGTCGGTACCATGGCTTTAGACAAAGATATTAAAGCGAATCTCCATTAGTAGGATATATGCAAGATATTTCAGATGAAATGGACAAGAGGCCGAATTGATAGTGTAGTACTAGATCTTTCAAAGGTTTTTGACAGAGTGAGCCATGAAATGGTGATAAATTATTGGTAAAAATTATTGGAGTGGTTGAGAAAGTGATTTGCAGGGTAGAAGAAATATTAAAATGTAGAAAAAAAGGTTAGGGTAGGAAATGCAATATCAAAAGAAGTGGAAGTGAAATTGGGAGTGCCACAGGGTAGTTTATTGGGACCATTGCTATTCATTATTCCAATCAATGATTGTATTGATGATTTACTATCAGACATTAGGTTATTTGCAGATGATATAATGAATAAGAGGATCAAAACAGTAGAAGATTGTGAGCAGCTGCAGAGGGATCTGGATAAGATATCTAGTTGGGTTGGTAAATATGGGATGAAGACAAATGCAAAGAAGAGTCGGTTTATTAGATACACAGATGAAAAACTAATCGTTGATTTTGATTATAAGATGGAGAAAGAGTTTTAGAAGACTTGAAATTTAAATATCTTGGCATAACATTTGATGACAAGCTCAACTGAGCAGGACACTTGGGATGGGTAATAGGAAAAGGTTTCAAAATCATGGACTTGTTGGAGAGACTGATGAGGGTATGTACCTGAAAAGTAAGGGAATTGGGTTACAAAACTTTGGTCAGACCATTGCTTGCATATGGTGGTGTAGTACAGGACCCACATTTTGGGTACAAAGTAAAGGAGTTAGAGGATGTGCAACAAAGAGCTGCTAGAATTCTCTGGAAATTACTGCAGAACACAATCAGTAACCGATATGATAAAAGAGATGGAATGAGATTCATTGGAAGACTGGAGGAGGGTGAAGAGAGTTATTGAACTAGGCATATGTTGGTGATTAGGTGTGGAAATATATTGGTGCAGGAATTAAAAGTAATGCATGGAGGTGAAAAGATGACCATGACCACAAGCTGGTATTCAATTACAGGCACAAGGGTATGGGTATATTTTCTTTTGTAGGGAAGGCGGTCAGGGATTATAATATGTTACCAAGAGAAATGATGAATAATTTATCAAAATGCTGAAAGAATTTAAAGTTTAAATTTGTAGAGGTTATAAGTAGGTTGGTGTAGATAAGGGCGGAAAATGTGTACTCCATCGCATTCAAAATAAATAATTTTTCTTTTTTTAAAACTATACTGTATATAACTTTTAAGAAATTCTAATGTGATACAGTATTTTTACTGAAGCTAAACATTGACCTTTCCATAAATACTAGTGTAGTATGGGGTTGGCAGATGTTTAATCTTTTAAAGTTTTCTTCAGAAAAACACATTTTGTCAGTGGAATATGCACAACACTTTTAGCAAACCGATTTCAAATAAAAGTTCCCCAAATCACATAACTTAGAGAGTTACTAGTACTCTGAAAAAAAAAACACCAAATATTAAACTAGCAGTTGCAAAAAACTTTATGTATGACTTTATGTGTCTCTTATTGAGACTTTCGTCAGATATTAAAATTTTGGTCACAGAATATGACAAATGCAGTTTTAATCTTAGGTTTCATAAATCTACTGTACTCATTCTGCTTGGATATATTATTAGCACTCAGCTGGGTCGCAAAATATTCGACAATTTTTATACAATAATGGAGAAGGGAGTATTGTCAGGAGACAAGATTATTTGGAAACGATAAAGAAAGTAAATCAATCAGTTACCAAAATTGAAGGCAGATGGACTATGGAGAGAAGAACAAAATTTTCTGAAGCTCTCTTGCCTTCAACTCTGGTAAGTAAGGGACTGTTTTCTCTTATCTGGATTATACCTTTTCACATATTTTACTTAATTCAAAATGGATTACCTTTATAGTTAGCTGTTGTTACTAATTCACATACAAAATTATTAATCTATGCGTTATTGACCAATAACTAATAACAGTTATGATATAGTTCTTTTTTGTAGCTTTACATGAATGCTAGACTCAAAATAGGCAGTGACAGGACTAAAAAGTGACTGGAAGGTGTTTAAGTAAAAATAAATTTTATTGTACACAACAATCAATGGCTATTAACAATCTCACCAACTTGAAGATCATCTGTATCTAGTACTCCCTCAACAGTCTGACAGCTGCTGCCATCACCACGACATTCTCTACACTTGTCTTCTTGTGCGTCTGAGCCCAGTAACATGTCACATCCGACAGGCTGAAAACCAGTTAGTTTATATTTATTCCACGATTTGGCCGATAATTAAGGAAAGCTTACTTAATGCGGCGTGTATGGAAGTAGAGAGGCAATTTGGGACAAACTAATATAGTTTTACATAAAAAAGATTTAATCTATTTAATGCACTTCCTAACCACATTGTCAGTTTAAATTATAATTATTCATTAAGTTGTTATCCTTAATAGAAGGAACAGCTTCAAGGAATATATTTTTTGAAAAGACTAAGGAACTTAGAATTAGCAAACCTACTGCAAACAGTGTAATTGCTTAGTACTTAAACTTCAACACGATGCCTCCCTATCAATCCTTTCACTCATTCATTTAATTCGGTTCCTTATATCATCTACATATAATAAATTGTATAATGACTTAGGACAAGTCCAATGTATATTGGGTTCTACAATACTAAGTAGTTTCCACCTTGCTTAACAATTTAATGGCTTAAATTAGCTATAACTATAACTCACTCTATTCTTACATTAATGTCAGTAACTTACTTTTCATATATTTGTACTGCAAATTTACTTTATTTTTTTAGCTTATTATGTATGTCATTAACAAATCTGTAATAATTTATACACTGTTAACAACTATTTATACATGTCATTCTTTCAATTGTTATACTCTATTTACTAGAGATGAAACAGATATCCGGCAACTATCTGGTATCCGGCCTATCCAGCCAATATTTACTATCTGGCTGGATACCGGATAGTACATCAATATCCGGCGGGTTTCCGATTCTCAAGTAATTACAAAAATTACATAAAATTTTCTTTAAATTCACAAATGATATGTATTTAATACGTCTAAACACAAATAAAAACACTGTCTTCAAACCAAAATACCATTTATTATTGTTTTTAACACAAAAAATTGTTCTTGTATTGAATGACCACCATATTCTCTGTAATAAGAGGTAATAATCAGTTTTGCTTGTCCTTGTAAACAAGGCCAGGTTCAAAGAAAGGTCTTTCACTATACACACTACTGCAAGGCGCTGAAAAATAAATTCTAGCATATTTTGTCGAATTCAGGCACTGTGTCGCATTCGTGGACCACCAAAAATAAGGGTCACGCTTCTGATCAATTAGATATGACTTTAAATAAAATTCAATCTCACTAGCAATCACATTTGTTTCTTTGATACTGGCTACCTCGCTAAAACAGTTCCAAAATGTGTTGTGAGCTTCGTAAGTCACAGTTGATTCTGTCTAGTCCCTTCTACGCCTTTTAACAGCCATTGAGGATGAACTGCTACTGGAAGAGATTCCTCGCAAGACATTTTTATAAATTCCAATAGAATCTTCTGACGAGCTTCAACCAATTCCAATAGTTTGTCGTGAATCTTAGTTTGAATCTTCAGTTAAGGAACCAACTTGACTTTTTAATTCAGTTTTTAAAGAGGCTCTCATGTATGGTATGTCAGAAGTTCTTTGTGCTTTCTCATTGTTATCTAACAATTCTGATAGAGTCAACTGCTTTTCTTTCGATGTTCTTTCAAAGTTCTTTTGAACTTGACCAGTGGATGTTTAAAGGCAGTATAGGCACGATAGCGGCTGTAGCTTTCCTCATTTCATGAAAATTTACTGGGTGTTTCATTTTCAAGTGGATTGTCATGGCAAGTTGTTGTTCCATTGGCTGCCTTATGGGGCAGAAGATGGGTCATCGAAGTCACCGGAGTGGAGCTCAAACACCCCTCACCAACCTCACCAGAAATATCTGACTACTTTGCTGTGCCCCTGCCACGGAATTAGCCACTTCAGAATCACCCGCCATTACAGCAGGGATGGTGAGGCAAGGCGCATTTCGCCACTCATTAAGGGTGCCCACGGGGAGGTGATGCGGAACCAGCACCTACAACGAATCAGGCTGAAGACCCTTCCAAAACCTGGCCGTATAGCATAAACCTCTGTGTGTTTCCTATGTGCAACACCCAGCCCCACCAAAACCCCGCAGGGCAAGGCGGAAGCTGCAGCGACTGAGCGCCCTGCAGGAGAGCCCTTTCGCAAGATCCTCCGTGCCAGCCGACCGAACGTATCATCACTGAATACGTGGCTTCCCACACTAGGGTGCGTTGCTATTGTGCTTTTGCCCACACCTGCCAGACACACGTGTCCAGTGCGAGCATTGGTTCACAAGCACTTGTCCAAGCTCCACAGAGCACCATTGTAGCACATGATCCCACTTCAGAGGCCTGAAGGTCCCCACAGCGCTTGCAGGGTCATGCTGCCCCACCCCGGGTGAAATCCATGTACTACCAGTCGCCACTTAAATAGAGGACCTATTATGGCAGCAAAGAGGCTAAGCTCCCACCAGCAGGGATGCTACCCTGAGCCCAGGGAGCCACATTGGACAGGTACTAGGAAAAGGTTTCAAAATTCTGCGCTTGTTGGAGAGAGTGATGAGAGGATGTATGAGAGAAGTAAAGGAATTGGGTTACAAAACTATGATCAGACCATTGCTTGAATATGGTAGTGTAGTATGGAACCTGCATTTTGAGTATCAAATAACGGAGTTTGAGAGGGTGCAAAAAAAGGCTGCTAGATTTGTTTCTGGAAATTACTGCAGAACGCAATCGGTAACAGATGTGATAAAAGAGCTGGAATGGAATTCATTGGAATACGGAGGAGGGTGAAAAGGGTCATGAAAGTGTACAAGGCATACAAGGCTAGTCAAAATGACTGCAGTGATTTCAGCAAATTACTATTTTGGGGAACCATGGAAAACCCAAATCTGGATGCCCAGATGGGGATTCAAACCCGTGTCCTCCCGAATGCGAGGCCAGAACGTTAACCATTCACCCACCACGCTCAGTAAAATTACTACAGATTTATTATTTGACATATACTTACAAGATTACACAGATCTATAAACAAACTGTGAAAGTTTTTTGGGTGTCTACAGAAGCTCAATAAATGCACCGTTAGTGACTCTGCACACATCAAGTCTATAATGGATTGGTCGTGCTGGGGATGGTAATCGTCAGCTGATGTCATGGCCTCCTCGTTCTCCTGACGTAAACTCCTGAGACTTCTTTGTTTGGGGTTTCGTAAAAGACACAGTGTTCATGCCACCAGTACCAGTTGATCTGCCAGACCTGCGGGTTCGCATCACCAATGCATTTACTCTCATTGACAGAGACATGCTTCACCAAGTATGGGAAGAATTCGATTATAGACTTGATGCGTGCAGAGTCACTGAAGGTGCACATATTGAGCATATGTAGACACTCAAAAAAATTTCACAGTTTGTTTATATATCTGTGTAATCTTGTAAGTGTATGTCAAATAATAAATCTGTAGTAATTTTCTGAAATCACTGCAATCATTTTGACTAGCCCTGTATATTAGTGACAAGTAGGGTTTAGATTTTTAGGACAAGTCATATTTTTTTCCTGTCTTCGTTTTTAGCATAAACGCTGAATTAAACACTGATTCAACATTTCCAATTGTATTTAAATGTATTTCATATCGCATATAAATGCATATTCAGACCATTTTTCTAGTTTTCTAGTCATATTTCGATAATATTTATGGTCATGTGGTCATATTTTGAGGAAAAATCTGGTAGTTTTTAATAGTATCAGGAATTCACTAGATATAGATGAGAAAAAATTAAGATAATTATTCATAGAACTGTACGTCTGCTATACAGGTGGGGGGGAAAAACTAATTTTCTCTGTGGTTAGAATTCACCAGTAAAGAATTAAAGTTATACATTATTTTCACTCTCTGAACATAATGTTCAGCACACCTTTTAATCTTGACAATGCAGCAGAAGAAAGCCTGTGTCGATCCGCATCAATCGATATCTCAACGAAATATCCTGTCATCATTCGTTAAATCTGTACTGCCATACCAAAAATAAAATTTTCTGAAAGTGCGAAATTACTTAAGGGAATTTAGAGAGGAGTATTTTAGTACAGATGAAAGAGTTCTATTTGGCAAATTATATGAAAATAAAGTGACTTCAACAAAACGATTTAAAATTTAATTTCTCAATGGTGCAACGAGTGCATGGAAACAGATTATGCTGGCTACATGAAAGCGACACTATTAGATAAAATAAATGATGTATAACTGAGCATGTTTTAATGTATAGTAAATTTAAATGTTTGATCATATTTTGTAATTTTTAGGTAATATTTTTAAGGTCATATTTGCCTGAATATTTCTCTACTTTTTTGGTCATAAACATCCAAAACCTAGTGATGAGGCATGGAAAGTTAATGGTGTAAGAATTAAAAGTAATGTATAGAAGGGCCAAGACCGTAAGCTGGAACTCGATTTCAGGCAAAAGGGTGTAGGAAGATTGTCTTTTTTAGGTAAGGGTTTCAGGGATTGGAATAATAAATTACCAAGCAAAATGAAGAATAATTTTTGCCACAAATGTTGAAAGGATATACCATACCTAGCTTGGCTTTCAAAATCTATTTGCTATCCATGTAGACACAGTGGACAGCTGTGGAGGAAGAAGTGGCATCAAAAAGTGAAGTCACATAAAGATTTGAACAACGATATATCCTGTCATGAATAGTATTCTAGTGTTTACATGAAATTATGGATATCGCAAAAATGTCAGCACACCTAGAGAAAAATTGGTAATAGATTTTTCGCCATGAGAAAATCTCATCACGAGTGCTGGTGAGAAAGAGAGGGAAAATCTAGCATTGTGGAAAGTAGCTACTAATCTCATATTAGAGTACATTTCCAACTAACGGCTTATTAAATGAATAATACCAGAATTTTTAATTTCTTATCACATTACTTAAGAATATTAATCCATTTTCTTTAATATGTCTTTACCAAGATTTATTAGGACATGTTAATTATAAGTAATACCTTGAAGCATCAATGAATGTCCTACTTAGCCTTTGGTCAGGTCAATACCCACAGGTGGGAGGGAGTTTGTCCTTAAAACCATAAAGCAGTTATAGCTTAATGCTTTAATACTATCTTCACTAGTGCTGAGGTCACAGAAGGTTGTATAGAGCTCTACATTACCTAGTCCTAAACTACAGGCTTCAATGGTTATACAAGGACAATATCTTCTTTGCAGTTATGGTTATAGAGTGCATCATTATTTGCTCAACATAAATAATTCTTAAATCTCTCCTTGACCAACACTTACAGAAATGCTTAAATGAAAGTTGTACTAACCAAACATTGTCCTCCAACGCACACGTCGAGTTTTTCATCATTGCACCTAGTACCATCAATTACAGCCTGTTTGTGTCGGTAGTAAAATCGTTCTCCTCGAGGCATGCAATTCAACTCACAGGGATTGGCTGCCTTTGTATAGGGCACCCACCTGCATAAGAAGCAAAAGTCATACAAATTATTATTCCAATCCAAATAAAATTTCCAGGTTTGATACCGTTCAACTTCACTGAAATTAAATCCTGGATTGAAAACAATGCAAACTATGTAAAAACATAATCAACTGACAGTGTACTCACTTGTAATATCGGCCTTCAAATGGCTCAGAGTTAAATGCAGCACACTGCTCTACTCGGAAGTCTTTTGAACCTTCTGGGCAGTCCTAAAAGCACACCAATAAATAAATACTACATTAACACAAACTGGTGGAACTGAAACATATCATACATACATGTAGGAATCAAACTTCATGTAAGGAAAGCTTGCAGTCTGAGAATGAAAAAATTGTAATCTTTATCTGAAACATGGCATTACAGAAGTATAAAAATAAGTGGAAGTGAGTAATGAACACATCCTAGAAATGATTGGTAGAGAAAGGAGATTAAGTGTGGATCATAAAAAAGAAGATTCAGATAGTGTGATTACATTTTGAGACAGATAAAAGCTTATTCATTAATGAATGGAACAGATGCAAAAACATACAGCAAAGGCAGACAAGGAAGGATCTTGTCTCCATAGCTCAAGTTCTTATATCAGCCCCACCATAAACCATTTATGCACCAAGATGAATGGTAACAGTCAAACAATTTACTCCCAAAATCTAGACCACCTAGTTGCCGCCAATAACAGTCCCCCACAATTATCACGATACAAGAGGGGCACTCTGCCTGACTTGTGTCAGTACAGGTATTTGGAAAGAGATCTACAAACAATGATAGAGATCCATTGTTTTACAACACTGCATTTAACATTTCACGATAATCCCTCATTTTCCACCACAGTTCTTGGGAAACCAGTATATCCCAGCAATGCCTAAATGTGCTTCACAGAAAAGACAGAAACTTCATGTACTCCATTGAGTTTAGGCATTTATGAATTGTTTTTGTACCTTTTAAAAAAGTTATTTGATTGACTGACTAAACAGTAAATAAATGTGGTTTACAGATATGAATATTTTAACAATCAAGTACAAAGACCATTTGTTCAACTATAAAACTATCACATCCAAAAATAAGTAAACGCACACACACAAATGAGGAAAGACAGAAATCGAAGTTGTAATACTTCGTAAAACATACACATCCCCATTCACATTAATTTCGTATAACCGAAATGTGAACAAATTGTAATGTTTTGACTCATTTTCGTTTTGATGGTACTCGGCGAGATGAGAAGGGCGTGCGAGGTTGCATAAACTTTATTTAATTACAGTTCAGTCTAAAGAAGCAGCAGGGAAAAGCCTGCAACAACACTGCATTCAGAAATCTTAACAATGCCACATGTTATCACTCTCCCTTGCCGAAATTCCACTCGATCTAGTAACCTACATTGTTGGTAACAAGCCCTGTTGATAGCAGATTTTTTTAATATTTCTCCACTGCGCAGTCTCAGATTTAGAGATCCGCATTTCTGATCATTGCACTGTATCCTACCATAATATAGGAAGGGTACTACGCGAATAATAGGCTGATTCCCATTCGATTTTAATTGTAGATGTCGGTTTTCGTTTTCAAATACATTTTAATACAAATGTTGTTAAAAATACCGGTACCGGTATACGCCAATATTAGGTTGTCACCTTGGTAAGTACTGTCAGCTGAGGTAAAATTACTGGTCGGTTTCTTAAACTCTTTAATATTCAGAATGAATGGATTGAATTCGCATATCTGGAGGTGAATCAGTTCTTAAATTACTTGTTCATCTCGTTTTTAAATGGCTTATTTAGTAGTTATTACCTACATACAGGGTGTCCAGAAAAGGACTTCCTGATTTCAAAATTAAATATCTCGAAAACAAAGATCGATAGCGGAATGCAGTAAACGGTATGTTTATCGTGACAGCTGTAAGAAGTGTATACAACAGTTTGAAATAATAGTTACAAAAGCTGCTAACAGATGGCGCTGTAATCGCCATACGTAATGCCTAAATTGTGATCCGAAGCTCAGGGCGATCAGTTCCACCATTGAAACGTGCCGATGGTGAACATTTTGAAAACATTGTGATGTGTTTGTTTGCAAAGATTGTTTTCATACGATTATTTCACTTATGTATGCTGATATGAGTGTACAGCGCCATCTGTTAGCAGCTTTTGTAACTATTATTTCGCACTGCTGTATACACTTTTTACAGCTGTCACCATAAACATACCGTTTACAGCATTCCTCTATCGATCTTTGTTTTCGAGATATTTAATTTTGAAATCAGGGAGTCCTTTTCTGGACACCCTGTATAAGCCTATTATAGTGATAGTTATCGTTGAATACTTTGTATAATATTTGTTGTTTACTAATACACAGTTTATTCTACAAAAAGAAGCAAAAAAAACATAAAAAAACTGTTGTTATAGCGTATTTTAACCGATGTAGATTAAGAATTTAATGCAGAAAAACATCTAGAAAGACTTTAATTCAATGACTGAGAAGTAAACGATGTTGCAGTTGCATGGTGTTCATTAGCCTGTAGTTTTAAATTCCTACCTGCAACGTTAAGAAAATTTTAATTGTGAAAAAATCGAAGGAGACTGCAAATGGCTAGTTGAGAATATATCTTTACCTCTGCACTTCAGCGCGGAGTGTCCGAAATACGCGTCACTGATAACACTGATTGACGAGGTTTTCTTCACAAGAAATCTGATTAGTGAATCTACTTAGTACATTTTTACATAGTGAATTCAGATATGTAGTCTGAATTTTTCCATCAGGCAGTTTTTTGTGACAGCTATTTTTTAAAATTTGATTTTAGTATTCTCTTTGGCCTGTCATAGGAACTTTTACTTTATATGTAGCGATTTTATTCAAGCTGTATTTAAGGATATTATATGTAAAATCATGCTGAAGCACCAAATGACATAACTGTGAATGGTTATTCATGTTATGTCACGCGCAGACTTGTAAGTCATATTGCTTGACGCCTGTTCGTCAACTATTCATTTACTTCGTTGTTTATTTATTCGGACCGTTTTGTTGTATAATATTTATGATCGCTCCGTGAAGTCACCAAATCGGTTGAACAGAAATCGTCTCTATTTTTCATGTCGTTTGTCAAGTCGCTAGAGCACACAAAAAAGTTTTTTAAATTTTTTTTTTCCGTCTCGTCGACGGCTAACGTCATTAGAGGCGGGATGGGACTGGGGACAAGGAACGGGAAGGAATCGTCCATGGAATTCTTGAAGGAAGCATTCCGGCATTCGCCTGGAGTTATTTTGGGAAACTATGGAAAACCCAAATCTGGATGCCCGGACGGGGATTCGAACCCGCGTCCTCCCGAATGCGAGGCCAGAACGTTAACCGTTCACCCACCACTCTCGGTAAGAAGTTTCAGTCAGACACTTCTGAACATTAACAGAATTATGCAGTAAATAAGCAAAACTGTTTCAGGGTACCGGTAATTGAAACAATCGATATAAGTTGTAATTTGGAAAACTAAATTCTGCACCTGATTGCATAACATTTCATGTGCATTCACAGAAAGTCTGAAAGTTACAAACAGATGAGCATCACTGCTCCGCTCGCATTTCCCCTCAGCTGCAGTCACGGAGCGTGATTAGGAACGGTTGGTCGTGTGTTGTCAACACTACGGCACGTTCTTTCTTATTTTAAGACCGCTCTAGCAGAGACAAGCGGTTGTGTGACCTCTGCGCTACTCAATTAGAAGATGTCGCCCATAGCAGAGCAACTAATGCTACCACTACAGCTATAGTATTTGTCTTAAAGCCTACCATTCTCCGTAATTCCCCAGCAGGAAATAATAAATAATTTCTTGTAGTCTTAGTGTGCGAGTGACAGATTTCCTTTCTATCTTCTAACATTACCCGTCAATCTTTTCGGATAAATGAGGTCTACAAATTTTATGTGCCGTCTGAACCACGGGGCGTTATAGTGTATTTTCAAATTGCATGCTGTCATTTGTAAAAGACAAGGTTTAAGGCCTTTGAAAACCTTAACTATGTCAGAGATTCAAACTGGAAACGTTCGATTCTTAGTCGGACCCTATTGGTGTCCTGTAACAGACGGGCAAAACTATTCCTAGAAAAATCTTGGAATTCCTGTTAACCTTTATATCATACATCGACGTGACAATGAGCACTTTAATGTAACGTCAGTAATATACAGAATAATGGTCAGAAAGTGTAGTTATTTATAACAAATCCTGTAGGTGATTCTTTCATGATTTAAAAATGGATTGACGAAAAAGTTAATTGAAACAGAGAAAATTAAAATTCCTTCGTCCCCCCCCCCCCCTCCAATATAAATAAATAAAATCATAGGCAAAACCAAAAATATTATTCATTTAAAATAAAATAAAAATACAGCTAAAACTTAGATTTCTATTATAATTAATGGGAGTAACTGGTTAAGGAATACACTACCTGAATGTTGCAGGAAAAATACCTCTTGGAACCACCCCGACAACCGCTGGGGCCTCTGAAACAGATAATGAAACAGAATAAGTCAGTCTATTTTCTCTACGAATTAATAATGACTAAATAAAATGATTTGTATCGTTGTTATTATTTATTTCAATGGAAAAATTATTTTAAACTATTGTAAGCCCGTGACCGATTTTAGCGTATCGTCACAGGTCCAGTTTTTAGGGTTAAAGATTATGACAGGTTTACCTGATCTGACCAAATACGAAATTGACCTGTGTTTCACCCCTGGGGTGAATAAAATCTCTTGAGCTTGAAAAAACTCAGAAATATTAATAGACGTAGGTGTTAAACACGGACTGGGACTATCGTGTTAGTAAACAGTTGAGCAACTCTGAAGAAATGAATTGCTAGAAACTCGATTCGGTAATATATTTGGTCTCATGTCCACTTTAAACAACATAATAATTCACATACAGCGACCATGAACAAAGACCACTAACGAAAGTGGTCAGTAAAATACGTAAAAAGTAAATAAATCGTAATGTATAAGCTTTGGACAAACAACATTAGCGAAAGTTTTGATTAAATTCAAATTTAGCCAAGACCAGAGTGACAATTGGTTTTCGTGGTTACAGCAGAGACCATGAGTACTTTAAGTTTTTTTGAAAGTTTTTTTATGTCGCTTTCATTAGCAAAGTGTTACTGAAAAGCAGCTCCGCGTTTTCTCAGCCATAAGGTTTATCGATATTGTTTTAACTATGAACTGCTATGAAAAGCAAACTTAATGAATGTATTATGCCAATTAATTTGGTAGCAGTAGTTTAGCTATTAAATTGTGGACATAACCTCGAATTTCTTCTAATGATATCTCTGGTAGCTGTTAATTTGCGAGTGAAGGCTGACACGACACCGTTCTGCAACCAATAGCTATCGAGGTGAGTGCGTGAGCTTAGGAAATTGTATGGTAGATAATAGACTTTCTTGACAAATTGATCAGTGATATCCAGAAAATTAAATCAACAATAAAAATTTAGAAATAAAAAATTGTAGAAAAAACAATTACAGTAAAAGTAACAATTTGTAGCCTAGAAACTTGTAATACCTAGGAATCAAATGATTAAAAAAATAGAAACTTCTAAAAATTCAGTCAAATTTGAGTAACTCTCGCGCGTTGAGGATTGGGTATACAGATTGTGTTAAAAAAAAAAAAAAAATTAAAATTTATTTTTACTACATATTTACCAGTTAAGAAATCTACCGAATGCGATGTATGATTGTTTTAAAAATTGATTGTGAAAAACCACTTTTTCTAATATTCATTCTATTTCTCGAAAACCGTAAAATCCAGAACGATCGTCATAGTTTTTATGCGGTCTATAGGTGCCTGTATATCTGTAATATGTGAAATAATTATTGGATCAGTTGTTTCCCAAAGAGATCGTACAAACCTTGGCATAAAATACAAAATCCAAATATATTTCAGTCAGCGGGTTGCTAGATTTAATTTGATACCCTAAATAATTACATCAAACATTTTACGCCATCATAACTTTTCCAAAATTTACTTTATAGTGGTGTATGGTGTAATAAGACCTAGAATAGTGGGCATTTACAAATTTCTAAGTGAAATGTTATGAGGCTATGACAGACGGAACCCTTAAAAATCAGAAAAGTGTGTATCGGGCATGCATACCATGGCGTTCTGTATATATCATATTTTATGTTCATATCATGTTCAGCTTTCCGTACAAACGCACAGCACTACCTTCGAGTTAGCCATATATGATAATATTTGAGTGAAAAGTCTTGGGATAAATTACCAAGAGAAATGAAAAGCGCAAAAAAGAATTTAAAGTTGAAATTAATAGCCGGTAAGAAAAATGGAAAAGGAAAGGGTTAAAAATGGGTGTGCAGGAAAATTGCCACCGGAGCAGGCGTTCTAGTGCAATTTAATTAAATAATCTTAGTACAGAGTTATTCATTTATGGAATGAGTATCTTAGGAGGATAGCATAAGATCTTTGCAGCAGATGGAACAAGTTTTAATTCAGGTGTTCTACAACTTTTGGATTCAAAACAATAAAAGAGTGCAGCGGGAAAGGAACAGAAGAAACACGTGATAAACGTTAAACATTAGGTAAGAAATACGTTAATGATTCTTGCAAAAAATAAGTAGCTAAACAAGCACTCATAATTACGACATATATCATATATCTCTTATATAGAGAAATACACAACTAAGCAAAAATGATCTATAACGACTTTATTTGCAGTTTTGAATACATGTTCAATGATGTAACTCTAAATCGGACATGCAACAAAAGAAAGAAGAATCTCGGTGTTTTTTTCGGAGTGGGAGTTAATCATTTTTAAGTTTATTAACTATTTATCTGTGGGTATCTTCTGCTGAAACGGCTTTACAAACTATACAAAGACATAGGAATTACGAAACCATTTGTTGGTAGCAGAATAATGTGAAAAGCTAAGAAACTTGTTGATGTATCTTATTCTATACAAACATCGTCGTGCTTCCTTATTAAGCTCCATCTGCATGATTTTTTTTCATATTTTTCAATCCCATTGTTAGAAAATTAGAGGAGGAGAGAGGGACATATTTTTAACGACTTTTAAAGCTCACATCGCGTGAAATACACAATAAAAAAGAGATAACATTTATTGTTCTTAATTATAATTCAATTTTTCGGAGTGAGATCATAAATATTTTCATTGGTTATGTGTCTACATATTATTGCGTTCTGCTGGATATATCAAATTTGGCAGAATATTACGTGGCCGTGGCATATGGACGGAAGAACATGACGAAATTATAAAGATTCTGTTTTTATAATTTTAGCTACGGAACCCAAAAAGAGGACGAAGAAATCTCATTCATCCCTTCAGACATGTATGAACTCTTTGCTGTCACCAAATCTTGTTGCTGAGGACATCTGTTACCTAATCTTCTGCTTATTCTCAAAGGCACTGCCCGCCTCATAATTTGTATTTAGTTGTCTTCTACGGAATAGCTCCCTCAATATTGTAAACGTGGCGAAGAATCTCAGGTCAGAGCTGATCCTATGAAGACAGAGGGCACCACGAATGTGCCGTCTTGAAATCTGACTTGCAAACTCAAGCTTTGGAAAGCTTTCCGCCGACGGCACTGACGAGGCACCCTGTGTCCCACGTAACTACCTGTTGCTTGTTAGCCGGGGTGAGGAGGGTTGTTCAGCACATCAGCAACAGGGGTTTCTCACGCATGCGCTCTGACGAGATTGATGGCTGGTCGAGTCGAGAAGCGTCGAAAGGCCGCCCACTTGGCACCTCGGGAGGGCATTAAGTGGCACCGCCCCCTGTTATTACGGGGGCGCAATCCATGCTCGTTAGGACAGCATCCCCCGAGCTGACGCCCTCGATAGCCATCTCAGTCAGCCCACACAACCGCAGGACGCCGCGTTTAAATTAACCTCAAAACAAACTTACAATTAATGAATTCCACTGGAATGGACCAGCAAACAAGGAGGGGTAGTAACTCGTCATTATGTCCTCTTATCTTTGATCAGGTCTCTAAGTAATTTGGTGACCAACGAGGCGAGTTAGAATGGAACAGAAATAAGGATGATGAGGAAATGGACGGTGCATTGAAGGGACAGAATCAACGCTCAATTTTTAGGGTGTTTTATAAATAAACTTAGGTCGGTTCGGCATCATGATACTTCTAAATGAAGTCATTTCAAGCCTGGTAAATGAGGTAGTGTGGTCAATTCCTTTCCTTACATAATGCCTGAAGAAAGTTGTTAAGTCTAGTGTGTTATTCTGTGTTGTGCAATGAGGATGAAAGAAGGGACCCTGGCTCACTCGGGCAAACTTTTCAGAAAGACACCAAGAGAGGTGCATAGTATGAATCGTGATTTTTTCTTTTCGTTATGGCCTAACGCCTTATATAAGCTTTAACCAGTATCCTGGCAGTGGTAAGCCAAATTTAAGCTTTCCACCTAATTAGTACGGCTAGCCAACTGCCGAAATATACCAAGATAGCCCGAAGATCTACGTCGATTGTTAGTATTGCCACACTAATTGGTGATGCGGCATGTTTTTGGATGATCCAGGCCCATTTTGTCATCACTCAGCACATACAAACCGTTAGCTTAGACATTTTTATTATTATTATTATTAATATAGTAAAGTTTGTAACCACCAACAAACAGAAGTTATTGTTCCGAAGTCACAAATGAAAATGTACTGTTCTCATCAAATACCAATGAATTTAATAAACTCCGTTCCTTGAATCACTTGTTTCACACATATAACATCCAGATAAACTTCCTAACACATTTTATAAACAATCACAGCTTCCTTACTGTGAAGCACACAAATTGCGTCGCACGACTTTACTCGATGCAACCATGGATGGATGCAACACGCTGACGCCCGCCTCACTTACTTTTGCTCGGCCAGCGAACACTTATGGTGCTATCAGCTGTTGCGGACCAAAGATACTACAACACAAATTCTTAAAAACTATAAACTAAAGCTACCCTGACTACTAAATGTGGAAACCCGTAAGTTATATACAACAGGTTACAGACATTTATAGAAATATTAAAGATACCTATAATTAATAAAAAATACTAGAATGATAATTGTAATAATATTAATAACGAAAAATGACTGGAAGCGGTTGTGATAATGTTACACGCGTCAACATCGTTCGGAGGGTTCGGTGATTTGGAAACTATAAAATATCGAAATCTGGAATGTCGGACGAGGATTTGGACGCGTCTTCTCCCAAATGCTAAGCCTGGCCAACAAGGCTCGGTCCATGGGGATACGCATATCAAGGGAAACCACTTCAAAAACTTAGGAGTATTTCATAGGCGTTCAATTGGCTTACGAAATACGTCAGTCATTAACCAGTGCTAATTAACTACAACATTTCTGTTCTTTTTGTTTAAAGTGTGGTGATCAGTTATTCACAAAGTAACTCATAGATAGAAAATGCGTTTAATGCACGTTACGGTGTAAATTTTCAAAGGACCAGGCATTTGAGTACTGTAGTTTACATATTGGCAACACATAATAAAGTTTCATTTTTTGTATCCCATATACATATATATACAATAGAGTGCTAAAGATAAAAAAAAAAAAAAAAAAAAAAAAATGACAGAACCGAAGGATTTATGTGTTATCCAAACATACGTTAGTTAATTCATTTGTACTGCATGATATACTTTTGATATATTATTAAGAAATTTGAACAATTTGTGGCTCGCTAAAATTGATGATAAGCCTGAAGATTTAGGGGTGAAATATAGGACTGTGTCTCCCTGGTGATTTGTAGGTCCTTAATTCGGATCCCTTTTCTTCCGAAATCATTATGGTTCCTTTATCTGTGTGTATGCGAAATATACTGAGAATTTTCTTAGTTCGGTTTTGATATTAACTCTCTCAATTTCATAGGATTTCCTACATGGCAAGCCCAAGAACGCATGGTGTAAGTGACTAGATTGCCGAAGGTGGAGTTACGCATACTTTTTCGAAACGTTGATCCTGGGATAAAGGTATCGTGGACAGCACGAAGGTTTAACCGTTGACCACACACTGATATTCATTTGACTGAGTGACCTTGAAGTGGGCCGTTCTGGACATTTGCTTTGGAAGGAATAAGTCCTTCGCTTCTTAGAAATTATTTAATTACTGTCGTTAAGGATACAATGATACTCTTTTAACAGCAGGTTGAGTGGCTTTGAAGCCGAGCTATTGGCGAATGGATCTGTGGGAAGTAGAGTACTGCAGAGCGAAGGTGTGAAATGAAGAGTTGCGCAGAGCCGTGACAGGAGCAGCGAGGAAGTGGCTCTAATCGCCAAGTAGCGGTCTGGCCGGAGTGAGATGGTCTGCAGATCGCTATCTCTGACGTCACGCCGTCTGGCGCGCTAAGTGGGCAGGAAGCGTCGGCTATGCCTTTTGTCGGCGCGTGGCAATTTCTCACGCATGGGCGGGCCGCAGACAATGCGCGATCAACGAGCTGGCCGCCGTAATGTATTCATAGGGACCGGCCGCCGTCCTGTAACTAATTTCGTATTAAATTACGGACCCGCGGGCTCCCTGCCCCGGGGCGGGGCGGGGCAGTCTGCTCTCATTTACACGCACCCTCCTCTACTCCGCGTGCGCGCACACCAGGAACGCGGACCCTCCAGAGGCCGAGGAACATCACCAGAGGGAGTCACAAGTCTTCATAACTGGATGCTGTCGACCATTTTCCTCAATTACAAATTATAACTGATTTTTCTCCCGAAACGCCAAAAAAATCTGACAATGCATTTAATTTTTTTCCACGATATATGAAAAAACGAACAAAAAAATCAGTTGCCATGGCAGACATAACTTATTATACACTGTACTGCGTATAGCCATGGGATATCTCCTAATATCGTGTCAGCACATCCGGCTAGTGCAACAATCCGAAGTGGCATTCACTCGACAAGTCGTTTAAAGTCGCCCAAGGGCGTATCCAGGATCAGAACTAGAGGGGAGCAAGATTTGAACTGGGGGGGGGGGGGGGGACCTCATATTGGTTTCGAGGAAGTGGAGTGGGGGACTGAAACATGACGATTTATTACAAAATGAAACTCAAACCTATTGAGGAAACTGTTTTTATTATTGATTAATATAGTAATCCAATCACTTAATCTAAGGACCTACTATGTAGTTAATTAAGATCGTAACTCAATTACAGTTTTCTTATGTAAACATTAATCGACTTGGATTTTCAGAAAAATTTTCAATAACTTCGTTTGTCAATATCTCACGGTGTTCTTTCACGAAATTTCGATGCACACTCATCAGGCATAATACAGTCAATCTTTCATTTCCCAAAGTGCTCCTGAGCCAGTTCTTCACTCGTTGAAGCGTACTGAAGGCAACTTAATTTTTCTTCTAGGGGGGGGGGGGGGAGGGGGGCAGCATTCCCCCTAGAAGAAAAATTAAGTTGGTTGGTCTTCTGCTGCCATGTCCCATCACCTCAGATTCCGTTACATTTTTCGTACGTCTGTCGTACACCCCACATTGTGTGTTGTTCTTTGATGCAGTGTTGTCTGTCTGTCAACAATGACACCTTGAGTCCTTGACGCATACATCGCTGGTCACGGTCATTAAGTAGACGCAGTTGACATTGCGTTGTCCATGGCGGGAGGTAATGCCAGAAATTTCATATTCAGGGTACACGCTTGACATTGTGGATTAAGGAATATTGAATTCGCGAACTATTTTCGAAATGGAATGCCCACTCTTCTAGCACCAACTACCTTTCCGAGTTGAGATTCTGTTGATTCATGCCGTGCGACCATAATCAAAAAGTCTTTCAAATGACTCGCGAGAGTACAAATGAAAGCTCCGACATTACACGGAAAATTTATACGTTTCTTCTGCGGTGCTACGGCCATCTGGACCTTTGCACCTTACTGTCCAATGACAGTAATGCCTCTGTCATTACTCAAAATCGGTAATCGTGCCAGATAAATCTTGCCAAATTAATTGTTCCAAAATAAATCCAGCCAAGGCGTGGATTCGTTGCGAGAACCTTCTTACGCAACTCTGAAGCTGTCTCCATTTCCGATTGTGTCGATGTTTATTTTTTTCCTCAAAGCTAGGCATTACCGAAAGTACTCCATGTCCATTATGGTAACTAGCCAATGAATTTCGAGAGTAATTCGCTTCGACAGACGTAGTTGCTATAGCGCAGTGTTGTGAACCTCAACTGCCTTGTGCGGCCGAAGTCTTGGAAAAAAATGGCAACCTCTTAAATACGCACGCTATGGGCTTGGTATTGCAACGCGGAGTGGGACATCCAGTAAACGTACTGGTGACATCAGTCTTTCTACTGTATTATGACTGTGGTAACCGTAGAGAACAGTTGAGGAAACGAGCTCTTATATGGATGTGAGAAGTTTAAGATACAAGAAATGAAACAGTTCCTCAGAAGAACGTCATAAAACCCACAAAGCTCATTGTTAGATATTCCGAGCGTGTTGTGAGAATATTGTGAAACAGACGTCAGTCCTCAGCTTGAAGTGAAAACGCATACAGTGCAATTCCTGTCAACTGTACCACACCATCCGCAGGCGAGTCGAATGCAAACCAAAAAACTATGTTTTACTGCAGCGTGCCATTTAATCAAAAACGGTTTACAAATGTGGAGATTGCCACTGGCCGGATCTTTCTTCCCTTCTGAGATCCGCATTAAAAGCTGAAGACTGTTGGTTTCAGAGACCCGGCTGCAAGCACAGTTGGGATCCACGGGAAAAGTCATGTTGCGTTGCCGTAATGTGGAAACAGTCGAATATAACGAGAAGCCGCCCTGTAGCTATTCAACTGCCATCCGATCCAGACCAACTTGAATTGATGATTTGTGTATATGTCCATGGCAGTGTTTAAAACGGAACAGCGCTGGTCAGTGAAGAGTGACAATGACCATTTGCTTCAAGAGCTCATGTTATGTTTCCAAAATGATATTTCCATCATTCAAAAGAAATAAAATCATTTCCATGTTCTATCGTTTTAATAAAACGGATGTAATATGTTTTACAAATTACTGCTACTACTATTCCCAGCTCAAAGGTCGTCATCCATACTTTCCAGACAGCTATTGCATTGTGTTTTAATGGACCGTCCAAATGCTCGTTTATATTTGATGTCGAAACAATTGTCTGTGTGAACATTTGTATAGAATTGTGACGCAGAATACTATATTGTATCAGAAGGGGCCCGCACATTTCTTCATCACCATTTAATTAACAAATTAATGGAGAAATTTGACTGAACAGTTAGCTGTCATCAACAGTTAGTTGTTGCAGTCGGGCGATCCTCTAAAAAATCGCATTGATAAAGCCGTTAATGCGCCAGTGAAGTGATATTTGTTATACAGGATTATTCAAGAAGAAGGAACAGATTTTTCACACATTGTAAAAGATATAAATAATTCCTCACATCACAGTATAGAGGGAGGTTCAAGGTTTATAACCACCGCTCATTAGTTCCATTTGCTGCTGCAATCGGCGCTGTTGTCTGTTTACATGGAAATGGCGACGCAAAAAGAGAAGTCGTTGTGTGCTACAGTTTGCAAAAAGGAATCTGTTGATGTGCAGCATGCATTATGTCTCAATGAAGTACCATAATCAGATGTGCGATTAGCATAAGAAATTCGTAAAAGATCGGTGCATAAGCAAAGGGGGAAAAATGGTTGTCGTGGAACGACTTCTCATGTGGCGTCGCCATTTCCACGTAAACAGACAACAGCGCCGTTGGCGGCAGCGAATAAAACTAATAGGTGGGGCTTTACAAACTTTGAGCCTTCGTCTATCCAGTGATGTATTGCACATATTTGTACCTTTTATAGTTTGTGTGAAATAAAAATGAAAAATTTGCTCCTTATTTTTGAGTAACCCAAATGTTTCTTACTGTTAATTCGAGGCTGTTCAGTGTTATTGCAGAAACTGTACTATTTTAAAAATACCTGATTCCACAAAGTAAATACGTAATTACAACTTGGCAACATTTTTCTAAAATTTAGATTTAAAATTAGCCGCTTTCCTTCTGTCATGGTACAGCTAGGCTTGCGAACTTTTCAGATATTCACGACCGGACAAATGCTTACTTTTCAAATATCCTCGACCGGGCATTTACAAATAACGATGACAATCGCCACTAAAAAATTAACTGAAACCTCTGCCTTTACGCCGTCAAATTTCACAGTAAAAGTAATTGTACACATTTTACAATATGTCGTGCAATCTTTTTCCTTACGCAGCCAAATTTAAACCCGCCATTTTACATCCACTCGTTTCTGAAGTGACAATAACGTTTCTGCATTTTCTTTGGTAACTCACTCATTTGTAACGTACAAATTAGTAACACTATCCATTTCTTAATTCACCGCGAACAAAACGAGAACGACGTTCCGTGTTGGATATAGATTAGGTAGCTGAAACAATAAACCTATCACTTCACGATAATCACATATGCGTAAACTTTTTTAAAACAAAGCGAAACAGTTGAATTACGTTCAGCGGGTGGGGAATAAGGTACGAGACACGGCGACCTTGTTTGCTTCCTGCATATCTGAGAAACCATTAACCCTTTTTTTAATTTTTTTTTTTTAGTAAACGGACATTTTGTGTCCGATCGCATGTAGTGAACCGGACACGGACAAATCGCGCTATAACCGGACGTTTGGCAACCCTAGGTGCAGCCGCGTGGTGTTTGCTGAGTACTGATTGTGTTTCACTCACCGCGGGTCCTGGCACTGCCTCGTCTGGTAGGCGACGCCGCCCCCACAGGAGCGCGAGCAGTCGCTGGGCGCCGACCACGGTCCCCAGACGCCCTCCTCGGGCTCCGTCACGACGCCCGCCTCCCCGCCGCCGCCGCCGGCCACCACGTAGCTGTCTGTGAGCAGCGTGCCCGTGTGTGCGTGCTGCCTCTTCAGCCGGTGCTGCGCGTGCCGGATGCGGTGCTGCACGGCGAGCCGTCGGTCCTGGGAACAAGGCGCACGGATTAACGCGCTGCTTGCGATGCCAACACAGTAGCGCCCAACTAGGGCTGTAACGGAAGTCATCTTTGCGGGTGCGGATGTTCAGTGTTTGACATCCGCTGATGTGTTGCGGAAGCGAAAGTGGAAAAATTATAATTATTTAGATTTTCATATTTTATCAAAAATAAACTTAAAATTAAGATAAGTAATTTTTTACCAAATTCTGTATTTTTTCATGATGTGAGGTGCACAACCCCACCACTTGTGAATTTTAAAATATTTTTCTATTATGTATTTATGATTTGGGATATTAGCTTTGGGTTTCTAAGTTATAAGGTGACAGAACTTCAAGTCAGAGCTATAGAAAATCTCTGGTGAAGAGAAAAAGTGGAAGAAAAGAAATAAGAAGAGGCTTGGCGGGAAAAACTTACTGATGAAACTAGCTAAAAAATTCCTGGCGGTATTTGACATTGAAAATATAAGCCAGAGGGCGCAAGGAGAGTGTGATAATAAAATTAGTGAATTGTAAAAGTTGTTTTTGGTAATTAATTGTCGTTTGTAAACTGAAAAAAGTGGATGATCTTTGTTTTCTTATTGAAATTGTAATAAAGAAATGGAACGGATAGTTAAAGAATACTTGATATGATTTCTAATAGTAATTTGATTTCAACGGTGGTATCAAAAAAACCAGTGACGGATATAGAGGACTAAATAAAAATCATATTGAGCTGATCTGACACTGGAAATATAAGGAATATTAGCGTATTTAACTTTATAAAAGTAGAAATAAGTGGTAAAGATAATATTGTAAAAAATATACATTCATACACAACCGCAAAAAAAACCTTTACAATAAGTATCGTCTATTTCCATATAATACTGCCACATTGGTTTATTTTTTGCCTCATCTTTCAATAACAAAACACGTGGGATAATTTCACAAGTTAACTAAATTTTTTACAAAACGACACACGCGTCTAAAAAACAATCTTTATCATATGAACTTTGTGGAGTTCGCGGCTCGACTAATTCAAGCGTCCAAAACAAGGCCACGACACCACACATCTCCGTGCCCTTCACCCACCTATCCAACACTCTAGCGGCCCATTCACAGTACAACTTGTAGGACCTACGTTGATCCGATTTTCAATAAAGAACCCTTGATGGGCCGTGAAAGAGGACTCCATGCAGAACGTGTTGGAAGTTGTTAGACTCCCAAACAACCAACACGGGTCCTTGTTGTCCAACAAGCTATGGCGTTGGATCATGATTGGAGGAAACATCATGCGACTGTGTAATAAGGATACTGGTGTTCCCCGAGAAAGTATGAATGGAAATGATTGCTTGGAACATTTTGTTGGACCCCTTCTAATAGCGTGAATGGGTGAGCGCATCCTATGGTAGTTCTACACGGTTGTCCTGTAAGTTTGGCCGTGAATAAGCCGCTTTACTTTACATGCAAGTTGTAACTTGTAAATTCGTCGCTTAGGTAATAACACCGTTCAGTTCATTGTTATTTTTATTGCAAGATCGTCAGAAAAATACAACCACGTTGTTGGTTAGCTAAGCAAGGAACGGTAAGGAATTCTGCCATGGCCTTTTGAAGGTAGCATTCCGGTATTCACCTGTAGTGGTTTGGGAAAACTATGGAAAATCCAAATGGAGATACCCGAACGGGGATTCAAACCCAAGTTCTGCCGAATTCGAGGCCAGAACGTTACCGCTCACTCACCACACCCGGTGCACCAGCTCCCCCCCCCCTCCCCTTCCCTCCACAAACCACCGGCCGGTAATTTAAGGGAATTACGAGACCTGTGCATACACATCTGCTACCAGATATCTGTGGAAATCTACCAGGAACTTGTGTAATCTACACCACACCAAATCGCTGCTATGTTGCTTTTCAAATATGGACCCAAACTCTATTAAGCATCTGGCCATAATGTTTTGGCCGATCAGTGCACATGCCATACATGTCCTATGACGGAATTTTTTTCGGCAGAAATTATTATGATCACCATAGCTTCCAAACATTCCATTTATTTATCTCTAATGGTTTACAACAGGTAAGTCTCTTTCATTGAGCGTTTTAGGACTTATTGTAGTAAAATTGCCACTGCTAAATACCAGCTTCATCTTGCCTACCGTACTAAAAAATGTTTAAAGTTTATCATATAGTGAAATAAAAAATCTAAAAACAAATTGCAGTTGTATTGGATCAGTGTTTCTCGAACGTGCTAACACACAGACGGTTATTTCTTTTTATGATTGTATTTAAAACCAAGTATGTGAAGAAAAAACCTAAGTTTTGTAATGAAAGAACTTTATTCCGCTCTATAGTATAGTCACGGTATCTTCATTCTGATGGGAAGAAGGAAAAAACTGCATACTCGACTCTTATTTGTTTCCGATTTCTCGTCATGATCATTTCGTACTTAACGAATTACATACCAACCATATGACGATGGACGGAGAGATTTAGTTACTTTTGTAAGTTGGTCTGGTAGACAAATAACCAGCTGGGAGTAGACGCGACCACCAGCTGCGGTCTTGTCTTCTGTGACTGGAATGCGTTAAGCCAGTCACCACGGTCAATAGACGCAGCTGCCACATAGAGCTACTTAACATCTCGACGAGATGTTTCTTCCGGAAACACAATTACGAGGGAGAATAAAATTACACGCTGCAGGCCGTGGCTGTAAGTGGACAGAGTTGTCACACAGTGGAGACGACAGGAATTAAAGGCTTAAACTTGATGCGCTCCTTAAGAGCCGTCGCCTCGCCGTACAACTCAGGCTCTAAAACAGACTCGGGGGACACGCGTTAATGAGAATAACATCAAGAAGGCAGGGAAGACAAGCGTAGTTATAATACCGTAGTAATATTTCCCTTATATGGTGACAACTCACAAAATTACTAAATACTTCCTGCACTTGTGCCGCCTGATAAATAAGATGTTCCAGGACGTTTATGTTGTAAATAGTCGAACACCTGTTACGAATTGTTTATTTTTATGTACGTTTCATTTTGGTTTTACAACATAATCTTCAAAGCAGCAGTCATTGAGTTTCTTACATATTACGAAAAAAAAAAGAAAATTTAAAATAAAGTATGATTGTGTCTTCATGCGTTTTCTCATTATATAGTATTCTTAACGGAGATTCACAGTTGTCTGTATGTTAATCTTTGTTGGCTTTCGAGTAATTAATACAAGTATTTTCTTGGTACAATTACTCTCTGCTGAGCGTATAACGCTTCTTTTAAAATCACTGTATCACTGAGGTATTTCTTCATACAAAAAATTTATTAGCACTATCACAATGTAAAGCAAATTTATTAACATTCTTAAAATTATACTGTAGCTACAAAATATTTTAAAAGTTTTGTGTCACAAAACAAATGTACCGATCGTAATTTATCCTGTAAATTCCCTGGTGTAATTTTAATAAATCTTACCATACGACCATTATTCATTCGATACGTGATTTTAAATGTTACCAGCACTCCTTACTGTGTAGTTCTTTTGAAATATTCGAACACATCGAAGCAGTTATTTTGTTTTCGATTTGGTACTGAGCGGTGCTTCCTGAAGTAAAACGTTAAAAGAAACTGATCATCATAATACATGTGATTTTTGTAACGTAGCAGTTCTTTGATAGTAATACGCTAGTAATATCATATACGAAGAACTATTTAGGCCGGCTGCAACATAATTATTTGCTTCTCTTTCATGCATGTGAGACTGGTTTCAGAACATTTTTTTCTATTTGTCCGATTTTTATAGACTTGCTACCATCGCATGGTGCAGGAAGCTAAGAATTAGTGACTCAGGGAGAAATAACAAGCGAATATTGTTATTACTCATCACACCATTATGCAACACAAAGTCTTTATTGGTACAATAATTAACGAATCAGCAAGGATGCGTCAATAACTGTTTTAAATCGTTGCATAGCTCCTAAGAAAATGTAAACAAAATTCACAGTAATCTAGATACGCGCTCCCTTTTTATCACCGGATAATTTTTGTCTTCGGGATTTGCGCCTGACCTTTTGAAGGAGTCATAGAGCCAAATCGAAAACTGAATGGCTGTAAGAACTTTTGAACCTACGTCCTTCCGAATGCAAGACCCGAGCATTACCGCTCACCCACCGGGCTCAGTTATGAGATAAAAACAACGAGAAAAATATGAATACATTATCAATTTATCGAGACCACAATCTGACCGAATTTCTGCAAAACAAGTGATTATTTAGCTAACTACGGGGTATCTGTTAGCTCAGTGCCTAAGGCGCTTGCTGTCAAAACGTTTGCTGCTCCTGCCCCGGGCACGAATCCCGGCAGGCGCGGAATTTTGAGAGTTGTGTTTATTCATATGAGCTATGCCAGGACGCTCCGTGGTTCGGATTACACGTTAAACTGTAGGCCCCAGAGGAAAGGAACTGGCCGTCCTACCTCTGACACAATGGCTTAGTATGCCTCCTTCGGGAGGATCCAACCAACCTTCGGGTTGTGGACTAAGTTTTTTTAAGTTATGGTATCTGTTGTCCCCATTTGCGATTAGCTCTCACGCGGGTTTGCAGAATCGCTCTTTCTCTAGTCAGTAATGTGAGCACTGAGAGCCCTTAGGGGTCATCCATAAATTATGTCACACTAATGTCATGATTTATGAAGCTCCCCCCCCTCCTTGTCACAGGTTGTCACATTTGTGTGGACTCCCCCTTCTCTCTCTCTCTCCACTTGTGTGACGTCACATATTTTACAATTTAAAATTTATAAATTATTAAATTAAAACAGCACTTCCAAAATTATTTATATAATTCTATTTAATATATATATTTTTAATAAAATCCATATTAAATCAAACATTTTAGAGGATTGAAAAAAACATAAACCAAATGAACGATGCAGAATTTAATCATCTTGTGTCCATGAACATTGATCCCATACCATTAAATTTGTTATGACTAGCATAGCAGTCACTTCCTTCTCGATTTGGATAATGTTAGGAACATTGGATCTGTCAACATCATCTTCAACCAACTATATAGCATCGTCACCGTTTATCAAACACTGAACTTCCCTGTCACGTCTAGCTGCAATGCTTTGAGGATGAATCTTCGTGATGGACAAAACCTCTCGCTTCCTCTTATGTGATTGCTTGTGCTGGTTAGTGACTTTTAATGGTGAAAAATATAGAGCACAGATGCCACACGATCGTTTAAATTATCATGCGGAAGTAACATTTTGTCAGAGCCTCAAAGGCGGTATTGGCCTTTCGGCGTATGTCAAAAGCGGCCGGCGTGCGACACCGTTGGTACAGCGTGCGTGAACTCGCGGGGCTGCCACGTGACAACAACTGATACAAATTATACACGTGACGTCACCTACCCTTATCACATTATATCACACTTTTTTGTCCCCCTCCCTCCTCCTTAACGTGTGACGTAATTTATGAACGGTCCCTGAACATACGTACTACGGATAAGTACTCTGGGTAGATTTAGTCCTTTCCCATTCTCGGCTGTGTGCAACGTGCTCTGCAGATGACACCGGTTTTAGTAATATTTACTGTCAGTGAATTAAGATTTATGTTCTAGATTCATCAGTGGTGACGAGAGTATAACGCGCTTTACACTGGAGCAACAGGTGTTTTCCGTGTCTAAAGATGATCGGCCAACTGGTGCGAGGGAAGGCACCTGCTGTGACGTCAAACAGCGAGGACACAGCTAATGACTCAGTGAGGCGAGCTCATGGAGGAAAGAAATATATGGAAACGACGCAAGGGATCTTCATCACGCATTGAAGTAACGCCGGGTGGAGGAGGAGTTGGGTGGCGAGGCCGCCATTTTACCTATCCATATAGACACGGACAATATGTACAAAAACCTCAAGCGGACTCTAGGATAAACGTGACGCCGCAATCTGGTGATGGATTCTTATGTAACTCGATGAGACAAATAAAAAATCAAGAATAAAGTTTTTTGATATCCTGCTTAGTTTTCGAGATATTCTGTCTCAAATGTGAGATCTTTTTGGTTGAAATTCAGAAGAAAAAATTGGTCAAAGTCAATTTTGATAATGGATTCTTATTTAAAAAGATGAGACAAATAAAAAATAAAGAATAAAAATTTTCGATATCTAGCCTAATCCTCGAGATTTACTGTCTGAAAAGGAGGCGTCTTGAGTTGAAATGCAGAAGAAAAATTTCGCAAAAGTCAAATTATGGATTATTGATTCTTATGTAACACAACGAAAAAAATCGAAAATAAAGATATTTTGCTTAGTTTTCGGGATATACTGTCTCCAAATTGAGGGGATTGGGTTGGGATGCGGCCTGGACCAAAAATGAATTCTGCCAAAGCCACAATTAAGTACATGGTGGACATGCAGAATGGATATTTCAGTTTTATTACTACCATTTGTGGTTAGGTTGAAATGCGGCCTAGACCAAAATAAAAATAGTTATCTTGTTACCATACATCGTAAGCTTGATTGGGAATAGCTGGAAGTGGTTAACATCACGATACACGTTTTGTCATTAACATTGATGTTATGAAATTACTAACAATAATAGATAAATTCTTTGTCCCTTATGGAACAACAAAACCATTCTACAACCTCCATTATATTGCCGCTACAGAATCAAACTATGTAGATACACCCACACGCCCGTATTTGAATCACAAACTGCATTTGAGGTAACAACATCGTTTGCTTCATCAAGATTCCTAGATTGCATAACATAATTTAACACATTTAATTTCATCATACACTGTCAGTATAAACTGAAACGTGAGGAAATAATGCGCAATACTAAATTAACTGAATCGCGATGTAAAAATTACCCCTTTAAGTCTCATTTTCAACACTCGTTAAAAAGTAATGCTAGTCTATTATGTGCAAAATAGCAGGGTATGATGATTTTCTACAATACACCAACAAAATTTTGAAACAAAGTCATCCTGTTGAGAGCTACAGGGTGTTAAAAAATTACCGGTATATTTGAAAAATCAATAAAAACTAAACGGGCAGCGATAGAAATACACCGTTTAGTTGCAATATGCTTGGGACAACAGTAAATTTTCAGGCAGACAAACTTTCGAAATTAGTTACAATTTTCAACAAAAGATGGCGCTGTAGTCTGGAAAAATCTAAAGTACTATATTTTCCACAGGAATAAAACATTTTTTCACAGAAAACGTGCAATCTGTGAACAGCATACGCTTAAAACAGAAAGATGACTTACAGAATGGCGATCATTTTTGAAACACTTGGTATGACTAAATATTTATAGACAGGCACCAACCATATGCGGACAAGATGGCATTATAAAAAACTTAGACACATTACAAAATGAAATAATCACAGCATCAAATACAATGTGAACATAGCAATTGTACGGATACGTAACATGGCCGTGGCGCATGCGGAGTATCAGCCGAGAGTTCATAGGCGGCGCCACAGAATAAGCGGTATTTCTTCTCCATATATTTCTTTCCTCCATGGGCGAGCTGGCACGCGGCTCCTTTGTTTACGACCGCGCTGCGAGGGGCCAGTGGCCGAAATTTCGGTGATGTCACACGCAGTCTAGAGCAAGTGCACTCTATTGACCTTGCTCGCGCTCTCACGACTAGCCGGATTCCACCGCTGGTGTCGCCCCTCTGACTCACATTCGTCCGTATCCGCTCATTAATATTCATTGTTAACAGAGGCAGACTGATACGACCTTAAGCCCCCAAGGGTTGTTAGTCCTCATTTTAGTTTACCGCCGGAAACGAAATCGTGTTCAGTGGCAGCATTAGGTCATAGTTGTTGACGGCGCAAGCAAATCAACTAGTGAGAATAATTGGCTTCTATTATTAACTGGAATTACAGTACAGAAGACAAACAGTTTTTAGCAGCTTGCCGAAGAAGTGACATAATAATGGGCTGTCACTCAAAGTTTTCATTCACATCTATTATCTCCAAATTCGAATGATGTGGCTTACACCGTTCCATGTCATTTCTATTCGATTCCCAGATTCTGTTACAGAAAAACCAATATTTATGCGCATCAATTTTTTTTTTGTTAACTCCGTACGTAAATGGATGCACTATTTCGTTGTATCAGTACATGCGATACGTAAAAGGAAGTTTCCAGCCGACATCTGTAAGATTGTGCTAATCACGAAAACCACTGGACGAAATTTGATGCCGTTCCCACTGTTAGGCAGTACAGTTCTCGGGGAAGATTAACGTATATCAAACATTGACTTACTATTTATAGGATCTAAGCAACAACGATTTTAGTGAATTTAGTCGGAAGAAAATTGGGCGCCAGTAGTCTTTCCTAGAGTACGCTGCCTAAATCGTTAAAGACAGCAAAACAATGTTTGAACGAATTGTAGAGAATGAAAAGTTCTAAACAAAAATCCCCATCGTAGCATATATCTATCCGTAATATATAACTCATAATTCATGTGTTTTAGTTTAAATTTTCGGGGGGGGAAAAAAAGTGATTCATTCTGCAATTTTTCCCCATTAATTACTAAATCTTTATTAAAACATTCGAGAGAAGATCGTCGTAAATTAAAGTTTTGAAAACATTTTTGCTGGTGACGCGTTTGAAGTCTATTGTGAATCTGAAGGAATAGTTTTAATACATTGAGCTTCAAAGATCATTTGTCCTTCAATTTTAAATGAAAGCTATAAGAGTTTGCTTCAGTATGGCCATAAAATAATGTGTAGGATCAGACACTTAATGTTACTGTATGACAGTGTTCTTCCTATGCACAACTTCATGTGAGTCTTTCACTCGTCGCGTAAAAACGAAATCATTTGGTGCTAGCATCTGGGGGAGAAACACCTAATGTTGCATATAAAATAATATTTGTTTTTAAGTTTTAATTATATGTAGACGTACCTCACAAATACTAAAGTATACCCGTGTAAAGACTGGGAATGTCACTATGTCAGTAGTAAATACTACTAACGCGTTTTTGCCTATAAGTTTGGACGAAATACGTTTAACCTGTCCCTCGCTGTTTGAGTCACCAGTCTAGTTATATTTTCGTATGTGTTATAGCATCAGAGAAAAAATAACTTCAGCATTCTACGACCTAGTTCAATTTCGTGTACTCATCTAAACTCGTCTGTTATCATTCAACAGTGATCTTGCAAACTTGTCGTAGGCCAAATGCTTTACGCTACTGTTACAATTCTTCGAATCACGAGCCATAATATGCAATGCGTTATTAACTTTACTTAATGCTTGTGTAATATGTGTTTGTCATTGTTGTAGAAGTTGATGCCTGGGAAATGATCCTTGCTTTGTCACTTCACCCGTTTTTCTCTTAATGTTTAATCGTAAACTACTGAATTTATTCCTTAGGGATTTGTACTGCTTCAGACATTTTACTATTTATTTACAGCTGTCTATTCTGATGCCATTTAGAAATGATATTTAGTTCACTCTGTGTTACACCATCTGTTGACGGTGTTGACGGGCCTGGCAAATAAATATTCAATACACCTGAAAACTGCTAAAAAGAAACAAAACTACTTTGACTTATTTATAAGACAAGCGTCCTTGCACTAAAATTCATTATCAAATGCATCATAAACGTAGCTGCCGTATCTGGCTTAGTGTCTGTAGACAAATCGTATAGTACAGAAGAATTTAGAAAGTAGCGCCTGAAATGTATGCAGTGATCGGAGGTGCAGCCTTGGTTGCCCACAAGCCAGGCGTCACCAGGCGACAGTGCCCCGGGATACGACTCTGGTGATGAATGATATGGTCAATAACAAACTGTTCATACCAGATGTTACCACGAAGAGGGCGTTGTCATCCAGAAATAGCCCGGATCACAGGCCACGGGCTATTAAAATCAAAGCCCTCCGTTACAGACATTTTAATGAGAAACGGTAATTCGAAACCATAATGACAGCTCGGGGGAGACGAGACTGGGTTTTTTCACAGAGGCTGGAGGCGCAGCGACAAAATATTTTCTTCGGTTGACAGCAGGCGTGTCCAGATGTTCGGCAAGTGAAGTGTTCTTATCCTGAACCGCACGTCTTGGTCGACATATGGTGCGTATCAAATTTTCTGTGTATAATGTGCTGTCACAACACGTATCATTAAGTACGGATCGGAAAAAAATTGACACAAGGCAACTAGATCTCTCAGACTATTCAGCTGTTTCGGAACAGCGGTCCTTAACATCACCATTCGTCACCATTTTACAATAAACACCACGTGCCGGTCGTTCTACGAAATCAAATAATCAATTGTTCAGGGTCAGTTTATACAGTAACTTTGGCAACACGTTTAATAAGTGTAAGGTTGAAGACTAACTGTATACTTGCCGTTACTGGCTCGCTTGCTGGCATCGGATTGTAAGGGTCACCGGTTCGACTCCGGCCTCGGGCATGGATAGTTTTATTTAAGTGTTGTGTTGGTCATGTGTTGTTTTCACTATAGCGCCTTGAGTTACAGGAGCAATGCCCCAATCAACATATAAAACAAAGAAACAAATTGAAAATAGTTAAATGGTGGCATAGACCGTAGGCCATATATATATAAAAGAATGTATGATTAGCAGCAGCAAAGAATATAAACAGTTTAGAATAATCCTGTAAAGTAGATGAAAAGAACTTCTATATGTGATGCTGAAGCTAAAAACTAGAAAAAACTTGTGAAATCAATTGAAGAATACTGTTACATCTCGAATTACCTACAATTCATCCTAAATAAGGGAAAAAAAAAAGGTTTTAAGATGTATATCTAGTAGAAACCATTTGTTAAATAACATGATGGAAAAAAATATACGAGTAGAAAGAAATTCATGTGGAAGGGAGACTAAAGAGGACTCATTATATTTATGAGGCTGGATATAAATTGCCAAAACATATTCAGTTTGTTTCCAAAATAAATTTATAAAAAGAAATATTTTATCAGCAACGGCGTAGAAAGAATGCCAAATATTTGACGTAATTAGAAGTCACACAGCAAGCAGAACACAGCTAAAAAACTAATATATGTTTGTCAACGTTTGACTCAACGGATTATTATCAAGAAATGAAAGGTACTTCTACCTCAATATGTGGGCACTTTAGTTACAGATCATTTTTATATTAACTAACCAAAAATAGGTTAAGTTTTCGCTCATTCTGGTACTAATTAGTTCAAGAAAACTTCAATAAATGTGATTGCTTTTTTAAATAGTCCAAAATTGTGACATCAACTGCTGTTATAAATTATTTGTAAATAATTGGAACATTTATGGAAAATGAAAACTCCTTAAACAGTGATATGATTTCATTTTATTTTCTGGCACTCTGTTTCAAGTTGATAACTGTTTATTAAGAATTGTTTCACAATCACAGTAGATACTGCTTTTGTCCTATAATCGATTTCACAATTTGAATACATTGTCTAAATCTCATGTGAGGTGAATATTAGATAATGCTGTAAATATCATTCTGCACGGACTACAGGAAGGAATAGTGAAGCTAAAAGTTGGATCCTGTAGCTTACGGATTAAGTTTTATACACGCTTTTTTTTTTGTTTCAGCCATGTATTCATGCAACATTAATGAATACAAAATTAAGGAAGATATTGTTTCCTCAGCAAGGAGATTGTATGATATGGGCTAGAGTACCGAGGACAATTTCTTGAAGCTTTGTAAAAGGCGACTATAGCTGTTGAATAATGAGCAGATGTATTCCAAATGAAATTTGGTGTAAATGGGAAAATTGCTACTCCTATCATCCCTTGAAAAGATCCTGTCACAGCCATATACATACACACATGTACTCTTCACGCTTAAAATAGTTATGTTATGTTCATGAACTCCCAGTACGAGAAGTTGTTTAGATATGCGACGAAATTTTCTTGGATTTATGTTCTTCTCATGTAAACAACAAATTAAAAACACGATTCCTCATTTTCACAATAAAAAAGAGATACCCATAGAAGCCATTTACAAGTGTGGATAGTGAAGTCTGCTGAGAAAGAATGTCGCCTTCTCGCTTGGAAGTTCTGTCCGCAAAGTTCATTCATTAGCTTCTTAATGACTCAGCAAATGATGATTGAATCTTGACGTCGTCTGCGTTGCGCTATAGCTACAAATATGCAATAGTTTTCTCCATTCTTTTTTTCGTTGTCAGTGTTTACCTGTCTGTTTTTACATTTGTTTGTGTTGTTAGAACCTGGAGCCTGGGTATATATCTTCATAGCTCTTACTGCTGGCAATAGAATTTTTAGCTATAAACTTGAGCCCCCTTTCTTTCAGCTGTACATTTCTGGCATATCACCAGTAATCTTTTGCTCTGCAAAATAAAAACTTGCTCTGAAAATTCGTTGTTTTTAATCCATCGAGCTCATTCAGAAATATTCACCTGGGTTGAAGGAACGTTTACTCTCGTGGCAATAAAGTTTGGTCAGAGTGATTAAATTGAAGGATATAATCTGCAAAGTAGGTAAAGCACTGAGGAAAAGACTTTTCAAGTGATTTATCTGGAGTGTAGCATTTTATGCTGTAACGAACGAGCGGTGATTCGCCACAGACCAGGTTTGGTTCGCCTCTGATCAACCACTCCACGATCAGTTTAACCGAAGATATGTGATTATAGGATCAGATAAATTACGTTCTGCCGTCACTTAGTGCTAGTAATGAGCAGGAATCAGTGATACAAGTGAAACACGTAGTTAAAAGAATGGAGTGACTTTAATAACTTCAATAAAAATAGGCACATAGATGTACACTTGAAACAACTGAAAAATATTGCATAAAATAGCTCTCGTGATTGAAAATTCTTACTAATAAAATCCTGTCACTCGGGACACTCTTTCTAAGCCAGCAGAAGGGTATAAATGCATCAGCCTTTACCTAATAAATTCTTCATGCCATCTGGTGGCGTGATAAATCATGAGACTCAGCGAAGAGACTGCCTGGGGGGGCTGCTTCAGACTGAGCTCCCCGGCGTAGAAGCGTGGTGGGAGAAGTCACGTGAAGTTAGTCCTATTCGCTTGAAACATCTTACTAAGGGCTTTTTGAATTCACCATGGTGGGGAGGCCACTTCTCACGGGAAGAGAACCTGTTAACCTTGGACTATGCTGCGTCGGGTGGAAGTAAGTTACATGGCTGTAGGTTGAGAAAAATTATCCCGAGTAAAAATTACAATGTACTATAGCTAAAATCCCTCAATATACTACAATGCGACAGAGACGTGGACACTTAGACGAGAAGATGAAAAACGGGTAGAATCGTTTAAGGTGTAGATGATAATGGAGAGGACAAGTCGGATGGAAAAAGTGAGTAATGTTGATATGCTGGAAAGGGTTGGTGTGAGGAGAAAACTAATTCAAATCATAATGGGAATAAAGTTGAAAAATTAGTTGAGAAGGGAGTTTTTGTTAACGTGCGCCTTGTGGGAGGTGAGTGAGAGGAAGAAGGAGGTACCAGATCATTGGTGACATCAAGGGAAACGGAAATTTAATTTAATTGCAATGGAGCACAGGCTCCGGTGGCAATTTCCCTACACACCCATCTTCCCCCTATCCTGCACCTACCAACATTTGCCCTCTACAAATTTTATCTTTAAATTCTTTCAAAGTTTTCGGTAAATTATTAATCATTTCTCTTGGTAACTCATTCCAATCCCTGACACCCTTACCTAAAAAAGAGAATCTTCCTACACCCTTGTGCCTGAAATCGAGTGCCAGCTTGTGGTCATGGTCATCTTTTCCCTTCCATGCACTACTTTTCATACCTATTGCAATATCTTTCCATGCCTCATCGCCAGTATATGCCCTGTACACTCCCATGACCCTCCTCATTCTCCTCCTGTCTTGCAATGAATCCCATTCCAGCTCCTTTATCATATCCGTCACTGATTGCATTCTGCGATAATTTCCAGAAACAAATCTAGCAGCCCTTTTTTGCACCCTCTCCAACTCCTGTATTTGATACGTAAAATGAGGGTCCCATACTACACTACCATATTCGAGCAATGGTCTGACCAAAGTTTTGTAACCCAATTCCTTGACTTCTCTCGTTCATCCCCTCATCACTCTCTCCAACAAGTGCAGAACTTTGAAACCTTTTCCTACCACCTGTCCAATGTGTCCTGCCCAGTTAAGTTTGTTATCAAAAGTAATTCCAAGATATTTACATTTCAAGTCTTCAGCAAGCAATTCTTTCCCCACCTTATATTCATAATTAACCTTTTGTTTTTTATTTGTGTATCTAATAAGCTGACTCTTCTTTGCATTTCTCTTCATTCCATGTTTACCAACCCAATTAGAAATCCTGTCCAGATCACCCTGCAACTGTTTACAATCCTCTATCGTTTTGATTCTTTTATACAGCATTATGTCATCTGCAAACAATCTAATTTCAGATAGTAAACAAACAACACAATTATTCATTAGAATAATGAATAGCAATGGTCCCAATGCGCTACCATGTGGCACACCCATTTTTACTTCCACTTCTTTTGATACTACATTTCCTGCCCTAACTTTCTGTTTCCAACCTTTTAAAAATTCTTCTACCCAGCAAATGATTTTCTTATCCACTCCAATGGTCTTTACCTTATTTACTACCAATTTATTACATGGTACTGAAGAGGAGGGGAAGAAGACAGGAGTGATAACCAGCCTTACAGTAGAACACTATGATGATGACTTCTGAATGACTGAAGAAGTTCGCATACTTCCCGGACAGGAACCTCCTGTATTTCTGTTGCAGTGCCGTGAGGAGTTGCGCGTTGGGCGAGGCGGGGAGAGGTTGGAAGGTAGGTATTAATGAGGGCGGGCGGAGGCGCTGGCCTGATAGCATCACAGCCGGCTTTAAAGAATGCAGCCCCAGTCGGTTCGACCTGACTCACCAGCCAGGACCGGCCCCGGGGCTCCTTACACAACAGCTGTTTTCAGCCTCAGTACTGGTCTTTAAGGCGATTTCAAGCGCGATGACTACTACTGAAAACACTTGCCCATTCGGCGTATCTTAACACACTGTTACGATTTCAGAATATCATTTTAATCTGAGATTATGTTTATTTCATAAATGTACGATAGGAAGGAGTCTGTACGGCCTCAGAAAAACTTTTCAGCAAACGCTATCTGTTCTATCCGTGAGTGGGTATGCAAATGTGTAGTTATTTTATAAAAATGAATGTTGAAATACAAATGAAACTAGTCGATCTTACAAGCAACAGTAAAAAACTTGCTGATTGCTGAGAAAACTGGTACACAAAATGAAAATTACAATACGTCAAAGCAGTAAGGGTTTAATATTCGATAAATATCTTATCAATATTTACAAACAGTATCGATATATATCGAGTAAATATCGATATTTTAGCCAGTAATTGTATAAACATATTCCCAAAATATATAAAAGTATTTAAGAAAGTTAAATACATATACAGAAATTACAGGAAATTTTATTAATTTATCTATTTTTAAACCTATCGAACAAATATTTGTCTGATGTAAAACTCTTATAACTGTTGAGGAAAGCTGTTAAATTGAGTCAAATTAACTTTTTAACGACGCTTTCAGAATATTAAATATTGTACGTATATTTATCCAATATATATATGTAACGTATTAAATTGGATACTGAATTGCGTTCACAAAAAATTTCGAATCGGTACTTAAAATTGATGCTCCAAATAAAATATCAGGTTGTGATGTATCGAGAATAAAAATATCCAAGATAAATATGGATTATTTTATGAATATTATCGATATTTCGATGTATTTTTCCCAAGCCTAGTGCGGAATATCACCGTGGGGCCTCACGGGTAAGAAAATAAAGTGTCGTTATCTGTTTATGAAACATATAACTTATATTCTGTGTGATAGATGTATATTTTGTTCATGTAACGTTCAATGTATATCTCACCGTTTACCTAGGCGATTACGGGAAACCCCGTTAAAACATTAATCTGGATTACGCTGATCCTGGGATTCGACCCTGGGTCCATTGTACCTGCCCAGTTCAATGTAGTGGAGCTTGAACGAGCACGGTGAACTGGTAAGTGGTTAAAATGATCAGGAAGTACAGAGTGTGATGGATGATATGGATCTCCATACTTTCTTTTGCGGGCGAGGATAGGTATTTACTCATCTGTTGCTCAGATGCGATGGTGTAGAGGTATATGTGTTTGATGCACAGTCGGAAGTCTGGAAGGATCGTCTCGTATAAGGCGTATCAGCTCATTGTTTCCTCCTCGTGATCAGCAATGTAAAGTGTTGATGCATGTCTACAGATGTCTCTGATTGGTGTTGTAAACTCTAGTGTCTTGTATTATATTCTTTGGAGGCGAGAGAAGAGAGAGGGTGAAATCATATGCAGGTCAATACACGCCAACTCTTTCTTTAAGGACACAAAGGCAGTTGCCCAGTTTTACGATCCACCATCGCACTCCATACGCACTGCGGACACATGTGTGGTTTAACCCATACATTGGCTACAAAATCTGCTATCAGGAACTATAGAGTACCACCTTTTCACACTCCTGGCCATTTTTAGTTTTATGAAAATTTCTTCTACCACCAAATAAATTTTATCGAGAGTCTGACGCCGTCATGAAGTTTCCTCTACCTCGGCCGACTAGGCGGCAATTGTGTATACATTGAAGATGTAATGAAATTTTCTATCGTTATTTACTTTCACTTTCCACCAAACTATTAACAGTTTTATCAAGTGGTGAGTAGTTATTTTTGACGTAAGATATTCTCATTAGAAAAGACGTTCGGAGATTGCGACGTCGGCATTATTTAAAATGTTTATAATAAATCATTTTTGGTGCTTGGTCTGCCAATTTGCTCATGCAGGTCTTTAGCACATCATTATCATTGGAACAGTCGTTTCGCAAAGATTACGTAGTCTTTAAATTATTATTATTCTTGTATAACTTAAATAAGTATGATAAATAATTCAGTTTCATGTCAGTGGTGAAATAAGCAAGCATTGTTTTGTGTAGAACGTCTAGCCTTCGTTCCAAAATTTTTGTTGAACTAGTATTCAATATATCTATCTTTTATGACATTTTAGTTTTCCCCGGCGTATTGTTGAAATAAATAACTCTCGGGTTTTCTGCCGATTAATTGATTTATTTAGTTCTCTTTCTTTTAACGTTGCCGAAACGTTGTTAAAAGAAAAAGAACTAAATAAATCAATTAACCGGCAGAAAACCCGAGAGTTATTTATTTCATATCTATCTTTGCCTTCTCTTCCACATTTCGTTTTTAAAGAAACCCGTCTTTCTGCACGCGTGTTTACGGTCATCTGTATGTCAGTACTCGATGATTATGGAATCTCTTATCTTTCCCTGTTCATCACATAAGCGTTGTATAATTAATGATTATTCCAAAGTTCTCTGCCTTCTGGGATTACGTAGACGGTATTTGAGTTCCATAATATTTCTGCAGAGTCCAAGAGAATCCCGTAGATCACATAGTTTTCGTGTGTATCTTGAATTCGATTACCCTGTCTGCTTCTTAGACCAAGAGCTGAAATAGTTGCTAACAGAGCATAGTACACTTATTAACATTTTTAATAATCATCATCAGTTATAAGTCATACAGTCATGCAGGCTTTATCCCTGACAGAAGTACATCATACGGCAGTTGAAAATAATTGAGAAAATGCGGTATACTTTGTTTCAATCTGTACCGGACCTGATTTCGGCTGGGTTCTGAACGTCATGGACTCATGAACCAAAATCACCCCGTCATGCCATCCAGATTTCGGTTTTCCATGGTTTCCCAAAATCACTCCAGGTGAGTGCCCGGATGGTTCCTTCCCGTTCCTTGCTCCCAGTCGTTTCCCGCCTATAATGACCTTGACGTCAACGAGGTGTCAAGCAATAAGCAATAAATGAAACAACAAACTAGAAAAACCTAGAAAACGATGACGTCAATCAGCTTCTGCTATTTTCACGCTGAAGTGTTCTGAAGTAGTCAATACATTCAGTTAACATTCGTCAAGGCAATGGGTGTGTGACTATAGCAGAGACCGACTTGATATCACTTTCACCTTGAACTGCACAGACAGGTTGCGGGTATTCACTTGTTGCTCTCGTGTGGGAATGCCCGCGGCTGCCCAGGTGTGCTGCATACATACATACGTACACGTATGTAGCTAGCAGGCCGAGTCGGCAATGAATTACCGCGCACCGTAACGACGCAGGCCTACCCGTAATTCCGGTTATGGTTAATGAACTCAGTAACTGAATTCCGTGCGGTAATGGGTGCGTTTAAGAGCGCTTACCAGCACGGGCCGGCTGGGCGTTTAAAATGCGCCCTCCGCCCTACATGCATAATACGACGGTCCAGCAGGAGGCTGGCGTCCCTACGGACATAAGAAACACAATACAGTCAATAACCCCAACTTGTATGCTCAGTGATTAATTACTGCAATCGCACTGACATGTTTCGCCCGGTCTATGATTTGATTAACGGGGCTGCAATAATGCATTACGATTACGAAACATTATCAGAACCAAATTTGAGTCAACTAAGCGTTTCGCATCAAAGATATCTCTGTGATATTGCTCCTTTATTATTGTTGTCGTCAGTTTTTCGACTGGTTTGATGCAATCCTCCATCCTTTCCTATCCTGTGCTAACCTCTTCATTTCTACATACCCCTTACAGCCCACGTCCTCAATTATCTGTTTCATATATTCTAATCTCTGACTTCCTCTACAGTTCTTACCTTCACTTCCCTCCACTAACAATTAACCAATCCAGCATGTCTCAAAATATGACCTACCAGCCTGTCTCTTCTTTCCGTAAGCTTCTTCCAAACTTCTTTTCTCACCCATCATTTCCAAAACTCGTTCATTTCTTACTTTGTCTGTCCACTAATTTTCAGCATTCTTCTGTAGCACCACATTTCAAATGCTTCAATTTTCTTTCTTTCCGGTATTCCTAAAGTCCATGTTTCGCTACCATAAAGTGCTGTGCTCCACACAAGAGTTTTAAAAAGTTCTTTCTAATTCCTAGATCAATATTTGAAACTAAAAGGTTTCTCTTTTTCATGAAGGCTCTTTTTGCTAGTGCTATTCTGCTTTTAACATCATTCCTGCTTCGGCCATCGGTTGTAATTTTACTTCCCAAGTAACAGAATTCACTTACTTCTCCTATTGCATCCGATCCTATTTTTATATTTAATCACTAGTATTGGTATCATTTCTGCTACATTTCATCACTTTTGTCTTGCTTTGATTTATATTCAGTCCAAAATCTTCCTTCAGTATTTTGTTCATGCCATTCATAACTTCTCAATATCCTCAGCCCTCTCTGCTAACAAGACAATGTCATCAGCAAATCGTAGCATACTGATTTTTTCTCCCTGAAAACTTATGCCACATGGAAATTTTTCTTTGACTTTCTTCATTGCTTCTTCTACATACAAGTTGAATATTAACGGGGATAGACTACAACCTTGTCTCACACCCTTTTTAACTGATGCATGTCTCTCGTGATTCTCTACTTTTATTATAGCCACTTGATTCTTATATAGTTTATAGAGTATTCTTCTATCTCGATACTTTAGACCTGACTTTAATATTTTGAATATCTTGTCCCACATAATGTAAATGTTGTTTTCAATTCAAATACCCATTTCAAATTTTTCCCTTTTGCATTAGAGTATAATTGGACTTATTGTCTTATTGTGGCTCTTTGTAATCACGTCGATTTTGCTACAGTAAACTTCCGTTGGGAAGTATCAGTTTCGTCTATTTTATCTTGAAGAGTATTGTCATTTAAATATGATTGACTTTACTTCGTTTCTCCAAATAGAAACATAGAAGTCAACCATACCTGCTGTCTCCTGTACGTTTCCGTAATTCCGGTTACCACACAAAGGAAATTTGTATGTTTTGAGGCAAGAGAGCAGATAGCCTCAACATTCAGATCACTGTAGAATCAAGATTCTTCATCTGTCTTCTTCCTGAAGTTCGGCAGTAACAGTGATTTGTTGTATGATTCAGTAGTCCTTCGGAGATAATCAAATCACGCCAAAGGATTTGCTGGTTTTGAAAAAAATAACATAAATATTTTGAACAAGAGAAGACGGACATCAGTCAAGGTATGCGAACGAGTTCTCCATCGCGTGACCCGTTGTCGGTTTCAGAACGTGAAGTTGGGAGGTGTTTAAGCTGTGCGTTTCCTTTACAAATTATTGCCCATTCGATTGACTTCAGTTCGTTCTCGTTAGAGCACGCCAGACGCTTAGAAATTTCCTCACTGTTTTTATCTGATGATATACATCAAACAGGTACAATGCATTTCTTCAGAGTTTAGATATCAGAACTGTCCAAATTGCTCAATACAGCAAAACATTGTGGAACATTTTGGTAAACGCTGTTCAAACGATCTTTTATCTACTTGTATAGCGTACCGTGATTGTAATAACAGACTATTCTGAACTGTTCAACTTTACGTTAAAAAAAGAAAAACGGCTCTCCAAAGACAGTCTTTTTTTTTGCGTTTTACACATGAATGATGTTTAAATTTCGCTTTGATACTCGGATAGCAAAAACGTTTCATTGAAACCTATGTAAGGAATAAGATTTCCAGTGTACTAAAAGCGTTCGTTTTTCTTACTCATGTCTTGATAACTTTGTGATTTTTTTTTTTTTGTAACTGCTTTACGTCTCTTTTTAACATCGAGGTTTTTAGAGACGGGAAAGGATGGGGGGCAAGGATGGGGGCAAGGAATTCGGCCATGGCCTTTTGAAGGAAGCATCCCGGCATTTGCCTGGAGTGATTTGGGGAAACCATGGAAAACCCAAATCTGGATGCCCGGACGGAGATTCGAACCGCCGTCCTCCAAAATGCGAGGCGAGAACGCTAACCGTTACACCGCCCCACTCGGTAACTTTGTGAAAAGTCAGGTTGCTTCTTTCTAGGGAAGGAATTTGTCGTCTTGTGTTCAAGATCCCTGCATGTCTGTCATTTCGTACTAACTGCAGTTAGTGGTAAAAATAGAGAAAAATCAGCAAGCTGTTGCCTGTGTATGCAAGGTAATATCCCTAGTGGGACATGCCGAAGCTCACTAAAATTTGCAAGGAAATGCTAAAATGACTGCCGGATTAGTTTTTTTCTGGTGGTGCAACAAGAAGAAAATGTATTCTCCACTTTGGGGGGGGGGGGAATTGGGTGACTTTTGGCTGCGGGGAGTCGATATTCAAGGATATGCTTGACTTCTTGTGTAAATGACCATCATAAACATTATTCATATCAAAGGATTATATTTTATGGAAATAAATTCAGTAATTACTTTAATTTTCGTTTAGTTTCACTATATTCAGACCTTTGTGTAGAAATACTCTTTACACTTTACTGTAATATCTTTCATTGCGTATCTGTTATTGTGTTGGAGAAGGCTTTTCATAATCTGTACGTCTTGGAGAAGATGGATATTGAACGACAAGTGTTACGAAAGACTCTTGTCTCGTCCTTAATGTTCAACTTCTGTATTTGTTACTACTGTTGGTAGCTCATACATTAACATATTAGTTGTTCAAGTTTTCGTTGAGCATTACTTGTTAAAATTCTCAAATGATTATCAGGACTAAATACCACGTACTAATGAAAGTACTGTTCTTATATGACCGTGAAAGTTTCATTAGAATACTAAAAATATTTTCTCAGTGCTGAGTTTTTGGAATTGGGAAAAATCCTATAATTTTAGTGAAATCACGTATCATTTCTGATTGGAATTACTGAATATAATACTCTGCGGGGCACCGTTCATACAATTAAAAAAAGGAAGCACCCCAACATTGTGCAAGTGGACTGACAGTTTTCCATTCTCGGCAACCATTGTGACTCGCCTTACCAGATTCCTACTCAAAATGAATCTTCTTTACCACTGCCATTCTTTTCGTGTGTGACACTTGGATGAAAAATCTCGACAATCATGCCGCTAAGGGACACAATATTTTAAGACCGCGTATAAATATCTGTCATGCAACCTAATGAAGAAAAATATGTACAGTACCTCAAATTGTCAGTGACGTTTTAACTTATGTATTTCTCAGTTCGTGTGAACGGTTTGAGGTAGAAAGTTTGGTTCTTAAGGAGCGTTTCATAAACCACGTAGCTCCATTTTGGTGGCCTCCTCTAAACCCCCCCCCCCCCCCCGTAGCCCGACATGGCTTGGGCCTCTACCCCTCTCCTCCGCCACGTAGCTTTTTTTCCTAACTGATTCCAGACAGGGGCGCAGCTACCATAGGGCTAGGTGGTGAAATGCATCGGGGCCGCCAAGCTCAGGGGGCCCCTGAGCGCAAGATACAAGACTGCTCAGGGGACCCCCAAGCTCAGCTCAGGCGGTCCCTACCAGCAACTTGGCAGAGCTAAAACAAAGGTCGCCAATCTGGCCTGAGGGCCCAAAATATATTTTTTGCACCGGGGCCCTTGTTGGCCTAGCTACGCCACTGATTCCAGAAGACATTTTGTACTGTTTTCTCTTATCAGACTATCGTAAATTAGATGCGGAGGTAATTAAATGACGTAAATAAATATCCACATGCTGTTGTGTGTTCTGTACCTCATTTTAACTGTGTAAAATAATATGAATGAAAAGCTATGTGGCCTGGCTCGGAACCCCCCCCCCCCCGTAGCCCAGCGTAACTTTCCAGCCCCCTCCGCCCCCTCCCCCCCAAACCGAGCCACGATGTTTATGGACGCTCCCTTAGCTGCATTTGCTTAGATGATTACAGAAAAGTGTCTAAAAATCACTCACCTGGAACAAATTTTAATACTGGGAACGTTGCTCCGTCCTGTGTCCAAATGAAGGCATTTTAACGTGTAGGGCCAAACTGGCTGGTCACTGCTATGCTGACGAACAAAATCAACAATGGAGCTAATGCTACGGCGAACTAGCAGCGCAATACACTCACTCAAAAACAATACCGGATTGTTTAAACTGAGTCTCTCCGAGAGCAAGCTAATTGGCACACACACAGACACTCGCGGCAGTGTTTTTCTTTGAGAGTGCGTGAGAAGTCGGGAAGGCCTACTCGAGCTGGCGTGCGGAAGACTTTCCGCGGAAGCCTTCTCGGCTGCGATGATCCTTTGTGTAAACAAGAGGCCCAGAAGACGAGAAGCACTGCGCGGCTCAAAAATACCTCGATCGGAACCGCCTGACAACCTGCATAACAGGTAGCAGCGAAAATAATGGGGACTTCAAAGACCTCTCCGCAGGATTGAATCTTGCTCTCAGCCAAAATAACAACGCAAGTGTTGTCCCACTGGAAGAGATGTTTGTTTTCCCGAGTTCCGCGCGCCTCTGGGTGTACGAGAAAGAACCCAGTAAGCTATCTAGCCATCTGTGCAATGTCCTGTAACAACAAACCTTGGACCTAGAGGATGAAACCAATGGTACAAAATTGTGTTCAGCTTCGATACTTAATATGAAAAACTACACCTTTTTTGTGGGCCTTTACATCCTCTCTACTAAAAAAAATGATTTAGGGATCTAGCATAAGTAGGATAGCGAGTTCTGTCGTCTATCTAATGATTCGTGTAAGGTTTATACAACTGTGCTTTGTATGTGAGGCGGATTGTTGAGATCTACCATAAAGTGGCACTTTATCGACTTCATTTTCTTTTATTTATTTACTAGCTGATACCCGCGACTTCGTACGCGTGGATTAAGAATTTCTTTGCCAGAATTGAATATAGAAAGTTGTTGGTAGCGAAGGATTGGTTCCCAAACAACACCGAGTCGGCATAATATGACAGGAAAGGCTTCTATGCATTCTACCGTCGAACCTGTCTCTTGAAGAGAATCGAATTTCCAATATATTTCTGTCACCTATTCGATAAGTTCTCGAAATTTCTTGACTAAAACTGTTAATCATACCGGAAGAAAATGTCCTGTGCCCTTCCTACAGATTTTCTTGTCAAATTCCATCAATATCGATGTAGCCTATTTAGTCGTCAAAACGTAACAAAAAGACAGAGACTTACTTCCGCATTTATAGTATTATTACTGCAGATCTACACACACCTGACTGCGAACAACCCCTGAGGGATCATTATAACATAAAAAGTGTCCACCTACAGCATTGCAAGACTACCTACGATTTGTGATATCTGCAGTTTAACATTCAATCCGAATAACCGACGGTCCAGGCGTGACTCTTACGATCCAAAAACAATTTTTAAAAGTCTTTGCCTGCATGGAGATTTGAACCGCCGACCACGATCAAACAGCAGTAAGCAAGCGCTTTAAGCACTGAGCTACCTGACCGCTGTGTGGAAAGACAGTACAGAGACTTGCATATCCTACGCGTGTGTCTATCACCGTTCAGTAATTTTTTCGAAATTATAAGACGCGTATTATTTATATAGGAAATTTTCAACCAATATAGACAGTACTTTTATCCTTGTTTCAAAGGATAAGTGCGCAAACTTTCACCTAAATCGGATGAAAACTGTGGATTTGTATGAACAACAAAGAAACCAACCAACAAACAAACAAACAAACATACATACATTCATCTTTATGACTTTATACATACAGATTATTCTCGTCGCCACATAGATCACTAAGAGGCGGGAAAGCATGGAGGGAAGGAATTCGGCCACGGCCTTTTAAGGTATCATTCTGGCATTCGCCTGCAATAATTTCTGGAAACAATGGAAGCCGAAATATGCATTGCCAAACAGGGATTTGAACACGCGTCCCCGGAATACCAGGCTAGATCGTTACCTCTAACTTTCCATGTTTTGTGTGATAAGTGTATTTTTGTTCGTGAAATGTATGACTTATGGGACAGAGATTGGGGACCGTTCCAGCATTCGTCGTGATGACTGAGAGAAACCGCCGAAATACCGCAATCAGGACCGGTAGACGGGGACCATGACTCGATTCTAATACCGTGGTACCTCCCCCATACAGAGTGGCGGCGCCTTAACAAGTGCACACATCATACGAGTTTCGTGAGAGCAAACTGCTCAAGCAAACACTCAAATTAATGACATATGCTGAGCTTATGTGTTGTGTTACGGCCAGGACAGGCATAATAAATTACATCGAACTAAGCAGCTGCAACAGATACAATTTCAAACTTCGTACAGCTATCTGGATTTGGCTTCCATTGTTTTCGGAAAATAAGTCAACCTGATGCCGGAATGGTTTCTTGGTAGAGTCATAACCTACTTCTGACCATTCTCTTCGTAAGATGCAGATCGTAAATCCCAACTCTTAACGACGCGGTAGTAGACAAACCGTGAAGCAATGAAACTATCGTTTTCTACAGATCGTGTTTTAAATTAACTAGTGTGTCAAGCTCTTTGAATGAACTTATCTGAAACGACGAAAAGTAATACTAAAACAATTAAGTAAACAACAGCTTTAGGCGGAAAATGGTGGTGAGATGTTATTAAAAATTTGAAGAAAATAGCGATACAATCAGAAATATAAAGAAAAGTATCGCGAAAAAGCGACATAAATAAATAAAGTACTAACATTGTTGTGAGCTAAGTTGATTAATGTATGGGAGCATTATGAAGTCATTCATATCTGTATAGAGCTTACCTAGGTATGGAAGCGTAATATGAACGGTAACACGACATAGCTAAAGACAACTCAAGTCTTTCCAAAGTAGCGTTAAGAAAAGTTTCTGACGGTTTAATGGGTGAATCAGATCAGAAATGAAGAACCGTTGACTGCAATCAGTGGGTGGCGAACCCTATACCGAAAATTCACGATGCTTATATCTCAAGGTATTTTGTACTTGTTAATAGTGCAAGACGTACTGGAGAAAAACCCGTGGGTGGTGATGACACAAAGTATGAGCAGGATCCATTGGGTACCTATAGATGAAAATACATGCACGAGGTAGGTTGGATCTGACTTAGAAACTATCAATTGCGTTGATTCTTATATATGCTGTAGGTATTTTATGCGACGTTTGTTAGTTTCCGAGATATCACAAGTTCTTAAGTTAGTACCACGTACGTAGTAGTTCGTAAACCGATACGGGATGTAGCCAGACGGGGAAGATGCTCAACTACCAGGCTGCAGAATGTGTCGCAACAAGCTTCCCAATTTTTTCCCTCGTAGGTCTTAGATGTCCCCAGCTACCCGCAGATGTTTACCCAAACATATTATAGCAGGTGTAGAAATTTTTGAGCCATAAAATGGGACGCATGGATAGCGCAGGTAAAAATATTCATTTTGTACTTTGATTTTTTTTCCAATTAATATTACTTAGAATAAACTTTTGCGTGAAATATCACACGGAACAAAATCATTTTTCTCTTTGTTCTGACAAATCATCAAAGCGGTGAAAAGTATTTGATAATAGTTTAGGGTGAAAAATATTGCATTAAAATAGAAATTCTAATTTTTGGGGTATTATAGACATTGAATCGAAAAAAAAGAAACTGCAGCGTGGTAGTTGTGGAAATTGTCATTCTGCCTATTGCGCGTTCCGCTGATCGAAAAATTGTTTGTTACTTATGTAAGCTTTTTTGGAAAGTTTGGGCTGCCTTATCTCTGAAACTGTAATTAAGGGAATACTACCTTACGCCATATTTAAGACCCACCCAAATCGCTGATTAGGAAGTCGGGCAGTCCCCTTGTAACACTGAAGACCTAAACAACAATATTTAAAGACTAAAAGGAAGATCCACATCTGTTTACAATTTTTTGCTGGGTCATCAGAACCGGTTTTATATAAAATTCACGAAAAGTGAAAATGATATACAGCGAACCCGATTCTTCCACTTTTGTTTCTAAGTCAAAACTAACGACTCATTTACTATTCCGTAATGACGTGAGACCAACATATCAGTTAACGACCCATACCTTAAAACCAGATCCATTGTACTTCCTCTATGTTGCCCAGAAAGGCCAACACCATCACTATTAGCGTGCACCAACACAGCACAGTGCTCTTACGTGAGAATTCCTGCGGAGATGAGGCGATGTTAATGATATGCCCGCGGGCCGAGGGCCGTTATAAGCCCGAATTAACGGCTCGGGGTGCTTACGAGATAACTGGACGAGGCGTCATAAAGCACGGCGTCCATTTCTCACGGTAACTCTTCATTAGTCTCACTTGTTAGGGCGGCCATCAGATGCGATCTACTAATGAGCGGGGGTTACCCTGCTGGTAGCAGCCAAAACACGAGTCTCGAGCGGAGCAGCGATCACAATCCTTCTCCTCCTAAGTCACCCACATCCTCGTCGGTATTCGGTTGCTATATTTTTGTGGGCCGTGTGCAGCGGCGGATTTATAATGAAAGAGCTGTAGCTGTAATCGAACATAGGGAGAACCTAAAGACAACATTAAGACGGTGCGATTGCTCTGCCTCAAATTAAGCAGTCTTCCCGTCTCTAACGCAGGGATATATAGCGCCTCCTAATAAAGGGTCCTGTCTGTTTCAAGCACTGTCATTAACAGAAGGGGATGGGATAATTCGGGAGGATGCAAAACATCTCTTTTCAGGACAACAATTAAAACAATTTCTCATTTCTCTTACCTATACATCGTTGCTAAGAGAGCTCACTTGGTCAGGTCAATGTGTGTGTTTTTTAATGCTTTCCTTTAACTTTACTCCTGGACTTTTTTTCCTTGAGGTAGTCGAGGTCATTCGAACCGTAAAACAATGTTAGGAAAGGAACGGGAAGGAATTCCGCCACGGATTGTTTGAAGGAACTGTCCAGACATTCGCCTGGAATGATTTCAAGAAAACCGCAATATAGAACTGAACCCGCATCCTCCCAAATACGAGGCTTAAGCGTGAAATATTTAGCATTTCCACCATTAATTAATTCAATCTCTGACCTCCGAAGATGACTAAAGTACGTACAGTACCTTCACTCTTCTTACACTTTTGTTTCTTTATTTTTTGTTTCGCTTTAAGCGTCGTCGACGTCGATGTCGTTAGAGCTGAGAGAAAATTAGGGCCAAGTAACTCGGAAGGATTCGACTATGGCCGTTTTAAAGAAAACATTCCGGAATTGGGGAAACAATAGATCGCCGTAATTTGAACACGTGACCTTCCGAATGACTGGCCGAGCGTTACTGATCAGAGATCACCCACCAGGCTCATACTTATCGTTGCAGAAAGGATATGAAATTTCGTACGTTACGCGCTGATACTGTTCCGACTTTAGGTGCACTTTCCACCGGAATCTATTTGTTCAGAGGATTAAATAAATGTAAACACATTGTGACAAATCTAAGCTGTAAAAAGGATGATGCGAAGCTATCGATTTTTCAAATTCGGTTGCGTAGCAGCAGCAGTGCGGGGTGGAAGTTGTCACGCTGAAGCAGGACACTGTGCATCGGAATCTTGCGTCTTTTGGACCGACAGTTCTTCCAAACTTAACCTGAAAGTTGACAGTACTGTACAGCGTTGACAGGTCTTCGTACAAGCAGAAATTTAATCAACATGAAAAATACTTTGGGTATCCCAAAAGACAAACAAGTTTTTTCCTTCACTGGAGATGATTCCTCTACGTTAACAGATGAACCTCAGTAATATGAGTTTTAGAAAGAGAATCATTTCCAATCTCTGCAAAATTAATATCGATTTAACATCCACATATACTAAAACCTAATAATTGTGTGCTGCGCACTGGACAGGTGATAATAAGTAAACAAATGAGTATAGAAACAAGCGTTTAGCACAAGGGTGGTCAACCCAAATGATCTTGCGGGCCAGTTTGGGAAAAAATCAGAACACCGCGGACCGCATATAAAATTATATATACCTATATTAGATTTAGACCCATTACAGACACTTTTTTGAGTGAAAAATTGAAATACAATGATTTATTATTATTGTGTTTACTATTATTCTTACAAGTCAACATAGAAAATATAATAATAATAATGATAATAAACGCACATTGTAAAGAAAAACATAACACTAAAAATGAAATATAAAAATATATAAATAAATAGAAAAATTAAATCATTAAAAAATATTTGTTTGTCATTTTTGTTTCTCCACTCTTTGACTTAGCTTTTGCAAATCTATATCAATTTGGGTATTTGCACATCGTAATTGGTGTTAGCGTCCGTTATGTTTGAGCGTGTTTTTGTTTGATCAATTTTAAAAAATAAAAATTAAAAAAGATTCGCAGTTGTAAATTGAACCAAAAGCGCTAACAACTTTTAATTTTTGAACATATGGATGCACAAATAATGTATTTTTTAATACATTTTCACTACTTTGGCCATTATAAAATGAATCTATTTTGTAAAAGTGTGATGAATCTCGCGGGCCGGATAAACATTCAAGGCGGGCCGCGGTTGGTCACCCCTTTAGCATGTAGAGTGAGGACGCATTCATACCAAAAACGAATTGCCACATTAAGCAGCGTTTAGTGATCATTATGTATTTATTTCAAAAGTGTCATCAATACTCGATCGACCATCGCATACATTACCAATACAGATACTCTGCTGAACCTAGAGAAATCAACCCTCTCGCAGTCAGCATGGGATTTATTCTCTGCCCATAGAGATCTAGAATTTCAACGTTTTTCCTGCGTCAATCCGTGACACTACCAAGACGGTTGCCAGAAGTAAACCAGAGGTTCGTATATTCCCTAGAAAATACTGGTCTTGTCACTTGGTGAAAGAATTCCCACGTCCTTGCGTTCCGTTTCTTATACTATTGGGAAAATGCAGGTGTCATTAGTTATCTGTCAACTTTTGATTGTTCTCTACGACAGTTACTTTTTAACAGACTTCAAAAAAAGGAGGAGGTTCTCAATTCGTCTGTATTTTTTTTTTTTTTTTTTTTTTTTTTTTTGTATGTGTGTTCAGCGATATCTTCGCCAATTTTGAACCGATTTAAATGAAATTTTTTTAGTGGATAGTGTATACCTCCAAAGTGGTCCCATATAAATTTCATTGAGAAACCACCCCTTCTACCCCCTTCAATCCCTTAATTTTTATACAAATCCACAATTTTTATTCGATCTAGATGTAACTTTCGACATATATAGCCAAAAATAAAGAGAAAAATACCGTAAACTTTTGGTTTAAAAATACTGAATCCCTCTCCCCCTATCCACCCCCTTAATTTTTGCCAATTTTTTTGAAGGCGGTTTTTATGTTTTTTTAAACAATTTTTTTTTGTATATACGGAATAAATTAATCACATAGACATTATACTATCTTTACGGAAAGTATCCCACCGATTTTAATATCACTAAAATAATTTGAATTGGATTGACGTAAGGTCGTATACAACAAGAGTGCTTACTGAACATACAACAGTAACACATAATTTTGCAGAATGCCCCTTTAACTACAGGAAACGTGAAGTGATTGTGCAGTCCTGGCAACTAATACTTTTTAATATTAAACGGTAGCATAGCTTTGTAATTCTGTTTTATTCTGTAACTTCTTTGAGCCAGTTCAGGTAATCAGTTATTTAGTGTTTCGAGATTTCGTTCCATTTTTTCTGGTAATTACGATTAAAAGACATAAAAAATTACCTTCATCATCGCTTTGTTTTTCGTAGCACATTTAATGGCACAAACGAGAAGAATCTCTCCATTTCGTTAGGTGGAGACAGATGTTTTTAATGAGGAAACATTCTCATGCCCAGGCTCGGGAACTGGCTGTAAACACTCTCATTGTACGCATAATAAAAGTTAAGCCTGTCCCCGACAAATACTCTACCATAAAATCCTTCCCAAGGAAGTATGTAATACATTTTCCGTTATGAGAATTCAGTTTTTTCCGACGTATAAATGAAATAAAATCTTCACGGGTTATCTGCCGGATAATATCTTTATTAAATTTAATTTCTTTAATACACAATGTTTCGGCAGCAACCTCCACTGCCTTCGTCAGGTAAGCTGTCATAACGAAGCTGGTGAGCGAGTCCCATTGGGAGAGCGGCGGGAAGTCTCTCCGGCAGCGGGCTACTTGTAGAAGCCAGGACTCGCTCACGCAGAAACATTTTTAGCTTCGTTATGACAGCTTACCTGACGAAGGCAGCGGAAGTTGCAGCCGAAACGTTGTGAATTAAAGAAATTAAGTTTAATAAAGTTTTTTTTTTAATGGCTTTTGGCATCTTAGTCCATACAGCCAGCCTGATGAGCTTTTCCAGATAATTAGACACACCACAGGACGGACATGACATTCACAGACACAACACTAAACACCCATGCCCGCGGCCGGACTCGAACCGGCGACCTTCGGCACGCGGAGCTAGCACTCTAGCCCTACGCTACCATGGCCGGGAATAAAGATATTATCCGGCAGCTAACCAGTGAAGGTTTTATTAAATTTTTCGTTATTTTTCAAAAAAATTTGTTTATTGTTTATTCCCGTTTTTACAACATTAAAATCCTTTTCCGCGTCCTAGTGTTTGTGGAACTCGGTTATTCAAGTTTTTTAGGTTCGTTGCCATGACTACATTTTTTTCCCCTCATCAACGTCGAGATCATTATAGGCAGCAAATGACTGGTGGCAAGGAACGGGAAGGAATTAGGCCACGGCCTTTTGAAAGAACAATCCCAGCATTTGCGTGGAGTGATTCGGGGAAACCATTGAAAACCAAAATCTGGATGGCCCGACGGGAATTCGAATCTTTCCAAATGTGAAGCGAGAACGTCACTGCAAACCCATGTTCTTATTGGCCGTAATCCTTTTCTTCTCTCTGTTGGAACCCATTCTTACTCTTTCACTGTCCATCTATGTTCGTTCATTTTACGTAGATGGGAATATCATCTTAGACGGATATTCAATCGTATCGATTACGATGGTATAGATTTAATTGTTCTTTATAACTGACTGAAAAAAAATTACTTTATAGAAAGAAATAAAGTGCAGAATTATTCTGAATGATTTGCTATCTACTATTGAAGACAATTAATATCGAGCATTCATTTGGAAGTTATCGATATTGAAATCACCTTTCGTTGGTTCGGGAGGAATGGGGGATCAATACGGAAAAGCTTTTCTACATCAACAAAACACAGTGTGGAATAGAATGGCAAGAAGTTCTAAATCAAATACGGCGGCATCTCAAAGAAGTCTGCAGCAGATGGTATCAGGTGGTTGCCTTTTCCAGTGACTTGTGGAATTAAGCTGTCCTAAGGATCGCAGCAGCATGTGCAACAAGTGTGAGCACGCGGGAGGTAGACTCAGGTATGGACACCTGCGCGTGGGAAGAACGCTCTCCACAAAGCGTAATCCCGCTGCTGGTGGCACAGACCGTGAAATTGAACACGCGACGCCTCCAACAGGATCTCTAACACGCCTCTGCACAAGAATTTTGACAGTGGTTGGCGTTACAAGGACAGCCTTTTTCAAAAAAAAATCTGATGTGATAAGATTGGTGTGTACTCATGGAATAACCTTTATCGGTTACATACTGTAGCACCATTTTAATATTATTGTTTAGTTGCGGTGAAGAACATCTCTAATTTCTCTGCATAAATACTTCTTGATTTTAAATTCTTTCAATTTTTGAAGCAAATTATTCAGAATATCCCACCGTAATTTTATTCCACTCTCTCCTAACTTATCAACAAAAGAATATTCAACCCCTGCCTTACGTGTGACATCAAGTGATACTTTATGATTATTACCATATCTTTCTTTCCAAGCACTATTCCTAATTATACTTACTTACACAAGACTTATGACCAATATACGCCATATACACTCGCAGCTCTGAATCCGTATCTTCTCTCCCGATGACTCCAAATCCAGCTCATTTTATATAATTTAGTGATTGTGTTCTGCAGTAATTAAAAAAAAATCTAGCTGCTCTCCTTTGACTGCCTGTATTTGATACCTATAATGTGGGTACCACACTACGCCACCGTATTCAACCAATAGTATGACCAACATTTTTTATATCTTGATTCTCCAAGATCTCCGGTTCACACACTCATCATCCTAACGAGTAAATGCAGGGAGCTTAAGTCGAAAGACAATTCAAGCGAAATTTTGATACAGTGCCGAGCAACGAGCGTGTTGGGTGAGCGGTTAACGTTCTGGTCTCGCATTCGGGAGGACGCCGGTTCGAATCCCCGTCCGGGCATCCAGATTTGAGATTTCCATGGTTTCCCCCAATTACTCCAGGCGAATGCTGGGGTGCCTCTTTCAAAAGGCCATTCCTTCCCGTTCCTTGTCTCCAGTTCCATCCCGCCTCTAATGACCTCGACGTCGACGAGGCGTAAAGACATAAGTAAAAAAAGAAGTGCAGAGCCAACTCGGTTATAAATTGAAAAACACAGAAAAAAGTAGCACACATAACGATTTGTGAACAGAATATTTTATATACAGTTTACTTTGAACCCAGCACCTACGATGGGGATATATATATATATATATATATATATATATATATACACATATTTTACTTATAGCTTTATGCCTCTTCATGGGCTGATTAACTTGCTACCGTATTGGATTTTGGAGCGTTGAAATTCAAACCCTCACTACCAAGCTGATTATGATTTTTAGACTGTTTCGAAAAATCACTTATGCAAACGCAGGGATAACTTGCAAGTTCTGTATGATTAAACGTTACTTCCTTTAGTAGAATAATAGAAAACTTGTAAACACAACAGTGTAACGAACTTTCGACAGCCACTGGATCATTCTTAATGACTTCAGATGGCATCAGGGACATATACTGCATTAAAATAAGGTTAGAGATTACTCTTGAAAATGATAGAGATAGTAAGAGTTAAGTTTATTAAATTTTTATTCTATTTTCTACCCATTTTATTCCTCAGATAAGCAATCAACAGATACACAGAAGCAGTAACACTCTGACAAACTAGCTTGATCACAATATCTCTTCAAATTAACAGAATAATAGCGCATGGCTGTTTCTTGTAACTTTGAATTAATAACAAAACATAAACTCAACCATTGCAAAACTCATTTGGAAGTGCACGTCTTAAAAAAAGGCAAAATTTTTATGGATGGAGAATAGCAATAGACAGATAAATGATGATGTAAAAGCTTGTTATATTTTCTCGCTAAGGACCTTATGGTTCATCTAGGTCTCTCGATTGCATTGCAGGCTAGAAACAGGAAGGAATTTGACCTTTATAGTAGCCATCCTGTCATTCGCATGAAACGATTTCAGAAAACCATGAAGAAACGAAATACCTGTATGAATGGTCGGTATAAAACAATTCTTTTATCTGTAAAGAGATTAGATGAAATTTTCAAAGTCACTTCCATGGTCATCAAAATAGTGCGAAAAACACAGAAACTGTAAAAGCCATACATGTTTCGTATTTTCTCATTTTTTTTTAAATACTTTTTTGCCAGTATGCACGGTACTTTCTACATAATTCAGCCTTCCCTGATATTTCCAAAAAACGTCCTTATGATAATAAGATTTTTAAATGTTTCAGCAAACGGTAGTTGCTTTTAAGTCGTACTAATTGATTCAAGATTATAGTGGATGGATCCTATCGTTCGAATTCTTTAGCTGTGGAATATGTGCATGGTGAGCATAGTGTGTGAGGATAGAAGAACTAAGAGAACGAAACTCAGGTCTGACACTTATTGGCTTTTCCTGTGGAAGATATTACACGGACTGCAGGATTAACGTCTCCATCCGATAGAACCATCATCAAAACTGCAGTACACCCTCGCTCCTTTAGGTATTGAAATTTAATCCAGTTTTGTGGTACACATTATAGTGTTTAGGAATTGTACTTCAGCACGTTGGCTACACTGAAGCGAAGCGGAGCAATTAATCTTTGCCTCCTAGGCAGGCCTCCCCTTGTGGTATCACTTAAGGGATGTTCAGGAGTGAACACTAGTGTGATAAGGGATCCTCAGAAGGGCGGCGTAGATAGATACTGGTAGAGTGGCTGTCGCCTTCTGGTCGTTCCTTACTTCACACAGAAGCGCTCCAGAACAGGGAAAGATAACGGAACCACTAATAGTTATCGGCACGTGCTTTTCCCTTACTATTTTCAGAACATAAGAGAGCACAAGGATTTTGTTTGGCGGGGTTCATCTTTATCACTTGTGTGCTAGGGGGAACATCTCTTTTTTTTTCTGGAGGAGAGAGAGTGACAGATAGGCCCCTTCAACTGTGAAGACAGTGTTTAATACACTGTAAGACACGATCTTCGTCTCCGAACTCGCACTTACACTGACCAGCCAGAACTAATGACCACCCACCTACTAGCCGGTATGTCAAACTTTGGCACGGACAACAGTGGCGACGCGTCTTGGCATGTAAGCAATGAGGCCTTTGTAGGTTGCTGGAGGGAGTTGGCACCACATCTGCACACACAAGTCACTGAATTTCCGTAAATTCCGGGGAAGGGGGCGATGAGCTCTGACACCACGTTCAATCACATCCCAGATGTGTTCGATCGGTTTCAGGTCTAGCGAGTTGTGGGGCCAGCACATCAATTACAACTCGCCACTGTGTTCCTCGAACCACTCGATCACACTCCTGGCCTTGTGGCATGGCGATTTATCTTGTTGAAAAATGCCACAGCCGTTGGGAAACATGGTCGTCATGAAGGGGTGTACGTGTTCTGCAACCAGTGTACGATAATAATTGTCCGTCATGGTACCTTGCACGATTTCCACTGGACCCATGGATGCCCACGTGAATGTTCCCCAGAGCATAATTGTGCCACCGCCAGCTTGTCTCCGTCCCGCAGTGTCAAGAAGCTATTCCCCTGGAAAACGACGGATTCGCACCCTCTCATCGTCATGATGAAGAAGGTATCGGGATTCATCAGACCATGCAACGCTCTGCCACTGCGCCAACGTCTAATGACGATGGTCACGTGCCCATTTCAGTCGTAGTTGTCGATGTCGTGGTGTTAACATTGGCGTTGGCTGCGGAGGCCCATCGTTAGCAGTGTTCGGTATATTGAGTGATCATACACACTTGTACTCTGTCCAGCATTAAATTCTGATGTCAGTTCCGCCACAGTTCGCCGCCTGTCTTGTTTTACTACTCTGCCCAGCTTACGACGTCCGACATCTGTAATCAAGGGAGGCCGCCCAACCCCTCGACGTTTGGGCGTGGTTTCATCTTGGTTTCGCCACTTGTTGAGGACGCTCACCATAGCACTCTTCGAACAGCCGACAAACAGTGCATCCGGGGCATCATAATCTGCCCTCAGTCAAACTCTGACAGATTTCCCATTCTAAAAACGGATAGCACGCTCACTGATACCGCATGCACCATGCGTGTGTCTGACTAGCAGTCATTCCTCATCAGGTGACGCTGCTTTCGCCTGGACGGGTTTATATCGATAGTTGGTAGGTGGTCATAATGTTCTGGCTGACCAATGAATAAGCAACAAACAATTTGCGTCTACTGTGTTATCGTTCAACAATATTGCAGATGTGAAAGTGCGAAAGGATCAGGACCAACTTCGCAAAATCTTCTCACTGAACGCTGAGCTTATCTTATCTTTCGAACAGAGCCTGGTGAGAGAGCGGTAACTCTCGGACTTTGGTTTGGGAGGACGCGGGTTCAAATTCCCGCTCGGGCCATGCAGATTTTGATTTTCCATGGTTTCCCAAAATCGCTCCAGGTATGATTTTCTTCGAAAGGCTAAGTCCGAACTCCTTCCTGTATCTTGTCTTCAATCTCCTCTAATAGTTCGTCGTCGACGAGGCATAAAATCCGAAGGAAAAAAAAGAAATCTTTCAAGTTTCGTGATCACATCAACAACTATAGTTATATTAGCAATAAAAGTAATATATGTGACAGAGTCCGTGATTCGAATTCCACGTTAAACTGTAGGTCCCAGAGGAAAGGAACTGGCGGTCCTACCTCTGACACAATGGCTTAGTATGCCTCCTTCTGGAGGATCCAACCAATTTTCGGGTTGTGGACTAAGTTAAGTTTTATGTGACAGAGAGTTTTTGGATTACTACCAAGGAGCACCCAATCAATCTAGTCCATAACACCCAAATTAATAGGTGGAAGAAGAAGTTTTAAACTCGTCCTATTTATTGTTCTTAGTTAAGTAATTAGTGATCTTCTCGCGGACTAAGAATCTTTGGAATGATTGGTAATAAGCTTGTAAGTCGGCAGTCTGTCATTTGGATGTAAGTGTTTTCCTCTGCTAGTGATTTAATATAATATTTGGATATGTTTCAGCGACTATCCAAAAACTGGAAATGACAGTTGCAGCTGGTATTATTAAGCTATTATTCTCTAAACATCGGAAACTCCACAGCCTTGCATTACTCATAACTATCTGTAAAAGCTGAATAGACAAATATGTAGCCTACTTAAGCAGAGACTGGATTTTAAATCTCTTATCGCGCAGGTATTTTGTTAGACATCATACTTGACACATTGGCGTCTTACTTGCACGATAGTAAAAATTCACTACCATGTTATAAACTAAAATTATGATTTTTTAAAAATAGTTTATAGCTTGAATATAATGGTTTCAAATTGTTGTCGTTATCGATGCATTAAATATTTCATACTTAGTGCAGCAGAAACACCATTATTTTCTTCCGAAAAGGTTATGAACTGAGTGTTTTATACGGTTGAGACTAAAGAAAAACCTTATATACAACCTCGCACTGAGACGTAAACCGGAAATCGTGAAGGTACCCCGTTCCGCTATAAAAAGCTAGGTGGCTGAATTATTTACTGGTCGTAATGGAATAAATTTAGGGAGAAGCAGCACATGACTGAAATAACGCGTCATTAACAGCTACGGGGATAGCAATAAAACACTCGGGAGTGTAAATTACGACAGGCTATAGCACAAGAAGTGTAACAAAAAAGCCGAACAGCGGCGCCGATACGAAAAAGCATTTATAAAATATTGTGAACAACTGTACACGTAAGTTGTAAGAAAAGACTCGACGAACGAGATTTATATGGAATCTAGTAACAAAAAAAGAGACAAATGTAAACGCCTTTTCCTGTTTCGGGCATCGTAACATCTGTGGGAGAACTGCCTTCCATATGTGCTGGTAACAGCTACTTTTACTGTTAATTTAGACAAAACGAAATATCCCCTTTCTTGATACTGATTATTATAAAATTGATTGCAGGTTTAATACCAAACAATAATTCGACTCGAATATTGAGGACAAAGTCCTAAATTTGTTGAAATACTATTCCTTAGGTGGAATCCCCATTCTGTAAAGACAGAAGTGGCACATGTTTGATGAAAAATGAAAGTTAAAAAAAATTGTAAAGCAATTATCAATGCCCCTTCAATCTGGAATGTGAGGCAAATACATAATACAATCAAGGATTTGCGAGGTCCTTGAACCTTATTTTCTTCCGACCAAACAATTGATGCGCGCAAGGTGTTCTACGTTCAGGCAACAAGATTTTGGCGTACGTGTTATAATGGCACGCGGTTAACGTTCTGGCCTCGCATTCGATAGGACGCCGGTTTGAATCCCCGACCGGGCATCCAGATTTGGGTTTTTCATGATTTTCCCGTCACTCCACGCAAATGCCAGGATGCTTCGTTCAAAAGGCCATTGTCGAATTCCTCCCGTTCCTTGTCCCCAGTCCCATCCCCCCTCTAATGATCTCTACGTCGACAAGGCGTAAAGCCATAAGTAAAAAAAAAAAAAAAAAAAGACAAAAGTATAATAGCGCACAGCAGGCATATTGTGAGTGAGTGCTGTGAAAGCACGCAGGATATCCATTTGAGCCAACACGATTTGAAAAGCGAAAATTAATCAGATTTTACCCTAAATTTGTACTCTGTTATTTGGTTGATGGCGTCGAAATGGTGTCATATTCCTCACGGACAATCTGGTGGAACTTGAAATCCCAACACCGGCCTACCGGCCATCTTATCATGGTTTATTGACAGTTGATTGTGCTCATCTGGTCGACTGCGGCAATAGCTTGCACGTTACTCTTCAGAGATAGACATTTCACTTACATATAGCATATATTATCAGAAAATTTGAGTGCTTTGCCTATAGATGGCAAGGTGATTTTGGGATTCTGAGGGTGTAATACTTCGTGAATTCATGAAACAATCATGCGTACATGTTGTTCTAACATTGCGCTAATGACCTCGCTGTCGACGCACCCTAAAGCCACAACACACTTCTAACATTGTGAAGCGTAAATAATTTAGACCTAGGCAAGTTGTCAGAAAAAGTTGTTGCTTGCAATGCATCAAAGGCATTATTAATATACTTTTTATTTATTTTTACAGCTTTATCAATCTTTGTTTCAGGATGTAGCCTCTTTAAGCCAGATGAGCTACAATTCACAATTTAATGCTACATAATTTTGTTCTAATTCCTTCCTGGCTACCGGTCTTGAGCAGCTCTATTCCATTTCACTCGTTCTTATCCCAACGATCCGGGGATCTTCCTTTTGCTCTTTTCAGCTTCTTTGGTGTCCAATCCAGAACTGCCGTAGTCCATGTGTCGTCTCTTTTTCGAGCAATATGACCAGCCCATTACTATTTTTGGGTCATGACTATTTTTAAGATGTCTGTCACTTTGGTTATCGAACGAATGTGCACGGCCCTTTTCCTGTCTCTTCTTGCAAACCCTAGCATTACTCTTTCTATACTTCGTTTGGCAGTTCTCAGTTTTTGCTTCATTTGACTGTTTGGCGTCCAAGTCTGGCAGGCACAAGTAAGGACCGGTAATACACATTGTTCAAATACCTGCTTTCTAAGATATACTGTCATGTTCGATTTAAAAACTATGGAATTTCTTCCGTATGGTATCCAGCCCAGCTTTATGCGTTTGTAGATCTCAGGATTTGAGTTGCCATTTATGTTGATGTTTGCCAAGATAAATGTACTGTTCTACAGACTCAACACCAGCTTCTTTCGCGTCTGCCTTGTCATTTTATATATGTTATTTGGAGGATTTTAACATTTATGTTGCGATACAGAATTTTCAGAATATATAGAATGTTTCACTATGACTGACACATGGCATTATGCTACTGATTCATTTATGACGAGAATATAAGAGGAAACCACAAAATTCCAGCTGTGAGAGGATCTGCAATTCAGTTTCTCTATGCAAGGAGCTATTCTCCCCCAAGCCTGGTGGCCTTGCGTACGGAGAACGCAGATTCAAACCCCGCCCGGCCTTAGCTATTTCGGTTTTCCTGTTACTTCAAACTTCCAGTTGCTTGCTCCCAGTTCTCTCCCCTTCTAATGATGCTGACGTCGACGAGGCGTTAAACAATACAAAAAATGTTCTGGTCGTTGTGGTTGTTCAACAGTCTCTATGTACGATAAGAACACATCGGAAGTTTCTTCTAGTTTAAATGGCTATGGGTTATCGCTTTACCACGCGTTGAAGCTTAATAAAGCGCGTTAAGGAAAAATTAGGACAGCGTCAGTAAAAGTTAAACATGACGTGCCAGAATAAAGGCTAATTAAGAAAAGTTTGTGACCAAAACCGTATGAAATATTCTACAGTTCCAAATGAAGAGGAACGATAGGATTTCCAAAAATCGTTTTTCTCCTAGTTTGTTGTAATCTTGAACAAGCCATAAAGACCTCGCTGAATTTCCTTTACTATCTGAATAATGTGATCCCCCCTCCCACCACATAGCCTGACGTGACTTTTGTCACTACCCCCCCCCCCCCCCGCCGCGTAGTACGTAGCTTTTTTCACCTGTTGATTCCAGAAGACGTTTTTTAATGTTTTACTCTTGTTAGACTGACGTAAATTAGGTACGGTGATAATTAAATGACGGAAATAAATATTTAGATACTGTTGTGTGATCTATACCTCATTTTAACGGTGACAAATAATGCGAATGAAAAGCTACGTGGTCTGGCACGGAACCCTCTCCCCTCCCCCCATGTAGCCCAGCGTAGCTTCCAGCAACCCCTCCCCCCAAGACCAAGTCACGTAGTTTCTGGACGCTCCCTTGGCTATGATTGTTGAAGAGTGTGGGCTTACGAGTTGGTAACGTAACTTCCCTGTTGTCCTCAGAATTTATGTTTGCTCGGTTTTTTGACAATATTGAGAAGTCGTTTTATGTGTAAAAATTGAAAGCACTGGAACGTCGTTGGAGGAAGTGTGAACAATGTGTTGAAAAATAATACCACAAATTTACAGTAATTTGTACCATCGTCAGGCAATTCAGTTCATTGTCTACTCTCGTAGCATCGTCGATGGAACAGTGCGAGGATTTTTTTTTATTTAGTACACATTTTTTACAGCCTAGTCTCTGGAAACTAAAATAGGCCTTAATATATATATAAAAAAAACAGTTTTACATGTGATACTTCAACATATTATTTCACAAGGAATAATTTCAATTTTTTTATGTTTACTATTGGCAATATCTGTACAGTTTTTGCTTGTTGGCACGATATATAAGATTGTTTCGCTGTTAACATATATTATAGGTTTCTAAATTTGCCGCATTTCACCACAGTCCAAATTTTACAGTGTTTGCAGCTTACTGTCCACTTTATAGTTACAATTTTTAATATTTCATCATATCACTTTATACTTCTATCACTGCTGCTATTACTAAACTACAAGTATTCTCTCATTCGGGAGGACGTGGGTTCGAATCCCCGTCCGGCCATCCAGATTTGGATTTTCCATGGTCTCCCCAAATCACTCCAGGCGAATGTCGGGATGCTTCCTTCAAAAGGGACATGGCCGAATTCCTTCCAGTTCCTTATTCCAATTCCTTTCCCGCCTCTAATGACCTCGACGTCGACTGGACGTAAAGACACAAGCTAAAAAAAAAAAAGTATTCAATATTACATAGCGCACGCTTCTCAGTCTCTCTGAGTGCGAGGAATGTTATCTTCTACGAATTCGCATAGAATAGACACTGGAGCTATTAATAATGCCTTGTACTTCCGCCAGGTTTATCCGCACCGCAGGCTGACAGGAAAAGGCGGGTCCCGGCAGACTTCATCTTGAGCGTGTGCACGCTGAATTACCGATTGTGTCCGCTTGATTACACGGTCAGCCGTCAGGCGCACCGGCGGCGCTGCGAACAGAAGCCGAGTCGACCGGAGTCTCATTAGCCATTGGACTCGCAGACTGGTTCGACCGTGCAATACGGAAATCGATAGCTTCACGACTCCCCGCGGCGACCGTTCACTCTCGCTGGGTATACAACCCGAGAGGATTTCTGTGAGAATGCGTCGTCAAGTTTGAACTGTCACTTGCCATCGCTATCAGTGCCTGTTACTATGTACTGTATTCGCAGCCGTCATACTAATATAAATTGTTTACGAGATTAACGCTGCGTCGAAATGTTCCTCCTCCTTCTTCTTCCCGACGTTTCGACCATGGCTTAGGTCGTCTTCAGGGGACTAGCCGCCTACTGAATTAGCTAGAGACTGGCGTGGCTGGTTGTTTTCATATGTGTTCTGTGGAGACTGAAAGTATCGATTATCTAGAGATATGATGTTTACGAATTAGAATCTGTGGGACGAGAGTTATTTATTATTTGTTTAACACACGTTTCCAAGCCTGGCTAAGACCATAACCACCATACTTGTTGAGGCTGTTTGCCTGTTTGAATATGTCAATAGCCTCTCGTACTTACAAAGCAGTGGAATTTAGAAGTACCCTGTAATTGCGGCAAGATATATATAGGAGAAACCGAACTAACCGTAGCTGTAAGGATACGTGAACATATGAGTCACACCTGTCTAAGGAATCCTACGAAATCAGCCATTGCCGAACACCAGCTGGAAGAAGAACATAAAATGCTGTGGGAAAAAACAAGAGTGTCAGCTAGAACTGAAGGTTATCTACAAATAACAGTAAGAGAGGCTATTGAGATATTCAAGCAGCCAAACAACATCAACAAGGATGGTGGTTATGGTCTTAGTCAGGCTTGGAAACGTGTGTTAACCCTGCACTGGTCGCATGGATTACATATGTAGCCCACTCAAGCCATTTCTAATGGGACTTTTCAGAGCGCGACTACTGCAGGGTTAAATAATAATAAGAACTCTGCACCCACAGATACAAATTCGTAAACATCATATCTCTGGATAATCGATATTGTCAGAGAATCGAATGTCTCCACAGAACAAATATGAAAACAACCAGCCACGCTAGTCTCTAGCAGATTCAGTAGGTGGCTAATCCCCTGAAGACGACCTAAGCCCTGGTCGAAACGTCGGCTACAAGAAGAAGAGCATTTCAACGCAGCGTTAATCTCATAAGCAGTTTATATTAATGCCTGTTACTGTTTGTTTATACATATTTATTTTCATGATGGGAGGCACTTCAGAAAACTCGACGGTGTAAATAGATCGCACGATACGGGTTGGCATTGCAGCTCTGCCCCTTTCCATCTCGTCCAATTATACTACTCGAGAGCCAAAGTATCAAAAATTTGTAGAGAACTTGCCATTTCGCTTGAGGATGAATTGGGTGCGTCGCCATTTGGGTCAGATACGCAGAGATGGAAACGTCGCGGTAGTATAACTTTTGTCTTTGTGAAGCTAGGGCGGTTGTTTTGCTTTCGACAGTTCTACTATTTTTTTTTTGCACGAAATATAAGCGTCTAGTGATTATGCTAAACAGAATTGCTGCTATACTCGAGAAAAAACCTAACTCGTAGTGGAAAAATGGTACGTTTACATTGGAAACAGTTTATCGCCAGAGATTAACTGATATTTATGAAACCCGTTATGAGTAAGTTAAGCGGTGTCTGGAACGCAAGACCCATGACTCCCGAGTGCGTCGGTGTCATAATAGATATGACTAGCATCACTCGATAGGGCAACTTGCGAAAGGGATACGTCCCTATGTGAGACGTCTCAAAGGGCAGACAACGGGGACGAAGAGGTTTCAAGTACCAGGAGTACGGCCTTGTCTACGAATATAGCGCAGTCAGTTTCCTAACTAGGAAAATGTTTGTATATTTCCCATTCTCCGAGTAAGAATCTATACGTTAAACAATCACACGAAGCAAAAATAGCTAAATTACAGAATTTGCGTATAACATTTAGATCCTCGGATCTTACGAGCAAATTTTACAAAATAAAGTTATCCTGCCATATTTATTTTAGTGATAATGTTTCAAGAAAACTGTCACGTGTCGCCATGTGGGCTTTAGAGCAAAACTGTCATGTGTCAGCATGTAGACGCTTCCCTGTTTTATCAGTCAGTTACTTGGCTGGTTTCGTATTTGTAGTTCGTGAGCAAAGCAGTTTAGTTTGCACGGTCACCTTTGTAATAGCTTTTATGTACCATAAATCGTATTAAATAATTTGTCAGAATGTTAAGTCAGTGAAAAGAGTTTCTTTCTTGGAATGTAGCTTTTTAATAAAAATTTGACCACAAATGCCGGCAAAGTAGGTAATTTACAACCAGAGTTATTGGACATCCCGACTCAGTGTAACTTATAGTCCGGTGATACACGTATTCACACAATACAGCAGTCCTTCTCGTTAGTCAAACGTATTAGTCCCAATCTATTTAAACTACAACGTTCACGTTATCTGCAGTTAGCGTACATATCAACAAACCTTTATATCTCATTCTCCATAAGCAATGTTCCTTCTTTTAGTTGTTGACTTTAACACATTATATTTCACATGAGTGCCAAGACAGTCATACTCTAAAAAAGCTATATATATATGAGTTGTGAGTGGAGAATGTCCCAGCGTACTGATGAAATGAAATCTCCTGGAAATCACAAAACTACACTGTGATTTTCAGGAAGCAATAACTGAGGCAGTAGACCTGATGAAGACAGCAGCGCCAGCTGTCGAAACGTTGTCTTTTTACGACGCTATCCCGATGAACTCCTGTGAAGATTTCATTTTATATATGGGTTCCTTGGACATGAAATAATTACTATTCGGTAAAATCATAACATAATAGTATATGTGCATCCCGAATCTGTATACTGAACTTACACTTTTATAACATGAAACAGATTTTTTTTTACTCCAGATACAATAATTATTATATCATAATTAAATATTGTAATTTTGTGACCGTAAAACAATAATAATAAAGATCTCTACAAAAAAAATCCATGTCAAGACAGACCAAAATTTGGCACTACAACACAGTCATAAAACCAACAGTCCTCTATGCAAGTGAGACGTTAACACTTAACAGAACACATGGCCTTGAAGAAATGAAAAAGTAAAGAGAAAAATGATTAGAAAAATTCTAGGAGCAAGACTCACTAAAGATGGTTACAGATTGCAAGCTTTCAAACATTGAAATTGACATCAAGAAAACGCGAATTAAGTTCTTCGGTCACCTTAAGAGATTACCAGAAAGTCGATTGACAAAAAAGATAATAGATTATGTAAGTACACTTAAATATCCAACACCTTGGTTGAATTAAATTTGGAAGGATTTTAAAAGTGCAAGCATATGAGCAACAGACATCTTAGAAAGAGATACCTTCAGACACAAAGTAGACAAATGGGAAGTTATAACTGAGCAACCAAAACAAAATCAATACAGACCAAACTGGTCGGAAGAACGCAAACAAGCTTTCTCGGAAAGAATGAAAGCCTGTTGGAACAACAAGAAGAACTCAATGAAAACTTGATTGGGTCATTTGCTTAATGTCTTCCATTTATTGGGAGAATTCGCCAATAATAATAATAATAATAATACATTAATTGCTTCCAAATTACCGATTTGTTTTTTTAGCACTTGTTCTTACGATTATCCCACTTACGATTGTCTAGAGCAAGTGTTTAAATATTTTTACGCCATACCAAAAAAAAAAATGTGATTTTTTTCCCATGATTGATAAAAAAATAATAACGCCATTCTTTTGTGCAGTCCGCGCACGTCGTCGGCGAGTGTTGCCATTTTATGCAACATTTTGCAAAGACTTGATACATTTGTTTGTATGTTAGTTTAAGTGCTTGCGTTGCGGTGGAGTAATCTAATATATGGTTACCGGTTTCGGAGTCACAATTCGCCAAGCAGCCAAAAGGTAATGAGGGCAGCCTCTCGGCAGGCTAGACGAACCGAGCCTGTTGGTTTAACGAGCTGCGTGTTATATATCTCAGCCGCGGGCTGCCGGGTTGGAAGCGGGGGAGGCAATTATAATGCTGCAGCCGCGGTGCGCGCTTTCGAACCCCACGGCGGTCGCCTAACGAAACGGCAGCCATTCCACTGTATACGTTCGCTTCCTTTGTATCTAATGACACGCAGAAAGATTTATGGCGGGACTCAGATCGTTAGTCTGCGAAGTCATCGACTTCCAAGAGGACGACAGACATTCAGATCTCTGTGAAGCAGATAACTTAGCTTCAAAGAGAACTCAGGCGACATCGGACACATTCATGTTCTGTTAAAGACCTGAATGATGTTTTTTTCCCTTGGAGATTAGGTGGTATCAACGTGCTGCAGACAATACCACCTTAATTTCAGAGCCGAGGTCAAAGAAGGAAATAAAGAGCTCAACACAATTTTTTTTTTTTTTTTTTTTTTTTTTTTTTAAAGCGTAATCGACATTTTTTCACATTTCTCTTTTATTGCCGGCGTTGTTTGTTCGTTGAGGATAGAGCTATCAGCTTATTTTGAAAAAGCAGGTAATGAAGGTAACAAAAATTTCTAATAAGGCTTCTGAATTTCTGAATTGTTTTCTGTCCGAAAATTTACATTCGATCATATATGCCCTTTCAAAAAACACTGATTCAATTGTGCGGGAATCAAAGATACAAAATAGGGGCAAACTTTCAACTGTACAGTACGAACAATATTAAGAAAAATTTAAATTTTGCGATTCCGCTAAAGAAGCTTTCATTTTGGAAAATATGCTTGTGAGCGGAGGTTTCTGTGAGTGTTAAAACGTTTACTAGATGATGTCGCGTTTCCATAAAATTTTTGAAATAGCCCCTCAGTTAAGAACTTTTGACAATCATTTTTTTAAATGTAGATATTTCATATAAGCTACGAAATTTTTTACTTTAATACAACTGACAGAACAAATAATGCACTTAAAATTTGAAACACTCTGGAGTTACACCTCGAAGTCACTTCTTCTTGAACTACGATCCATTCACTTTCACATGAGGACATATGAATATAGGCCGGCCCAATCTTGTAAACAAACTGGACTGGACCACTTCATGCAAAATTACTGATACACGCATCTTTTGAGGAAGGATATCTCTTCTTTCCAATATTTCTCTGTTGTATTGCTCCTCTTTAATCGGTTCCAATATCGTTTGGAAGTATCGAGAAAACTGTTCAGGAGCAAAGAAAACTTATAGAAAACAACTAAGACATAACGTGATATAAGAATTTTAACGTGAATTCGGCTGCCCTGGACGTTTTCAGCCGATGCGCGGTCTGGTTTTCTCGTGACTACGGTATTTCAGCGTTCTATAGACACAAACCTTGCTTCTCCGAAAGTGAAAAACAGATTAAATACCTGTGGAATTTCCGGCATTATCAGATTTCGGACAATGGCAATTTCGTTTCCATTCCATTGTGAAACTTTTTCAAGCTGTTTGAATAGAATACATAAGTTGTACGCACAATTTATGAACGGAATTGGAAGCTTAAGTCGAAGGCCCATCGTAATTGTTGAGTAGGCAGCACTTTACCTCACTAAAAACATAGGGATGACAAGATAAAGATAGGTGTGTGTCATAGTCTGTGTTTATTAAACATCTCTATAACAACGTGTCGTAGACTTGTAATTAGGGTGGTTTCTCCAAGAGGGTGGAAAAACTGAATAATGAGCAGTAACAATCCCAAAACATTGGTAGGCTGTTAGGCAGATGTTGGATCTCTGACGTACGACCGCCCGCTGTTTCGTCAACCAGTCGGCCAATGCTGATTTTCGGGTTGCCTATCTTTCCTGCGTCTTAAGTATCCTGTAGTTTCCGCCACATTGATTGCTCGATACACGTGTTCGCGCAGAAAAAGTTACAGGCCCTACAGTCATTCGAAGCAAATATAAATAACACATACATTCAAACATAAAAATAACCACCTATATTTGAATTTTGAGGAAACGATTATTCTCTGGATAACTATCCCATATTCTCCAAAGAAAACGAAAATAAAACTAAGTAGTGTTGGTTACATCGTGAAGTAATATGCATCGGTGTGATTAATCTTACTGTGCCAGTACTATAGTTTAAAAATTTTAATTTAATTAAATACGCTACCAACCAAACACTTGCTTGAAGTTTCACAATAATAAGTTCCAAGTTAACGTCGTAGGCAATTTAGACAACATGAAAATGGAACTAGTGGAACAGTCGATTTCTTCGCAGTGAAACTATTGATAATTTTTTTAACAATTTTCACTTAGTTATGATGTAAAACTTTTATTCCAGACTTATTTTATGAGCCAAATAAAGATAAATTTTGTAGGCAATAATTTAATTAATGCCATCAGAAGATAGCTTATCGGTATCAAAGTTTTAAAATGCTATGCTGTCGATCCTTTTAGAATCGTATACAATAAAGTAGTGTATTTTGTTTTGCAATAGGCCTTCGGATTAATTTAGCGTACCGTATAAAACTAGTCGTCGCATACTTCGTACGCACGAAATTTTCCCCAAAAGTTGTGACAACAGTTCAAAATATCTTTGAAACTGCAATTTTATATCCATCATTTTATTTCTTCAAAAGCTATGACAAGGTAAAGGCGTAAAGATGAATTAAAGACATTTAAATAATGATTACCTGGTACTTCCAATTTACTTCATTATCTATTGTTCTTGGAAACAATGCCCCGATGAGCCTTACTCGTGCGTTTAAGTGTATGCTATTTTTCAATTTATTCACGTCATGCGTTCATAAACAAGGCTCAGTCTGTGTGATTATCTACTTAAATTTTTTATTGCTGTTCTGTAACGCATAACTGAAGCAGCTTACACGATAAGTGTAATGTTTTAACAATCCGGGACGAGGCCCAGAGGTATCTCAGTTCATCACCGTACGTTTTACTGCACTATATAAATCTTGCACCTTGACGTCAGTACAGCATTAAAACAAATATAAAGAACGTAGGTTATAAAAACGTAATACGATTGATGGTATTTGCTGTCAGAAAGCTAATATGTCCTAAGCGCTTGAGCGAACAGACAATAAAACATTCTTCTCATCATGCCATAGACAATTAGGATGTAGGATGAACACCTCCATGGGAACATTCGTGGGAAGGTGAACTGACTTTCCGAATGTATGTTCTTATGTTTTATTGTAAGTGTGGACGACTGTGTTCAGTATATTGTTTGTGTTGTATGAAATGAGAGACCAAGAATGCAACTGCTGAAACAGTGAGCAGGTCCACTCAGGCCTAACCTTCCGAAAGACATCTCGGGAAGATAATTCTGCCGTAGTTGGTTTCAAGCAAAATATTCTGTCGATTTTTTCGTGTAGTAAAAGCGAAAATTATTTAAACGATGAATGTTTGGTTACATGTATTTCTGAACATAACGGATATTTCTATTCTACTGACAGGAAATTATGTACACAAATAATTCAAAATCTTGCCTAAACTAATAGAAGTAAAATAAAACTATAAATATGACTTCTAGAACGAATCTGTGATATGTTTAAGACTTCGTAGACGACATAATATGATGTGTTGCGTAAAATCTTCTAGGGCTTTCCACCGGGATAGCGCGTAGTAAAAATACATAGCGACGTTTCGGAGCCTGCCTCCGGCTCCATCTTCCGGCGAAGTGTCGGAAGTGTCCCCGCTTGTATTAAGGCCTTTGGTTGCCAGGTGACGTCAAGTCACGTGCGTCGGGGCCAATCGTTGCACAGGCGGTGGGGCAGGGGAGGACGTGGTGGGGCGGCCGGGTAGTGGGCGACGCACGTGACATGACGTCACCTGGCAACCAAAGGCCTTATAAACAGGTACACTTCCAACATCAAATACTTCGCCCGAAGATGGAGCTGGAGGCAGGCTCCGAAACGTCGCTATGTTTTTTTACTGATGCGCTATCCCTGTGGAAAGCCCTAGAAGATTTTACGCATCTGACTCACCGAGAAAGCCTACATTCTTTTAATATGATGTGTTGCTCCTTTGGTCGAATGCAGGGTTGTAATTAATGTAGTTATTCACATCTCTAAAAATTTGTCAAGTTGATGTCTCTATAAAACTCTAGCAATTTATTTAGCAGAAGAATAAGGCTCCATCCATAAATTATGGAACACGTTAAGGAGGAGGAAGAGGGTCAAACAAAGTGTGACATTGTGTGACAAGTGGGGGGGGGGGACGAGTCATAGGCTCTGGGTCGTCACATACATGATTTGTATCACTTGTTGTCACGTGGCGGTCGCGCTAGTTCACGCTCACTGTACCCATGGAGTAGCACGTCCGTCGCCTTTCACATACGCCGAAAGGCGAACACCAGTTTTGAGTCTTTGACAAAATATGTCTCCCACATACTTATTTAATGAATCATGTGGCATCTGCGAACTATATCTTTTGTCATACAAAGCCACTAACCAACACAAGCAATCACGTATGAGGCGTCAAGACGTTTTGCCCATCACGAAGATTTGTCCTCAAAGATTTCCAACTAGACAGAGAAGTTCTTTGTATGACAAACGACGATGATGCTATACGTTTCGATGAAGACGATGTTGACACATCTAATGATCAAAACATTATCTAATTCTAAAACGAAGTGACTGCTATGCCAGTCATAAATAATATAAACGAATGGGTTCAAAGTCCATGGACACAAGATGATTAAATTTTGTACCGTTCATTTGATTTATTATGTTTTGTCAATTTTCTAAAATGTTTGATTTTATGTTTTTTTTATTAAAAAAATATTTGTATATAATTTTAGTAGTGCTGTTGTAGTGACCCTGAAAGCTGATTGATAAGAGCCGACAGGGTAACCTTCCCCTAGAGCCGTGGATAATGGTCGACCATAGAAGATCGACCGTTGTTCTGATATGAATATTCGTCATAGGTCCCTACTGCAACACCTGACAGGTTACATGGCTCAGTACATTCAAGTGTTAATATAGGAATGGAGGTTAAATTATTGTAAACGGCAGTTACATATTTACACTTTTATTTACATGACCAATGACCGATGGCATACGTGAATATTTACATTGTTTAATTAGCTTTTGAACGAAACATTACATATTGGGGCCAAGGACTAGGCGAGCGTGTAACTGATGGACGCCTCGTTGCCCTAACTAAATGGAATATTGATAATCTCCCTAAAGACTAAGCCCACATGACTATGACCAGTTGTTTGACCCTGTGACTATCCACACCCAGCTATCGCAGCAGAGTCCACCTTAGTACAGGGCGTTCGCCGGAAAACGCTACCCTCCCAGTCTGTTGCCGTCGGCAACTTGCTCGGTCAGTCGAAGCCAGCAGTTTCCGCCACACGGCACCGTGAATCACCGTACTGTTTAACACCTCCGCTGCCCCAACAGTGCAGTGCAGTGACCCTTACATTGTTAAGAACGGTTTCTTTGCATTGTAGATAGTTTGTGACTTCAGTCTCTTATTAATCAGTGTTGTGAATAAACGTTTCTTTGCGGTTTGGCTGGTTTGGGGCTTCATACTCTTATTAATCTGTACCGTGTTTGAGTGTGAGTAAAATTATGGTACGTTACAGTTTGCAACAAAGAATATTTCTCTACGATACATATGTGAAGAAGAAGTCGTTTAAAAAGTGTCGCAGTAAATTTCGTCGCGAATTTCCTGGCGCTTTACTGCCAGCTAAATCAACAATTCTGCATCTGGTTACAAAAGTAAGAGAAACGGGTTCATTTTTTAACAAAAAGAGACTGTCGGTCAACCGTATTCTCACAGAGGAGAAAATTGACGATATCGCTTTTCGACTAGAACAGTCACCCAAAAAATCATTAAGTCAGTTAGGGCAGCGTGTGTCTCGAAATATGTTCAGAAGATGTGAAATGTGCATTACACAAGAGGGTCAACACTTCCAGCATCTTTTATAAGGTAAGCTAATGAATTACGTCACATTTAAATGCTTAGCACACAAGTTTATGAAGTTTATGAAGCGTAATTATTATGAAATAGTCCGCGGCCGACGGTCGAACAATGCCGGAAACTGAGCGCTCGCTCGCCGGGAGCAGTTTCTTCCTTGTAGCGCTAACAGTGGGTTGCGTTTCCCGGCGAACGCCCTGTATTAGACGACAGCCATCATCTTCTTCTCTGCAACAGCCGCCCCGGCGGCGCCGACGCTTCCCGGCGCCCTCGGCGTCGATGTGGTACTTTGAAGACTTTCGTAGAGATACCCCCAGACCCCTGCTCCCAGGGTTTTAATAGATACTCCCTCTTCCTATCATCACTATGTGGAGAGGGCAATACTCCTCGCTAACCTGTTGTATGAAGTCACTTTACCATCTTGTAGTAATGACAAGCGCTTGGCAATTGGCGACTTACAGTTTGCTGGTATGTGTGCTACTTCTCAGGACATAGCTCTATTGCTTAACTTTTTCATGCCCGCCCTGGATACTGACTTGAAAATTAATTTGAAGCTTTTAGGCAAGTGATCGACCTAGATCACTACATTGTTTTAATTTAGTAATTTCTAAATTTAAAATTGTGTGACATGACACCAGGAGAGGTGGGTAACAACAAAGGTTATAAGGAATGAGGGAGATCTCCAAAAATCATTAAATTCAAATGACGTAATTTATGGATCGCTTTTAACGATAAAAGTAAAGACTCTCTATTTAGTTTTTGTTTATTTATTTATTTTTCCTCTTAATTCGCATGGGCTTGTTGTTTCAAAGTTCTTCCGGGTGAGTGAACTTTGACTTATTTCGTTGATCAAATCGGTAGAACCCGGAACTGCAGCAAGTATGTACACCGACATGTCAAGTTTGTTTCTAGCGGTCCAGTCATGTATCTCGGAGAACTGTGTCTCGGTGTGAGAACCGCAAGTGACGAATGTGTTTCTCAAACACCTGCCGACCTTGCCGAAAACAGAGTCTCACAAGACACTTGTTTTTTCTCTCCTTTCGCACCGGCATGAGAAAAGCCAACAGCGCCATTTCACGGACGCTCGCGTGTTTTCTTCGTCTCTTTGCTCTGCTTCTCTTCCTAGCTCGCATTCCAGACAGGGAGCTATATTTTAAAGGTGTTGGCCTCCTTGCCGGTCCTGGAGGCTGCACGTGGTTGAGTGGCGAGGAGAATGGCTGAGGGACCCAGCGACCCGTGTCGTAGCGGGCGGAGTCCACGGCGCGTCGTGCAGGACCTGGAGTCCTTAACGACACCGCTTCAGCTCTCACACTGCTGTTAAAGACCTCACAAGATACGAAATGATTGTTCCGTTACCCAGTGACCAATTAGTAGAAGAGCTCGTAAACATTTTTTGGCAGCAATTTGAAAAACCGTTAAAATTATAATAAGACTTCTTTTGTAATATCTAAGCGCGACATCTAAGACCTGGCTGATGGGTTTGGGGCATAGTCGAATTATTTTCTTTTCTTTCAAAATTCAGTTTAATAAATATCGAAAAAATGTATTTCAAACATGCTGAGGTTTGTACAGAATAATATTTACACCTAGAAAAAAATATTTTTGAAAAGACAGGCCATTTTGGTGGGACATTTTATTTGCCAGGTATCGGCGGCCGGCTCACTCACGCATGACATTCCCGATTACATGGAATGTAAAATGTCCCACCAAAATGGCATGTGTTTTCAAAAATATTTTTCCAAGGTTTAAATATTATTTTGTGCAAGCCTCAGCATGCCTCAAGTATATTACTTAGATATTTATTAAATTTTTAAACAAAATAAAATTTTGCAAAGTTAATAATTCGGCTATGCCCCACTACACATTAGCCAGGTTCTCGATTTTGTACTTAGACAATAAAAAAAGTGCCATACAAATTTTTACGGTTCCTTAATTACTTACTAAAAAATGTTTACCAGCTCTCGGAATAAATGTTACGATTAGGTACTATGGTATTGTTTCTCCAGCCGCAGTTTTTTATATCTCCAAGGAAACATAAGAATACGCTGAAACTAACAGTGACTTGAAGCTAGCCGACTAAATATACTGGTTACCACTTTTGCGACCTTGGGCCCAGCTACCATTTGTTTCTCTCATTTCACGAAACGAAGGTGTTAAAAATATGTACACGGAAAAACTTAATTGCCAGCAGAGATGTGGAGCTGAGAAGTAAATTAACCAATCTTACTAAAGCCTGTACCTTGTAATTAATAATTAAGTGCTAGAAAAGGATAACAACCGCACTAAATATTCGCAAACACTTAAATTGTTTATGATCTAAACAACACTTAAAGAATAGTAAACAAATTTTGAAAACATTCGCGTTCCCTTGTACGTACATATACACTTGTACATACTTTCAGCGTTGGCAAAGTTTTGCTTTGTTCATGTGAAGTACGCTTGGACGCTCCTTGGTTCAGATTTCAAGTTATACTGTAGGTCCCATTTATCCGGTAGGATTACCGGGCTAGGTTAAACGGCTCAGTCAGAGAGGAACTGCACAGCCGATAAGAACTCTGTGCCTAGGTATTTCAGACCACCCACATTGCTTTCATACTACACACACACCATTACGTCCTATATCATGAAACAATCCACTTGGCGGTGATAGAGATGTAGACAGTCGCTTGCTGCAAACAGCTACATATTTTGCGCCCCAAATGAAAACTGAAGCGGCTGTAAAATTAGATACAACAATACTGAAGCAATAGACAGGAAATAAACTAAAATACATTACTACGAATAAATTATCCTCTGATATCAAAGTTTTATATTCTGATTTTTTTTTGCTTGGGCTTTACGCCTCGTCGACAGCGAGATCATTAGAGTCGGGATGGGATTGGGGCAATGATCGGGAAGGAATTCTGCCATGGCCTTTTTGAAGGAAGCATCCCGGCATTCGCCTGGAGTGATTTGGGAAACCATAGAAAACCCAAATCTGGATGCCCGGACGTGGGTTCAAACCCACGTCCTCCCGAATGTGAGGCCAGAACGTTAAACGTTCACCCACCACGCTCAGTTTATATTCTGATGAAGTTGGCGTTTAACTTTACAACTAAACAGTGAACCTAAAATCGTTACGCTGTAAAATAACTACGAAGATGGAAGAAACACGAGATTACCTGCAGTTTCAGATGATAATAAGTTGCAATGCAAACTCATTTAGTTTAGTATAATCGTGAAAAACAGCGCTTTTTTAGTGAAGTCCTATATTATCACACAAGCAATGGAATTTTATTAATGGATTTTTAAAAACCGGTTCCTCTAGCCGGCTGCTGCACCATCATAATAAAACAAACATGAAATATGTTAACGATATGTTAATGATTTATAATCTACTCGTATGCCAGTAATTGATGGGTAGTTGAAAGTAAAAGGGAAAATAAAGCAATGCACTTTTTTACGTCTAAGTTAATACGATTTTCAGCCTATTAAAAATGATCTGTAAATAAACCATTTGTTTCTTGAGACTGAAAAACAACTTTGATGAGCTTTGAGGGCTCGAAATGTGATTTTATGCTGCGTCTGTTTACTTCCGCGTAAACCTGAATTTTATTTTGATTTGTGTACGATATTGGTGCAAAAAAATATTCTCAGGACTAGAAAAAGTGCTCCATTCGTGATATTTCTGTATTCCCTCCGCCGAAGCTCCAGTAGCATTTCCTTGACCAAATCACTCGGATCACTTGCTTCGAAATGATCCGGTTTGGGCAGTACTGAAAAAATAATGTTGACTATACTATTATTAATTTCCCAGATAGTAGTCACATAGGGAACGAATCTGGTGTGAGCAATCGTGATTACCTTCTTTGCCAGGAAAACATAGATCTCACCACGGCATAAATGGTAATGCTAGAAATTCGTGCTTCGTAGTTGACATGTAGCTACGACCCATACGTCTGGCTGTTTCGCCACTAGAGTACTACCCATTCTTGTTATTATATTCAGTCAATTTTGCATAATCATCTAGGCGAATAGTGAGATGGTACTCTTTCTTCTCCTATTCGCTTGAAAAGTCTGGACCCATTCAGTCATATGTTGCTTTTTATTGTATATTTGTTGACTACCATACACAAACTATTTACCATTTTCTTTACACATTTTTTTGTCTTTCCATTCCCACCAAAGGCCTTTCAACCTAAAGCTCGTCTTCTATCATTTCTTCACAGAGATGTTTCGTTGTTTAGTCTCCCTTAATTCCAAAACTTTGTTTCTGATGTCAGTTCTCACTTGAATTTCTGCTGGTTCTAAACCTCTCTCACTTACATCTTTGTGTACTTCTTTTTCATTTGTTTTGAAGAACTAGTATTAAACTCCTCATTCCCGCTGGGTTCTTTCCCTACAGACCTTCTTAGCAAGTTCCTCGTTGCTGACAAAACTATATGACACTTTCGTAAGTCCCAAAAATCTTTACAATTTGGTAATTATTATTATTATTTTCCTGAAAAAAAAAAAGATCTGTTTGTGTTTGTGATGATACTGTATGTCTCATTTAATCACCATAGAACTGATGACCATCGTTCTTTATGAAACAATAAAGGTTACAGATCACTTGCAGTATACGATAACTGTAATCAGAACAATAATTATCATAGGTTAAGAAATCCATTACTGTCTCATTAGCCTTCGATTTTAGAGGAATCAATATTCCACGTGACCTATGACATGTCACCGGGGTCCCAAATTAATCACACTGTTAGACGACTTTAATCTTATTCCTGATACCACTAGTAATATTATTATATTGGAAGGCACTAAATCACATTGCAGAGTGCAGATTTATTGACTTCAGTTACTTTAAGATTCATTAATCTCAGTACAGGTACTTACAACAGGAAATGAACTCACTATCTGACGCTCACTGAAGGACCATCGGAATCTGAGTCTTCCGTCCAGCGGGATAACCAGAATAATGCTTCGTCACCTGCCGGCCTATTAAAAGCCGATCTGATGGTATGTTTTATTGAGGGAGGGGTTCAATGTCTGACGTATCTGATCGATCCAGGAGTGTCTTAAGCCTCGGGAGACCATCCTCAATCCAAAGCTCTACGCAAGACCGAAGAGGGCCTTACGGAGATCATCAGGCTGGGCAGAGCGGTGCCTTCTCTAAGCATTCCGTTCAGTGGGAATTTTAATTAACGATTGAAGTGAAGATAACCTAGTAAAGGTTAATTGGCTCACACCTTGCATTAATTCGATTAATCTAAAAGCGTGGCAAGTGGGTCAAGGATAAACATCTGAGCAGATCAGATACTTAATGTTATCCACACTGCTCAACGGTTCATGGGAGAGAATCCTAGGTTATTTAGAAATGAAAAACGTTTCTGAAGATGTTTCTGTTTGAAGTTATATGAAGAGCACATTATGTTACCTACATCGCGTGGTTATCATTAAAGCAGTTTGAACTGTGAATACTTCAGACCTAATTTTTTTAGCGTATCAAACGAAGCTAACTGCCATTCGGTACAATTCCACCATGTTTTAAGAAGGAAAAAATTGAAGAAGCTGAATGTCAATAAGATTGAAGAGAGTGAAATGAAATGTCTAATAAACAGATTACAAGAATGGACAGGCTCAGAGGCGAAACGATTAAGGACTCATTGAGACAGGCATCTCGTTTTATAAATGAAATAATTATTCCAAGATACACTTTCAGATTTAACTTTCTTTATTTCTCGTTAAACATCAGACTCCAAAGATGCTGGCTGCAAATGTAAACAAAATCTCCAGCGATTACACTCAGTACTGCTTTCAAAGATAATACTGCTATACACTTTCACAGTATTGAACTGCTCACTGCTAACATAAAACTGTTCCCCTGCATACATAAAACTGTTCCAAAACTCGTCTCTGCCGATCGCTTATATAAGTTCCATAGAAAATTCGAGAAGACTTCAAAGTATTCCGACAGATGTTTCTCAGACTCTAACAATACTTAAACAATTAAAAACATATTAAAAACAATCAAAATCAATTAGAATCATTACGAAATGCATATAAATGAAAATTAAAGATGTTTATACACAAAATTATCTATATAAATCAGTTTAAACTGTCGCAAATTGTCCTCTAAACATCGTAACTCACCTCAACACTTGGAATTACAAACATTGAATCAATTTTTCTTGCATATTTCTGCTCTTAAACATATTAAATAGTATTTACATAATTTCATTTTACAAAACAAAGTCAATTTACACCAATTTACAATAAAATGCAAGGAAAACATACAAAATCATATTGACTCAACCCCTAGCTTGCTACAATTAATTCATAAAATACAATTTCATTTAAAGTCTGTGTTTGAGGGCTGTTATAAGTGAAAGAGAAATCCCTGTGAGAAAGGATAATGAAGGCAATGTTATGAGAATGGGGAGAAGAGTGTACCAAGCAAATAAATGAAATGAAGACAGGGCCGGCAGGGGGGGGGGGGGGAGAAAGCGGGGCAAATGCATCACGTGTCCAGGTCGCAGAAGGGGTCCAGCTTGCCTGAGTGCCTAGCTCAATAGAAATAAAACACAATTTTTAAAATCTGCAAAAATGATTTTGAAAATTTTTGCATTAAAATTTTCATACTTTTTTTTTTTTTTAAACACTTACTCGGCGCCCGAGAATCTTAGCAACAGCCCTGCATGAAGAAACAAGGTAAACGACACAGAGAAAGACCAATCGATAGATTTGCTGAAAGGAATAGAAGTGAGGACTGTACCAAGATGGTAAGGATCGTAAAAAAGTTAGAATTTTTTAAAATTCTTTTTTGCTTATGGCTTTACGCCTCGTCGACGTCGAGGTCATTAGAGGCGGGATGGGACTTGGGACAAGGAACGGGAAGGAATTCGGCCATGTACTTTTTGCAGGAAGCATCCCGGCATTCACCTGGAGTGATTTGGGGAAACCATTGAAAACCCAAATATGGATGCCCGGACGGGGATTCGAACCGGCGTCCTCCCGAAAACGAGGCCAGAGCGTTGTCACTCACCCACCACGCCCGGTAAAAAGGTAGAAGAGTTTGTCTGCAAAGCAGATCCGGCCAGTAGATGGAAAAAATGGACGATAATGATTAAAATCAACTGTAACTCTTCCTCTAATCTCAAACGCTTGTGTCGCTTTTCTTTTTCCCGAGCGAGTAATCTGCTGAATAATACATCCTGTGTTCCCGTTAGAAGGATTCGTCGGGGATAGGACCACCGAGGTGTGACGTGTGTCAGACGCGAGTGTGCCATGTGACGTGAGGGCAGCTAGTGTGTAACTGGAAGTGACAGCCACCGGCCGGTCCGTTATGAACAGAACAGGTGGGCACAAAGGGAGAGATGCCAGATAGACACTCTCTCACTCACTACCGTCTGCCGCCTCTTCCTCGCCCGCTGCGTCTGCTACGAGATTAACCTCTGCTCTTGTTAGTTTATTAACATGCTTCCTAGAAGAACATACACAGAGTGTACACATTAATAGTACTGTTAGACCACCCCACACGAGGAACGAAACAGTGCTTCAAGTGTCTAAGAGGTGCAAATGAATGGAGATATGGCTTTATTGATAACTAGTGTAAGCCAATGACTATTTTTTGCGTATCGTCACGGGTCTAGAATAGTTCCAGTTTTTACGATGAAAGATTGTGACAGGTTGAACTGATCTGGCCAAATATAAGCTTGACCTGTGTTTCACCCTTAGGATGAATAAAATCTCTTGAGCTTGAAGAACTCAAAAGCATTAATAGAGGTAGGTATTAAACACGGACAGGAACGATCGCGCTATCGTGTAATTGTTTCAAAGGTCCTACACTTGAACTTGCTTAAATACAGGGTCCGGCAATAAAGCCTCCCTCATTTTAATGTGTTGTCACATAAAAACTAAATATGATAGAGAATAATTACTTTTATTTATGAAAAATACATACTTTGCCATTTTTAATTATTTGGTTTTAAAAATTATATCTGCTAAATGACGTCCTCCATTGTTGACACACTGACAAAGTCTATCCCGAAAGTTCTCCATACATTTTCGTGTCATTTCTCTTGGAATGGCTGGCAATTCTTGGGTAATGGCCTCTTTAAGTGCTTGCAGTGTTGTGGGACGATGTTTGTACACTAGAGGCTTTAAGTGTCCCCAAAGATTGATGAATGTTGCATAGACACACTCACACGCGCCAAATTTTCCGGCGTTGTTGCAGTCCGAGGACGGCCTGTAGGTTCTCTTTTTAGTGCTGAACCTGTCTTTCTAAAGTTTGACACCCGCAGTTGAAAGTTTTTCTATCCGGGACACGATCATGTAGGCCAAGTTCGAATCGTCTCCAAAAATCTCAGAACAACTGTTACGAATAAATTCGTCCACAACAAACGCACGATGGTCACCAAGCCACGACATGGCGTACACTGAAAATGGCAGGTACACCTGTTTAAAACAAAACACACTCCATATCAGTATCCTCACTACAACCCGCACGCCAGCTACGTGAAATGCGGGAGGTTTTATTACCGGACCCTGTACAAACCTGACTTGTATTTGACCCTTAAAGTTCATTCTACAAGTCTGTTTAGAAAGAATTACGTTGTTTATTATTGAGACTGGGCAAACACTCATAATGTAAACATTGGTCATAGTATCTGTGGCCGCCAGAGAACTTAAAACACATTCCATATTATGAAACAGTTGAGCAACTCTGCAGGAATAAGTTGCAAGAATAGTCGATTCGGTGACACATTTGGTCTGATGTCCATTTAAAATAACCTGATAACTCACATACAGTGAACATGAATAAAGACCAATAGCGAAAGTGGTCAGTAAAATGCCTAAAAAGCAAACAAAACCGTAAAGTATACATTTTGGTCAAGCAACAACATTTATGAAAGTTGTAATTAAACTGAAATTTATCCTAAGCCGAAATGACACTTGACATTCGTGGTTACAGCAGTGACTATAAGTAATTTAATTTTTTTATAGTTTTTAAATTGTTTTAATTAGTAACATGTTACTGAAAAGCAGATCCACGTTTTTCAGACGTAAAGTTTGTCGATATTTTTTTAACTATGAAATGCTACAAAAATCAAACTCAATGCATGTATTATGCCAATTAATTTGGTAGCAGTTGCTTAGTTATTAAATTGTAGACATAACCACGAATTTCTACTGATGGTATCTCTGTTTTGCGAGCGAAGGCTGACACGTGACACCGTTCTCCAGCCAATAGCTATCGAGGTGAGTGGATGAGCTTACGAAATTATATAGTAGATGTATGTGGGTGGGAACGATCTTTCCCTCTAGTCAATGATTAACCAAGCTTACAGTGCGTCTGTTGGCACTGCCACGCGCTTCAACAATTTTCTTACTTCCGATTACTTATTTTTGTTTGTGTCTCTTTTATAAACAAACTAGCAGAGTTCCCGGTATGATCTAGGTTGATTTTCTCACACAGTAAATATTGAAATTCATAAGAGAGGTCAGTTTTCTGCACTGGTGAATCAAATTTCATGTCAGTCGCTCCATTTTCTATACGTATTTGAACGACTAACCTGCGGTGTAGCGGAAAAGAGATGGGGTTGATTTATTCCTGCAACATATTTAGCCGCCCTAACAGGAACATGAGTACCAAGTTTCATAAAATAAACACAGCGATTCGTGCAGCAATAGAAACAATGAATTTTTTCAAGAAATGTGGAAAATACGGAATCGTTCAACAATAAATTATACCGGAAATGGCGTCACAAAAGATCTTAAACAGTTCACTTTCATGTTCAAACCCATCATATACCGGTACGCTTAACTTTCTATTAACAGCAAATATAACTTCACTTCCAAACATCAGAGATTATAGCTGTGCGGCCTTAGATCATAACAAGAAAGAATCCCTTATATTATTAACTTAATTTACATATTATTGGTATTTCATCTTTGGTGTTTCATGCTATACGTTCAGTTTTTCACTTATTGTTCGGGAATTATGTTTCGTTGAAGCATAAAACATATGAAAAGATTCAATTCAGATTCTAGTCTTTGAAACCGTGACAACCCCATCGAAATCTACGCAGTATTTTTGAAGTTTTTTTTGGAACCAATATACACGGATTTAGTTTTATACCTATAGAAGATTACATAATCCATATTTAATTTTTTGTTAATTGTTTATACTAAGAGTGTTATGTCAAGAACAGATTTTCTTTAATATTTCGAAAGCAGCCGATCCATTAAATTTTCTTGTTTTTTATTTTTTTTAAAAAATTGTTGTATTTTCTCTCAATAGTGACATAGATGATAACGGAAGAAAGGTGCCGGATGAGATTTAAATTTATGATTAGACTCTGGTGCTAACGAGTGACTTCACTATAAAATAAAACTGTACATCAAAATTAACTCTGTTAAAGAAATCTTTATGTCTCAACACCACCTATGTAGCGTAATTACGTACAACATAAGCAGCATGCTTGTTGAGAACACTAGTGGCCAACAACCACAGCTCAAAACAGAATATGTTTCATAGTTTTATGAAATGTTAACAAAACGTTCTGTACGAAACTCACAAACTGACAATATGTACATGTAAATCACATTATTATTATGATATATGTAAGATTATTTATTTGAAATGTAAAAAAACGGTTCTGTACAAAACTTAAAAACTGATAACCTATAACATAAAAAATTATACGCTAAAGATACCTCTACGAGAGGCGAAACGCGTCCGAAAATAAATAAAATCCAACATCAGTTGCATTGGCGTACTCATTAAATAATATTTATTACTTCGCTTGAAGTACTTTGATGTGCCGTTAATATTTAAGGGACGTGTATAGGCGTTTGTGAGCTGATGTCTAGTGTAGACAAATATTAGCTTCCTGTAAATGTGAAACACTCTTTTGAACGCATGAAAACTAATCAGCCAGATGGGTCACTCATTCTACTATGGTGGCACGTAACCACCTCAAGAAGCTTGGAATTTACATGTGATTTGCGGTGTGTTTTGCGCAGCTACTTGATATTACATCCATTTTGAAACAGATAAAATATTGTGTATTAGTACAAACTGATTTGTCAGTAATTGTGTAATTCACACAAATCTCTTCAATCTTTGGAGTCAGGATCCAAACAATCATCTGCGAATACTAGGTACAGCCTACGAGCTGAATTGTTGTTTTCATGCATACCATATTATCTTCCTCTGCAGTAGTGCCCATCGTCTTTTCAATACGAAAATAAATTAAACAATCTCGCATGTCTGAAAACTTGGCCTACCATCCTATCCCTTCTTTTTGTCAGATATCCCCACAAACTCCTGCATATACCTATAATTGCTAGCAAATATACATTTCTTGTTTTGTTTGTCAAGATCTTTTCCTAGTAAGCGTATAAATTTTCCTTTGCGTTCCGAAATTGCAAGTTTCGCTTTCATCATTTACAATGTTTCATCTATACATACGAGGGGTACCGAAAAATAACCGGCAAATCATTGCAGTGGGCGGAGCTTGTGTAGTACGCGTTTCTGCCGCTAGGCGTTTATAGCGCAACTCATTGTCAGTTCAGTGCCGCCTGGTTTGTTGACCTGGCTTGCTCTGCTAGTCTGCAGTGATTGGTTTGCTAGCTGTGTTTTGTTATTGTTTCGTTTTTGATGATGGCAACTTTAAGTGAACAACGTGCAGCTGTGAAATTTTGTTTTCTATTCAGTAAAAATGGTGCTGAAACTGTTTTGATGTTGAAAATAGCTTAAAAAGATGACGCTATGAAAAAACTCAAGTGTACGAGTGGTTCGCTCTGTTTAACAATGGCGACATGTCAATTGATGACAAACCTAGTTCTGAGCGTCCATCAACTGCCCGAATAGACAAAAATTTTGAAATTTTTTTTAAAGCTTGTGTTCTCAGACCGTCGACAGACAACTGATCAACTGTAAAAGATTATTGGGTTATCTTTGAGCTCGGTTAAACAAATTTTAACCAAAGATTTTGTAAAGAAAAGGATTGCTGCCAAGTTTGTTCCTCGGGCAATCAAAAAGAACGTCGAGTTGATACAAATCGTGCTGTGAAACAACAGCTTGAAATTGATCGAGATTTTATATCAATGGTCATTACTGGTGATGAGTCATGGTGCTATGGTTACGACCCAGAAACAAAGCAACATTCAAGCCATTGGTAGACGTCATTGTCACCTCGTCCAAAAAAATGTCGTCAAGTCTAATCAAACATCACAACAAACAGTTGATTTTTTTGATGCAAAGGGCGTAGTTCATTCTGAGTTTGTTCCTCCCCATCAGACCGTCAATCAAACCTATTATTTGGAAATTTTTAGGAAGATTACGCAATACTGTTCGTCAAAAAAGACCCAATTTGTGGCAGACAGGAGACTGGATCCTCCACCACTACAATGCACCTGCACACAGCTGTCTCCGTTAGGCAGTTTTTGGCTAAAAATGGTATGGTTCCACTGCCCCACGCACCTTACTGGCCTGACTTGACTCCGAGCGACTTTTTCTTATTTCCACTCATGAAAAGATGCATGAAGGGACACCGATTTGACAACACTGAAGAAGTCAAGAAAAAAACGAGAGAGGAGCTGTCAGCCATTTCTAAAGATAACTACAGAAAATGCTTCGAACAGTGGAAGCACCGGTGGCACAATTGTGTTAGTTGGAATGGAGAGTATTTTGAAGTGGATGAGGTTGTACTGCAAAAAAATTGAAAATATATAGCTTTTAAAAAATAATTCTGGTTTTTATGTATCGAAAGTCCTTTGTGAATCTTAGGACAATATTTAATACTAAATAGTCTCTGGTTTACTGATACATTTTTTAATGCTTGTAACAATGGGAAATTTTAAAAAATGGAGCGTAAGGAATTGGTAACATAAAAGTTTGTTAGCTGGAAGTCAGAAGTCCGTGTGAAAGACGGGAGTGTATTGTGAGGCCGGTGGTGATGCAGATGGCTCCATTGAGGAGGTTGCGAAGAGGACCACCAGCGTGTAAAGGACGACTCGTGTCTGGCAGAAGTCTGACAGAAAGGAGGCCGCGCGTGCAAAAACGGACGCCGCGCCGAGACATGTGCGTCGCTCTAAAAATAGCGTCGCTCACCCGACTCGGCTCGACTGGCGAGTGAATGGAACTCCGCCGTCAATGGACGGACTGGCGTCAGCGGCCAGGCCAGCGCAACAGGTGTTTCACTGCGAGGCGACGCACTGTAGCCGCTATTAATGAAGGTAATACTGCCATTCGGAGAACGCCGTATTAATTTTATCTTTACTTTTGCTGCAGAGATGTCAGAGAACTTAGAAGAGCAGGTCGAACTGTTAACAGGGCACATCCATTAATTACGTAACGTGAAATTGGGAGGAAAAGAGGGGGGGGTCCGGAGAAATATCACCAAGGTGGAGGGGGAAGTGGGCGGGGCGACGGAAATCTCACCTAAGGTTTCGAAATTCTTACAGGACAGTAGAGCTAAAAAAAAGTCTACAAATGACGCTGAAATCGACTTTAAGGGGTGGGGGCGGGGGGGTTATAAGGTCTACAATCGACTCGAATATGGACTTTTGGGGGGGGGAGGGGTATAACCGCTATCGGAAGCATGAGAGCTTAAAAAAAAAGATGTAAAAAAGCTACGAGTCAATTGACAGGGGGGGAGGTCCCTTCAAAAATCTTACGTCATCTTAGGGAGGGGGGTATCCGACCAGATCTCACGAAATCTCACCAGACCGGGGTGGGGGGGGGGGGGTGTACGGAATTCCGGAAAAACACCTCACGCCATTAAGGGACGCCCCCATAAATCACATACAAATGAGACGGTGCATACAACTTTCGTAGCAATTCATCTAGTTGTACTGTTGTGGTTTTTGGGATCGGAATTATTAAAGGACTGAATGTATCTACATCCATACACTGCAATTCACAAATATTGTGAGTGGCAGAGGGTGCTAAGCACCAATCCTAATTCTGTGCATTCTAATCTGAAAAGCCCAAGGAAAGAAATAATACATAAAAGCATCAGTACGGCATCGTATTTCTCTAATCATATCCCTCCTGTCATTGCGACCAAAACAGTTTGGTGAAAGAAGTATTCCATTGCAGTCGTAAATAAAAGAATTTCGCATATTCTCCAATAAATTGAAACGAAAACGATGTCGTCTGTCTGCCAAATATTCCCAGCCCAATCTATGTATCAATTTTGTTACGCTTTCGTAAGGGCTGTAGCAAGCAGTCACGAATCGAGCGCTCTCCTCTGTACTTTCTCTATCGCCTCAATCAAGACTTATGAGAGTACCTGTATTTGTCACAGTCCTTATAAAAGCGTCGCAGACTTGATACTTACATTGGTCTGCGGTTGTCTGGCAGCCATACTGCGTAGCTACGGATTGCTTTCTTTGGCAAACACGCACCAACCTGTATATGTCACAGTGACAACACCGACGAGAGAAATAATGTGTACTTTGTATGTTTGTATTTTTTCTTCCAATGAACTGTTGGCAATTGGAATGAACTGGAGAGAAATTAATGATAGTACAAAGAACCCTTTGTCACCCACAATTAAAAACTATGTCTGTTGATGCTCCGGCTCTCGTCATGGCATTTAATAACCACACATATTGCAATAAAGCTATTTAATGGCACTAATATGAGTATCACAACGTATTTCAAATTTAACTGTAATTTATTTGTATTAAAAAGCAGTAAAAACACATTATTTATATACTGTTATTTCTCAAAATAATCTCTCTCATTGCTAGTACTCAATTGCTTTTTTATAATTTATCTATTGTCTGAGAAAAAAACTCGCTTTGGAGTAAATATTTAAACATATGGCGGAGCAAAAAGTGCTTCCGCATTGAACTTGCAGACTCAAAACGAACTCCAGATTGCACCACCTTTTGGAAACGGCAAACACCAGCATGTGAAGCAGGCGGCTAAAGGTTTACGGACACCTTTTCTCAACGTACAGCAACGGGTTTACCAAGATCTACTCAATTATCAAAAGACGTAAGACAGGGAGCATGTGGCTCAGTGAGGTACAAAGAGACTTGGATTCCGCTGGGATTTCGAGACTGATGTCGCAGATCGCTGCGAATTTTTTAATATGGTTAACTCCTGGACGCTTGCACCAAAAGTAACTACATCTCGCAAACTCATCTCACAGGAGAGAAAAAATTATTAGCTGGGCTGGTGTTGGGAACGAAAGTGAACATTAAAAAAGAACTAGTCATAAGCGCTCCACAGTGGGTTTGAATCAACGATAATAATATTTATATTTGAGACACTCAATGAATGTGCAGATAAAGTAGGGTTATAAATCTCATTCGAGAAAACTGAATTCATATGTTCAAAGACAGAAATAGCAAGTTTGAGAACAAAATACGGTAAAATCAACAGGGTTCCATACTTTAAATACCTTGGAGAATTCATCGAACCGACAGGCCTTGAGAAAATCTCGCAGCAAAATTGCCACAAAAAAAAAAAAAAAAAAAAAAAAAAAAAAAAAAAAAAAAATAGGGTTAGTTAAAAATCTCTACAACAAAAAATCCATGGGCAGAACAAAATTCGGCACTACAACACAGTCATAAAACCAACAGTCCTCTATGCAAGTGAAACGTTAACACTTAGCAGAAAAAATGACCTTGAAGAAATAAAAAATGTAGAGAGAAAAATCATTAGAAAAATTCTAGGAGCAAGACTCACTAAAGATGGTTACAGACTACAATCAATCAAAATAACAGGAAAGTTTTCAAACATCAAGAAAAGGCGGATGAAATTCTTTGGTCATACCGAGCTGGTGGTGTAACGGTTAGCGTTCTGGCCTCGCATTCGGGAGGACGGCGGTTCGAATCCCCGTCCGGGCATCCAGATTTGGGTTTTCCATGGTTTCTCAAATCACTCCAGGCAAATGCAGGGATGCTTCCTTCAAAAGGCCATGGCCGAATACCTTCCCATTACTTGCCCCCCATCCTTTCTCGTCTCTAAAGCCCTCGCTGTTAAGAGACATTAAGCAGTTAAAAAAAATCTTTGGTCACCTTATGAGGTTACCAGAAAATCTATTGGCAAAAAAAGATAATAGATTATGTAACTTCAATTAAAAATCCAACACCTTGGCTGGGTGAAATTAGACAAATGAGAAGTTATAACTAAACAACAAAAACAATACAGACCAAAGTGGTCGGAAGAACGCAAACAAGCTTTTTCGGAAAGAATGAAAGCCTATTGGAACATTTGCTTAACGTGTTCCATTAATTGGGACAATTCGCCAATTATAATAATAATAATAATATTTACAAAGTGCAGAATATTGATAATTTCTTTAGACTAAACGATAATTAAGAAACGGTAAGTTCTGATATAAGCGATAATCGTCCGTTTACACGAAAGTCCTATCTTGATTTTTTGGGGGGATTCATTCCAAGACAGGAGGAGGGTGAAGATGGTCATGGGAGTGTACAAGGCGTATACTGGTGATGAGGCATGGAAAGATATTGCCACAAGCTGGCACTGGATTTCAGGTACAAGGGTGAGGGAAGATTATTTTTTTTTTAGGTAAGGGTGTCAGGGATTGGAATAAGTTACCAAGGGAAATGATTAAAGTTAAAATTTGTAGAGGGCAAATGTAGGTGGGTGCAGGAAAAGGGGAAGATGGGTGATTAGGGAAATTGCCACCAGAGCGTGTGCTCCATTGCAATTTAATTTTTTTTTTTTTTAAAATAAGTATATCATCCAAAAACGTATGGAAACTATCAGAGATTGAAGAACAAGAGTAAACAGAATTTTAGATTATTTTCTTTTACTTATTTCTTGTGACATATAGTTTCAGCGACTGTAGCAGATGGCACATTCTCCCACCCCATCATTTAACACTAATGAGCCACTACAAGCATTTAATATGAGAAGACAAAAGGATACGTCATTCTCGAGTGCTACGTAAGAAGCGCGCCATATGCGAGATACAGCTGGAACACATGTTACAATCCGCACAAGAAGTCAGCTGCCCTTGCCGTTTGTCTAACCTTGTTCTCCATGTCAGCCCACTGGCAAAAACGAAACGCGACTTTAAACGTCTACATTTCTGCGAGCGCCACTGAAATTTCACAACTGTATCTCCATTTCTGTGAAATTACGTGTTTCACTGTTATTCCTCTCGCTATTACCGCGGTAATCCTTGAACAACTGAATGTTTGATTTCGGTAAACGAGGAACCACTGCGATAGGTTAAAAATTCGTTTACTTAGTTTTATCTCTCTGTCGTTTGATTTTCTGATCTTGAGCTTGTAATGTAAACCCTCACGATTTTGTATTTTGTTCGCATCGAAGATAACCTGCATTTGGTGAGCCATAAGCAGTAAGCACACCTCGACACATTACAGCAAAAGGAGCCCGTCTTGGATTTCGTAAAGCCATTCGGCCATTGTATGTCGGACGATAGCTCAACGTTACAATAATGTTTTATAAGAAAACGAAACTCCAATGCTGATGCAAACAGTCTGAAATGAGCCAACAAATTCACACTCAATATTTTTACTAGATTTGTTTTTGCAGTCAGTTTTACTCGAACTATTACACCAAGCGTACATTATTTTCTTCTCAGAAAACCAGTACAAATCACGCTATTAAAACACAGTAACAAAAAATACTATTCTTAGTGGCAATCGCGTTTGAGGGACGCTATAAACCACGGTGTATTCTGCGGCCATCTTTTTTTCCACCCTCCCGCCTTAGTTCGTCTGCCGCGGGGACAGTGTCACCAAACACTACACTTAAAATTGTATGATACCAACTTAAAACTATATAATCTCTAATCCACAAATTACTTATCCGTGGAACCTCGCTACAAAACCTTAGATACATTACAAAGATATAACGACAGTGGCGGATTCAAGGAGGGGGGGGGGCTTAGGGGGCTCAAGCCCCCCCCCAAATTACTTAGGTCCACCTGCGACATCGTATTTTTTTTTAGATTTGAGACTTTTTTTTTACCTCACTGATTTTTTCAGAGTGACATGACTATAAATCCTACCCTTACCCGACTTAAGCCTCCCCAAACGAAATCCACTCAAGCCCCCCACAAACCAAAATCTACTCAAGTTCCCCCAAACCAAAATCCACTCAAGCCTCCCCCCTCCCCCCCAAAACCAAAATCATGGATCCGCCACTGTCTTACGATATATCGTTATAAGCTCTCAACGAGTACTCCAGGAAGATTTCACAATAAATTTGACAACCCTGATGGCTGCTCGAGTCATTATTTTCCAGTGAAACAAATGCATATATATGAGGGAAAATGTCTCTGTCCTTTACTTGACGGACTCTGAACATCAATGCCAGCACGACGTGGTAAATCCCCACAAACCTAACTTAAAATAAGTTTGATTTGTTTATGAACTAATATCTGCGACAGAAGAGCAAATTGACAGACGGCGAAACTAGAGAACTACGCTTATGTACTCGCATACCAGCAGTTGCCTTTGTTAAAGAGCTTAAAAGAAACACGGAAAATCAAAAAACTCACATGCGACGCTTCCAGCTTTAAATCGTTATCTCTTCAGACATAGTTCTGTCAGAAGAAAACAACTACAGATTTCTTCGTAAGCTGGTTATTATTATTATTTGGTATGATACAAAAACACAAAACATCGTAAAAAAAACAAACAAACACACACACACATATATATATAGAGAGGCACGCAGCAAATATTTCAAGTGTGTTGTACATCAGCCCACAGCACATTCAAAAATATGTTTAATGGGTGCTCCACAATCACAACCTGACGAATAACAGATTCAAAATTTAAGATACGCATATCACCAGAAAAGCAAAAGCAAAAGTAAAAGATCGGGTGCGAATTAATTATATATCCATAGAATTTTTTTTTTTTTTGGTAACTTCTTTACGTCTCTTTTTAACATCGAGGTCTTTAGTAGGGCTGTTGATAAAATATCGATATATCGATATTTTTTTAAAAAAATATCGATATTTATGAGTGATATTTTTTAGGACGATATATCGATATTAAAATCTGGATATCGGAGTCCGATATTTTTTAAAAATAAGTGGTTATTTTCCGTTTTCCTCGTAGAATATTCCAAGTTATTATTGGAGGGAAAACGATTACCTGTGTTGCACATGCAATACATTTTCATAGATAGAATTTTAAGAAACAATGAACGATACGAACACATGGAGAAACAGGGCCGCCGTAAGCGGGCGTGCAAGGCAGCATATTATGTAGCGGGCGACCTTTTTTTTTAGCTCAACAGCTGCTTCGGGCGGTCGGCGGCGACACTGGGGATGGCAACAATGGGGGCGGCAATCTCACAGTTTTTTGACCCGTTTCGGAAATTTCCTAGATCCACCACTGGCTGTAGTTGGACAGGGGACGGCATAATCGCTATTGCACGCGGGCGCTCAAACAGCTAGCGGCGGGCCTGTGGGGAAGTAAAAAAACGAAGGTAAAATAACTCATTCAATATTCATTAAAATTCTTGTCTGGACATTTCGAAAAGTTTGAAAATTTGTCTTCAATCAATGCAAAAGTATTAGCATTAAGAAAACTAATCGTAATGTACCAGGTATGGGTAGGGTTGCCAGATAGCCGGAAAATCCGGGAATGTCCCGGAATTTTGTGTCTGAGCTCGTGTTCAGGAATTATGCGTTACTGTCCCGGAATTTCCGTTTACTAGTTTTTCTCTCAAACTCAGTTCACCACGGTGGTCATGAGGGCCAAGCCAAGTATCCCATGCGTGCAGCGGGAGGATGGAATGTCCCTTAAATCAGAGGAATTGAAACTGACAGGAAAATACTCTTTTGAATTTTTTGGGACTAGATGCAGTTAACATAACTCCCTTTATACAGTGTTCACATGTCTAAAACGTGTTTTCAGGTCCTCCAAAAGACTTTCAAAACGATAAAATCTGGGCCAATTTCTTAGAACAAGCGTTTTTAATGATTTTGAATATTTAAAAAAAATAGTTGATTTTGTTTTGTCAATTCCAACCAGCAATGACTTTTACGAG